>RYFJ01001384.1:0-589758 GCA_003991445.1 Oryza meyeriana var. granulata
CACAGGAGAGATACTCTTAAAAACTGTTAGATTTTTTTTACCAAACTAAAATATAATGAATTTGATAGTTGGTAACTACTATTTGAAAGTACATGTACAAATTTTCTAGAAACTCTTGTGATATTTGTTATTTGATATACGGTGTGCGGTACGAAAAGCTTAAATTATATATATATCCTTTATTTTCCCTGAAATAATACTACAGTATTTTTATTTTTCCTTGAAACAACTACTATCTGACGAATAGGCTGAATAGGTTTTTTTAGATCGATCGACACTATACCGGTTTTGGTTTCATATGGATCGTACAATTTCTGCAATTTTCACAGTCTTGTATGCTTGTCGGCGAAACGGGAATGGGGGTCCCAGCCATTCCCCGGTGGTCTCCTGGGCCGGGGCCTGCAGCCCCCGGCGCCATGCGTGCGGGCCCGAGCACGAGGCTGACCCGAGCGGGTTTGGTCGCCAATACCGGCATAATGGCGACTGACGGCGAGGTGACGGGGCGTGTGCCCCTGACGCCCCGCTCTGCTCCCTGTACAGTCAGAAGACCTTTTGACCGAGTGAGCTTCGATTTTCCCATGGCCCTCTTAGCCCAAGCCCCCCCCACAAAAGTTACCCCTGTCACAGCCATCTCACAGAGGGTTTAGCTGCCTGCAACGGCCGCGCCACGAACGAACCTACCCCGCCGTGCTAACAACTCCGGCGTGGGCTCAGGCAGGCGGACGTGCGCAACATGACACATCATACCCAGTCTTCTCCGTCTGGTGGGCACTGTGGACTCCCCTTACCTATAAAAGGCGGATCCATGCAACCGGAAGGGGGGTTCGAAGGGTTTCGAGGTTTTGGAGAGGGCTGGAGAGTTAGTAACCTTTTCTGGCATTAAAAGCCTACGCTCCATAGTTCCCAAGTGCAGGGCAAGGGGCCGCGCTCCCCCTTAAGTAAATCCTTGTAAAACCAAATCACACCACACACACCACACATCACCTCCACATAGCTTCAACAACACGAGTAAGGGTCATTACCGCTCCAGAGCGCCCGAACCTGTCTACGCTCTGTCTCTCTTTCGTGTCATTGTCAGGAATCGACGGTCCGATCCCTAGAAGCAGACGGTCCGAACCCACTAACTTCGCCCGGGGTCCCCGGGCCCGAGCCAACAGATACCCGTCCTTGCGGAGCATCGCATTTGTCCTGGGAACAGCCCCCCTGGCCGAATCTTAAAGGGGGGGTCCTCACCTGACCTCAGCCGCGGTTGGAGTTTCAATCCTTCGCGACAGCTGGCGCGCCAGGTAAGGGGGTTTTTTTCTTCCTCCGGGTGCACAGGCCGGCGTCCTTTGACAGAACCGGACACCTCTCATGGGCAGGAGGCCAATCGTCCACTGTAGCACTCCGACGAGGCGTCTGGCGGCTTCGCGCCGCCGGCGACATTACAGCCCCTGCGGTGGAATTCGCGCGCGTTCCCCTCATCTTCCTGGGGGCGCGCGGCGCGTGCTCGGTGGGCCGAGCTCTTTCCGCGGCGACGCTAAGCCGTGCGGCCCGCCTTCCCTCGCGGAGGGGGCCGGTAAGTGCCCCGCCGGGTCTGCCGCGGCCTCATCTATGCGGCGTGAATGGGGAAACGCGCCGTAACCCTCAACTTTCAGATCATTGACGCCAGCAGGGAGCCCTCTTGGGGCGGCAGAAAGCCCTCCTGCGCCACCCCCAGCGCCTAGGACCAACAGGGCGCGGCGACCTCCGCATTTTTCGGCTGAACCGGTTTGCGGACTCACGAGGACCCGCGGGCACTTTGGGAGTGGCATGCGTGAGCGGCGGGCGGGGAACGCCTGCAAGCTCCCAAGGCCAGGCCTCCAGCTCACCCGCCGAAGGGGAGCTGTCGTCCATCGCACCGAGCTTGCCCACTACGCGCTTGGGTTGCCTGGCCCTCTCCCTGGCCTCCGGCAGGTGCGTTGGCCGGCCCAAGTTCTGGCCCAAACCTGCAGAGAAATACGATGGCTCCATGGACCCCAGAGAGATTGAGTTGGCCCAGACCTGGCGATGACACTCAATCTACCGAGGGCAACATTGGAAGCATCGGGAGGTGGTAACAGCCCACTTTGGATCTTTGGTGCATAAACCGTTTTTTTCCATCTGCATGCTCTTCATGTCATCTTTCATGCATGAAAACCAGCGCTTGTCCCCAAGTTTCTTTCGGTTGGAAGCAAGTGCCCCAATCGGACCATCCTTTGGGATTGGACGGTCGCGAATCCTCCGATCGACTAGACGCCTCCCCCGATCGGTAACAGCCGCCTCCCGATCGGGACACTGCGCCCGCTGCCAGTCTGCTTCCGAGCTCGCCGGACTCTCCCCGGCGCAATCCGGCGCCCTTCGCTCCCGACCGCCAGGCGCCCTCGTCTTGAGCCAACGCGCCCCTCTCGGCCCCCGCGCGCAGCCGCGCCCATCGTCCCGACCCGACCCGCGCGCCCGCGCCCTTGCTGCGCCGGCCGCGCCCTTGGCCTGGCAGCCGCCCAGACGCGCCCTGGGCTGTGCCAGCCGCCCTCTCGCTCCCGAGCTCGCTTTTCTCGTGCCCGGACTCTCTCCCCGACCTCTCTCTCGAGGCCCACGCCCCCGCCTTTCCCTCGCTCACCGAGCCTGCGCCGCGCTCCAGGGCGCTCTCTCGCGCCCGCGCGCCCTCTTGCTCGACCCCTGCGCCCTTTCTCTCGCAAGCCCGCGCCCAGCTGCCTCCTCTGCGCCCTTTCTCCGGCGCCGCCGCGGCCGCGCCTCGAGCCTGTTTGCCCGCGCCCTCACCTGCGCCCGCACCCTGTGCTCTCTCCCGAGCCCGCGCCCGTGCTCCGCTCTCTCTCCCGAGCTCGCGCCCGCGCGCGTCTCTCTCTCGCGAGCCACGTAGTCAGCTGGCTTTTTTAGATCCGCTACTATCTATGTTATCAACTCGGCTTCTAGGCTGATGCTCAAGTATGAAGCGAATGCCTATGCGGCAATCAGCCGGTTTGCTTCTCACTTATAACATCATCGGTTTGTATCAATTCTGTGATCGGTCTGTATCGGCCGATTGGTTGTTGGCGTCAACCCAGAGACAGTCCTCAGAAGTGTGAATCTTCGACACGTGATGCTATCTATTGTGCTCTGGCCTCCATCGTCCCAACGAGATCACGCCAGAATCTCTCTCCGCCCATGCGGCTCGGGTCCAGGTGGCTTCCTAATGCGGCGCCCTAGCCCACGTGAGAGGGAGAGGCAGAGCCACCTTGGGACCTGCGAGATACCCCTGACAGCCATCAGCAGTCACCCTGCCCTATCCATCTGTCTGGCTGCACGCTGCCCGCACACACGCCATCGCAAGACCGTGGAGCAGAGCAGCGCCCCTGCCTCTCATCTTCCTTTCTTTTACCAAGCTAACCAAGCCTAATGCCTCCTGCTCCCAGCTCGCCCTCTTTCTCACGCACCCAAGGAACCCAGGCGATTGCCCCTTGGTTCGCTGAGAAGTGGTGTCAGGTTGGCCACGGCGCCGGACCAGCGGTTTCCGTCTGAGAGCTCCAGTGCGTTTTTACCTTGTCTCAGCTGTGTCACCACGCGTTCTTGCCGACCTAACTCCGTTTTCCCTCGCAGCAGCAGGCAACCACCACAGCCCGCATTGCGTTTTGCAACGCCGACCGGTGCCGCCGTGATTTGCGGCCAGCGCTGAACTGCCGCCCTAGTGAGTTAGCGCTGTCCTGGCCGTGTATCACCATCTTCCATTCACTCTTTGAGCTCATCATAGCACTTGTCTGCAGCCTCCATCACGAGCGACCCTGTTGCCGAGCCCGACCACGCCCTCAACGTCGCACCCCCAGCCTGCCACTCTTCGGTGAGCTTCTGTTTCACATGTACTTCCTTTTTATTCTTGGGAGGCCACTAGTTCTCCCACGTCCTTGGCTGGTGGCCTGTCACGCCATTGTTTTGCCATCCACAGCCAAGCCGTCGTCAACCATTGTGCCACATGTGTGGATGAGGCTCCATCGGAGCATGGCCGCATGTAGTAGAGCCTTCGATCTTTTGCATGCAGGACCCCTAGAGCTTCCCCACAACCCTGCATCACTAGCCATAGCACTAGAGCATGGGAGACAGAGGTAGACAAGCCGTGGCATTAGCTTGGCTTTTCATCAAACACCTAAGGTGCGCTGTGTTTGAGTGAGTAGCGAGCCACCCCATCAGCCCCGATGCAAGCCGGTTGGCCCTCTAGCGCCATCAGAGCAGTGATAAAACCCGAGTCGATAGTAGTAGCTACTGTCGTGTTTTCCGCCGTTTTTTGGCCGGTTATCGTTAACGTGCGAAGATGTGTAGTTTGCTCGGTGCGAGACATCCCATCGTTTTTGGACCGAGGCGTTTCGCCACTACCGAAGCCTTCCCGTAGGTTTCCACTTGTACATCCAATGACTCCTAGGCCCTAGAACAGCCTCCACGCCCCCAAGGCCTTAGATTAAAACTTCAATGCCGGTGTGATTTCACGTGTTAGGCCGTTTTAGTGACGTGTGAGCGTGTGCGCTGATTGGCTTAATATCCATAGCGAGTTGGGTAGGTTTTTCAGCCGAGTCGGTCGACTTAGATTCACACGAAGTAGATCTACCGATTGCGTTCAGCATACAATTCTCGTAGAGATTAGTGGATTTTTGCGATAGCGAGGTTGTTTTACGTTGAAGTTAATGGCTCTCAATGAATTTTCATGCAACCAACCTTGCACTATTGTATAGAGGAAGCGCATGGAACTTTTGGTGGAGGCCTCCCAACTCCATGTAGCACTTGCGGGACTGGATCATCAAACCACACATCTCACCCTTTGCTAGGCCAATCCCCGCCGGCCCGCTACATTGGAGAGTTTTTGTCTGCGCCCGAAGGCTGGTTCGCACCGCGCCCAGTCGTATGAGCCCTTGGGTCCTCACTTAGTGGCATTGCTCGGGATGTGTGGTAACGGTGAACAGCTTTGTCATTGATGGTGTGAGCCTCTGTGTGGCTATTCTATGTTGTCCTTGTAGTGGGTACAGTTGTACACACTCTCGAGAGTTAAAACTATTCGAATAGCCGTGTTCTCGGTGTATGGACGACTTGGGAAATTCTCCAGATCCGTAGTAGTTTTAATTTTTGGGAACTGTTTTGGGGAAAGATTTGGGTGCGAACGGGGAGTTCGTGTGGGTATGGTTGTGGCAGCGTGTTGCCACTGTTGGCTTGGCCCTGGGCAGGGAGACCATATGGTTGGAAACACTTGGGGGGTTGAATGCTATACTACTTGTTTGCTGTAGTAGCTTGATTTTACAAAACTTGCGTTGGCAAAACCCGCAATGTATTTTCGCTATGTATATTATGATTTATGCAAACTGCAGGACCCTGAACATTCCTTGTTTATCTTCGCATATTATGGAATAACCATTGCCGCAAAACACTATAAGTCTTTGCGGAGTACGTATTGTACTCACAACACGTTGTGTGACTTCTCTTTTTTCTTTTAGAGAATGGTTGTGAAGGGAGGACCCGACCAATCGGTACTTCTAATGCCAGCGGCGCTTATTTGGAGACGACACGACGACGGTGCGACTAGGCTTAACCGTTGGTTGGCCTTGGGCGGGCAGACGCATCACCTTGCTGGTTTTTGGTGCTCTATTATCTTTGTTTCCGCTGTTGACTCTTTGTTAATTTGCTGTTTCTATTTGGCCCGGTCGCGCCTCCTATGTAACGCTAAAGTCTAGACTCTTGACGATATGTTTGGTCGGCTGTGAGCTGAACCTGTGATGTATGGATTATGATGATGGTTGAATGTTGACATGTGTGGTGCTAGATCGTTGGGGACTAGCAAAAGCACGGTACACACTAGGGTTTGTCACCCGTCGACGGTCCACTACAAGCTTGGTATCAGAGCCATACCGACCATGGTTAAAGTCACTAGTAGCCAGTAGTACAGGTAAGGTTTTGGTTTGGAGAAACACCTGTTCAAAATTCTCATCTATCTTCTTAAAAACTCTAAGTAAGTCATATTACCAATATTTAGCATATCATTTTACTCCACTTACCCCCTTTGGACAAAGAAGATTTTGACTTAGATCTTCTGCTTCAATGTTCAAAACTGCAGCAGCCTTGCCCCTTGAAAATGGTTTTCTCAAGTACTTTTGAATTTTAGCTCTAAAATGATTTTAAAAAGTTGTTAAATCTTTTAGTGAAAAAAGCTGCTGACAAAATGTTTGCAAAAAGAAATGTTACTGCAAATCTAGACTTCTATTCCTCTTAACCATACGTCATTTGGTTTTGAAGATGACCCTTGTGATGAACGCTAGACGTTATTAACATTATAGGATAAGACCATAAAGGGGGGTAGCACCGTGCTAAGGATGGGAAGCGTTGCTTCTTCCTTTTATTCTTGTGTTTATCTCTGCCGCTGTGCGATATAGCTATTGTTATGTTCGCAATCACCCCATGCCATTGTTTGGATCTGAAAACTAATTGCTAAAACTTGTGAAAACTTAAGGACTATAACATATATCACTCATCTCATATAGTTTTACTACTAACCTGCCCAACTTCATTTCTGAAATCATGATTTATTTCGTGTTGTTGCTAACTTGCTGCAGATGGCCCGAGTGGGTTGTTTGCCATCTGGACCAGTGACGCCCGCCCCCACCGGTTTGCCACATGATTTGGGAACCATGCTGCAGCGTGCTACATTATCACCACCCTCCTGAGTATACAGTTGCTCACACCAACATTGGCCCTGCTTCAGTTGAGTACCGTGCGACGAGTTCTATACTCGCCAGGGCTTATGTTGGGAGCCGGCCCTTGGAGTTCACCGGCTATGGCTCTCCTCCTCCACAGAGCCATCAATGATGCCTGCCCTACATTGCTATGGCACACATGCGCATCTCCCATGTGGAGTTGGCTACACAATACCCGTACCATCCCGGCACGCCCTTTGGGGGAGGAAGTTCACCTCTACCTCTCAGCTGAGCGTGAGCCAAACCATGTCCTTCCGCAACTTGGCGGAGTACGTGCGCTCCTCAGATCGTTACCACGACCGTGTCATTGGCTTGGAGCTGCGGCAAGCTCGTGGCGCAATCGCTCACTTTGGAGCGCCTCAATTGAGCCTTATGTCCGCATGGGCCAAATTCCCCGCATCGAGCTGTATGGTGTGGAGAATGTTGCTTGCACCTGCCCCTGCTGCGGCACCTAGGCCTGCTGCTACCATGCTCCCGGGCACCTGTGCAAACCCGTTACCCAGAGCCACCGATGGTAGAATTTAGCGCTGCCTGCTAACCCGGGCAGCACCTGCTTAGGTATCCTGGTACGCTCAGCCGCTCCCTGCTCCCAAACTCGCGGCAACACGCATGACAGCTGCAGAGTATCGTGGCCTCTTCAGCGCGGTTCAATCTGAAAGCTCACGATCAGCTCAGCGACGTCGGGTCATCGCCCTGCTCCACATGGAGGTCTGCTGCAGGATGAGGAGGATTAGAGTCAAGTGTACCACTTCGCCAGAAGATGGTGACATGCAAGAGCTTACCGAGGAGTAGGTCTTCCACAGTTGGTAGAGCTCACTAGTAAAGAGGTGTTTTTGTAGTGAGCGAGTAGTGGCTTTGTTTCCGCCGTAGGCGTGGGTGGCCGTGATGGTTGATGATGTGATGTAATGACTGATGTTGTGCTGTTAGATGCTTGATTCACTCAGCCTTGGGCTAAATGTATGTTTGTGCATCGACTAAGGCTTGTCCCATGTTTATGTACTGTATGACTAAGTGTTTCATGCGCTTAATGGACTTATTGGTACTTCAGGTTGACATTTTTATTTGGAATCTTTTTTCTCTACTGTTCCTGGCTGTTTAGATTTCATCCTATCAACAATCTAGTAGCACTAGTTTTTGCATCCTTATGCATCAGTAGTAAATCGGAGATTGTGTACAGGATGAACTGCAGCACGGACAAGCCGTTCGCCAACTCGAGTGGATCTATAGCAAGAAAGAAGGTTCCTCTGAACCACAGTCACATGGTCAACCCAGCAGCAACAGGGTGGCCAAGACAGCCAAAACACCTATATCGGCACATACCACGGTGCAAAGCCTGCCGGTGGGCAGCAACCCTTCGGTCCTACCTTGGCCGAGGTGCTCATGTTGGCGAGCAAAAACCGCATGGCACAAACTCAATTGCTTGAGAGGACTTGAAAGGAACACCGCTGCGCATGGTGCAGCCGCACAAGCCTTTGAAGAGCACAGCACATGGTACTGCAACCATCAACCATCCAAGTTGTTTGATTTTCACCGCACCAAGCCACCCGTTTTTGCCCCGTTCGGAGGTCCACTTGACGCCGATGACTGGCTGCGACGGTGCAGTGAGAGAAAGCTCGACTTGGTTCACTGCGACGATGCTGAGAAGGTGGCATTTTGCAGCAGAACAACTTCAACGGCGCGCTAGTGATTGGTGGCACAATTTACTCGTGCTAATGCAGTTACAACATGAAGGCCATGTTGTAACGTGGAATGAGTTTAAGGTAGCATTTCGCAAGCACACATCCCAGCTGGTATCATGAAGATCAAGAGGAAGGATTTGAAACCCTGAGCAAGGCAACATGTCCGTTGAGCGAGTACCTCCACCGCTCAACCACCTTGCTCGCTATATCTACTAGGGCCGCTTGGCCTGCCAAAATGAAGAGACAAAGATGGTGGAGTGGCTGGAAGTTCCTGGAAGGAAGGGACTAGAATGAAGGAGATGCAGTTGGCCTTTTGAGCCATTTCTGACTCCTGACTTTCCCATTTGGTGAACGAAGGCCATTGAGATGGGAGCACAAGCACCATGGTGTAGTGGAGTCCCACGCAAATGTAAGTGGGCTGCACGCAAGCCCCGCCGCCGCGAGGATGAGGAAGCTCCTCGCAGCAGCGCGTATGGCGTCCGCCGCAACGGTTTCGTGCCGCGCCGGACCGAGCACCGCAAAGGCCAGAGGTATCAGCGCCACTTCAAAGCAAGGCCACAGCCACCAGCCCCTCGTGTGACCTCAGCCGCGCCTCGCCCGGCTGCACAACAAGCTACCGACTTCAGGCGGTAGACTGCTCACCAATTGTGGAGAGTACGGGAATTACTCCAATCGGTGCCCGAGAAGGTACCGGGCGGTCCAGTTCAGCTTGCGCCTCCCCGTGTCCACGCCGGACCAGCAGCGCGTGGGGAGGCGCGCTGCCCGGTGAGCACCCACCAGCCCGCAACCCAGCCCCCAAGCTGCTCAGCAACCTTGGGAGTTTCTGGGCAGGGTTAATCATGTGACCGCCGAGGAAAGCTCAGGATGCGCCTGATGTGGTGTCTTGGTAGTTTCTCGTGAACTCAACCCCTGCAATGGTTTTATTCGATTTCTGGAGCTTCACATTCTTTCATATCCAAGAGTTTGCTGCAAACCTCATCAAATGAAAGTTGACACCCTAGTTAACGCCAATGATAGTACAATCCCCTGGGTCAGAGTGACAACAAAACTAGTTTGCACCGACGTGAACCATGTTTATCTAATGGTAATAAGTTTTTTGAGCAAATCTGATTGTGCTTGGGACACAAGGTTATGATGTGATTACTTGGGATGGATTGGCTCTCCAAGCACCAAGGGTTTGATCAACTGTGAGAGTAGGCTCCATCACACTCACAAACACAGCCCGGGGATCGGGTAGAGTTTGTCTCTAATAGAACTGTACCCTCTCATTCTCTTTCTCAGCAGCCTTGTTAGTAGGGAAATAGCCAGGTTCTGGTAGTTTGTGAGTACCCTGACATCTTCTTCCGATGAGTTACCCGGTTATGCCACCTGACAGAGACATGGAGTTCGTGATAGAGCTGCTGCCGGAAACAGCCCCGATATTCCAAACGGCCCTACCGGATGCCAACTAATGAGCTGGCTGAACTGAGGAACAAACTTAGAGAGCAGCTGAACAAAGGGATTCATTCGGCCAAGCACATCACCATGGGGGATCTCCCGTGCCTGTTCGTGGAGAAGAAGGATCACACTCTCAGGATGTTGCCGTCGACTACCGATCGTTGAATGAGGTTACCATTCAAAAAAAAAATACCCCCGCTGCCTTCGTATTGATGATCTTTTTGATCAAATGAGTGGGGGGCAACGTGTATTCTCAAAAGATTTGACTTGAGACTAGGCTACTTTCAGCTGAAAATCAGACCCGATGATATCGAAGACAGCCTTCACCACACGTTACGGTTTGTATGAGTAAACTGTAATGTCCTTTGGACTAACCAATGCCCGGCAAGCTTCATGAACTTAATGAATAAGAATTTTTATGGAGTTACTTGGGATCAGTTTGTAGTAGTTTCTTTATTGATGACATCCTCATCTATTCGACAGAGTGAAGAAGAGCATGAAAGGCACCTACGGCTAGTTTTGGGATAACTCCCCCAGAGGACACCATTTATAAATGCAAAATTTAGCAAAGTGTGAGTTACTGGTTGGAGGAGGTTGGATCCTTGGTCCATCGTGCCTGGTCCGCAGGGTGGAGTAGCCCGTTGACCCAAGCAAGGTCCAAGAGGTGTTGAATTGGAATCAACCCCCAAGAATGTTTCGGACATAAGACGCTTTCTTGGATTGGCTGGTTACTACCGCCGGTTCATTGAAAGCCTTTTCAAAGATTGCTAGACCAATGACTCAGCTGTTGAAGAAGAAAAGAGGTTTGAATGGACTAAGGAAATGCGAAGAAAGCTTCCAAGAATTGAAAGAAAAAAGACTAACCATAGCACCCGTGTTGGTTTTGACACGGATGTTGGCAAGAAACTTCGATGTGTATTGAAGCATCTCGGTTAGGTCTTGGCTGCGTGTTTGATGTAAGAAGGGAAGGTAGTAGCCTATGCATCGCGGCAATTGAGGCCACATGAACAGAACTACCCTACGCATGACTTAGAGCTAGCGGCTGTTGTGCGTGCCTTGAAGATTTGGTGGCATTACTTGATCGGTAATCGCTGTGAGATATACTCAGATCACAAGAGCCTGAAGTATATATTCACACAAGCAGATCTGAACTTGAGGCAAAGGAGATGGCTCGAGTTAATCAAGGACTATGACCTAGGCATAAATTATCACCCAGGGAAGGCCAACGTAGTTGCAGACGCGCTGAGTCGGAAAGCTCATTGCAATAGTCTCACGCTAAAGCAATGGACAACCTGAATTGTATAAGGAATTTCAACGCCTCAACTGGAATTGGTGGAGTTGGTTGTGTTGCAACCGTGGAAGCAAAGTCGACGTTAGAAGACAAATTCTTGCAGCCCCAAGCTGAAGACGAGGAAGTCCAGGAAATTAAGCGCAACATAGAGAAAGCAGAAACCTCAGATACAACATGGATGAAATGGAGTGGTTCGGTGTGGACAGCGAATATACATCCCCAAAGATGAAAAGGTCAAGAACCTGATTCTGAAAAGAAGGCCCATGAGACATGGTACTCAATCCATCCCGGTAGTACCAAAGATGTATCAAGATTTAAGGAAGGATTTTTGGTGGGCAAGCATGAAAGCGTGATGTAGCTGAATATGTGGCGCTCTGTGATGTGTGTCAGCGAGTGAAGGCTGAGCACCAAAGGCCAGCCGGCCTACTACAGCCATTACAATCCCGGAATGGAAAATGGGACGAAGTTGGAATGGATTTCATCACTGGTTTGCCAAGGTCACAGCGAGGGCAATGACTCAATATGGGTTGTAGTGGATCGGTTGACAAGGTAGCACACTTTATACCCGTGAAAACCACTGACAAAGGAACCAAGCTAGCTGAATTGTATTTCTCTCGGATTGTTTGCTTGCATGGTGTGCCAAAACGGATAGTTTCGGACCGAGGTGCCCAGTTCATCTCACATTTTTGGAAACGGTTGCAGCAAGCAATGGGAACCAACCTAGCTTTTAGCACTGCTTATCACCCGCAAACTGGAGGACAAACTGAGAGGGTGAACCAAATTCTAGAGGACATGTTAAGAGCGTGTGTGCTGTCCCATGGACCAAGCTGGGAAAATTGCTTGCCATATGCTGAGTTTTCTTACAAACAACAGCTACCAAGCAAGCCCTACAAATGTCACCATTCGAGCTCTCTATGGGAGGAAATGTAGGACAACCTCTAAAACGGGTCACAAGTTGGTGGAGAGACACGTTTTTGGCCCAGCTTCGATCAATGAAGCGGAAGAGCAAGTTCGGTTGATTAGAGAAAGATTGAAGGAAGCCCAATCAAGACAAAAGAGCTATGCTAACCAAAGGAGACGTGAGCTGAAGTTCAGACCTAATGACTTCATATATCTCAAAGTGACGCCGCTCCGAGGTACCCACAGGTTTCAAGTCAAGGGAAAATTAGCACCACGGTACGTTGGACCGTATAGGGTGCTTGCAAGAGTAGGAGAAGTGGCCTATAGATTGGACCTGCCACCCGAGCTGTCCGAAGTGCACAATGTCTTCCATGTATCACAGTTAAAGAAGTGCCTCAAAGTGCCCACTGAGGTTGCGCCGGTAGGAAGCATCGAACTACAACAAGACCTCACGTACAAAGAGCACCCAATCCGCATAATAGAAGAAGCTGAGCGGCGGACAAGAAACAAGACAATCAAGATGTGCAAAGTACAGTGGAGTAACCACACGGTGGATGAGGCAACCTGGGAGCGTGAAGACCATCTTCGAAGCGAGTTTCCCTATCTCTTCACCGAGCCGGCCGAATCTCGGGGACGAGATTCGTTTTAAGGGGGGGTAGGTTTTGTAACAGCCCACTTTGGATCTTTGGTGCATAAAACCGTTTTTCCATCTGCATGCTCTTCATGTCATCTTTCATGCATGAAAAACCCAGCCCTGTCCCCAAGTTTCTTTCGGTTGGAAGCAAGCTGCCCCATTCGGACCATCCTCTTGGGGATTGGACGGTCCGAATCCTCCCGATTCGGACTAGACGCCTCCGATCGGACCTGTGCCCGCGCCCATCGTCCCGACCCCGACCTCGCGCCCCGCGCCCTTGCCTGCGCCCGCGCCCGTGCCCTTCGCCTGTGCCGCGCCCCTCTCGCTCCCGAGCTCGCGCCCGGACTCTGCTCTCGCTCTCGAGCCCCGCGCCCGCGCCCTCTCGCTCCCGACCCCGCGCCCTCTTGCGAGCCCGACCCCGCGCCCTTTCTCTCGCAAGCCCGCGCCCGCGCCCTTGCGTGTGCCCGCGCCCTCGCCTGTGCCCGCGCCCTCTACCTTGCGCCCGTGCCTGTTCTCTCTCCCGAGCCCGCGCCCGTGCTCCTTCTCTCCAGAGCTCGCGCCCGCGCCCTCGCCTGTGCCCGCGCCCTCACCTGCGCCCGCGCCTGTGCTCTCTCCCGAGCCCGCGCCCGTGCTCCCTCTCTCCCGAGCTCGCGCCCGGCTGCCTCCCCTCTCTACGAAGCCCGCGGCAGTCAGCTGGCTTTTTAGTCCGCTCTATCTATGTTATCATCGGCTTCTAGCTGATGCTCAAGTATAGCGAATGCTATCGGCAATCGGCCGGTTTGCTTCTCACTTATAAACATCATCGGTTTGTATCAATCTGTATCGGCCCGATTGGGTTTTCGGTGTCAACCCAGAGACAGTCCTGAAGTGGAATCTTCGACACGTGATTGCTATCTATTGTGCTCTGTCTCCATCGTCCAACGAGATCACGCCAGAATCTCTCTCCGCCCGTGCGGCTTCGGCCAGGTGGCTTCCTCTGCGCGCCCTTAGACCACGTGAGAGGGAGAGGCAGAGCCGCCTTGGGACCTCGCGAGATACCCCGACAGCCTCAGCAGCACCCTGCCCTGTCCATCTGTCTGCTGAACGCTTGCCCGCGCACACGCCATCGCAAGACCGTGGAGCAGAGCAGCGCCCCTCCCCTCTCCTCTCCTTCCCTGCCTTCCTTTTAAACCAAGCCTATGCCCTCCTGCCTCCCCAGCTTCGCCCTCTTTCTCACGCACCCAAGGACCCAGGCGATTGCCCCTTGGTTCGGCTGAGAACGTGAGGTGCCCCGCCACGGCGCCGGCGAGCACAAGCTTTCCGTCTGAGAGCTCCAGTGAGTTTTACCTTGTCTCAGCTGTGTCACCACGCGTTCTTGCCCGACCTAACTCCGTTTTTGCCCTCGGCAGGCAGCAGGCACCACCGCAGCCCCATCGCGTTTTGCAACGCCGACCGGGTGCCGCCGTGACCTTCCAGCCGTTGAACTGCGCCCTGGTGAGTTAGCGCTGTCCTGGCTATATCACCATCTTCCATTCACTCTTTGAGCTCATCATAGCACTTGTCTGCAGCCTCCATCACGAGCGACCCTGTTGCCGAGCCGACCACCGCCTCAACGTCGCACCCCACAGCCTGCACTCTTCGGTGAGCTTCTGTTTCTGCATGTACTTCCTTTTTATTCTTGGGAGGCCACTAGTTCTCCCCACGTCCTTGGCTTGGCCTGTCACGCCATTGTTTTGCCATCCACCCAAGCGTCGTCACCGTGGCCACATGTGTGGATGAGGCTCCATCGGAGCATGGCCGCATGTAGTAGAGCCTTCGATCTTGCATGCAGGACCCCTAGAGCTTCCCCACACCCCTGCATCACTAGCCATGCACTAGAGCATGGGAGGACAGAGGTAGACAAGCCGTGCATTAGCTTGGCTTTTCATCAAACACCTAAGGTGCGCTTGTGTTTGAGTGAGTAGCAGCCACCCCATCAGCCCGATGCAAGCCGGGTTGGCCCCTCTAGCATCAGAGCAGGATAAAACCCGAGTAGAGTAGCTGCTGTCGTTTTCCCGTTTTTGCCGGTTATCGTTAACGTGCGAAGATGTGTAGTTTGCTCGTGCGAAGACATCGTTTTTGGACCGAGGCGTTCGCCACTACCGAAGCCTTCCCGTAGGTTCCACTTGTACATCCAGTGACCCCTAGGCCCTAGAAACCCTCCACGCCCCCAAATGCCTTAGATTAAAACTTCACGCCCGGTGGATTTCACGTGTTAGGCCGTTTTAGTGACGTGTGAGCGTGTGCGATTAATATCCTAGTGAGTTGGAGTATATCCACTTTTGGGAGTTGTCCTTAGATTCACAGCAGCACACATGTAGGTTTCGTACCATAAAAATTCCCCTAGAACCAAAAACGTCCCAAATAGACCACCCGTTAAGTCGGTAGAATGTTTTCAGCCGTTTCTGCAGTTCGGTCGAGCGAAAACGCTGTTTCTCATTTATTTTCGATTTTAGGACAGAGCAGACTTCGTTTAGCCGTATCTCCCTCATACAAACTCGGATTCAAGCGATTCTTTTTCCTAAATTCATCTAAAATCATGCACTTGCATATTCTGCAAAAATATTCGTACTTCCTGTTCTGTTAAATATTTTGCCGTTGTTTTTCATTGCATTCGTTGGTATTCTCGTAGAACACGACGTCGTTGACCCGGTTGTGGAAGGATCAGAAGAGTTCCAAGAAGTCCAGGAACAAGGCAAGCACCCCCTTGATCAATTGCTCCTATATTTCAAACTTACAAACTATATTGATTGCAAACTATTATGCATGCGATGTTTTACTTGAAAATGTGTGGGATTCTTGGGTAGTTAACCTCTTGTTGCATATGCCCTATCCTTGTTACTTGAGTATCATGAATTCCTTGTCACTTATGTTGCCACTGAAAATTTGGGTTCATGTGGTTGGGAAGATGTCAATAGGTATGCTTAGTTTGCTTTTTAATCAAGGCTACTTGTTACTGATTTTGGGATGTTGGGAAAAAGAAGCATTTGCGAAATTATGGAAATGAAAAACAGTGGGTAATTCCCCTGTGCTCTTGGTGGAAACAAAAACTGAAAACATGCTTTGGACTTGGGCGAGTGGATGTAGTGTTCGGTGCCTTGTTGTGGTACGATTAGGTGGTTGTCTCGCCCGGGTCACTAAGGACTGATTCTATGGTGTAGCTAGAACCAAGAAGCACAGTGCAAACCACATGTGGCTCTTATGGGGAGTTCCTAGCTTAGTATATTGTTGATACCTAGCAATAGACCCGCCGGTGGTAGTAGTAGGTCATTTTGTTGACATTGGGATAGTGCGGGTTATGGTTTTTGTCCATAGCTCGAAGGTACCTTGATTATTGTTCAAGGGTGACCAGCACATTGTATGAGCCTTGGGGATTTTGGAGGCCTCCCAACTCCCTAGGGATGGATCATTTAAGCGCGGGATATTGCTAGGTCAACGGTGGAAAGGCTTTGTCATTGATGGTGTGAGCCTCCTGTGTGGTAGCTCATGTTGTCCTTGTCATGTGGGTACAGTTGTACACACTCTCGAGAGTCAAAACTATTCGAATAGCCGTGTCCTCGGTTATGGACGACTTGGGGAAATTCTCCACCGTAGTAGTTTAATTTTTGGGAACTGTTTTTTGGGGAAAGATTTTGGTGCGAACGGGGAGTTCGCTGGGATGGTTGTGGCAGCGTGTTGCCACTGTTGGCTGGCATGGGCAGGGAGCCCATATGGTTGGAAACACTTGGGGGTTGATGCTTATATACTTGTTTGCTGTGGTAGCTTGATTTTACAAAAATTTCGTTGCAAAACCGCAATGTTTTCGCTATGTATATTATGATTTATGCAAACTGCAGGACCTGAACCATTCCTTGTTTATCTTCGCATATTATGGAATACCATTGCAAACACTATAAGTCTTGCGGAGTACGTATTGTACTCACACACGCTTGTGTGACTTCTCTTTTTTCTAGAGATGGTTGTGGAGGACCCGACAATCGGGTACTTCTATGCAGCGGGTTTTGGAGACGACGACGACGGTGCTTACTAGGGCTTACCGGTTGGTTGCCTGTGGGCGGGCAGAGGCATACTTGCTGGTTTTTGGTGCCTCTATTATCTTGTTTCCGCTGTTGAACTCTTTGTTAATTTGCTGTTCTATTTGGCCGGTCGGCCTCTATGTAACCGCTAAAGTCTAGACTCTTGTACGACTTATGTTTGGTCCGCTGTGAGCTGAACCTGTGATGTATGGATTATGATGCCAATGTTGAATGTGTGTGCTAGCAATTGATCGTGGGACTAGCACGGTACACACATAGGGTTCGGGGTCAAACCCGGGTCCGACAACTACTTTCCCGTCGCCCTCAAAGCCCAGGCTCGCTCCTGGATGATGAACCTCCCCGAGGGGTCCATCTACTCGTGGGAGAACCTTTGCCACCAGTTTGTGGCAAACTTCCAGGGCACCTTCCTGCGCCCTGGAACCAAAGCGGACCTCCACGCCCTACGTCAGAGTAGGGGTGAGGCGCTGAGGCACTTTCTGCAGCGCTTCAGCCAGGTGCACAACACCATCCCTCACATCGCCCCCCACGCGGTTATCCACGCGTTCCGCTCGGGCGTGCACGACCAGCGCATGCTCGAAAAGTTGGGCACCCGCGACGTCCAAACCACGGCCGAGCTATTCAGTCTTGCCGACCTCTATGCCCGCAAGGAGGAGGCCCGCGCGTGGAACAAGCCGCGCCCTGAGGCCCCCGACAAGGGCCCTGGAGAAGGCGGCGAGACCTCACGTTCCGCGGCACGGCGGGACAGGCGGAAGCGCCAGAAGGGCAAGGAGGTCGCCGAGAACTTCGCCTTGGCGGCGTCCGGCGGCCCCCAGGGCAGTGTCGCCCGCCAAGACGACTACGGCGGCAAGCAGCAGAAGGCCACGCGTGCGCCACCGCCACCGGCTGCAGGCAGGAAGTGGTGCTCCGTCCACAAGACGGACCGCCACGACCTCACGAAGTGTCGCGCCGTCTAGAACTTGGCCGAGCGCACCAAGAAGTTCCAGCAGGAGCGGCAGCAAGCCAAGCCCGCTGCCGATTCGGAGCAGCCTCTCGAGTTCCAAGAACCCGAGAATGTCCTCGCCACCCTCGACGGCAGGGCACACGCTCACTCCTCGCGCCGTGGCTTCAAGGCCATGAAGCGCGAGCTATTGGCAGTGACCCCGGGCCCAGCGGCGTCCCAGAGGCTAAAGTGGTCGGACATTCCGATCACTTTCGGCCCCATGGACCATCCGGCCCGGGTACCTGGGGAGGGGCAGTTCGCCCTGGCGGTCTCCCCCCCATCTGCAACGTGAAGGTGGGCCGTGTCCTCATCGACGGGGCGCCGCCCTCAACATCCTTTCCCCCGAGGTATTTGAGAAGATCAAGGCCCCGGGGACGAATCTTGCGCCCTCGTTGCCCATCATTGGGATTACGAAGGGCCTCACTTGGCCTCTCGGCCAAGTCTCATTGCCCGTCACTTCGGTGACCACGGCAACTTCCGCACCGAGCACGTCGTTTTCGACGTCGCCGAGTGCAACCTCCCGTACAATGCGGTCCTCGGGCGCCCCGCGTTGGTGAAGTTCATGGCGGTTAGGCACTACACGTACCTAACCATGAAGCTCCCGGGCCCCTCGGGCCCGATCACAGTCCTCGGGACGTGAAAAGCCGCCCTCTCGTGCGCCGAGCAGCGCGCGGCCGACATCGCCCCCACAGCTCTTGACACGGCGGGCGGCGCGGGGCCTTTGCTGCGTCGCTCCCCCAAGCCGCGCATCGTCGCCACCGACGCAGAGCTAGTCAAGGAGGTCGTCCTCGACGATGACCCGTCCCGGACCGTCAAAGTTGGCGGTTCGCTGGACGATAAATAGGAAAGCGCGCTCATCGCCTTCCTTCAGGCAAACATCGACGTCTTCGCCTGGCAACCGTCGGACATGCCCGGTGTCCCTAGGGGGGTGATTGAGCATCGCTTGGCCATCCGCGCGGGCTCGCACCCGGTGCGGCAAAAGGTACGACGACAGGCCCCGGAGCGCCAAGCCTTCGTCCGTGAGGAGATCGACAAACTTCTCGCTGCCGGCTTCATCCGCGAAGTCGTCCACCCGGAGTGGCTGGCCAACCCAGTTGTCGTCCCCAAATCCAACGGAAAGCTGCAAATGTGCATAGACTACACCGACCTCAACAAGGCTTGCCCCAAAGATCCATTCCCTTTGCCTCGCATAGACCAGATAGTCGACTCCACCGCGGGGTGCGACCTCTTGTGTTTTCTTGATGCTTATGCAGGATACCATCAGATCCGCATGGCAGAGGAGGATGAGGAAAAGACCTCCTTCATCACCCCCAGGGGGCCTTTTGTTATATGTGCATGCCTTTTGGGTTGAAAAATGCTTGTTCAACATTCCAGCGTGCTGTCCGCGTAACATTTGAATCGCAGCTAGGTCGCAACATGGAGGCCTACGTCGACGATTTGGTCCTGAAGTCGCGTGACCGTGTCACCCTGCTTCACGACTTGGCCGAGACGTTCAGCAACCTCCGATGCACGAGGATGAAGCTGAACTCGGAAAAGTGTGTCTTCGGGGTCCCGGCCGGCAAGCTTCCTCGGTTCCTTGTGGTCCAGCCGCGGCATTGAGGCGAACCCGGAGAAGATGAGCGGCAATCGACCGCATGCGCCCCCACGACTGAGGCTTCGGGAGGCCCAGAAGCTGACCGGATGCGTGGCCGCGCTAGGCCGCTTCATCTCCAGGCTTGGGGAGCGCGCCTCCCCCTGTTCAAGCTTCTCAAGAAAACCAAGCGGTTCACCTAGACCGGCGAGGCCGAACAAGCCCTTGACGAGCTCAAGAGGTACCTGACTACGCCTCCTGTCCTCGTGGCACCGGCACCAGAGGAGCCCTTGTTGCTCTACATTGCGGCAACGCCGCAGGTGGTGAGCGCGGCGCTCGTCGTTCGAGCGCCCCTTACCAGACGGGGCGCGAGTACCCGGACCGCATTGCCTTCACGAGAGCAGGTCTGGGGAAGTCGCCCCGATACCTCCCACAATCCAAGCCCGGGCCTCCGGATCCCGGCACATATCAAACCACATTTCAGTCCGGGGCCTCCGGGCCTCGGGCACATATTCGGGGGGTGCCGGGACACAGGTTCTTGGGGCATGTCCCAGAATCCGCTCCTCGCGGAGCCCGACACCCGCGGAGCCCGAACCAGGGGCAGCCTCGCCAAGAGCGAGTTGCATGCCTAGGAACGTGGCGCCCGGAATAACCTCAACACTATCGCAACCAGATGGTGGCGCAAGTACCCGGGACAGCATCGCCTTGGTGAGAGCGAGTTTTGGGAGAAGTCGTCCCGGACAACATCCCATATCCATGCCCGGGCCTCCGGATCCCGGCACACACCAAACCGCATTCCCAGCCGGGGCCCCCGGCCCCGGGTCTACATGTCCTCCCGGCCGCGAGAGCTCGCTCCCTTCCGGGGGAGTTGAGGCCCGGGCCATCGGCCCTGTCGGGCCGAGATCGGGGAACACGCAACAGAAGCTGGTGTACTTCATCAGCGAGGTACTCTCCGTGAATCGCCAAATTTTACACGCTATCCCCAGGTGCAGAAGATGCTCTACGCGGTTCTCATCGCTTCCAGGAAGCTTCGCCCACTACTTCCAGGCACACAAGGTATCGGTAATCACCTCCTTAACCCGCTTGGCAGATATTGCATAACCGGGAGGGAACAGGCCCGTGTCGCCAAGTGGGCGGTCGACGCTCGCTGAATTCGACCTCCATTTCCAAGCGCGCCACGCCATCAAAAGCCAAGTCCTGGCGGATTTTCTAGCGGAGTGGACGCCGGGGCCTGAGCCGGACCCTATGCTTGACGCCGGGTTCCCGGCCCCCGAGCTGGCTCCCGATCTGCGCCTCGACTGGACAATGAACTTCGACGGCTCCTGCGCCAGACAGGCTTCTCTCCCCAGCGCCGGGGCCGCGGTCATCCTCGTGTCTCCTGCCGGGGACGAGTTTCGCTTCATCGTTCACCTCAACTTCGGAGCCACCAACAACATGGCCGAGTATGAGGGCCTTCTCGCCGACCTCCGGGCAGCAATAGCCCTCGGGGTCCGACGGTTGTGCGCGCAGGGCGACTCCGAGCTCATCATCAACCAGGTGTCCCGGGAGTACCAAACTCTGGACCCCCCAGTTGGCCGCGTTGGACGAAGTGCGGAGGCTCGAGCGCCGCTTCGACGACCTCAGGCTTCGCCACGTCCCTCGCAGTCACAACCCCCTCGCCGCCGACGAGCTCTCAAACTGGGCGTCCTCTAGGGCACCGGCCCCTCCGGGAGTTTTTCAGGAAGCCCTCGAGGCCCCTTTGGCAGCCTCGTCCGAGACTTCTGGGGGCCACCCCCCGAGCCCGGGCCCGAGCCGGACACGCACGCCCAGTCGCAGGACTTGGTCCTTGCGGCCGGACCCAGTGCGCCTTCTTGGATGGGCGAGATCCGGGCATATCTTCTCCGAGCACACCTCCCCGAAGATGACACGGAAGCCGAAAGAGTGGCGCGCTTGTTAAGCGCTACTCGTTATGGTAGATGGGGACTCTACCGGCATGGCGCCAACGGCGTCCTACTCAAGCGCATCCCGCGCGATTCGGCATCGAGATCCTCGCGACATCCATGAAGGGGAATGTGGCAGTCACGCCGCATTTCGATCCCTAGTCGGTAAGGCTTTCCGGCAAGGATTTTATTGGCCTACAGCTTTGCAGGACGCGTTCGACCTCGTCCAGCGCTGCCACGCGTGCCAGTTTCATGCCAAACAGAGCCACCTGCCGGCGCAAGCACTCCAGGTGATCCCCCTGTCTTGGCCCTTCGCAGTCTGGGGGCTCGATATCCTCGGCCCCTTCCCCCGGGCAGTCGGGGGCTATCGGCATCTATATGTCGCCATCGACAAGTTCACGAAGTGGCCGGAAGCGTTCCCCGTAATCGACATCGACAAGCACTCAGCGCTCAAGTTTATCCGGGGAATCACCAGCCGCTTCGGAATCCCCAACCGCATTATCACCGACAACGGCACGCAGTTCACTAGCGAGCTCTTCGGCGAATACTACTCCGATGTCGGCATCAAGCTTTGCTTCACCTCCCCTGCCCACCCTGCCAGCAATGGGCAGGCCGAGCGAGCGAACGCCGAGATCATGCGCGGCCTCAAGACAAGGTCCTACAACGACCTTAAGAAACACGGCGTCAAGTGGATCAACGAGCTCCCAGCGATCTTGTGGGCAAATCGTACCACACCAAACCGGGCGACTAGGGAGACCCCGTTCTTCCTGGTGTACGGGGCCGAGGCCGTTCTGCCGTCAGAACTCACCTTCAGCTCCCCCCGGGTACAGCGCTACAGCGACAACGCCGACCACGACAACATGCAGCTCGACAACCTCGACTTCCTCGAGGAACGAAGACGGCGCGCCTCGCTCCGAGTCGCCCGTTACCAGCAGAGCCTCAAGCGCTATCACCAGCGCAAGGTTCGGGCCCGATCACACTAGGTTTTTCGGGACTTCTAGTCCTCCGCCGTGTCCTTACACGTGCCGGAAAGAATAAACTTTCCCCCATGTGGGAAGGCCCCTTCCTGGTGATCGGTGTCTCCTGACCGGGCTCGGTAAGACTGGGCCAGGAGGATGGGACCCCGCTTCCCAATCCCTGGAACATCGAGCACCTCCGCAAGTTTTATCCATAAACATATCCCGTAAGTTGCAGGGAGCTCGGGCCAGCGTCGGTTTCCTCCAAAACTCAACGCTGGCCGGGGGCCCCATGTGTATACACTTCATATAAACAGCTTTTTTAATATCCTCCTTGGTGTCGTCCTTTGTCCTTTTCTGTGTGTTGCGTCCGCGGGTGTCCCATCCCTTGGAGGCATATCCGGGCCGCGCCCGTGCGGCGGTTGGGGTTTGCGCATTATCATCAGTCCCTTACCGACGAGTAATCGTGCCCCGACATACTAGGTCCAGGGTGTTGTCGACCTCGTGGGGACCTGATGGCGCCCTCCGGGAGGCGCCCCGTGTCCCTGCGGCTCCGATGCCCTGCCTGGCTAGTTTCGGGGTCGGTTCTTTCCGGAGGTTGGGGGCAAAATGCTTATGTGTAATCCTTTCCTCTGCACGATCGCGACCGTGAGGACGCCTTCGGGAGGTGGTCGACCCCATGGTTCGTAGCATGGAATGGACAAGGAGACGAGCCAAGTACTCTCACGGTTCATCGTGCGTAGACTAGATCTTCCCCGGCAGACTTAAGTAGGGTGCTCGGCTCAACACCCCGGGAAGGTCCTCCGGACCGGGGGCCCGAGGCAAGCGTGCCCAGGGAAGGTCCCCGGGACAGGGGCCCGAGGTGTCCCATCTCCGGACGGTCCTCGGGCCCAGCCTAGAGCTCGCGGTGCTCCGGGCCCCGAGGTCGTGCCCGCACAGCTGCACCACGCTTTCCAACATCCAGATACGCATCTTACTCAACTTTATGCTTCGCTCGGCTATCTATCCTTCCTTCGTTTGTATGGCCACGCATTTCGCTCCCCTCGGCCCCGGGTGCAAGCGGAACTTGGCCGAAGCCACGCACATGGGCCGCTGGGTCAGTGCTGCCCCGGTTGCCGTGGCCTGATGGCCGGGTCGTGGACCGCGCCCCGGACACTGTCGATGCCCCGGGGTCTCGGGCAGCGCCCCCCGTTGGGCCAGCTTAGATTCCCGGGGCGGGCAGCGGTGCCCGGCCGGCCAGCTCCTCCCCGGCCACCGCCAACGCGCCAAGTGCTTCGCTACCTGGCGACCCCATGCCCGGTCGAGGTCGGTCCCCGAGAGGCTCCCGGCGAGTCAAAGGGCACGAGCTTAACGCTTTGGCCGTACCTAACCTAGGCAGCGCCCCCGGGGCCAGTAGCGCCCGGGACGTGGAGGGCCCGTGGGTCCGCTAGACGGACCTAACCGTCCCAGGGGCAACCCCAGCTGTCCCCCGTGTGGGGGGAGCGGGATTTGGACCGGTGACCGGTCTAACCGTCGCCCCAAGTCGGACGGACCAAATGCCTAAGATCGGACTGTCCCCCCACGGATCGGTCCGTCCGAATCACCTGGCTGAGTTTCCGGAGCGGGCAACACAATAATCCAAGGTGTGAAAATATAAACATCATTACATACATATTGTTGACGCCGAAAACCCGCCGGGGGCCGTCCGGCGTCGGGTTGACACGCGAAGGCCCGGGGAGATTTGCTTCACTCCAGTGCAGGTCCTAAAGTTTGAGGTTTGTAGGCGTGCCAGTCAATTTGACCCTGTAATTGACAAGGAGGAAAATGTTAGATCAATGAGCCAATCGGCTGGAAGCCAATCTAGACTCGTTTCATCAGCCGATGGCCGATGCACACTGTAGCACTTATACATCGGCTTAAGGCCGATGACGGCAAGAGCAATAATGTAATAATAAACAAATATCATGCTAGCCGATCATCGAAGGGATATTCAAAAACCGGCTATAAGCTAGATAAAATAAGCAAGTATAATGCATAAATAAATCAAATAGATCCTAGTTGATCACGATCTAGTGTTACTGGTGTTGTTATGAAGGTGTGCCTGCACCCGGGCCCTTGCTTATATCGGCTCCCGAGATCTTCGTCCGCTGTCCGGGCCCATACACTGGTCCTTACCCGGGCTCATGCCCGGGCCCTTACCTGGGGTCGTGCTCGGGAACCTGCTTGTACTTGTACTTGGATCGGCAGAATAAACCCATCGGCTAGCCCTTAGTCGATTGTAACAATAATACAGGCAAGAACAAATAATAAAATATGCAATAACGTAAATGATACATAATTGATAAGCTAGCCGACTACTGAATGGATCGAGCATAGGATAAAACAATGAATAAATGTAATCGGCTCTAACAGATAACTTATCGGCTAAGCACTCCGATAACACCATCGGACAACACCATCGGCTCATCAAGAATAAAGCTATTATCGTCAGTCTAGTAGATCGGACCCAACCGTTGCAGCACAGACCAACAATGATAACAATGCCTCAATGGGCCGATAGATGTAATACGATCGTGATGAAGATAACTTATCGGCTATGCACTCCGATAAGACGCCTGCGCACAAAGCATCGGCCTAGCAGGACCGACTTATCACTAGCAGTTCAGTAGGTCGGACTAACCGATGCAGCACGAACTGATGATAAATCGCTCCCAGTAAGTCGATACAATCTATGCACGCGTGATGTGATATACCTAATCAATCTATGAGATCAAACTGAACTGATGCAGCCATAGATAAAGTAGAATATACCGTGGTAAGCCGACTACCATAAACCGACTAGAATATCGGACCTAACCGAGGAAGTCCTAGCCGATTGGTAGCCGGGGTGACGAGACTTACCCTCTCGCAGGAGTTCGGACCTAACCGATGCAGCCCGGCTCGAGAAGCAGGATCCCGTCGAAAGGGTGGCGATGCGCTGAATTTTGTATTGATCTGTAGTTGATAATTACAAGGTCCCCGGGCATACGTATATATACCCCGAGTTACATAAGTCCTTATAGGACACGGTATATGATTTCCTATCTATAACAGAAAACACTAACAAGGCCTGACCGGACACGAGGTCAGGTTTCCTAAAAGAGATAACCTTTTCCTAATAACTATAGTAATTATTGCCACGCGCGTCTTCACAGGCTCCTTCCTCGGGACTCGGTCTGTTTCTTTGGATCAATTTCCATTATCTGACTGCAACCGTCCTTTTGACCGAATCTGATACAAGGCTTCCCAAATTTTTGGCGTTAACACATGCCCCCAATTTCGGAGTTCTCCAATAGGACTTCGAAAATTCTTTCATTTTGGGCCTCCAGATTCTCTCCATACTGAGGCAGCCAAGATAGCCCACTTACCATAAATGTTTGAAACAGTGCCAACGGCCTCGATTCCCGCTCGGTCGTCATACTCTATAAAAACGCTTCGTCTTCTGCCTTTTTTATACTCTCACATCACCAGAGCACCACCTTGTTTCATCTTCCACATCCTCACCAAGCTCTAGCGAATCCAGACGAATCATCGCAACCTTTCTCCCCGGCCGTCGATCCCTGCAACCTCTCCTATTTCCGCGATGGCATCGGCATCCGCAGTTCCTGAGGTAATCTTCTCACCCGATTATTTTCCTCAAATCTGCAATCTATACGAACCCGATCTGCTATGTTCTTCACCCGTTCTTCGTCGTGTTCTTGGTTACTGTAGCATCTTAGAGCCCAGATCTTGATTCCGTGCCGCCGATTACCCCAGCTTTTTCTATCATGGCCCCATGGGCAGCGAAGATCCCACCGATTTCATCGTCGCCGAAACCCAACGCGTTCCCTTCAAGAACTCGACTATGTTGGTCAGTGACTGGACCAACAGCTTCAGATCATGGCCGAGTAAGCTGCCCGGATGGAGAGATTGGTACCGTCAGGGTATCGGCTGTTAAAGAGGACCTATTGGGAAGGATCTCACATCGGCCACTGCATCAATCTCTCCCTGGCTGACATGGAAAGGAACGAGTCCCTACTTGCATCGGCCTCATACTACTGGTCTGATGCTCTTAATGCTTTCATGTTCGGGCATGGGCCGATGACCCCCACTTTACTGGACGTGACCATGCTCACCTGCTTGGATACGACAAGCTACATCAACCCCTTCAAACTCCGGTTCAAGCCTGCTCACGGCTTCAAACAAAAAACATCGGCGGCTGGTCCAGGTATATATCTCTCCACAACAAAGGAACTGGACCGGTTGATGATCGGGAGCATGTCGCTTTTCTGAACTTGTGGTTGGAACGGTTCGTCTTTGGTGGCGCAACCCTCGGCCCGACGACCAATATGCAATGCCTGGCCGAGTGCTTGGCCGATAGAAAACAAATTCCGTTGGGACACTGTAACGACCCGTTTTCCTTTTTCCCTGTTGAGACTTGTTTTCGGGATCTTAATCTTCTCCTGTCCTGTCAGCTGTGCCTCCGTTTTTCCTTCTTCCGGCCAGCCGACTACCTTCTCCCTTGAGCCGAGTAGATTGCTACTCAGTCCTTGTATCCAACCCTTTTTCCTTGTCTTACTCGGATCTCCTTGCTGCCGAGTAAGCGCTGTGTAGTGACCGACTACCTTGTTGAGACCTGATGTTTCCCTGTCCCCCCGAGTTGCACTCACCCGTTGGATGCCGACTACCGAAGTGGAGAAGAATCAGTTTTCACCTGCCCGCAGCACCGCTTGGACCGATGGACAATAACCTGCTGCATTGTTGGACCAGTGGATAGTCCAAAGCCCGGTCAGTGAGATTTCTCCAACCTGTCCTAGCCTTGACCTTAATGTCTCATCGCAGCTGCAGTGCCTGCCAACTCCCTGACCACGCCGGACTCCCAAGTCAATCCCTGCGTGGACATCAAATCCTTTGTCAGTTCACCTTGACTTTTTTCTCCCTAGCCGTTGCCAGCTTCACCGTGCCTCACCCCTACACGCCGGCTATATATGGAGCCATCCATGTTCCTTTTTCCTTTGTTTTGCAAACCGGCCAGCTCCAGCTCTGCTAAGTTTTCATCCTCTCAAGCTTTGGAGCTCTGTCGCCTGGTTCGCAAGCCTTGTTCAGCCGACTGCCACCTTTTCTGCAGCCGACTACTTCTTGATCCTTTTTCTTGGTGTTTTACTTCTCCTGCTTATCAGTGTTTCTTTCTGCTTGTTCAGAACCTGAACCGGTGGACGATCCCGAAGCCACCTTCGCCGACGAAGACCCCTCCTTGGAACAAGGCAAGCCTCTTTGATCATATTGTTTCCCATATATGCAAAACTATGTTGTTTGGAAAATATATGCATGTTTAGTTACACCTTTTTAAACTGTTGGCCTCGGTTTGCAAGCGCAGCCGATGGACCTACCCAGTAGTAGCACTTATTTCGGTAGGATGTTGATATATATATATATTTCTCCCTTGAGAGCCCCACAAATGGCACGCTAGCATCCTATCTGAGGATACTAGGCCGAGTAGAATGGCTTAGCTCTGCAACGTTGTTTGTCGTTGGGAAAAACATTGGTTTTTACTAAACTGATTGGAAAACCCGGTACTCTGTGTATCAGCGTGTTTGCGAAACAAATAAAGTTGTGAAAATCTTGATGTACAGAGACAGTGCCTGTGTGGCTTGGCTATGTATTATCATTAAGGTGTTTCCCACAGCGTAGATTTGTTTGCCAGTGATTTGTGAAAGTGTTTTGATGGAAAGGGAACCGTGACCAGAGTTTGCCGAGTGGGCAA
Organism: Oryza meyeriana var. granulata; assembly: GCA_003991445.1. Classification (NCBI taxonomy): domain Eukaryota; kingdom Viridiplantae; phylum Streptophyta; class Magnoliopsida; order Poales; family Poaceae; genus Oryza; species Oryza meyeriana. Next base: position 27,904 of record RYFJ01001384.1, read on the forward strand.
ACGGAAGGCCTGTGTGGCCAGAAACGGATCTGTGTGATCCGGGGTGTTAAGCAACATAATCAAGTGATTGAAAAGTAAACAGGATGAAGATCATGCCCCCGGGTTGTAGCCAGGGCGGCAGTTGTACAGATGTCTTTCGGGTTGTAGCCAGAAGACGGAATTGGTGCTCCCGGGTTGTAGCCAGGGCAGCAAGATTGATCAGGCTCCCGGGTTGTAGCCAGGGAAGCCGATTAGCTAGCTGGTTGTAGCCAGCCTAGCGGGCATTTAGTGCCATGAACATGCTCCCGGGTTGTAGCCAGGGCAAGCATCGTTCGAGCCCCCGGGTTGTAGCCAGGGCGGCGACTTAGCTAGCTTGGTTGTAGCCAGCCTAGCGGGCATTTAGTGCCATGATCATGCTCCCGGTTGTAGCCAGGGCAGCGATGAATGAGCCCCCGGGTTGTAGCCAGGGCGGCGGTTTAGCTAACTGGTTGTGGCCAGTGTAGCGGGCATCAAGTGCCACAGCTGAGATTTGGGTTGTAGCCGAGTCTCAGGGTCAACGAGTGGTTGTAGCTACTCGGGAGATAAAGGACCAACAAATGCAAAGTAAAGATAATAAGAACATGTATGTTTATGCTTGATTTCTTTATGTGGTGAGTTGTTGAAAAGCAACTTGCGGAATGGATGGAGGCGTGAGCCTCTGTCCGCCACAAAAATTTGGATCTCACTAGTGCTTGCAAAGAAAAATGTTTCGTAAGGCTGACTTTCGCACATAAACCCTTAGCTTTCTATCTGACCGACATGGCATCTTTCCGGCTTGCTGAGTACGAAAGTACTCACCTTGTTCATATATGTATAGTAGGTTTTGGAGAAGAAGACGAAGATCCGACTGCTGCCGAGTTCCTCCCAGACCAGGCTGACTACGAAGACTTCTGAAGGTTTCGAGCCTAGTTCCCAGCCGAGCCTGTGGTATAGTTTTGTCCAGCTTCCGCCCTGTTTTGTTGTTCACGCTAGTTTACCTGTTGATCATTTTTGCCCATCCCGGGTTTGTCCTGGATGGATCTCCTTGTACATATATGTAAATACTCTGTTATGTATTTATTGTAATCTCTGAGTTGTATCATTGTTGTGCGTACCCGACTACTGATCCTGGGATCGGGTGCAGTATGCACATGGTGGCCTTCCACCTATTCGGGAGGCGCCACAAGAGTGGTATCAGAGCAAAAGGTTGGCCCTAGGAACGAAACCCCACCCGTGTAGATGTCTTTGAGGATCTTATTTTGAAAACTATACTATTTGCAAAAGACTAGGACTTGTCTGGGTACCTCTCTCTGCTTTGTAGAATTTGGAAATGTTTCTAAACTCTTGGCTTTTTCCCTACCTTGGGTTCCTGCGCAAGCTCTTAGGTTCCAGTGCCCCATCTGTCATCTTTTGTTGAGGCTGGGTTCCCGAGTATATTCCTATGTTCTGCCTGCTTGAATCCATCTTGCTAATCTTGTTGCTCCTTCGTCTGTTCCATCGGTTTGGTTTGCCGATATCCTTGCTGAGCCCCTCTCCCTTTGGTTGCCCTTTTCTAGGACCAGATGGCAGAACGTCAGCGCCGTGCCGTCCGTACCCCGGCCCGCTTGGGTTTTGAAGACCAAGGTCCAGTCCGCAACAACCTGCTTACTGCCGCGGAGGAACAAGAAGTGGAGCAGACCCACGATCGGATGTCAGGAAGTGGCCGTGCAGCCGGCCTTGGTACCTTCGACGCTGCAACAGCAAACCCTGGAGGATTGCCTCAACCTCCTCAGTTTCCAGCAGACCCCCAGCAGCTTATGGCCATCCAGACCCAGATTTTGCAAGGCATTGCTCAGAATCTGGCCGCAATGCAGCCTCTTCTCCATCAAGCTCGACCAGAACAAGTCAATAGCCGCTCCAAGCTTGCCGACTTCATGAGTCCCGTCCAGCCGAGTTTCGCAGACCGCTGAGCCAGTAGAGGCTGACGACTGGCTGAAGGATATGGATAGAAAGTTGAACCTAGTGCAGTGCACACCCACGGAAAAGACCCAGTTTGCTGCACATCAACTCCGTGGTTCCGCAGCTGACTGGTGGGAAAACTACTGTGCTGCCCATCAAGATGCCGCCAATATCGCCTGGCCCGAGTTTGCGGAAGCCTTCAGAGATGCACATGTCCCAGAAGGAGTAATAGACATCAAGAGAGAAGAGTTCAACAACCTCAAGCAGGGACATTCCAGCATCAGCGAGTACCTGAGCAAGTTCAACCATCTAGCTCGCTATGCACCAGAGGACGTGAACACGGACAAGAAGAAGATCAGAAGGTTTCTGAAAGGGATGAATGTGGCAATGAAGGTCCAGCTTCTTGCCCATGACTTCCCTACTTTCCAGCACATGGTTAACAGAGCCTTTAGTGGTTGAGATGCGAGGAGGAGATCGACGTTTTTCGCAAAGCGCAAGCTCTCAGATGCAGTCTCGTAGTGGTCCGGTTCTAGGCCCTATATCTCCCCAGTCCTTCCGTCAGTTTGCCCCGTCCAGTTTCAAAGAGCAGATGTTTCGCCATCTGTTTCCGGCCGCTTCTCTTCTGTTCAGTCCCGACCCCTCAGTGCAAGTACCGGTGCAAGTCGCCCTATATCCCCAGCCGGCCTTCAGCAGAGGAGTATCCCCGAGTGCCCTAGGAAGCCGATGCTACAACTGCAATGAGTTGGTCACTTCGCCCGACATTGCCCCCCTGAAGCAAGACTCTGGCAGCCTCCGGACGCCCCAACGCCAGCGCTTCAAGAGCCCCTGTGTTCGTCGAGGACAGCCGACTACACATACTAATGGATCTGCCTCCCGTGCCCTCCGACCTTTGGACGTGCCGAGTCAATCATATCCAGTCGGATTACAGCCCGAGAAGCTTCAGATGTGGTAATGGGTACGTTTCTTGTCACTCTGTACCTGCGGTTGTTCTGTTTGATTCTGGAGCATCGCATTCCTTTATTTCTCAATCTTTTGTGGATAAGTATGGTTGGGATGTTCCAAGGCCTTAGGATACCTATGGTCATACACTCCCCTGGCAAGGAGTTTAGGTCAGATCAGTCTTGCCCTGGAGTTACCCTGGTAATTAAAGAGTTAAATTTCTCAGCCAACCCCATTGGTCCTGGAATCACAAGGCTTGGATTTTGATTCTTGGCATGGACTGGTTAGCTAGGCACAAAGGCCGAATAGACTGTGCAACCAGCACCATAACCCTGCAGTGCCCTTTTGGACAAGAGGTGAAGTTTGCCTCCCCTGGAAACCCTAAGAACCCATCTCTCCTGAGTTCGGTGCAAGTAGTCCCTTTGGAAGAAGTGGCGGTGATCAATGAGTACCCTGATGTCTTCCCAGACAGTCTACCCGGAATGCCCCCTGATAGAGAGATTGAATTCTCTATAGAGTTGCTACCCGGCCACAAGCACCCAATATCCAAGAGACCCTATAGAATGGCGGCTAATGAAAGTTAGCGAAGTGAAAGAGAGCAGATAGAAGAACTTGAGAGCCTAGGTTTTGTGCGACCTAGCACATCACCTTGGGGAGCTCCAGTGCTCCTAGTGGAAAAGAAGGATAAGACAAGAGGATGTGCGTTGATTATCGCGCACTGAATGGAGTAACCATCAAGAATAAGTATCAGGAGAAGAGAAGAAAATCTCTACCAAGGATAGATGATCTGTTCGACCAGCTGCAAGGAGCTAAAGTCTTCTCTAAGGTTGACTTGAGATCAGGATACCACCAATTGAAGATCAGATCTGAAGATATACCCAAAACAGCTTTCCTGACCCGATATGGATTATATGAGTATACGGTGATGTCCTTTGGACTCACTAATGCTCCAGCTTTCTTCATGAGTCTTATGAATAGGGTATTTCATGGAATATCTCGACAAGTTTGTCGTGGTATTTATGGATGATATCCTAATCTTCTCCAAGGACGAGCAAGAACATGTTGGACATTTGAGAAATGGTTCTAGGAAAGTTAAGAGAGCACCAGTTGTTTGCCAAGTACTCGAAGTGTGAGTTTTGGCTAGACCGAGTTTGCTTTTCTCGGGCATGTGGTCACTGCCCAAGGAGTAGAAGTGGACCCGGGGAAGTGAGAAGACGTGCTTTCTTGGAAATCCCGACTACGGTCACGGAAGTGAGAAGTTTCCTAGGTTTGGCTGGTTATTAATCGGAGATTCATTGAAGGATTTTCAAGAATTGCCAAAACCCATGACAGAGTTGCTAAAAAAGGAAAAGAGGTTTGAATGGAGTGACGCCTGTGAGAAAAGTTTCATGGAGTTAAGGAAAAGGCTGACTACCCCACCTGTGTTGATCCTTCGGATATCAGGAAAGACTTTGAGTATACTGTGATGCATCCCGACTAGGCATAGGCTATGATGCTTATGCAGGAAGGAAGAGTGGTTGCGTATGCCTCAAGACAGTTAGACCGCCATGAGAAGAATTACCCGACCCATGACCTAGAGTTTGTCAGCAGTAGTGCATGCCTTGAAGATATGGCGCCACTACCTGGTTGGAAACCGGTGTGAAGTATATACACCGATCATAAGAGTCTGAAGTACATCTTCACTCAGATGGAGCTTAATCTCAGACAAAGAAGATGGCTTGAGTTGATTAAGGATTACGACCTTGGAATACATTACTCACCCTGGCAGGGCAAATGTTGTTGCCGATGCCCTCAGTCGGAAAGTCCCATTGTAATGCCATCTTGACCCCGCCCTTCAACCCGAGCTAGTCGAGAGCTGGAAAAGCTAAGGATTAAATATGGGTCAAGCCAGAACGCTGGCGACTTTGCTGATTCAACTACCTTGGAGGACCGGATCAGAGAAGCTCAAAAAGTAGATGAAAAGATTGTATCTCTAAAGGAAAGCATGACCCAGGGAAAAGCCCGAGTTCTCCATCGACAGCAAAGGAACTGTTTGGTTTGGGAAACGCATTTGCGTGCCCGACAGAAAGGAAATCCAAGACTTGATCTTGAGAGAAGCCCATGAGTCCGCTTATTCCATCCACCCAGGAAGTACAAAGATGTACAAGGATATTAAGGATCATTACTGGTGGCCTGGAATGAAGCGAGATATTGCCGAGTATGTCGCAGTTTGTGACATTTGCCAAAGGGTTAAAGCAGAGCATCAGAAGCCAGCAGGATTGCTTCAGCCCCTTAAGGATACCCGAGTGGAAATGGGAAGAAATAGAATGGATTTCATCGTTGGATTACCTAAGAACCCCGGCAGGACATGATTCCATCTGGGTAAATAGTGGATCGACTGACCAAGGTCGCCCACTTTATTCCCGTCAAGACAACCTACCCGGCCAAGAAGCTAGCCGAGCTGTATCTGACCAAGGTTATCTGCCAAACATGGAGTCCCAAAGAAGATAGTGTCTGACCGAGGAGCTCAGTTCACCTCCCACTTTTGGCAAAAGTTGCATGAGACAATGGGCAACTAACCTGAATTCAGTACCGCATATCACCCCCAGACGGATGGCGCAAACCGAGAGAGTCAACCACATCGTGGAAGATATGCTAAGAGCATGTGCCTTGGATTTTGAAGGAACCTGGGATCTCTGTCTGCCTTATGCCGAGTTCTCCTACAATAACAGCTATCAAGCCAGTATCCAGATGGCCCCCAATGAAGCTCTATATGGACGCAAGTGTAGAACCCCACTCTGTTGGACAGACGTAGGAGAAAAGATGGTTTTTGGACCAGACATTTTTGAAAGAGGCAGAAGAGCGAGTTAAGGTATCCGAGAGCGCTTGAAGACAGCCCAAACCCGGCAGAAGAACTATGCAGATAATCGGAGACGAGAGCTCGAGTTTCAGATAGGAGACCATGTGTATCTCCGAGTATCACCCTACGAGGAACCAAAGAGATTGGAATGGGTGGAAAGCTAGCGCCTCGCTACATCGGACCCTACCCTATCATCGACAGACGCGGAGTAGTGGCGTATCAACTGAGGTTACCCGAAGAACTCTCTGACGTTCACGACGTGTTCCATGTTCCCAGATGAAGAAATGTCTTCGCATCCCAGGAGAGCAGTTCCGTTGGAAGAGATCAACGTACAACGCAACCTTACATACAAGGAACGCCCCGTTCGGATTCTGGAGACAAGGGATAGATGTACAAGACGAAAGCAATCAGATTCTACAAGTGTGCAATGGAGTAACCATTCAGAGGATGAAGCTACATGGGAACAAGGAGATCGCCTTCAAGCTGAGGTACCCGGAGCTCTTCGCCGAGTAGCGGAATCTCGGGACGAGATTCTGTTAAGTGGGGGAGGTTTGTAACGACTCCGTTTTCCTTTTTCCCTGTTGAGACTTGTTTTCGGGATCTTAATCTTCTCCTGTCCTGTCAGCTGTGCCTCCGTTTTCCTTCTTCCGGCCAGCCGACTACCTTCTCCCTTGAGCCGAGTAGATTGCTACTCAGTCCTTGTATCCACCCTTTTCCTTGTCTTACTCGGATCTCCTTGCTGCCGAGTAAGCGCTGTGTAGGTGACCGACTACCTTGTTGAGACCTGATGTTTCCCTGTCCCCCCGAGTTGCACTCACCCGTTGGATGCCGACTACCGAAGTGGAGAAGAATCAGTTTTCCCTGCCCGCCAGCACCGCTTGGACGGATGGACAATAACCTGCTGCATGTTGGACCAGTGGACAGTCCAAAGCCCGTCAGTGAGATTTCTCCAACCTGTCCTAGCCTTTGACCCTTAATGTCTCATCGCAGCTGCAGTGCCTGCCAACTCCCTGACCACGCCGGACTCCAAGTCAATCCCTGCGTGGACATCAAATCCCTTTGTCAGTTCACCTTGACTTTTTCCTCCCTAGCCGTTGCTAGCTTCACCGTGCCTCACCCCTACACGCCGGCCTATATATTGGAGCCATCCATGTTCCTTTTTTCCTTTGTTTTGCAAACCGGTCCAGACTCCAGCTCTGCTAAGTTTTCATCCTCTCAAGCTTTGGAGCTCTGTCGCTGGTTCGCAAGAAGCCTTGTTCAGTCCGACTGCCACCTTTTCTGCAGCCGACTACTTCTTGATCCTTTTTCTTGGTGTTTTACTTCTCCTGCTTATCAGTGTTTCTTTCTGCTTGTTCAGAACCTGAACCGGTGGACGATCCCGAAGCCACCTTCGCCGACGAAGACCCCTCCTTGGAACAAGGCAAGCCTCTTTGATCATATTGTTTCCCATATATGCAAAACTATGTTGTTTGGAAAATATATGCATGTTTAGTTACACCTTTTTAAACTATTGGCCTCGGTTTGCAAGCGCAGCCGATGGACCTACCCAGTAGTAGCACTTATTTCGGTAGGATGTTGATATATATATATATTTCTCCCTTGAGAGCCCCACAAATGGCACGCTAGCATCCTATCTGAGGATACTAGGCCGAGTAGAATGGCTTAGCTCTGCAACGTTGTTTGTCGTTGGGAAAAACATTGGTTTTTACTAAACTGATTGGAAAACCCGGTACTCTGTGTATCGGCGTGTTTGCGAAACAAATAAAGTTGTGAAAATCTTGATGTACAGAGACAGTGCCTGTGTGGCTTGGCTATGTATTATCATTAAGGTGTTTTCCCACAGCGTAGATTGTTTGCCAGTGATTTGTGAAAGTTTTTGATGGAAAGGGAACCGTGACCAGAGTTTGCCGAGTGGGCAAACGGAAGGCCTGTGTGGCCAGAAACGGATCTGTGTGATCCGGGGTGTTAAGCACCATAATCAAGTGATTGAAAAGTAAACAGGATGAAGATCATGCCCCCGGTTGTAGCCAGGGCGCAGTTGTACAGATGTCTTCGGGTTGTAGCCAGAAGACGGATTGATCGTGCTCCCGGGTTGTAGCCAGGGCAGCAGATTGATCAGGCTCCGGGTTGTAGCCAGGGAAGCCGATTAGCTAGCTGGTTGTAGCCAGCCTAGCGGGCATTTAGTGCCATGAACATGCTCCCGGGTTGTAGCCAGGCAGCATCGTTCGAGCCCCGGGTTGTAGCCAGGGCGGCGACTTAGCTAGCTGGTTGTAGCCAGCCTAGCGGGCATTTAGTGCCATGATCATGCTCCCGGGTTGTAGCCAGGGCAGCGATGATGAGCCCCCGGGTTGTAGCCAGGGCGGCGGTTTAGCTAACTGGTTGTGGCCAGTGTAGCGGGCATCAAGTGCCACAGCTGAGATTTGGTTGTAGCCGAGTCTCAGGGTCAACGAGTGGTTGTAGCTACTCGGGAGATAAAGGACCAACAAATGCAAAGTAAAAGATAATAAGAACATGTATGTTTATGCTTGATTCTTTATGTGGTGAGTTGTTGAAAAGCAACTTGCGGAATGGATGGAGGCGTGAGCCTCTGTACGCCAACAAAAATTTGGATCTCACTAGTGCTTGCAAAGAAAAATGTTTCGTAAGGCTGACTTTCGCACATAAACCCTTAGCCTTTCTATCTGACCGACATGGCATCTTTTCCGGCTTGCTGAGTACGAAAGTACTCACCTTGTTCATATATATGTATAGTAGGTTTTGGAGAAGAAGACGAAGATCCGACTGCTGCCGAGTTCCTCCCAGACCAGGCCGACTACGAAGACTTCTGAAGGTTTCGAGCCTAGTTCCCAGCCGAGCCTGTGGTATAGTTTTGTCCAGCTTCCGCCCTGTTTTGTTGTTCACGCTAGTTTACCTGTTGATCATTTTTGCCCATCCCAGGTTTGTCCTGGATGGATCTCCTTGTACATATATGTAAATACTCTGTTATGTATTTATTGTAATCTCTGAGTTGTATCATTGTTGTGCGTACCCGACTACTGATCCTGGGATCGGGTGCAGTATGCACATGGTGGCCTTCCACCTAGTCGGGAGGCGCCACAGACACTATCTCCTTGGCGCCACCTACCAGCTACTTCACCAGGTGGCAACTAAGCTATCGGCTGGCCAGCCCGTCGGCCACATTGGGGGTCCTTGGTGGTTTGTTCAGCTCTGGCTCAATATCTATACCTCCAAGGCTATCCCAGAAACTTCTCTCCTCAAGCAATCCTTCCCGGCCGATTACCCAGAAGATCAAGACCCTGTTTATCGCCGATGCATCTCTATGGGCGAAGCTGCATCGGCCCTTTCTGGTGGCAAGATAACCCCCGCTGAAGTTAGTCAATGGTTCAAGGGGTTTTATTATGGCTTTACTAGGGATGCCACTCTTTGGTTTGCGTACAATGACGCATCATCATTTGAGATGCCCTCTAACTTTGATCCACTCAAAGCTCTGAATGATGATCAGTCTAAAGCCATATTCCTATCGGCTATCAGTCCTTGTCTGCTGCCAACCGGCTTTTCTCTGGGCCGAACTCAGCCATCGTATGAGTTCTATCATCCATCAGTCGGCTCTCGCCAATTTGGCCTTGGTCAACTCCCGATAGGCCTATTCTTCATCGACAAACTCCAAGCCCGAGGCACAGTCAGCAGCGCCCTGGAACATGATCGGCTGCGGTCTTTGACAGACTCCCTCTGCTAGGCGCCGCCACCGAAGTGTTCATCTGCACTGCCAACACCAAGTTCTTTGTCCGATGGTGGTCAGAATGGAAGAAACATCTGTTCTGCTTAGCACCCGCCTGTTACTGTTCCCGTCTAGACGCCGACTATGTTGAATCCGAAGACGAGGTGAACACCTGTAATCTGTTAATCGCCTTCTTCAACCACTCTCACCTCTAATTTTGCAGGCTACCAGCGTCGAACCCCAAGAACAAGCAACACGCGGTCGGCTGATCCAGTAATTCAACCTCCATCGGCCACCCCAACTTAGGGCTGATGCTCCATCTCCATCGGCTCTTCTCAAGGCACCTCGGCCGATGGGCCAAAAACGTAAGAAGCTAGCGCATCGTCCCTCCTCAAAGAAACAGAAGACCGATGCCGATGTCGCTGCCACGATGCCATCTTCTCCCCAGACCACATCGGCTCTTCGTCCCCTCAGGTATGCGCAAGCCTTATTATTATTATCACCCACCTCCTTATTTTATCTTACCAAATCCTTTTTTTTTAGCTTGAACCATCGGTTCCAGAACCTCACCATCCCTCTGACGTCCCTCCAAGCGTTGAGCCGATGACTTCTCCAACTGCTCCCCTCTCAGCACCAAGTCCTCTGGTTCTTGATGATATTGTCCCTACTCCATCAGCCGACATCGGCCCCCTCGAAGACAGCCCATTCTTCCCCTGAAACCGATGTCGCGCAAGCCACCGATATCCTTTCTCAGGTAACTCTTTTATGTCCATACTCTGCTCTTAACTTTTTCACTGATTCCAGTTTACCGATGCAATTTTGTAGTCGTTAGCCATCTGTTGTCCTTCGACATCGCAAATCTAAGACCGTAGAAGAACCACAGGCACCAGCGCAACAACCAACCATCCTTCCCAGCCGACTGAGCCGTAATATCTGACGAGCATCCTTCAGTCGGCTTAGGAAAACCAATTGACGCGCTAGCAGAAGATTGCGGGCCAATCCGGGCAATATTCACAGAAATTGAACACATCTGCCTGAAGAACTTGTCGATGCACTAACTCCCGCAGCATATCTGGATCCATAGATTCAAAACACTCATCAAGCTTAGACAGCGCATACCGATCGTGCTGACCAACAGAAGACCACCGAAGACATCCAAGCCGATCGGCAATTAGCCCAAGCAGAGAAGAAAAAGATTGATGACATGGCCGCTGTCCCCCAAGAGCTCCAACCTAAGTTAGACCAGCTGAAGAAAAAGGAGGCCGATTTACCTGGCAGAACTTGAAAAAGTTTCGCAGAGACCTCACAGCAACAGAATCCCAACTAATCGGGCCTACCGCAAGCTGTCCAGGGACCAAGAGGCCAAAGTTGCAGCGGCAATTGCGTCAAGTCATTCATCGCACAAGAGTCTGAAGACCATCCCGGGCTCGACGAGACGACATCCGTGCAATTAATGAGATGATCAAATCCGCTTGCGCGCAATTGAAGCGATCCAAAAATTTCTTGTAAATCTTAAACCTTTGTAAACTGAACGATCTTCTGGAACATGCCGATCACCCTTTTGCTGTCATGTAATGGATCGGCTCTGCCACTCATCTTTTCAATCTTGATAATATCTTTGCTTGTTGATCCGAAGGCGATATCATTGATATCGGGCTGTCTTTAGACGATGCAGAAAAACATCGGCTTTCCGAATTGCTTAGAAATCGGGCTGTACTTAACCGATTTAAGAGTTGATCCAAACACTAGGGTAGTATTTCTTGAATGATTTCCCGTTAAGTGCTTTAGCAACTCCGTCCCGTCAAGATCTTCTAAATTATATGCGTTACCAGGCACAAAGCGATTAATCCGATAGGGCCTTCCAATTAGGCGACCATTTCCGATTTATTTATCCCTGGACCCGATCAGCAAAATCAACTTCCACACAAGATCCCCTTCGGCAAATGACTTATTCACACCTTTTTGTTGTAATGCCGAGCTGCCTTAGCCTTATTCTCCTTGATTCTTTCCAACGCTCTAACCGATTCTGAGCTAAATCTTCAAGTTCATCTGTCATCAAGTTATAATAATCATCGCCGTCAACTGATTCTGCAAAGAAAGTCTTCTAGAACCGATGTTAGTTTCCCATGGTAAAACCGCCTCATGTCCATATACCAATTGATACGGCGGCACCCGAGTAGACCCATGACATGCCATCCGATAAGCCCACAATGAATTGGCTAATGTAGTATGCCATCGCCGTGGCTCGCTCATCAATTTTTCCCGCTTACGATCAATTTGATCAAACTCTTGTTGGAAGCTTCTGCTTGCCCATTGCCTGAGCGTAATACAGGCGACGAATTTAATAGCTTAATCCCCATAAACTGGCAGCAAATTGTTGAAACTCATCAGACACAAAGATGGATCCCTGATCAGATCAGTTATCGTCTGAGGAATCCCAAAATCGATAAATAAGATAATATGCTCCTTTACAAACTCGATCGCTTCTTTGGACGTAACTTTCTTAAAGGATTGCTTCTATACACTTGGTAAAATAATCTGTCACAACGCCATATTATGAACTTATGCCTTTACTCAATGGAGAAGAAAAAACCTGGCACGATCAGCATGTCAATTCCCATCCTCTGAACGCCACGGTTTGATGATGAGATTCATAGCCGACGCTGGTGCATCGCTGCAGCATTTCAAATCTTCTGACAATCTTTAGACACAGCCCGCTTTATAGTAAACCTGAAGCATCCTCCAACATGTACGGCCAAAACATATCCCACTCTTTTCTTAGCAACCACTTCATCTTATGAGCCGTGATTGGAATAAGAGTCCCACAGACAACCTTCATGGCACAGATCGCACATGACCAACTTTGGCTTCTTACCAATCTAGGCACCTAAGTAGAACTCCTTCAAAAGTTCGATAATAATCAGCTCCCCATCAAGTAGCACATACTTAGTAGATTTTATACCGAATCTTGCCTGGAAACAGATGCGACGGATAATTTGCAAATAATGCAATTATCTCCTATGCCTTACCAGTCATCCGGCTTCGCTCTGGACATCAATATCGGCTACTCCACCTCACCTGCCTATTCAGCCGATATCCTGAAGCAATTTGTGCAAGATCATTGGCTTCCAAATTCTGCTCCCTGGGAATATGAAGTTTTATTGAAAACGATTGAAATCTTCAACAAATCCATGCATTCTTCATAATATGACCTCAAAACATCATCCCTGCACTCATATTCTCCAGATAACTGCTTGATCACCAACAAAGAATCACAAATAACACCATCTATGATATACGGAACCGCCGATTCTCCTTCAATAATTGAAGTCCTTTCAGCACCAGCCTCGTATTCCGCTTGAAATTGTTAGTCCGATAAGAAGCTTATGTAGTGAAGCAAACTCAAAACTTGCCCCCACGAGGCCGATACAATAACCAAACCAGAATACAGATCCATGCCTGCAAACTGGACAAAAAAATAAAAAACAATTGAGCCGATCCACACACATCAAAAAAATAAGATCCATGGGATCAAGGCTCCACAATAATCTTCGTAGAACCCCCTGTGCTGGCACAATAAATCGGCTACTGCTGTGTTTCCTATGATTGCTATTAAGCCCAGATTCGTAATCTTAATAAATCAAACTCTGTCAACGCACAAAATCCATTTGCCAATTCGCCCTTTCAAGACTGGAAGCCGACAGCATAAATAACTTGACCACATCGGGCCTGGCAAACCAACTGTACACTAACAGCCGATAGAATAGTGCCGCTTAATTTGTACATGAGAAATATAAAACAAACATAATTTCTCCACCACAGAATATCTCGTATTCAGCATCCAAAGCCTTTCTGCTCAGATAAACACAACTCGCTCCTTGCCTTCAAATTCTTGGATCAAAACAGAACCGATGGACCTTTCATCGGCCGACAAGTATAACCTGAACGGCACTCCTTTCTGCGGCACGGAATCAAATAGGCGGGGAACTAAGATATTCCTGATCTCGTCAAACGCCTTCTGCTGCGCTGCCCCACACAAATTCTTGATCGAGCTTTCAACTTTAATAACGGTGGAAAGACTCAATTCTCCCTGATAAATTTGATATGAAAATCTTCTCACAAAATTAACCTTGCCAGATCAACGATTGCAACTCTGTCTTATTGCTTGGTGGCTCTGTAGTTTAATGGCTCTGATACTGTCGCTGACTAACTTCAATCCCCTCGCTCATTGAACCATAAAACCCAAAAATTGCCCAGCCGATACAACCAAAAGCGTACTTATTGGGATTCATCCTCAAGTCCGTATTTCTTGGCTCCTTTCAGACTCTTCGTAAAATGCGGCTATATGGCTTTCTCACTTTTAGACTTAACCACCACATCATCAATATAAGATTTTCCACCAATAAAGCCGATGAGATCATGAAAATATATAATTTTCATCGCTCTTTGATAAGTCGCACGCGGCACTCTTTAACCCAAAAGTCATTACTACCTACCCATTCATACAAGCCGATAGCTCCAGGCATCGAAACGCAGTCTTGTGTATATCTCTTCACATAAAAATCTGATTGTATCCTGCATTGCCCGTTCCATGAAGCTGATAATCTTGTGACTGAGGCTGCATCCCCAGCAGATCTGCTTCGGCATTGGGTATTCGTCCTTAGGGTAGCTTTATTCAAATCCGGAAAATCAATACATATCCTCAATTTTCCATTTTTCTTCTCCACCGGGGACAATATTAGAAACCCACTCAGCGTATCGGCATGGTCTTATGAACTTGAACATGTACAATCTTGTGATCTCTGCCTTGATCGAGACACTCTTCATATAACTCCGCCTTGAATCTTCTTTGGAGCCTGCTGAATGGCCGATATCCTGGTTTAATGGGCAGCCGATGTTCAACAATTGATCGCTTAAACCTGGCATCTCATGGTACTCCCAGGCGAAACAATCCCGATACTCTTTCAGCAATTTTATCAGATTCCTCTCGTAGCTCAGGATCTAATTTTTTGCTTATGTACGTCGGCACAAATCGGTCTATCTCGCTTGGTCCAATATAATAATGCGATCTCTTCTAAATCATCAGCCGACGTAAATCCTTGCCCAAAATAGTTTCCTTCAAAGTCTTCATAGAGCCCATCAGAGTAACAATTCGGACCGATTTGTTGGATCGGCTGTATCCCTTGGCTAGTAACCCTGAGATATGTCTCCTCCCAAACTAAAAAAACTTCCGGACAGACAGTCAACACCATCGGCTTCCCAAACTGGTAGATCGGTCATGGCAATATTGTCGACCGATCTGCTAACACTACCTCGACTTGATCTCCCCCACGTATCAGACATTGATGCATCGTCGAAGGTACGCAACAGTTCGCATGAATCCAGTCCCTGCCGAGAAGTAAACTGTATGACCCCCTTCCGTCGATGACGAAAAACGTGGTGGGCAATGTCTTGTTCCCCACTGTCAGCTCCACGTTTAACACGCCTTAAAATATGCTGATCTGATGAAATTTCCACGAAGTCTTTTCAGCACCATATTCGTCCTTGATCAGATCTTTGGCAAGTCTCCCCAACTTCTGAACGTGGCTTGAGGCAATAGATTAACGGCTGCTTGCCTCCATCAACTAACATCTTAGTCATCGGCTTTCCTTCACGTAATCCCTTGATGTATAATGGCTTTAGGTGCCGATGCTCTGATTCTTTCAGGTTTATCAAGATATAAGCTTGATCAGTGTTGCAAATGCAGTATGAGCGAACAACTCCTCATCGCTCTTCTTCAACACTGATGAAAAGCGCTTTATACTCCCGAGGCAAAAGAACACCATAATTTACTGGAGCCGACTGATCTTCGTCGTCCCTTTTCTTCAGCGCCATAATTGCCTCGTTCTCTTATGACGACGATCGACTTCTTCTTGGTCCTGTCTCTGTTCCTCTTGCTGCTCTCGGTGTCGTAGCCGTTGTGCCCTTCTCTTCTGATTCTTCGTGAATATGCCACTAGGACACCATTGAGGATTCTGAACTTGTCCTTCATATACTTCCTCTTGATCCTCTTCAAAGAATTCTTCATGGATCGGCCCTAATCGGCAATAAACCGATGCTCTTTTTCCAAGCGACCGATCTCGCGAAAACTCCTGCTGGCGATCTGATGGCAACGGGGTGCCCGATCTTCCGTTAGGCAAAGATAACTCTCGATTTGGTGGAAATTTGACACTCACGATCTGGCTTCTAATCACCAAGACCCGAACCCTGCAATCGCAGTATCACGTCTCCTCTCGTTATCAACCGTGCGCTGCTCGGTTGACCTCGCCACGAAGGCTAATCCTTGCATGCGAATCGAAGAACACAAGCAAGAACAAGAAAGATTGCAACTCAATTGCAGATGAATGATTATACTCTCGAGTTGGGGTCTCACAAACCGAAAAACGGTGAAACTGTTCAAGGACAGAATAATCTAAGCAAAACCCACCTCTAAACAACGACGACTACTGTATATATAGGTGTTGGGACGTCCTAGGGTTATCCCTAGGGCGCACACCCCTTGGGCTTAGCCCACGTCACAATTACAAGGCCCAAGGCCCAAAACAGACTCGGACTGGAAGAGGTATGTGTCTTGTTTCAACGATTCCGAACAGCTCAGGAGGAATTTTGATGTGGGACCAAAACCATCTAAAAGTAGACTCCATAAGCTTTCCAACAAGTACTTATGGGCCCTGAAAGTCCTTCTGGATCAGCG
Organism: Oryza meyeriana var. granulata; assembly: GCA_003991445.1. Classification (NCBI taxonomy): domain Eukaryota; kingdom Viridiplantae; phylum Streptophyta; class Magnoliopsida; order Poales; family Poaceae; genus Oryza; species Oryza meyeriana. Next base: position 44,068 of record RYFJ01001384.1, read on the forward strand.
GCTAGGTCCGTTTGAAGTTGATGCTGTCAGGAGGTCCGAATCCGAATCCAAAACGTACAGAACTTCATCTCTTGCCTTCTATGGACCAAAAGTGACGTGGTAATATAGAAGTAAACTTGGATAAGGTCTTGGTTTGGTCCCCAATCAATTTCTTTGATCATCCATGTGTTCCTTGTGCTCGGTCTCTTTCCATTCACCCAAGCAAGTATCTCTGCAAACGAGAACACACAAAACTCATGGTGCATTAACGGCTGTTCAAATATATAACGTATAAATCTTATGTAGAAAGCATACACCTTTGGTTGATGAATATATAAAATTGTTAGGGTCATATCCAAGCTAGTGATGTCCTCATCATCCTCCCCTTCTTGATTGGAAACCGTCCGCGGTTTTACCTTGTCATTAAGCCTGATGAACATATCTTTATCTTTGACCACATAGGGGAAGGTAATGTTGTGCATATGGTTGGATTCTGAAATTTTTAAATACGGAGAACACTTTGTATTGTTGTGCAGCTCACAACACTCTCCTTCTTGCAAACCAACCTGCAACTTATTTAAACAACTAGAGGGACTAGATAGAGAATTATTTATACTCATACGGTCCTCTAGACAAGACATGTCATTATGAAAAGGAGGTATATTAAAATTTGAACAAATGTATGCTCTATGCACATTATATTCTCCTTTATTATCATAATTGCCAATAATATGAAAAATCACATGAGAAGGACATGGCAAATCAGATGTAGCAAATAATTTCTTCTCTAAACAATTGAGTGGACAAAGATCATCAAATTGAATATAGCCCCAAGTATTTAAAGAAGATAGCAATCTAAGCTCTTCATTCTCACTAGCAATGTGAACAACATGTCTAAAATCAGCATATGGTGGTTCAACAACATTACTATCATGTTCATTCACTAGTTGTGGTACGGATATAAGTGAAGCATTGCACAACTCTTCTTTATCACAAGAAATAGGAACCAAATCATCGTGTGACAAAGGTAAGTTAACATACGATTCCACGGAAGATTGCTCTAAACTAACATGATTAGTGGACATATATAGCACATCAAAATTGTCCATACCTTGAGTGAATGTAGCACCATTTCTGTTACCTATGTTCTCATTTTCAAAAACTGTAGGTGCACTCTTAATTAAACCATCTTGAAACATGCATGAAGCAATAGGTGGATCTTGTGTCTCTATGTCTTTCTTCTTTTCCTCGTTACCTTGGCTCTTCTCAGATACTGGTGGTGGTGCTGTACGATTACACGAAGAAGGGAACAGCTTAGTCGATCCTGCGGTTGTTGTTGTTCGTGGCGTGAAGGAAACGCCAAAGTTGCTCCGGTTCCTCTGTTGACGTCCTTGCAATTCTTTCTCTGCAAGCATAGCAAGCTGGAACAAACGATTGATAGTACTATATTCCTTATAATAAACAATATCTTGAATTTCACGCCTCAAACCACCATAAAAACGACAGATTATATCCTCTGTATCCTCCTCTACCTCACAACGCAACATTCCTATTTGTAGCTCCTGAAAGTAATCTTCTACAGATTTTTCTCCTTGGTCTAAGCGTTGCAACTTATTTCTCAAATCACGTTTGAAAGATGGAGGAATAAACCTACCCCGCATTGCTCGCTTTAGTCTATCCCATGTGTCAGGTTCTAGGCCAGATTTAACTAGCTCATTCCACCAGATAATGGCAAAATCCTTGAACTCACTAGTTGCTTGCCTAACCCTATGGGCTTCAGGAACTAGATGGGAATTAAATGTTTGCTCTACGGTCATCTCCCAATCCAAATAAGCTTCAGGGTCATATTTTCCCGAAAATGAAGGCAAGGTAAATTTAACTTTAGCAAAAGGATCATCGTTACCTCGCCCTTGGTGGCAGTTACCTCCCATACCTCGCCGGTTGAATCGCAGCCGTTGTCGTAGGCGCTCTTCACGAAGTGTATCACGTGCGTCGCTATTGTTGGCTTCCTCTTCTTCATTATCTCCGTCATCGTCAACAAGTGGTGGTGTTGGCTGACGGTTTGCTACCAGTTGGTCGACGCGGTTAGTGAGGGTGGTAATGCTCCCCACGATAGCCTGGAGGTCTTCCCGCATAGCATTCACGGCAGCTACATTCTCCTCAATCTTCTGATCCAGCTTAACGATCTCCTCTTTTGAAGCACAATCAGCGAAATCATTCACCTCACCTGCCATGGTTAGTAGAAAATAGGAAACAAACAGCAGAAAAGTGTTATCCCTATCAACTACTACTCTGCAAGGATAGTGGATACTCGCAAATGGAAGCACCTTACCGAGCTCTTACAAGGTTCTGAGACTAGCGAGCAAGGAAAGGTACAACCGGTGGCTAGTTCATGATACCATGAGGGCATGATCCAGCGATTGCAAGGGTTGAGACCGTGCTGATCAGAAGTATATATATGTGGAGCTTGGGAGGCCAAAAATATTAGTGGCACACAATTCAATAACAGATAGTAATGCTGAAAAAATTGTCCCAAGCACTTGTCCTAGTTGCTGGCCTAAACGAGTTCTAAACCAGATGTGATAAAACAAGGGCGACCAACAAGTATAAAAGGACAGCAGCAAAGAAGAAAGGACAAGGTAAGAACACAGCACAAAACAGCACACAGATGGCTCCCTGGTGTGTCCAATGTGCTCCTCTCTTTTTTTCTTTTTTTTCTCTTTTTTTTTCTTTTCTTTTTTTTTTTCAACTAAGGAGCACAGGAACAGCAACCTCAGGAAGGTGGCAGCTCAATCTGGTATAAGGTGTGAGCTGTGGAAAAACACGAGCGTGCTTTAAAAAGCGTGCTAGAACTTCGGAGTGCGAAAACCCAATCTTCTAGCTTGAATTTTGCAAAACAGATTTCGGCGAACCCGACAAAGTCGGGGGGTAGCGGATGGGAAAATTTTTGTAGATGTCCGTAGACTATTTATTTGCCTGATTCCGACTCCGTATGTGAAAGTTATGGCTATTTCAAGGAAGGCCCTCCGTATCAGTGTTTTGGTGGAGGCTGAAACAGAATCAGGTGGTGAAAACGGGGATGATATGGTGGCGGTGGCTACTGGAGAGATGGATGGTGATGTAGGACGTAATATGTGACACTAAAACAGAACACACAAAGACCAACACTTGCACAAGGTAGCTAGTATATGGGAAAAACAGAGACGATGGTGGTGGTGGCTAGGGTTGGTAGGGGTGCGGTGGATGGATCACGAACTGGACTCAAACACAATCTAAGCCAGCAACCGAACTCGACCTAGGACACCAACTCAACACTACGGACTCTGAAACAGAATTATGCAAAAGGCTAAACACGGTTGTAGGACAGGGGAAAAAACCTACGACTACCAATTTTCTTCTTTTGTGGCTTTTTCTGGACTCTAGGTATAGGAAAAACAAATGATTAAACAGGATGGAAAAGATATACCTAACGGGCAACCTTCGCTCTGATACCACTTGATGGCAACGGGGTGCCCGATCTTCCGTTAGGCAAAGATAACTCTCGATTTGGTGGAAATTTGACACTCACGATCCGGCTTCTAATCACCAAGACCCGAACCCTGCAATCGCAGTATCACGTCTCCTCTCGTTATCAACCGTGCGCTGCTCGGTTGACCTCGCCACGAAGGCTAATCCCTGCATGCGAATCGAAGAACACAAGCAAGAACAAGAAAGATTGCAACTCAATTGCAGATGAATGATTATACTCTCGAGTTGGGGTCTCACAAACCGAAAAACGGTGAAACTGTTCAAGGACAGAATAATCTAAGCAAAACCCACCTCTAAACAACGACGGCTACTGTATATATAGGTGTTGGGACGTCCTAGGGTTATCCCTAGGGCGCACACCCCTTGGGCTTAGCCCACGTCACAATTACAAGGCCCAAGGCCCAAAACAGACTCGGACTGGAAGAGGTATGTGTCTTGCTTCGATGATTCCGAACAGCTCAGGAGGAATTTTGATGTGGGACCAAAACCATCTAAAAGTAGACTCCATAAGCTTTCCAACAAGTACTTATGGGCCCTGAAAGTCCTTCTGGATCAGCGGCTAGGTCCGTTTGAAGTTGATGCTGTCAGGAGGTCCGAATCCGAATCCAAAACGTACAGAACTTCATCTCTTGCCTTCTATGGACCAAAAGTGACGTGGTAATATAGAAGTAAACTTGGATAAGGTCTTGGTTTGGTCCCCAATCAATTTCTTTGATCATCCATGTGTTCCTTGTGCTCGGTCTCTTTCCATTCACCCAAGCAAGTATCTCTGCAAACGAGAACACACAAAACTCATGGTGCATTAACGGCTGTTCAAATATATAACGTATAAATCCTATGTAGAAAGCATACACCTTTGGTTGATGAATATATAAAATTGTTAGGGTCATATCCGAGCTAGTGATGTCCTCATCACGATCATGCCGATCCCCTGTACTATTGCACTCGGGGCAGTTTTTTACTGATGGCAGTCTCATCCCTTGGTCCCAGCAAAATCGGAAGAACGGGCAATCCCAGTGTGGATTATATCTTTCTGGCTCATCCCTTCGTTCCTCGTACCTTGAGTATTTCTCTATCATACCCGATGAAGTAATCCTTGACTTATTCTGACGCCTTCCTTCATCGGTTCGGGCCCTTGATGACGATCCCGCATAAACCATGTTTACAGGGAACGGGTGCCCGTCTATCTTGATTGGCTTCTAGTCTTCAAATTTGATCCGCCCTTGTTCGACAGCCAACTGAATTTGTTGCCGAAAAACCTTGCACTCATTAGTATGATGTGATATAGTATTATGCCATTTGCAATATCTCTTCTTCTTCAGTTCTTCAGCTGATGGAATCACGTGATTTGGCGGCAGTTGTATTTGCTTTTCCTGCAACAGCAAATCAAAGATCTTGTCGGCTTTACTGACATCAAAATCATACCGCTCCTCCTTGCCGAGATCCTTGACCCATGGGCACAACACTGACTTCTTGTTCCTGGCCCACTCCGCCAATCCCACCTCAGCATCGGATTCCTCATTATCTGAGCCCGATGAGTAAACTTGAACTTGAGCAACTCTCCTCTGGTACTTGTCCTTTTTTGCCTCTTGAAATCGGCTTTCATGAGCCGATACCCTTTGAACCAGGTACGCCAAGGACTCAAACTCTTGTGAAGAAAATCTCTCCTTGATCGGCGCCAAAAGACCCTGGAAAGCCAAATCAGCCAGATGCCCATCGCTCAGGTTCAAACTATAACATCGGTTCCTGATATCTCGAAATCGTTGAACATACTCCGGTACTGTTTCATCTGGTCGTTGCTTAACCGATGTCAGATCTGACAGTCTCAACTCATGAATTCCGGCGAAGAAATATTTATGAAACTGTTTCTCTAGATCGGCCCATCCCCGAACAGAATTCGGTGGTAATGAAGAGAACCATGTAAAAGCCGATCCGGATAGTGATAGGGGAAAAAACCTAACCCTCAGGGCCTCTTCAGCCGATGCCTCCCCGCACTGTGCCAGGAATCGGCTGACATGCTCTACTGTAGACATGTTGTCCTGCCCTGAAAACTTAGAAAAATCCAGGACCCTGTATCGGTGTGGTAACAGAACCCTGTCAAACCACTCAGGATACGGGTGCCGATACATGAACGCTTGTTCCTTGGGCTTGATCCCGAACTGCTCCCTTACTATTTCCTCAACCCGTGCCGATAAGTCTTCTTCTTTTGCATTCTCCTGTTGATACTGCTGATATTGTATCGGCAGGGTTGGTTGCCGATTCTGTCTGTGATACTCCCTCTGGTAGGTACCTGGATCGGCTCCTCCTCCCGGATAATTCTGCTGGTATCCCCCATAATAAATAGATCGGTGATATCCAGGAGGAATATCCTGTTGCCCCCCAGCCTGGTTCTGCGTGAACAAGTGTTCTGGTATATCCTTGCTAATGTTGTAATTAACTTGGCCTGGCTCTATCTTTGGTGGGAGAAAAACAGGACCCCGAGTTGGTTCTTGGGCAATCGATCCATCAACAGTCTTCTTGATGAGATTATGCAGTGTGTTTATCAAGACTCCCGATTGATTGATGAGTGCATGGTGAACAGCCTCATTAACCATCTCCTGCAAAGGCTTGATTAGTGGACTCTCGGGTTGTATACGGCTCGATTCTCCTACCAGTACTGGTTTTGGAAACTGAGACATCTGAATCGGCCCTTGCCTTGTCATACTGAAGGACTCCAGGCACAGCTTCTGGAAATTTGTCATGGTCTGTTCAACTTGCTGTTTTTGTTCTTCAGTTAGATCTTCCATGGTGACCGGAATTACGTTGTCCATCTTGACTTCTTTTCCGGTCATGTTGAAATCTTGATTGAAACTGTGTTTGTTGGAATTTTGGCTTGAAACTTCGTGTCCCACCGGGCGTGCCAAAAGGGTGTTGACGCCGAAAACCCGCCGGGGGCCGTCCGGCGTCGGGTTGACACGCGAAGGCCTGGGAGATTTGCTTCACTCCAGTGCAGGTCCTAAAGTTTGAGGTTCGTAGGCGTGCCAGTCAATTTGACCCTGTAATTGACAAGGAGGAAAATGTTAGATCAATGAGCCAATCGGCTGGAAGCCGATCTAGACTCGTTTCATCAGCCGATGGCCGATGCACACTGTAGCACTTATACATCGGCTTAAGGCCGATGACGGCAAGAGCAATAACGTAATAATAAACAAATATCATGCTAGCCGATCATCGAAGGGATATTCAAAAACCGGCTATAAGCTAGATAAAATAAGCAAGTATAATGCATAAATAAATCAAATAGATCCTAGCTGATCACGATCTAGTGTTACTGGTGTTGTTATGAAGGTGTGCCTGCACCCGGGCCCTTGCTTATATCGGCTCCCGAGATCTTCGTCCGCTGTCCGGGCCCATACACTGGTCCTTACCCGGGCTCATGCCCGGGCCCTTACCTGGGGTCGTGCTCGGGAACCTGCTTGTACTTGTACTTGGATCGGCAGAATAAACCCATCGGCTAGCCCTTAGCCGATTGTAACAATAATACAGGCAAGAACATATAATAAAATATGCAATAATGTAAATGATACATAATTGATAAGCTAGCCGACTACTGAATGGATCGAGCATAGGATAAAACATTGAATAAATGTAATCGGCTCTAACAGATAACTTATCGGCTAAGCACTCCGATAACACCATCGGACAACACCATCGGCTCATCAAGAATAAAGCTATTATCATCAGTCTAGTAGATCGGACCCAACCGTTGCAGCACAGACCAACAATGATAACAATGCCTCAATGGGCCGATAGATGTAATACGATCGTGATGAAGATAACTTATCGGCTATGCACTCCGATAAGACGCCTGCGCACAAAGCATCGGCCTAGCAGGACCGACTTATCACTAGCAGTTCAGTAGGTCGGACCTAACCGATGCAGCACGAACTGATGATAAATCGCTCCCAGTAAGTCGATACAATCTATGCACGCGTGATGTGATATACCTAATCAATCTATGAGATCAAACTGAACTGATGCAGCCATAGATAAAGTAGAATATACCGTGGTAAGCCGACTACCATAAACCGACTAGAATATCGGACCTAACCGAGGAAGTCCTAGCCGATTGGTAGCCGGGGTGACGAGACTTACCCTCTCGCAGGAGTTCGGACCTAACCGATGCAGCCCGGCTCGAGAAGCAGGATCCCGTCGAAAGGGTGGCGATGCGCCGAATTTTGTATTGATCTGTAGTTGATAATTACAAGGTCCCCGGGCATACGTATATATACCCCGAGTTACATAAGTCCTTATAGGACACGGTATATGATTTCCTATCTATAACAGAAAACACTAACAAGGCCTGACCGGACACGAGGTCAGGTTTCCTAAAAGAGATAAACCTTTTCCTAATAACTATAGTAATTAACTGCCACGCACGGTCTTCACGGCTCCTTCTCGAACTCGGTCTGTTTCTTGGATCAATTTCCATTATCTGACTGCAACCGTCCTTTTGACCGAATCTGATACAAGGCCTTACCAAATTTTGGCGTTAACACATATACAAATGTTTTTTCCTTGTACAAGATAGGCAAAATTGGAGCGCAACCATGAGCGGAGGCCGGGAGATGTTGCCATCCGGGGGGGGGGGGGGGGCTCAATCATCTTCCTCGGGCCGGACCCCGGGCGGTTTTCGAAGGGAACTGCCGTCTTCTTCGGATTCCTCATCAGTCGTCGGCTCCTCGGGGCGCTCGCCGCGGCCGAAGAACCCTGCTACCGTTGCAGCGGCCTCGCCCACGGCTTTCCGTGCATCCTCCTCCCCCTTGGCCGGGAACCCCTCGAGTGCCGGGGCTAGGGAGAAATCCGCGTCCCGAGCCCGGTAGCACCGGAGGACGTACTCCGCCACCTGCGTGGCGAGTTCTGTTCCCTCCTTCTCCAAAACTTCATGAATTCGCTGGGGGAGCGAGTCCAGCGCGTCCACCAATTCGCCGAACTCCACCAGCTCCCGACCGGCCCCAGCGGGCAGATCGGTCTTCTGCGGGGGTGCCCGGACGCCGATGCGCTTGAGGCACCTCCGGACCCTAGAACCGTACTAGCCCAGGCAGGTTGTGATCTCGCCATCGAGCTCCTTCCATAGGGCGAGGCTAGTGTGCACCAACCTCAGCCGTTTCTCCGCTCTGGCCAGCTTCTCGGCTGAGCTGGCCGCGCTTGTCAATAGCGGGGAGCCGCCTGGCGCGACCCGCTCAGCAGCCTCGAGGTCGACCATGCTTTTCCGGGAGGCCTCCATCTTCGCCTGCCGGGCCTCAGCAGCCATGACCGCCGCCTCCCGCCAAGCCAGGGAGTTCTCCTTGTCCTCCAGGATCGCCTCTCGCGTCCCGAGGGCCTCGACTTGGGCATCGAGCTCGACGGCTAGCATCTTCACCTGCTCCGCCTCGCGTCAGTGGTCGGCCTCCCATCCTGCGAGGCTCTCTTCCCAAGCACGCTAGCCTTTCTCCTGGCCCTGGAGGCGCCTCATGCCGTCCTGGGCCATGGCACTGGAAAGCTTGGCGGCCTCCTCGCTGATCGCTGCGGCTTCGTCCCGCGCGCGGACCTCACGCTCCCGGGCCGCGAGATCGGCTTCCTTGCCCCGGAGACGGTCCTCCCGGGAGGTCATCTCTTTTTCCCGCGCCTCCACCTCGGAACTGGCGCGGGAGGCCTCGTCGGCGGCGACCTTGGCGGCGGCCTCCACTTGGGCGATGCGCCCCTCCGCCGCCTCGATTTCCTGCCGGCGGGTCGCCACGAGGATTTCGGTGGCAACCGTACGGACAGTGAGCCCCTCCGCTGCCACCGCAATCGCTGCCTGCCTGCTCTCGAGCTCCGCCCGGAGCCGAGCAGACTCGCGCTGCTCACGGCGGGCCGCCACCTGTACTTCGTCGGCGGTGACAACTAGTTGCCCCAGCGCGGAGTGCAGCGTCTCGGGCCCGCGCGCCGCGCCTGGTCGCGGCGCAGCAAAAAGGACCAGGGCTCGCTCCCCCCTCGCGGGACACGGCGGGGCCCTGGCGTCTCCTTCTCCCCCGCAGCAGGACCACAGTCGGTCCCCGCGGAGGCCCGCTCCGGCGTGGCCACCGCGGCCTCCATATCCACCACCGCACCCGACGATGGCTGGGGCGCGGCGGGACACGGCGACGCCATCGGCGCGTCCCCAGTGCCGCCTCCGCCGGGGCCGGCGGCGCCATCGTCGGCCCCTGGCTCTTCCTGTAAAGGCCGAAACCAGACAGATAAGAGCTAGGTCGGGAAACACAAGGGGAAACGTGCTAAGCGAGAAGGGCCGAATAGAGTTGAGGCGCTTACTTAGCCCAAGGCCCCTTGAAGCTCCACGGCTTGGGCCCCAAAAGTGGCCGGTCGCCGCCGCGGAGTCCCGCCTTCCCTAGAGACGCGCACAGGGCGGTGGTGCCGGACGGAGCTTCGGGCGCTCCCGGCGCCTGCTCAACATCGCCCCCCGTGCCCGAGGGCATCTTATCTCCCCCCACGTCGGGGACCGCCACAATGGCCCCGGTCAGCCCGCGATCTGTGTGGCCTAGGGAGGCAGTGACCGGGACAACGGCCGTCGGAGCAGCAGTCTTCACTCTTTTCGACACCGCGAATCCTAAATCGGGACCCACGGACCGCTTCCCCTCCTTATTCGACAGTACCGGCTCTTTGGCCGGCACATCCTCTCCCCCCGAGGCGTCGAGTACCTCGACGATCTTGGGGGTGACCTGCGAGACGACGATGCCCACGGCGTCGAATCGCGGGAGGGCCTTCTGGATCCTCGCCCGCCTGCGATTAGTGCAAAGCGGCGTCACGCCGCCCGAGAGCGCACGGTCTGCCGCGCCCCCTCCTTCCAGCGCCGACGCCATCAGCAGGCCCATCGCCGCCCCACTGAGGTTGTCGGGGTGGGTCCTAGTGATGTCCTTGGGCCCGGTGTACAGCCAACATGGCCGGGACCTTCGGCTGAGCGGCGCCAGTCGCCGGCTGAGGAAATCGCCGACGACCATGTATGCGTTCAACCCACCGGCCACCAGGTCAGCGATGCGCGCCAACACTGGCGTGAACCGCGCGTCTTCCGACGGTGACTCGGTCCAGCTTCTCGCCTTCTGGGCCGCTGCGGCCGGGAGCCGAAGCCGGTCGTTGGCGTTGACACCGATGTAGAACCAGTTCTGGCGCCACAAATCCCATTTATTCTTCAGCGCCATCGGGATGAACTCGACGCCGGGGCGGCCGTGGAAGTATACGCAGCCTACCCGCTCAGGCAGGTCGGTGGCCTTGTTCTTCGACGCGCTCTTCAGGGTGAAGTAGCGCCGGAAAAGGTCCACCGAGGGCATGACGCCCACAAACATTTCGCACAAATGTGCAAAAACCCCCAGCACCATCACGGCATTGGGGGTCAAGTGCAACATCTGCACCTCATACGTCTCCAGCACCTGGAAGAAGAAATTAGAGAACGGCGGAATTAACCCGCCGACCGCGTAATCAACGAAGTACACTGCTTCGTTGATGCGCATGCTGTGGCTTATTCTCATTCACAAATTAAAAGAGCCAAAATCTGACGCTCTTGTCTATGTATCCACATTTTGTGCACGGGCTACTCAAGCTATGCTTTCTCACACAATGCCAATGTCTTGACCAGTTTGGATCTTTCGATATTCTGATGTGGATCATATCTTGTAGTTACAAAGATAACTGACTTTCCATTTTCTTTTTGCATTTACTGGCGTACCTCCTTGATTGTCTTCTGGTGCATCAGTGCCATGTATACTGTTCTAGACATGCATAATGAAGCTGAAAGTTTGGTTCCCATTTGGTTAGAAATCTGAACTGAAACTGTATATGCCTACTACTATAACTAAAATATGATGATATATACATAGTAGTAATATGATGGAGTAATAAGAATATCAGGATATCAAAACAAGAATTGAAAGCGCGATATCCATCTGATATTCTAGAGGATATCAGGCTTACTCATACCCATATTTGCAAAACTGACACCACTCTGTTTTAGCTACTATTATATGCTTTCTTTCAGAAGAAGAGACATTACAGAGCAAAATAGAGAATGAATTTCACTTTTAAGGACCAATACAAAATGCTCTTTATTTTGGGAATGAATCCTATACACACAAGTTTTCCTGTGCACAACAACTAACAAATATCATAAAAATTCTAAAAAAAAATTATACATGTACTTCCAATAATACTATACCTATATATAAAGTCTTATCTTCAAATTCAAATTTATACTCATAAAACTGTTAGATTTTTTTTACAACTAAAATATAATGAAATTGAAGGTGTAACACTATTGAAAGTACATGTACAAATTTTTCTAGAAATTTTTGTGATATTTGTTATTTGATATACGGTGTGCGTACGAAAAGCTTAAATCTATAGGATATATTCTCCTTTATTTTTCCCTGAAAATAAATACTACAGTATTTTTATTTTTCCCTGAAAACAACTACTATATGATGATAGGCTGAATAGTTTTTTTAGACGATAGACTGTATGGTTTGTTTCATATGGATCGTACAATTTCTGCAATTTTTACAGTCTTGTATGCTGATGAAAGATTCTTCTATCGAAACAAAAAGTACGGAAAGGAGGCAACGGATGCCACAAATCGAGGATTTGAGGGTTTACAATCTTGACAAAAACGGATCCAAAATCATAAAATTTTGAACCGGTCTGAAAGTCGATCTCGAGGGGTAATTCCAATGGCTTTTGAGAAATTTAATTTTGAAATTGTAAATTCGATCAAAATTGGTTGAAATTTCTTAGGTTTTGACATCTCGATGGGGTCGAAATTCCCAACGATATATCGTGAACCCTGGAGAGTACGCGTTATGTTCTGACGTATTACGTTTCACCACTAGAACGCGAAGATTTGATGTTTCTTCCCGATACGTAATTGTCGGCGAAACGGGACTGGGGGTCCCCACAGTCGCCGGGGACGCGTGGGTCTTCGGCCACGTCAGTTCCCCTGGGGCCACCTTCTGCACTGGTGACAGCCGACTATGGCCTTCCCCTCTGAATACTTGGAGCCCCGGCAAAAATTTGTACAGTACGGACCGTCCAAACAGGGTGTGGATGGTCTGGACTATATAATGTGAAATGGCAACAATTTGTACAGCGCGAACCATCCGAACGGCTTGACGATGGTCCGGACTATATAATGTGAAGTGGCAATTTGTGCTGTTCGGACCGTCCGAACATGGTGAGGATGGTCCGGACTATATAATGTGAAATGGCAACAATTTGTATTGTACGGACTGTCGAAACATTGTGAGGATGGTCCGGACTATATAATGTGAAATGGCAACAATTTGTACAGTACGGACCATCCGAACAGGGTGAGGATGGTCCGGACTATATCTTTTACATGCTGATTTTCTTTTTCACGCCAGAACATGTGTTTGGGTGCATCGACTGGATCCTAGAACATCATGAATTCCAATTCTCCTTGCTATAAAAGATCATTGCCTGCCACCGAAAGATCTTTGCTGCCCATTAGTAATTCTACAGAAGACCCGCCCCCAAAGGGACTATCTAAAGCCATTGTTGTCAAAAAAGGCTTGTCCAGTATTTGTCAAAGGTTTAGTTTTTCTAATTTCCCCAACCATAATGTTAATTCTATAAATAATTAGTTATATTCACTTTGCAACTATTTGTTCTGTCAGATCATATGCTAGGTTTCCCCCTTTTTCGCATGGCTTCAGATTGGGACAATAGTTGGCATTCCATTTGCGAAAAGTGTGCAGTGCTTTTGCATGCGAGGCTCATGCTAAACTAGCCAGGTTAGTTGCTGCCGTCAAATTTCCAACTTTTATGTGTTGCCTCCGTTCTTGACTAGCTGAGGAAACTTTGCCATCCCAAAGGTCGACTCCATGTAGTGATTTCTGCTTATTTTAACCAGGTGCTAAAAAACTGTTGTATGCTCGCAGGTTCTTACATCGTTTCTGGACAACAGTACAGGGATCTTCTAAAGATATAGGATGGTTACATAGAACAAAAACACTGCCTTGTTCACTTGATGGTACAAACCGTTTCAAGGAGCTTTTGCCTAGCGTCAGGTGATTTTTTTTTGCTTATGCAGTTATGCCTATTTAAAGTAACAGCAAATTCATTTTGAGAGGAATATTACAGATCCTTTGTGTAGAAGTAGAAACTACTCCCATTTGTAACAACTAGCTAAATACACATTATTTACTCTTAATTTTATATGTAGCTATCCATTTAGATTTAGTTGCAAAAGTAACAGATTTGTTCCTGGTATTAGTCCATATGGTGATATGGAGGTCCAACATTCAATTATTATCAGTTCACGCAAAGTCCAATGATACTAAAAGAGGCTTAATGTTTCAGAAATGGTATGCATTATCTGCCTAGCACACTGGTTTACTTATTCATCCCTGGTAAGGCATCTTTATCATTTTGCACATAATCTTAAAATGACTAGCTTAAAATTGATCTGCCCTTATGCAGGACTTTTTAGTAATCACAGTCCACTCTACTTTGTCAATACTAAAAGAATCATTTCGAAGATGGGGCTTACTTGCCATATTGCAAGGTTTCATAGTGAGGTAACTGAGCTCAACAAGGGTGCATGCAAGGCTTTTCTCATGTTTGTCAAGCACTAGATTTTTGTGTTCCTATCTGTTTGTCCCTGTATCACCTTTCACATCACTCAGGCATCAGTGGAGAAAAATGCGCGGGAACTAAAACTATACATTGAAGAGCTCTACTGGGGTTTTGGTAAACAGGTGTTGCTCCTGGGACATAGCAAGGGTGGAGTTGATGCGGCTGCGGCGCTTTCATTGTATTGGTCTGAACTCAAGGGCAAGGTTGCCGGACTGGCATTGGTTCAGAGCCCATATGGTGGCACGCCGGTAGCTTCCGACATCCTTCGGGAAGGCCAGCTTGCTGACAAGGCGACAAGGAAGATCGTGGAACTCATCATATGCAAACTCATCAAGGTCCTCATTATCCTGGTCTCTGTGTTACCTAATCAAGATCAATCCTTTATGAATTTTTCATACAATGACATTGTTTATTCATGCCTTGTCCATTTCATATGATATTCTTAACAAGTAAACAATTGCAGGGTGATATAAGGGCCTTGGAGGATCTCACATATGACAAGAGAAGGGACTTCATCTCCAACCACAAGCTGCCTGCCAATCATCTCCTTCCACACCGAAGCCAGCACTGCCCCGACGATGCTCGCGTCATTGTCATGCGTCGCCCAAGCCGAGCTCCTCCCATGGCTCCCATTGCCATGGTTCTTGTCTGCACCCGAGTACGTCGAATTGGTGCTCGCCTCTCTGAAGCTCCCCGTGGTCGTGCCTGCATCGGCAGCCATGGCCATCAGCGCGCTTCACCTGAGGCTGCGCTACGGCGACAGGAGCGACGGACTGGTGACGCGGCGCGACGCCGAGGTGCCCGGCTCGGTGGTGGTGAGGCCGGAGAGGAGGCTGGACCATGCGTGGATGTACATGTTCTCCCAATAATACTATACCTATATATAAAGTCTTATCTTCAAATTCAAATTTGTACTCTTGAAACTGTTAGATTTTTTCTACAACTAAAATATATTGAATTTGAAGGTGTAATACTATTGAAAGTACATGTACAAATTTTTCTAGAAATTTTTGTGATATTTGTTATTTGATATACGGTGTGCGTACGAAAAGCTTAAATCTATACGATATATTCTCCTTTATTTTTCCCTGAAAATAAATACTACAGTATTTTTATTTTTCCCTGAAAACAACTACTATATGATGATAGGCTGAATAGTTTTTTTAGACGATAGACTGTACTGTTTGTTTCATATGGATCATACAATTTCTGCAATTTTTACAGTCTTGTATGCTGATGAAAGATTCTTCTATCGAAACAAAAAGTACAGAAAGGAGGCAACGGATGCCGCAAATCGAGGATTTGAGGGTTACATCTTGACAAAAACGGATCCAAAATCGTAAAATTTTGAACCGGTCTGAAAGTCGATCTCGAGGGGTAATTCCAATGGCTTTTGAGAAATTTAATTTTGAAATTGTAAATTCGATCAACATTGGTTGAAATTTCTTAGGTTTTGACATCTCGATGGGGTCGAAATTCCCAATGATATATCGTGAACCCTGGAGAGTACGCGTTATGTTCCGACGTATTACGCTTCACCACTAGAACGCGAAGATTTGATGTTTCTTCCCGATACGTAATTGTCGGCGAAACGGGACTGGGGGTCCCCACAGTCGCCGGGGACGCGTGGATCTTCGGCCACGTCAGTTCCCCTGGGGCCACCTTCTGCACTGGTGACAGCCGACTATGGCCTTCCCCTCTGAATACTTGGAGCCCCGGCACCGTCCTGTCGTGAGTGCCCCATCCCCGGGTACGGCACCCGAGTCTCGGTTGCCGACTGCCTCTGTCCCGGGTCCCGAGTACCAACTGACTCGGCTACACATGACAGCTAGTGACGGCCCCCCGTGGGCCCGCTCCTGGCCTCGATAAGATCGGCGTCTCCCGGTCAGCATCAGCTACCAGCATTAATGACGAGGCGACGGGCACGTCGCTCCAGTCGTTCGCACGGCCACGCGTAGGCATCTCCTGGTGGCCCCCCGTGGACAACACGACCAAGCAGTCAGAACCTTTTGACTTCGGCGGCAAGGGCGTGCGCCGTCACATCCCCACGACTTCGTCGCCCGCAGCATACCAACTCTGTCAGGGCGCAGCAGGCGGACGTGCAAGACAAGACGGCGACAAGACAGTGAGAAGAGAAACCATACCTAGCCCTCTCATGTATCTCTCTCTCGGTGTACTGGCACTG
Organism: Oryza meyeriana var. granulata; assembly: GCA_003991445.1. Classification (NCBI taxonomy): domain Eukaryota; kingdom Viridiplantae; phylum Streptophyta; class Magnoliopsida; order Poales; family Poaceae; genus Oryza; species Oryza meyeriana. The sequence continues at coordinate 60,398 of RYFJ01001384.1, forward strand.
TGGACTCCCTTGATTCTATAAAGGAGGATCCAAGCCGACAAGGAAAAGGAGAGGAAGCTTAAGTATAAGCAACCGCCGAAGGCAGAGTTCACAGTAGAGCTGCCCCTAGTCGATCAACCCCTCCTGGTCGAGAACTTCTCCTAGTCGAGAGCTTCTCTCGGTCGAGAACTTCTCCCAGTCGAGGCCTTGGTCTTCTACCGCAGCTCGTGTGAGTCTCCTTCGAGTCCGGCGTCCGGCAGAGCGGCCAGGGCCGGTGAACACCTTGTAACACAGCAAACCACATTCCTCCACATAGCCAAACACACAGGAGTAGGGTATTACGCCTCCGTCCGGCCCGAACCTGTATAAATCCTCCTGTCTCCTTTGTGCGCCATCATCGGGAATCGGACGGTCCGTTCCCTAAACGGATGGACCGAACCTCGCTATCTCTCATCCCGAGCATCGATCTATCCATTGATCCACCGGACGCCGCATTCGCCTGAGAACTACTCCACTCGCCGAATCTCAAAGGGGGGTCTCCTGACCTCCCGCAGTCGAGGTTTCATCCTCCGACAGCTGGCGCGCCAGGTAGGGGGAGTTTCCTTTTCAGGCGATACGCCGGCGTCTCCAACACTGGCGCACTTCATGGCATGAGGCCATCACCTGCGAGTTTACGGCGAGGAGTCCGGCGGCTACACCCCGCCGGGCAATGTTAACCCCGGTGGCGAAGCCGCCACGGTGCACCTCTCCGCCTCCCGAGGCCCCCGGCAGGGGCACTAGAGAGGATGGCAAGCTCTCACGTTCCGCGTTACGGTGGAGCAGGAGGAAGCGCCAGAAGGCCAAGGCGGCAGCCGAGAGCTTCGCCTTGGCGGCTACAGGCAACCCCCGGAGCTATGTTGCCAGTGGAGGCGATGGTCGCAGCAAGCGGCAAAAGGCCGCACGCGCGCCGCCGCCGCCGGCAACAGCCCAGAAGTGGTGCCCCCTCCACCAGACGGACTGGCACGACATCACGGAGTGCCGCGCCGTCCAGCGCTTAGCCGAGCATGCCAAGCCGGCCTTAGTTCGGGGGTGGTGCGCCTACCACGACACGGACCGGCACGACATCACGGAGTGCCGCGCCGTCTAGGGCATGGCCGAGCGTCTCAAGCCGGTCATAGCTCGGGGGTGGTGCGCCTTCCACGACATGGACCGTCATGACATCACGGAGTGCCACGCTGTCCAGAGCTTGGCCGAGCGTCTCGAGCCGGCCATAGCCCGGAAGTGGTGCACCGTCCATGAGACGGACTTGCACGACCTCTCGGAATGTCGCGCCGTCCAAAAGCTGGTCGAGCACGTCAGGAAGTTTCGGCAGGAGCAGTAGCAGGCCAACTCCGATCGGGGCTATCCGGACGATCCGATCCCTTCGCGGACGGTCCGGTCACCCCGATTCGAATGGTCCGTTCCCTTCGTGGACGGTCCGATCGCCCTGATTCGGACAGTCCGTTCCCTTGGCGGACGGTCCAAGTCCCGCTCACGATCTGGAACCGCTTCAACAGGGCGCGAGTACCCGAACAGCATCGCCTCGGCATGGGCGGGTCCGGAGAAGTCGTCCCGATATGGTCCATATCCTTACCCGAGTCCCCGTGCCCGGGCACATATCGACCACATCAAATCACATGTCAGTCCGGGGCCCCCTGGGTCCCGGGCACATATTTGAGCCGAGGCACGGATTCCCGAATCCGCGCCCCGGGGCCGACACCGAGGTGCCGAACCAGGGCGGCCTCGCCAAGGCGAGTGCAAGCCTAGGAACGTGACACCCGGAATAGGGTGCGAAGCCCGGACAGCACCGCCCCGGTGAGAATGCGTCCGGAAGGTCATCTCACATTCCATATTCAAGCCCGGGCCCCCGGAACCCGGCATATATCAAAACCGTATTTCTGTCTGGGGCCCTCGGGTCCCGAGCACATGCCTCTCCCCAGTCTCAAGGCTCGCGAGGGAAGCGAGTCCGAGCTCCATCCCTAGGCACATCAAGCACCTTCACAAACCTATCTGTATAAACATCCTGTAAGTTGCGGTGAGCCCGGGCCAGCGCCGGATTTCTCTAAAATCTCAGCGCTGGCCGGGGCCCCATGTATATAAGCGTTTTTAATATCCTTCCCGGTCTCGTTCCTCTCGTCTTTTTCCATGTGTTGCGTTCGCGGCTGTCTCACCCCCTAGGGGTACCATCGGGCCGCGCCCGTACGATGGCTGGATTATGCGCAAAACCCAGCCGCCATACTGGCGCGACCACGAGGACGCCTTCGGGAGGTGATTGACGCCACGGCTCGTAGCATGGGATGGACGAAGGAACGAACCGGATGCTCTCACAGTTCGTCATGTGCAGATTAGACCAATTCCCGGCAGGATTAGGCAGGCCTTCCGAACCTCGACGCGGCCTGCGGAGCCCGGCCTGGCCAGCTCCTCCCTGTCAACCGGTTGCCGGGGTGCCTGATGCTCCGCTGCCTGGCGACCCTGTGCCCGATCAAGTCTGTTCCCGCGGCTTCGTGGCGCTCCCTGGGCCATTGGCTCCCGGGGGCGCGGAGGGCCCCCGGACCCGGAAGACAGAAGGGGTCAAAACTACGGACTTCGCCGTTTCCGCAAGACTCGCGCTCGGTCGCCCGCGGCCCCTTGGTGCCAGGCTCTCGGGGATCCGAGCGCTACGGTGGTTCACGGCGAATCGACCCGGTACTCGGCGCTCCCGGGGGCGAGCAACGCTCCCGGCCCCGGGATCGTGCTCGCGGAGCATACCCACTTGCAACGTCCAGATACGTAACCTGACCCGATTTACATATCGCATAAATTGTATTCTTCCCCCATTTGTGTGGACAGCCTAGGTTCCCGGGGCGGGCTGCGGTGCCCAACCTGGCCAGCTCCTCCCCGGTCGCCGCCAAGGCGCCGGGTGCTTCACTGGCTGGCGACCCCGCGCCCGGCAGAATCAGTTCCCGAGGGGCTCCCGGCGAGTCAAGAGTCTGTTCTCGCGGCCTCGCTGTGCTCCCTGGGCCAACGGTGCCCAGGGGCACGGAGGGCCCCCGGATCCGGAAGATGGAAGGAGCCAAACCTACGGACTTCGTCGCTCCGCAAGGCTCGCGTCCGGATTGCTCGCGCCCCCGGGGACCGGGTTCCCGGGGCGTTCAACTGTCACGTTCGCTGCCCCTGGGGACCGAGCTCCCAGGGCAGGCGGCTGCACCAGGGCCCGGACAGGGGCCTTAGGCCCAACGGCTGTTCACGACTGCTGGCTGTCCTTGTCGGATGGCGCCCGGTACTCGGCGTCTCCCGGGCACGGGGCCTGGAGTACAAGCAACCTCCGAACAACACAATAAACCAAGGTACGAAAATATAAACATGATCATATACATATGCAAATATCTCTCTTTGTACAAGACAGGCAAAGTCGGAGCGTAAGCACGAGCGAGGCCCGGAGATGTCGACGCACGGGGGGAGGTCACTGGTGTACTTCGGACCGGACCCCGCGCGACGTCAGAAGGGGAGCACTCGGGGGCATGACGGTATCGCCCCGGCGAGCACTAGTCCGGGCAGCTCGTCCCGACTTATTCCAGTCCGAAACCCCGGGTCCCAGGCACATATCATCCACATGTCAGCCGGGGCCCCTGGGTCCCGGGGACATGTCTGCTGCCCCCGGTGTCAAGTGCTCGCTCCCTCCCAAGGAAGCCGAGCCCGAGTTCGGTCCCTGTCAAGCTGAGATCGGAGAGCACATAACAGAAGCCGGGATACTTCTTCAGCGAGGCGGTGCACCTCGCTCATAACCAACAGTGCCTTAAGCGCCATCTTTAGCGTAAGGTTTGGGCCTGATCACTCCAGGTCGGGGACTTTGTCCTCCGCCATGTCCTCGCACGTACCGGAGAGAAGTAAATCTTCCCCCTGCGGGAAGGCCCCTTCCTGGTGATCGGTGTTTCTCAAACTAGGCTCGGTAAGACTGGGCCAGGAGGGTGGAATCTGCTCCCCAATCCATGGCACATCAAGCGTCTTCGTGAACCTTATCTGCAAATACATCCTGTAAGTACGGTGTGCCCAGGCTAGCTCCGGATTGCTCAAATCTTAGCGCTGGCCGGGGCTCCCATGTGTATACCCTTTACTAAACAGCATCTTTAATCTCTTCCCCGGTTCCGTGCCTTTTGTCTTTTTCCGTGTGTTGCGTTCATGGCGGTCTCACCCCCTGGGGGGCATAATCGGGCCATGCCTGTGCAGCGGCTAGGTTACGCATAATTATTGGTTCCCTAGCAGCAAGCTACCGTATCCCCCTGTCCAATCCCCGGACATCGTCCAAGTCCCGGGACCGAGGGAGCGCCCCTCCGGGTAGGCGCCCCAAACCCCTGCTGGCTTGCGGTGTCCCGCTAGGTTGGCTTTGGGCCCGGTCCCTTCCGCTGCTAGGGGGCAGAATGCTTATGCGTAATCCTTTCCTCCGCACAGTCGCGACCGCAAAGAGCCCCTTGGGAGGCAGTAGACGCCACGATTCGTAGCACGGAATGGACAAAAGGACGAACCAAATACTCTCACAGTTCATCGTGCGCAGGATACATTAATTCCTAGCAGCCTTACTGCGCGCTTGGGGGCATGGAGGGCCTCCGAGCCCGGAACACAGCCACGGGCGGAGGCAGAAGGGAACTGCCGCCTTCATCGGCCTCTTCATCAGCCATCGGCTCCACGAAGTTCCCGCCGCGATCAAGGAACCCTACCTCCGTCGCAGCGGTCTCGGCCACGGTTTCCGGCTCCTCCTCGCGACCCAGCACGGCTTCCCCAACACTTCGCTCCAAACTTCCGACCCGGGTCCTTGAATCCCGGGTACATATCTGCCGCATTACAGCCGGGGCCTCCGGGTCCCGGCCCATATCAGTTTTCGGCGAACCAAGCTCCACCGGCTCAAGATGAACCAGGCGGACCCAGCGTCCCCTTGTTTCTTCAAAGACGTGGCCCTATTCCTGCCCGGAGCGGTTCCGGTCGAGCAACAGGGCCAGGGGCCACTGTCGGCGAAACGGGACTGGGGGTACCCACAGTCGCCGGGGATGCGTGGGTCTTCGGCCACGTCAGTTCCCCGGCGGCCACCTTCTGCACTGGTGAGGGCCGACTATGGCCTTCCCCTCTGAATACTTGGGCCCGGCACCGTCCTGTCCCGAGTGCCCAATCCCCGGGTACGCCACCCGAGTCTCGGGTGCCGACTGCCTCGGTCCCGAGTCCCGAGTACCGATTGACTCGGCTACACATGACGGCTGGTGACGGCCCCCTGTGGGCCCGCTCCCGGCGTCGATAAGATCGGCTTCCCCCGGTCGGCATCGGCGTCTCCCGATGATCGGCCTCCCCGGTCAGCATCGGCTCCTTCCGGTTGGATCGGCCTCTCCCGGCAATTGGCCTCTCCCGGTCGGCATCGACTCCTTCTGGCGATCGGCTTCTCCCGGTCGGCATCAGCTACCAGCATTAATGACGAGGCGACGGGCACATCGCTCCAGTCGTCCACACGGCCACACGTAGGCGTCTCCTGGTGGCCCCCCGTGGACAACACGACCAAGCAGTCAGAACCTTTTGACTTCGGCAGCAAGGGCGTGCGCCGTCACATCCCCACGACTTCGTCGCCCACAGCATACCAACTCTGTCAGGGCGCAGCAGGCGGACGTGCAAGACAAGACGGCGACAAGACAGTGAGAAGACAAACCATACCTAGCCCTCCCATGTATCTCTCTCTCGGTGTACCAGCACTGTGGACTCTCCTGATTCTATAAAGGAGGATCCAAGCCGACGAGGAAAAGGAGAGGAAGCTTAAGCATAAGCAACCGCCGAAGGCAGAGTTCACAGTAGAGCTGCCCCTAGTCGATCAACCCCTCCTGGTCGAGAACTTCTCCTGGTCGAGAGCTTCTCCCGGTCGAGAACTTCTCCCAGTCGAGGCCTTGGTCTTCTACCGCAGCTCGTGTGAGTATCCTTCGAGTCCGGCGTCCGGCAGAGCGGCCGGGGCCGGTGAACACCTTGTAACACAGCAAACCACATTCCTCCACATAGCCAAACACACAGGAGTAGGGTATTACGCCTCCGTGTGGCCCGAACCTGTATAAATCCTCCTGTCTCCTTTGTGCACCAGCGTCGGGATTCGGACGGTCTGTTCCCTAAACGGACGGTCCGAACATCGCTATCTCTCATCCCGAGCATCGATCTATCCATTGATCCACCGAACGTCGCATTCGCCTAAGAACTACTCCCCTGGCCGAATCTCAAATGGGGGTCTCCTGACCTCCCGCAGTCGAGGTTTCATCCTCCGACAGTAATGAAGAGGGCCCACTGGCAGTGTCACTCTCCACGCCTCCTCCCCTTAAACCCTCGTCAAAACCGCTGCTTCAGAGAATATTTCCATTTCTACTAGAGATGTCCAAATGGGCCGTGCCCGGGCTGGCCCAGCACGGTTGGCCATGGGCCGAGCCAGCACGGCCCGAGTAGCCGTGCCATGCCTGGGCCAGCGGGCCGGCACGGCACGGGCACGGGCATGGGCACGGGGCACGGGCCGGCACGGCCCGCCCAGAGGGCGGCGGCAGAGGCCACGCCGCCGTGGCAGGCGTCTGCGGCCGGCGGAGGCCGAGGTAGGCGTCGGCGGCCGAGGCCGGGGAGGCATCAGCCGGGAGGAGGCGGGTGTCGGCCGGGAGGAGGCGGCGGGAGGCCGAGGAGGGCGGCGGAGGCTGAGGCCGGCGGGAGGCGCACAGGAGGAGAGGGCGGCGGCAATTTGTACATTACGGACCGTCCGAAAAGCGTGGGTATGGTCCGGACTATATAATGTGAAATGGCAACAATTTGTACAGTGCGGACCGTCGTAACAACTTGAGGATGGTCCGGACTATATAATGTGAAATGGCAATAATTTGTATAGTGTGACCGTCCTAACAGCTTGAGGATGGTCCGGACTACATAACGTGAAATGACAATTTGTACAGTCCGGACCGTCCGAACAAGGTGAGGATGGTCCGGACTATATAACGTGAAATGGCAACAATTTGTACAGTACGGACCGTCCGAACATGGTGTAGATGGTCTGGACTATATAATGTGAAATGGCAACAATTTGTACAGCGCGGACCATCCGAACATCTTGAGGATGGTCTGGACTAGATAATGTGAAATGGCAATTTGTACTGTTCAGACCGTCCGAACAGGGTGAGGATGTTCCGGACTATATCTTTTACATGTTGATTTTCTTTTTCATGCCAGAACATGTGTTTGGGTACATCGACTGGATCCCAGAACATCGTGAATTCCAATTCTCCTTGCTATCAAAGTTCATTGCCTGCCACCGAAAGATACATTCATGGAGAGGCTTCTTTGCTGCCCAGAGCATCTCCAACAGGGACCCTAAACAGGGCCCCTATTCTATTTTTTGAAGTCAGACAAAAAAACTGAAGTCCAACAGGGCGCCAACTCGAGTCCCTAGTTTATGGAGGCCCCAAAATCTTCCTCCTCAGCCCCATCTCCCACGGGTATGTAGGGAGCTCCCTACTCTACGGTTGGGAGTTTTTTTCTCTCTCGCGAAATAATTTTTCTCACCCGTCCTCGCGCCGCCGCCTTCTGCCCTCCATCTCCTCCTCAATCTGAGCCGCTGGCACCGCCGGATCCACCTCGCCTCCGACGCCAAGGCCTCCGACGCCGAGCGCCGCCGCCGTCCTGCTCCGCCTCGATGATGCCTCCTACGCCGAGGCCTCCGACGCCGAGTGCCGCCGCCGTCCTGCTCCGCCTGGACAACGCCTTCGACGACGGTGGCGGCGATGGGGGCGGCGGTGCGTACCCGGGGAACGCGATCTCGACAACCAAGTACACGGCGGCAAGCTTCGTGCCCAAGTCGCTGTTCGAGCAGTTCCGACGCGCGGCCAACTGCTTCTTCCTCGTCGTCGCCTGCGTCTCCTTCAGCCCGCTCGCGCCGTACCGGGCTGTCTCCGTCCTGCTCCCGCTCGTCGTCGTCGTCAGGGCCGCCATGGCCAAGGAGGCCGTCGAGGATTGGCGGCGCAAGCAGCAGCACCCAAAAGTCACTATTCCCATTGTCCGATCCGCGCAAGCCAAGTAACCAAAACGCCTCGAACAGAGGTAGAGTAAGTGGTAAATCGCACCTGCTGCTTGCGCCGCCAATCCTCGACGGCCTCCTTGGCCATGGCGGCCCCGACGACGACGACGAGCGGGAGCAGGACGGAGACGGCCCGGTACGGCGCGAGCGGGCTGAAGGAGACGCAGGCGACGACGAGAAGAAGCAGTTGGCCGCGCGGTGGAACTGCTCAAACAGCGACTTGGGCACGAAGCTCGCCGCCGTGTACTTGGTTGTCGAGATCGCGTTCCCCGGGTACGCGCCGCCGCCCCCATCGCCGCCACCGTCGTCGGACGACGACGAGCATCCCGGGCCGTTGCATATAGATTATATTGAAATATTTGAGTTTATAAATATTTGAGTTTGAATTTTAGTGATGTAATATAAAGAATATACATATAGATTATATTGAAATATGAGAGAAAAAGAAATAGGGACTCAGATTTAAGGGCCCTTGTTGGAATTGGGTGTCAAAAACAGAGCCCCAGAAAATAGAATGAGTCCCTACTTAGAAAGTAGGGACTCTGTTTTTGGGGCTACTGTTGGAGATGCTCTCTACAGAAGACCAGCCCCCAAAGGGACTATCTGAAGCCATTGTTGTCAGAAAAGGCTTGTCCAGTATTTGTCAAAGGTTTAGTTTTTCTAATTTCCCTAACCATAATGTTAATACTATAAATAATTAGTTATATTCAGTTTGCAACTATTTGTTCTGTCAGATCATATGCTAGGTTTCCCCTTTTTCTGCATGGCTTCAGATTGGGACAACAGTTGGCATTCCATTTGCGAAAAGTGTGCAGTGCTTTTGCAAGCGAGGCTCATGCTAAACCAGCCAGGTTAGTTGCTGCTGTCAAATTTCCAACTTTTATGTGTTGCCTCCATTCTTGACCAGCTGAGGAAACTTTGCCATCCCAGAGGTCGACTCCATGTAGTGATTTCCGCTTATTTTAACCAGGTGCTAAAAAACTGTTGTATGCTCGCAGGTTCTTACATCCTTTCTGGACAACAGTATAGGGATCTTCTAAAGATATAGGATGGTTACAAAGAACAAAAACACTGCCTTGTTCACTTGATGGTACAAACCGTTTCAAGGAGCTTTTGCATAGCGTCAGGTGATTTTTTTTTGCTTATGCAGTTATGCCTATTTAAAGTAACAGCAAATTCATTTCGAGAGGAATATTACAGATCCTTTGTGTAGAAGTAGAAACTACTCCCATTTGTAACAACTAGCTAAATGCACATAATTTACTCTTTATTTTATATGTAGCTATCCATTTAGATTTAGTTGCGAAAGTAACAGATTTGTTCCTGGTATTAGTCTATATGGTGATATGGAGGTCCAACTTTCAATTATTATCAGTTCACGCAAAGACCAATGATACTAAAAGAGGCTTAATGTTTCAGAAATGGTATGCATTATCTGCCTAGCACACTGGTTTACTTATTCATCCCTGGTAAGGCATCATTATCATTTTGCACATAATCTTAAATGAATAGCTTAAAATTGATCTGCCCTTATGCAGGACTTTTTAGTAATCACAGTCCACTCTACTTTGTCAATACTAAAAGAATCTTTTCGAAGATGGGGCTTACTTGCCATATTGCAAGGATTCATAGTGAGGTAACTGAGCTCAACAAGGGTGCATGCAAGGCTTTTCTCATGTTTGTCAAGCACTAGATTTTTGTGTTCCTATCTGTTTGTCCCTGTATCACCTTTCACTTCACTCAGGCATCAGTGGAGAAAAATGCGCGGGAACTGAAACTATACATTGAAGAGCTCTACTGGGGTTCTGGTAAACAGGTGTTGCTCCTGGGACATAGCAAGGGTGGAGTTGATGCGGCTGCGGTGCTTTCATTGTACTGGTCTAAACTCAAGGGCAAGGTTGCCGGACTGCCATTGGTTCAGAGCCCATATGGTGGCACCCCGGTAGCTTCCGACATCCTTCGGGAAGGCCAGCTTGCTGACAAGGCGACAAGGAAGATCGTGGAACTCATCATATGCAAACTCATCAAGGTCCTCATTATCCTGGTCTCTGTGTTACCTAATCAAGATCAATCCTTTATGAATTGTTCATACAATGACATTGTTTATTCATGCCTTGTCCATTTCATATGATATTCTTAACAAGTAAACAATTGCAGGGTGATACAAGGGCCTTGGAGGATCTCACATATGACAAGAGAGAGGACTTCATCTCCAACCACAAGCTGCCTGCCGATCATCTCCTTCCACACCGAAGCCAGCACTGCCCCGACGATGCTCGCGTCATTGTCACGCGTTGCCCAAGCCGAGCTCCTCCCATGGCTCCCATTGCCATGGTTCTTGTCTGCACCCGAGTACGCCGAATCGGTGCTCGCCTCTCTGAAGCTCCCCGTGGTCGTGCCTGCGTCGGCAGCCATGGCCATCAGCGCGCTTCACCTGAGGCTGTGCTACGGTGACAGGAGCGATGGGCTGGTGACGCGGCACGACGTCGAGGTGCCCGGCTTGGTGGCGGTGAGGCCGGAGAGGAGGCTGGACCATGCGTGGATGGTGCACTCCACGCTGAGGAAGGATCGTACCGAGGCGGATGCCACTCAGATGTGTGAGGCTCTGATGGCCATGCTTGTTGAGATTGGAAAGAGGAAATGCTGCTGATCATCATCTATATGACCCGCTTCAGTTTCTCAGTTAGATTCTAGTTTGAACTTGAAACTTACTATCAATGTTTTCTTTTGAAAAACTTACTATCTAATGTCTTAATCATAGATAATGTTACAAAAAACAGTGACAAATAGAGGATGAATTTCACTTTTAAGGACCAATACAAAATGCTCTTTATTTTGGGAACGAATCCTATACACAAGTTTTCCCGTGCAGAACAACTAACAAATATCATAAAAATTCTAAAAAAAATTATACAAGTACTTCCAATAATACTATACCTGTATATAATGTCTTATCTTCAAATTCAAATTTTAGATTTTTTTTACAACTTAAATATAATGAATTTGAAGGTGTAATACTATTGAAAGTACATGTACAAATTTTTCTAGAAATTTTTGTGATATTTGTTATTTGATATACGGTGTGCGTACGAAAAGCTTAAATCTATAGGATATATTCTCCTTTATTTTTCCCTGAAAATAAATACTAGAGTATTTTTATTTTTCCCTGAAAACAACTACTATATGATGATAGGCTGAATAGTTTTTCTAGACAATAGACTGTACGGTTTGTTTCATATGGATTGTACAATTTCTGCAATTTTTACAGTCTTGTATGCTGATGAAAGATTCTTCTATCGAAACAAAAAGTACGGAAAGGAGGCAACGGATGCCGCAAATCGAGGATTTGAGGGTTTACAATCTTGACAAAAACGGATCCAAAATCGTAAAATTTTGAACCGGTCTGAAAATCGATCTCGAGGGGTAATTCCAATGGCTTTTGAGAAATTTAATTTTGAAATTGTAAATTCGATCAAAATTGGTTGAAATTTCTTAGGTTTTGACATCTCGATGGGGTCGAAATTCCCAATGATATATCGTGAACCCTGGAGAGTACGCGTTATGTTCCGACGTATTACGCTTCACCACTAGAACGCGAAGATTTGATGTTTCTTCCCGATACGTAATGAAGAGGGCCCACTGGCAGTGTCACTCTCTGTGCCTCCTCCCCTTAAACCCTCGTCAAAACCGCTGCTTCAGAGAATATTTCCTTTTCTACTAGAGATGACCAAATGGGCCGTGCCCCGTCGGGCCAGCCCGGGCATGGTGCTACAGTAACCATGCCTGGGCCGGCTCGGCACGGTTGGCCGTGGGCCGTGCCGTGCCTGGGCCGGTGGTGCGGCACGGCCTGCCCGAAGGGCGACGGCGGAGGCCGCGCCGCCGTGGCAGGCGTCTGCGGCCGGCGGAGGCCGAGGCAGGCGTCGGTGGCCGAGGCCGGGGAGGCATCAGCCGGGAGGAGGCGGGCGTCGGCCAGGAGGAGGCGGCGGGAGGCCGAGGAGGGTGGCGGGAGGAGCACAGGAGGAGACGGCGGCGGCGCCAAGGCGAGGCCGCTGCCGCCTCCCACTGGCCTCGGGCCCTTGGCCTCCTCCCTCCTCCCGCCCGGCTCCTCCCGACGCCCACTCCTCGGCTCCTCCGCCTCCTCTCCCGCGCCTCCCTCCTCCCCCGCACCTCCCCGGCTCGCCTCGGCGCCGCCGCCCTCTCCTCCTGCGCGCCTCCCGCCGGCCTCGGCCTCCGCCGCCCTCCTGCGCGCCTCCCCGAGGGAGGAGGCCGAGGCCGGCGGGAGGCGGCGACGGGAGGAGGGACCAGGCCGAGGGAGGAGGCGGCGGGAGGAGGGAGGAGGCGGAGGAGCCTAGGAGGCAGGCGGGACTAGAGGCGGCCCGGAGGAGGCGTCGGGAGGAGGCCGAGGCGGAGCAGCTGGCCGGGAGGAGGACATCTGCCCGTTGGACACATATGACCGTTTGGTACAGTAATCGACCTCGTTGGCCCAGTGGAAAATTGACACGTGTCCCAACGGTCTGAAATAATGAAAATTTTTTATTTTTATATTTATTTACTAAAAGATTTACAAAAATAGATTTTTGTATGAAAGAATGACAAAAATAGACTCCTAACGCCCTCTGTGAGGGCGATTTTAATAAATCGCTCTTCCAGAGGGCGATTTAATGACGTGGCTGACGGCCGCTGCCCCTCCGGCGGACGGCCGTCAGCCATTTTGCAGAGCCCTCTCCGCCTCCCAAAAGCCGCCCTCTCAGAGGGCGGCAAGGGGCCCGCCTGGAAAATGGCGCGGCGCGGACACGGCATGGGCGAGGGGCGCGGCCGAGGGCACGGCCGAGGGTCGCCTTTTGCAGGCGGCCCCCTTGCCACCCTCTGAGAGGGTGGTTTTTGGCAAACTAGGCCCGGCCTGCAAAATGGCTGACGGCCGTCCGCCGGGGGGCCAACGGTCGTTAGCCACGTCATCAAATCGCCCTACCAGAGGGCGTTAGGAGTCTATTTTTGTCATTCTTTCAAACAAAAATCTACTTTTGTAAATCTTTTAATAAATAAATATAAAAATAAAAAATTTTCCCGAAATAACGGCTAGATTTTGTATCTAGCCATTGCAGGACAAAAAAAATCCAAAAAAAATCAAAAAAATCCAAAAAATTGTGAAATTTTTTCCTATAAATAGAGGAACCCCCAGCCACATTTTTGCTCATCCAAACCTCCCAATCTCTCCTCTTTTGCTCTATTCTCCTCTCTTTTGCTCTCTTTGCTCAAAATTTTTGATTTAGACAAAATTTTGTCTAAAATTCGAAAATTTCCCACATTCTCATAGGTAATAGCTGCAGTCTCTGGTGCTCCTGCAAGGTAAAAAAAATCCTAAATTTTCTTCTTTGTTCCTACTATTTTTTTAATACTAATTTTCTCTATTTATATTGCAGGATGGATCCGAACTAGCCGACGTTCCAACTGAGCGACTTCGACCCGAGCTATCTGTCGATGTCGCAAGGAGACGACTCTAGGTCGGCTCCTACACTGCAAGAACATCCGGAGGAAATACATGCGGCTTCAGAAGGATCTGGAACTGCGAGCGGGAGCCTATCAACGGTAACCAGCTCAAAGAGATCAAGAACTTCCTCTGCCTGGCAACATTTTGATGAGATCAAGGAGACCGCCGCGGATGGAAGGGAGGTAACTTAGGCAAAATGTAAAATTTATAAAACTAAACTCTCTAGAAAATCTTCTAGTGGAACAGGGCATTTGAGGCGGCATGCTGAGGCGTGTGCGAAGAAGCAAGGTTACCAGCTAAGACAGCAGCAACTGGTACTCAATCCGGACGATACGGTACGTTCATGGGAGTATAATCCTCAGGTAGCACGAGATTCCCTTACCCGTTTAATTGCTAGACAGGATCTACCCCTAAACTTTGGTGAGTCTCCTGCATTTGAGACTTACATTAAAACTGCTCATAATCCTAGGTTTCAAGCTGTTAGTAGACAAACTACAACCCGGGACTTGGTGAATGTTTACAACCAAGGCCGGGATAATATTAAACAATTATTTGCTACTTGCACATTTTCTATTAGTATCACATCTGATATTTGGAGTGGTAGGGCGAAGGAAGACTATATTAGTGTAGTTGCTCATTATGTTGATGATGAATGGGAGCTACAAAAAAGAGTAATAGCTTTAAAATTAATTGATGTTTCACATAATGCAGAAAATATTTGTCGGAGGACGGAGCTCCGACTGTGGGAGGTCAGGAGACCCCCCTTTTGAGATTCGGCCAGGAGAGTCGTTCTCAGGCCAATGCGGCGTCCGGTGGGTTGATGATCGGTGGATGGTTGGAAGAATGGATCGGCGTACAAAGGAGACAGGAGGATTTATACAGGTTCGGGCCGCACGGAGGCGTAATACCCTACTCCTATGTGCTGGCTATGTGGGAGAGATGACTATGGCTTGCCGTGTTACAAGGTGAGCTTAGCTCGCGGCCGAAGCAGAAGAAGACGAACATTAACGAGGGAGCGAGCCAGAGAGTGGGAGCTACCCAGGAGCCCTCGGCGGTTGCTAATGCTGACCCCCCCTAGTGTCGGAGGCATGGATCCTCCTTTATAGAATCAGGGGAGTCCACAGTGCCGGTACACCGAGAGAGAGATACATGAGAGGGCTAGGTATGGTTTGTCTTCTTACTGTCTTGTCGCCGTCTTGTTGCGCACGTCCGCCTGCTGCTCCCACGTCCTAGACACGCCCACCTACTGCGCCCACGCCGGAGTTGGTACGCAGCGGGCGGTGAAGTCGTGGAGATGTGACGGCGTGTCAGGTCATCTGGTCGTCTGCTGCTTTGACTCCGGCGCACGCCCTCACCACCGAAGTCAAAAGTCTCTGACTGCACAGGAGCGGGTGACAGGCGAGTCACGCCTCGTTGCCTCATCATTAATGCGGGTGGTTGGTGAGCTGGTCCGCTTCTGGAGAACGCGCCTCGGGACTGTGCGTGTGGGTCCCGAAACCGGGAAGTATCCCCGGAACTCGGGACCCGAGGAAGAAGCACCCGAGCAAGGCGCACCCGGGCCTGGGGAAGACGCACCCGGGCACAGGGTGGCTCTCCCGGGCCCGGGCACTTAGCAGGAGAGCCAGCCATCGTCGATGCAGGATGTGGCCCCGGGGGAGTTGACGTGGCCGATAACCCACGCGTCCCTGGGGTATGTGGGACCCCCTATCCTGTTTCGCCGACAGTGGCCCCTGGCCCTGTTGCTCGGCCGGGACCAGCTTCGGGCAGGAATAGGGTCATGTCTTGAAGAAACGAGGGGACGCGGGGTGCACTTGGTTCGCCATGAACTGGTGGAATTTGATGACTTGTTGCGCAATCTGGACATGTGGTCGGGAACAAATATGGGCGATCTGTGCCCGGGTCCCGGGGGCCCGGGCTGGGAATATGGAAGATAGGTGGAAGATATGTGCTCGGGACCCAGAGGGGCCGAGACGGAAATATGGGATAAAGCGTTGAGGAAGAGTCGGCGGTAGCGATCGTGATACGACAGCCCACTGTTCGCACAGTCGCCACCTAGTTCTTCGTGGCGATCCGCTTGCCGGGGATCGCGGCAGCAGAGAGGTGCGTCGTCCGATCGGAGGCCGCCACTGAATTCTGCCACCGATGAGGCCTCTCACGCCTAGTCCGAGATGGAGGCGCAGGAGAAGGAAACACTCTCCCGAGAGGAAAGCGTCCGGGCCCAAGGGGCCGGGCTCACGTCTCGGGGGTGTGAGTTCGCCGCGCGCGAGGAAGTCGCGGTGGTTCGCGAGGAGGCGCGGGAGGCCATGGCCGAGTCCGCTGCCCCGGAGGCAGGGTTCCTCGACCGTGGCGAGCACCTTGTAGGGCCGATGCCTGACGAAGAGGTCGAGGAAGACGCCGGTCCCCTTCTGACGCCGCCCGGGGTCCGGTCCGAAGAAGGCCAGCGACCTCTCCCCGTGCGACGGCGTCTCCGGGCGCGAACATCTGGTGGAGCCGCTGGCCGATGAAGAGACCGATGAAAGTGGCAGTTCCCTTCTGCTCCGCCGTGACTGTCTTCCGGGCCCGGGGGCCCTCCATGCCCCCGAGCACGTGGCAAGGCTGCTGGGAATTAATGTAATAGGATGTATTTGCAGATAAGGTTTGCGAAGACGCTTGATGTGCCATGGATTGGGGAGCAGAATCCACCCTCCTGGCCCAGTCTTACCGAGCCCAGCTTGAGAAACACTGATCACCGGGAAGGGGCCTTCCCACGTGGGGAAGATTTACTTCTCTCCGGTACGTGCGAGGACACAGCGGAGGACAAAGTCCCCGACCTGGAGTGACCGGGCCCAAACCTTACGCTAAAGATAGCGCTTAAGGCTCTGCTGGTTATGAGCGAGGTGCGCCACCTCGCTGAAGAAGTATCCTGGCTTCTGTTATGTGCTCTCCGATCCCGGCTTGACAGGGACCGAACTCGGGCTCGGCTTCCTCGGGAGGGAGCGAGCTCTTGACACCGGGAGCAGACATGTGCCCGGGACCCGGGGGCCCCGGCTAACATGTGGAAGATATGTGCCTGGGACCCAAGGTCCTGGACTGGAATAAGTCGGGACGAGCTGCCCGGACTAGTGCTCGCCGGGGCGATACCGTCATGCCCCCGAGCGCTCCCCTTCTGACGTCGCGCGGGGTCTGGTCCGACGTACACCGATGATCTCCCCCCGTGCGTCGACATCTCCGGGCCTCGCTCGTGCTTACGCTCCGACTTTGCCTGTCTTGTAGAAAGAGAGATATTTGCATATATATATGATTATGTTTATATTTTCGTACCTTGGTTTATTGTGTTGTTCGGAGGTTGCTGGTGTTCAGGGCCTCGTGTCCAGGAACGCCGAATACCGGGCGTCATCGACAGCGAGATCCAGCAGCTACGAACAGCCGTAGGGCCTGAGGCTCCTGTCCGGGCCCTGGTGCAGCAGCCTGCCCCGGGAGCTCGGTCCCCAGGGGCAGCAAACGCGACGGTTGAACGCCTCGGGAGCTCGGTCCCCGGGGGCGCGAGCAATCCGGACGCGAGCCTTGCGGAGCGACGAAGTCCGTAGGTTTGGCCCCTTCCGTCTTCCGGATCCGGGGACCCTCCGTGCCCCCGGGCACCGTTGGCCCAGGGGGCACCGCGAGGCCACGAGAACAGACTTTTGACTCGCCGGGAGCCTCTTCGGGAACTGACCCTGACCGGCGGGAGGTTGCCAGGCAGCGAAGCATCCAGCGGCCGGGGAGGAGCTGGCCAGGTCGGGCACCGCAGCCCGCCCCGGGAACCTAGGCTGGCCATACAAACGGGGGAAGAATGCAAATTAAGCAATATGTAAAGTCGGATAAGGTTACGTATCTGGAAGTTGCAAAGGGCGGTATGGCCCTGCGAGCAATATCCCGGGGCCGGGAGCGTTCCTCGCCCCCGGGGACGCCGAGTATCGGGCCGACCTGTGGGCACCCGGAAATTATACCACCCAATGCATTTTGTGACCACCACATAATTTTGGATGAGTGGGATCCATACACGCATAAATAGCCACTCATACCTCAATGTGCCCATAATCACAAAATTACAACATTCGGTATAAAATCCATAATGCCGAACAATGAGCAAAGGAGATATTGTTCGGACTCCGCATGCCAGTCAACTTCAGCCTGAGACATGCCCGTCAAACCACACGAAGGCGGCGACCAGATGTGCTACACATCTCAGGAGACTAGACTCAAATTGCGAGAGTTCTACAACATCTCAATTGATCAAAATTCATACTCGTGCTTAGCTAGTCCCCAGGAATGTGACTAGCCTCACACTTTCATCGCAAGCGATTAATAAACATAGCAAGTACCAAAATAGGGATAAAGTGCAGCGAGGTACATGATACATAATAGGGTCCGAGGTCCCAACATACAACACATAAATATAGCAACGAAAGTCTCAGATAGAGCTCATAAGCAAAAGATAAAATCGGTGGTGCCACAACCCCACTAGGGCAAACCAACCGGGTAAGAGCCAAGCTGCAAGAGATCACTCATCACCCTCGCCGCCCTCGGCAGAGCAATGACCACACAAGAAGCATAACTCATAACCGGTATCCTCACCTGAAACAGCGGCGCCGGGTTAAGTACAAGATTGTACTCACAAGTCTTACCCAAAATTATATACACATAAGGGAGAGAGAAGTATGCAAGCTTTCTAGCCTATAGTGGGTCTCTAGGTTCAACATTTGCATAAAGCTAATTTTATTGAGCAATTAATGAGTAAAATAAGCAAGGACGAGCAAAACTAGCATCATTTTAATTTATGGACAGCAAGTATATAATTCTGAAATGTATAAGCAAAAGAGCCCAAACGGCGCCCTCATCATCAACCATGGACTACCAAAGCCCATACCAACATGGCACAACATGCCAACCCCACCATCAAACATAATCCCATCCATAATAATCCACATTTGATGCTAACTTAACTGACTAACACATCAAGCATTGTCCATAACCGAGGACGCGACTATACGAATAGATTATACTCTGATCAGAGGTGTACAACTGGACCCACACGAAATGAACAAGCATCAAATGCTACACACCCGTCGAGTGCGGTACACAAGTGATTCAAGCTCATTACATGCCCTTTCTTAGCCCCACCCCAACCACCTATACCACGCTGGGGTTCCCGACGACTCAGTCACGTGCGTGCGTGATGTGACCAAGGCGGGCGCGCCACGCGGGAGGCACCCCCGGCCAAACCTAGGCACCCAAGGCCCTCCAAAGGCTACCTGCCTCATGACTCTCCAACATGGTATAAATGATCACAGTAGAACTAGTAAGAACAAGCCGGTCCCAAATAAGGCATGTGGTAAGTACGTAGGGTGCTTGATTAGATGTCAAAAAGTTCGGTCCTTAACGACCTAGACGGGGCTACTTGCATCAGGGGAAACCAACCTCCCATCATCGCCCTATCACCCGCCCAAGTCCAACATATTTCATCAACCATTATTTAGTGTAAGTGCTCAAGTTTTAAGCCCAAAAATGTAAGTTGTCTATATACCACAATTAATAGAACTGTCCATCCCTATAGTTCTATTAGCACTAAGCATGGCTAAGCATTAATGAATAAGACATCCCAAGTAATCCCAACCAGTGGTAATAGGGTATAAGGACAGCAATATCACAAGAACTGAATGCATAAATAGGTTCTACCCATACACCACAAACCGACAATATTAATATCTAGGCAATGCATGCATATATATACGTATAGATTGCAACCAAATCATTTTTAGAGAAAGCATAGGTCCTATATGCTTAGGTGCTTGCCTTGCTGCTGAGGGTAGCCACTATCCTCCTCTGGATATGGCTCGTTACTCTCCGGAATCTCCGAATCTATCGAAAAGAAGCAATATGCGAATAAGAGCCAAATAAACATGCACATGCAAAATGATCAATAAATTATGAAATAATTACAGTGGGTAGATCATATTTTAACTTGAATTTAGGTGAAAGAATCACCAGATTATCACTTATGGTTTGGGAGATATGAAAATGACAAGCTCTCAGGTGCTGAAAATGGCAGTTCTGCAAATAATTAAGTCTACTTTAGAGCATTACAAGCAACTTGCAACTCAAACTAAGTTTTTACAAGTATGATTATTTTTAGTGGGAAGTACATCATTCACAGGTCCTATGAAAAATTATTTCACAGCTATATGCGTTGCCATTATTTATATATGGGTTTTACAAGTTAAAAACATAGGCATTCTAAATAAACTCCTAAACATGATTTAAGAGGTATCTTTGTCAAAAACAACACCACAACAGCAAAGAGTACTAAAATATAAACTCAACAAAAATGGTTTCACAATTTTAGCTTTTACCAACAATTTCTTACGAATTTATTAAGAGCTAGACCACGCAAGGGATACATATAGCTATTTATATTTTTACTGGAAAAAAACAGTACAAAAGTTGGTCATTTTTATTTTACAACATTGAAGTGCTCTGTTTTATGAATCTATAGGAATTTGGTTCACTGAACTCGGAGTTTATATGGATTAGTTATGGATTTTTAAAGTTCATACCTCTTTCAGCTCAAAAGCTATCTCAGAAATCGATTTCTATTTTCACTCCCCTTTCCTCCAACTTCCACCGGACTTCGCTCACATGGCAGCAACCTGGACGTAGGGTCGTGCGATGCTAAGGCCTCGGGCTGATGGCAAGAGACGGAGCAAGGCCTCGGGCTGATGTCAAGAGACGTTGCCTAGGGCTGCTTCAACCGAAATCAAAAGAGATGAACTCGGGGTGAGTTGCAGCCACCTTCTAGCTGCAGAAATGGAGTGGACAACCTATAGAACGTTGCTATAGATGTTCAACATGGAGGGAATTCAAAAGAGGCACCATGGATGAAAAGGAAGCTCACCAAATGGAGGAAAACAAAATACTGCTGCTGCTGCCCTGCAGGCTGAAACCACCACTCTCTTATTCCATCTCGATCTCTCTCAACTCTCCATGCATGTGCAAGATGTTGGGATGGATGGAAAGCTTGGATGATGGGGATTGTTGTGGTCTAACATGCAGGGATTGATCTTGGGCTATTGGATGGGATTTGGGGAGGAGAAGTGAGATGAGAGCTCAGCTTGAGGAAGAAAAGAAAGAACAAGCAGTGAAGATGAAAGGGTAGGAAGAAGAAGGGGTTTTCTCTGCCCCCCCCCCCCCTTAAGTCCTGAGGTGGGAGCACTCCCATGGGTGTGTTGTGGGGCTAAGGAGGCACCCAAGGTCAGTGACAAATGGGCCCAAGTCGTGGTTGTCTATGAGGGTGAGACAGGTGGGTGAAAAACTGAGTATAGATTCATTCTTGCAATTTCCAGGATTTATTTTCTTTCCCTCTCTTGGTAAATTCAATTTGACTAGGTAACACTTGTTCAACAATTCAGGAATTTGGTGTGGTGATAGGTGTTGGTTTGTAGGTTCCATTTTTCAAGGTTTCACACATAAATTCCAAGTATTTTAAATCTGGTGAAAAGATGAAATTTGTTAGACTGAAAGTTGGTTTTAATTTTTAGGAGGCCAAAACAGAGAGTAAAAAATTCTACAAAATTTATATTTAGTGATGACAAATAAACTAATATTTTAATAAAACATTAAACATGTATACTTCTGTTCAAGCCATTGCTCAAATAGAAGTGGTTCCAATTTTGCCGATTAGAGTTAATTTTGTTATCGCATATGATCAAATTGCAATATAGTAAATATGAAATCTAAAGGACAACAAATGCACTTCTAAATACCTGGTTATGAGCC
The DNA here is from genome assembly GCA_003991445.1 of Oryza meyeriana var. granulata. Classification (NCBI taxonomy): domain Eukaryota; kingdom Viridiplantae; phylum Streptophyta; class Magnoliopsida; order Poales; family Poaceae; genus Oryza; species Oryza meyeriana. The sequence goes on from RYFJ01001384.1 coordinate 81,718, forward strand.
TAGGGCTGTTACACGACCCGCTGTTATCCGCTGTAGCGCCCAGGTCCCCGAGAGCCCGGCACCAAGGGGCCGCGGGCGACCGAGCGCGAGCCTTGCGGAATCGGTTAAATCCGTAGGCTCGACCCCTCCTGTCTTCCGGGTCTGGGGGCCCTCCGTGCCCCCGGGCAAGATTGGCCCAGGGAGCACTGCGATGCCGCGGGAACAGACTTGACCAGGCACGGGGTCGCCTGGTAGCGGAGCATCCGGCGCCTCGGCGGTTACCGAGGAGGAGCCGGCCAGGCTGGGCTCCGCAGCCCGCGTCGAGGTTCGCAAAGCTTGCCTAAAACCTGCCGGGAATTGGTCTAATCTGCACATGACGAAACTGTGAGAGCATTCGGTTCGTCTCCTTGTCCACCCATGCTACGAGCCGTGGCGTCAACCACCTTCCGAAGGTGTCCTCGTGGTCGCGCCCGTACGGTGCCTGGGTTTTGCGCATAATCCAGCCGCCGTATGGGCGTGGCCCGATCATGCCCCCAGGGGGTGAGACTGCCCCGATCGCAACACACAGAAAAAGACGAAGGGAACGAGACCGCGAAGGAAATTAAAATGCTGCTTATGTAAAGTGTATATACATGGGGGCCCCGGCCAGCGCTGAGATTTCAGAGAAACCTGGCGCTGGCCCGGGCTCACCGCAACTTACAGGATGTTTATACAGATAGATTTGTGAAGATGCTTGATGTGCCTAGGGATGGAGCTCGGACTCGCTTCCCTCGCGAGCCTCGAAACTAGGGAGAGGCATGTGCTCGGGGCCCGGGGGCCCCGGCTGTCATGCGGAGGATATGTGTCCGGGACCCGGGGGCCCCAGATTGGAATATGGTTTTGATATAAGCCAGGTTCCGGGGGCCCGGGCTTGAATATGGGATGTGAGATGACCTTCTGGACGCGACCTGGCCAGGGCGGCGCTGTCCGGGCTTCGCGCTCTATTCCGAGCGCCACGTTCCTAGGTTCGGGCTTCTCGGTGTTGGGCCCGGGGCGCGGATTCGAGAATCCGTGCCTCGGCTCGAATATGTGCCCAGGACACGGGGGCCCCGGACTGAAATATGGTTTGATATGTATGGTCGATATGTGCCCGGGCACGGGGGCCCGGGTAAGGATATGGACCATATCGGGACGACTTCCCCGGAGCCGCCAAACAGTCATTAGCATGGTTACGTGGTGTAGTTAATTTTGAATCGAGTTCTCATGCTTGGCTCACAAGCTCAAACAGTCATTGGGAGGCCAATTCTTCCTGATGCTGCTGTTCATGCTATCGTTGAAGAGCATGTAAGGAAGACACTTCTTGCAAGCATTTATTTCACGTTTCAGGGAGCATGTTATTCAGTCTGACAGTCTTTGCATTAGCATTTAGTTCATGAAATGATTGCTAGTCTTTATTTGTTGAAACAAGTTTGCAAGCAAATTGAAATGATTGCTAGTATTTATTTGTTGAAACAAGTTTGCAAGCACATCAGTTAAGTACTTGATCTGCATTTTTGCAAATAATGCGATCAACAATATGTATGCAGATTTCCTGTTTATCTGAATCCATATTATCAAGGAATCGTTAATATTCATGGAAACCGTCTTTGCATGGCATAGGTATGCAAGTGATCTATGTATTTAAAGGCTGATGGTACCCTTGGTACTTTTTTATTGTATGCTGTCATTAAGGTTGGAAATGCGTGTTGTAGTAGGATTCTCCACACTAAAGGACTACACATTACGTGATTTATTGTGCTAGAAAATTCGCAAAAACAAGTGGTGCATATTTTTACAGTTTTCTTTGTTATGCTACCATCAACTGATGATGTTAACATGCTAAAGATCTACATTATGTATGCTGAGCATGTTCTGATCGCTATATTGGAAGTCTGCTTTACATATAGTTTGTATGAGATAGCAGACACTATGGTTTTTCATTACTTTTGAAGGACAATGAACTAATTTATTGGCCTGTATCATTCCTATTGCTACTTCACATGGTCCCTCCAAACTACCAAAATTAACTAAAATGAAATGATTATAAGCTATATCATGAAATACATATGGGGGTTAATTTCCGCTACTTTTACTTCTGGATTTTCCTGACATCCATCTGTCCTAATGTGTAAATAAACATTTCATAACAAAGAGCTTTCACCAGCTTTGTGTTCAATTTGTTCATGTTGCAAGACACTATAACACATTTTCTGACTCAAATATTCTTGATGTTGGTTTTTCAGGCCCTAGATGCAAAAGTTATTATATTCAAGAAGAAAAGAAGAAAAAATTACCGCCGAACAAAGGGCATCGTCAGGTAATTTCATATCAGTTGTTTTCATTATTTTGTGTTCTTAAAATAAAAGATGCTACTATTGATCGTATTCCCTGCATTACTTAGTAACATAGTTACTTTATGCCCTGACAATTTTCAGGAGTTGACAAAGCTAAGAATAACCAATACTGAAGGAATTGATAAGTCAGAGGCTGCTGCTGTTGCTGCTTAAATTAAGGCAAATAATCAAGGACATGGCTTTCTTGTGTTTATGTTGACACTTTCGAGGGCAGTCCTACATGATGTCCATCAATCAAATCTTGATGCGCATGCTGTGGCTTTTTCTCATTCACAAATTGAAAGAGCCAAAATCTGACGCTCTTGTCTATGTATCCACATTTTGTGCACGGGCTACTCAAGCTATGCTTTCTCACACAATGCCAATGTCTTGACCAGTTTGGAACTTTGGATATTCTGATGTGGATCATATCTTGTAGCTACAAAGATAACTGACTTTCCATTTTCTTTTTGCATTTACTGGCGTACCTCCTTGAATGTCTTCTGGTGCATCAGTGCCATGTATACTGTTCCAGACATGCATAATGAAGCTGAAAGTTTGGTTCCCATTTGGTTAGAAATCTGAACTGAAAGTGTAAATGCCTGCTAATATAACTAAAATATGATGATATATACATAGTAGTAATATGATGGAGTAATAAGAATATCAGGATATCAAAACCAGAATTGAAAGCGCGATATCCATCTGATATTCTAGAGGATATCAGGCTTACTCATATCAATATTTGCAAAACTGACACCACTCTGTTTTAGATGCTATTATATGCTTTCTTTCACAAGAAGAGACATTACGGAGCAAAATCGAGAATGAATTTCACTTTTAAGGACCAATACAAAATGCTCTTTATTTTGGGAACGAATCCTATACACACAAGTTTTCCCGTGCACAACAACTAACAAATATCATAAAAATTCTAAAAAAAATTATACATATACTTCCAATAATACTATACCTATATATAAAGTCTTATCTTCAAATTCAAATTTATACTCTTAAAACTGTTAGATTTTTTTTACAACTAAAATATAATGAATTTGAAGGTGTAATACTATTGAAAGTACATGTACAAATTTTTCTAGAAATTTTTGTGATATTTGTTATTTGATATACGGTGTGCGTACGAAAAGCTTAAATCTATAGGATATATTCTCCTTTATTTTTCCCTGAAAATAAATACTATAGTATTTTTATTTTTCCGTGAAAACAACTACTATATGACGATAGGCTGAATAGTTTTTTTAGACGAAAGACTGTACGGTTTGTTTCAGATGTGTCGAAGGATGAAACTCCGACGGCGGGAAGTCTGGTGACCCCCCTTTGAGGTTTGGCCAGGGGAGTGGTTCTCAGGCGAATGCGGCGTCCGGTGGAAGAATGGATCAATCAATGCTCGGGAGCCGGGGGCCCGGGCTGAGAGATAGCGGAGTTCGGACCGTCCGTTCAAGGATCGGACCGTCCGAATCCCAACAAGGCACAAAAGAGAGACAGGAGGCGTAGACAGGTTCGGGCCGCACGGAGGCGTAATACCCTACTCCTGTGTGTTTGGCTATCTGGGAGAAATGAATATGGGTCGCTGTGTTACAAGGTGAACTCGGCTCACGGCCGGAGCTGAGGAAGACGAACAGTAGCGAGAGTGTGAGCTAGAGAGCGGGTCCTAGCCAGAGAGCCCTTAGTCGCTGCTAATCCTAAAGCTTTTTCCTTTTCTTTCAGCCGGGCATGGATCCTCCTTTTATCGCCAAAGGGAGTCCACAGTGCCTGGAAATCATGCTTAGAGGAAGCTAGCTACCATTCGTCTCTGTTGCACGCACGGGGCCGCCTGCCACGCCGCACCAGAGGGACGTCTAGTCGCCGCTTGCTCGGCTGCTGCGGGCGGCTGGAGCTGGTCCGCTGTCGCCATGCCGGGGTCTGTGCTGCACGTTTTGTCAGCACCTCGCTCCGCTGCGGGCGGCTGTGCAGAGCACATCCGGTTGTCTTACCGCTCGGCTGCCGTGGGCGGCTGTGGCAGAGCATGTCTGGTGGTCTTGCCGCTCGGCTGCTGCGGGCGACCAGATTATGGAGATGTGACAGCATATGGCTCCGCTCTCTGTCGGGAGACAGGCAGGAGGCGCCCCGTCGTCTCGCCATTAATGCGGGTAGTTGGGGAGTTGGTACGCTCCCAGGGAACGCGCCCCGGGACCGGGGAATGTCCTCGGAACACGAGCCCGAGGAAGACGCACCCGGGCAGGCGCACGCGGGCACGGGGTGGCGCACCCGGGCGAGGCGCACCCGAGCACGGGGTGGCGCACCCGGGGAAGCGCTCCCGGGCCCGGGAAAGACGCACCCGAGCACGGGTGGCGCACCCGGGCCCGGACAGCGCTCGGGCCCCGGGCACTTAGCGGGAGAGCCAGCCGTAGCCGGCCGCCAATTGTGCAGAATGTGGGCCCTGGAGTAGCCAACGTGGTAGAAGACCCATGAGACCCCGGGATCCGTGGGACCCCCAGTCCCGTTTCGCCGACAGTGGCCCCTGGCTCTGTTGCTCGGCCGTGATCCGCCGCGGGCAGGAACAGGGCCATGTCTTGAAGAAATGAGGGGGACGTGGAGCCCACCTGGTTCGCCGCGAGGTGATGGAGCTTGGTGACTTGCTGCGCACTCCGGACTTGTTGGCCTGGGTCAGATGTGGGCCCGGGACTCGGAGGCCCCGGGATGAACGCGGCGAATATGTGCCCGGAAATCGGGGGCCTGAGCCGAAAGATGGAATGAATCGCAATGATTTCCCCGGACCACTCTCGCGAAGGCGGTGCTGTCCGGGAACCGATATGTGCCCGGGACCGGAGGGCCGGATTCGGACCATCCGCCTAAGGATCGGACAGTCCGAACCCCTGCGCTCGGACCGTCCACTGAAGGATCGGACCATCCGTTAGCCGAAGATTGTGGTAGCAGAGAGGCACGTCGTCCGATCGGAGGCCGCCACCGGATCTGCCGCCGACGAGGCCTCCTGCGCCTGGTCCGAGATGGAGGCGCGGAAAAAAGGAAACGTTCTCCCGGGAGGAACGCGTCCGGGTCCAAGAGGCAGGGCTCACGTCTCGGGGGTGTGAGATCGCCGCGCGCAAGGAAGCTGTTGCCGAGCCGCTGCCCTGCAGCAGGGTTCCTCGACCGCGGCGAGCACCTTGTGGAGCCAATGCCTGACGAGAAGTCCGAGGGAGGCGTCGATTTCCTTCTGACACCATCCGCGGCCGCCTTCGGGGCCCGGGGTCCCTCCACGCCCCCGAGCGCCCCCTTCTGACGCCGCCCGGGTCCGGTCTGAAGTACACCGGTGACCTCCCCCCGTGCGACGACATCTCCGGGCCTCGCTCGTGCTTGTGCTCCGATTTTGCCTGTCTTGTACAAAGAGAGATATTTGTATACGTATATAATCATGTTTATATTTTCGTACCTTTGCTTATTGTGTTGTTCGGGCCTTCGTGCCCTGAAGGCTCAATATTTGTTGTTGTTCGTTTTGGTATTCCAGGCCCGGGAACGCCGAGCTCCGGGTGTCGTCCGAATCCGAGCGCCGTCAGCTGTGATCGCTCGCAGCGCGTAAGCCCCCGCCCTCTGGGGCCCGGCGCAGCCTTCTCGCCCCAGGAATTCGGTCCCTAGGGCGGTTAAGTCTTGATCGGGGCAGTCCGGACTGTCCGATTGTTGAGGGGACGGTCCGAGTGTAGGCAAACGGATGGTCTGGTTCCCAAGCGGACGGTCTGATTTATGGCGACGGTTAGGTCGATCCGACCGTAGGCAATCGGACTGTCCGATTCCCAAGGGGACGGTCCGAACTCCGTTCCCCCCTCGCGGGAGGCTGTCTGATCCTGCCGGGAATTGGTCTAATCTGCACACGATGAATTGTGAGAGTATTTGGCTCGTTCCCTCGTCCACTCCATGCTACGAATCGTGGCATCGACCACCTCCCGAAGGCGTCCTCGTGGTCGCGACCGTGCAGTGGAAAAGATCACGCATAAGCATTTCACCCCCTACCTCCGGAAAAAATCGAGCCCCAAGCCAACCAGGCGGGGCACCGCAAGCCGGGACTTGGACAGCGTCCAGGGTTTAGTAGGAGGGGATACGGTAGCTCGTCGGTAGGGGACTGATGATAATGCGCAAAATCCGGCCGCTGCACGGGTGCGGCCCGATTATGCCTCCACGGGGTGAGACTGCCACGAACGCAACACACGGAAAAAGACGAAAAGGACGGGGCCTGGAAGGATATTAAAAATGCTGCTTATGTAAAGTGTATACATATGGGGGCCCCCGGCCAGCGTTGAGTTTTGGAGGAAACTGACGCTGGCCCGAGCTCCCCGCGACTTACAGGATATGTTTACAGATAAAACTTGCGAAGGTGCTCGATGTTCCAGGGATTGGGAAGTGGGGTCCCATCTTCCTGGCCCAGTCTTACCGAGCCCGGCCGGGAGACGCTGATCACCAGGAAGGGGCCTTCCCACATGGGGGAAAGTTTATTCTTTCCGGCACGTGTGAGGACACGGCGGAGGACTAGGTCCTCGACCTGGAGTGATCGGGCCCGGACCTTACGCTGGTGATAACGCTTAAGGCTCTGCTGGTAACGGGCGACTCGGAGCGAGGCGCGCCGTCTCCGTTCCTCGAGGAAGTCGAGGTTGTCGAGCTGCATGTTGTCATGGTCGACGTCGTCGCTGTAGCGCTGCACCCGGGGGGAGCCGAAGGTGAGCTCTGACGGCAGAACGGCCTCGGCCCCGTACACTAGGAAGAACGGGGTCTCCCCGGTCGCCCGGCTTGGTGTGGTACGATTCGCCCACAAGACCGCTGGGAGCTCGTCGATCCACTTGACGCCGTGTTTCTTGAGGTCGTTGTAGGACCTTGTCTTTAGGCCGCGCAGGATCTCGGCGTTCGCTCGCTCGGCCTGCCCATTGCTGGCAGGGTGGGCAGGGGAGGCGAAGCAGAGCTTGATGCTGACATCGGAGCAGTATTCGCCGAAGAGCTCGCTAGTAAACTGCGTGCCGTTGTCGGTGATAATGCGGTTGGGGATTCCGAAGCGGCTGGTGATTCCCCGGATGAACTTGAGCGCTGAATGCTTGTCGATGTCGATTACGGGGAACGCCTCCGGCCACTTCGTGAACTTGTCGATGGCGACATACAGATGCCGATAACCTCCGACTGCCCGGGGGAAGGGGCCGAGGATATCGAGCCCCCAGATCGCGAAGGGCCAAGACAGGGGGATCACGTAGAGTGCTTGTGCCGGCTGGTGGCTCTGTTTGGCGTGAAACTAGCACGCGCGGCAGCGCTGGACGAGGTCGAACGTGTCCTGCAAAGCTGTAGGCCAATAAAATCCTTGCCGAAAAGCCTTACCGACCAGGGATCGAAATGCGGCGTGACTGCCACATTCCCCTTCGTGGATGTCGACGAGGATCTCGACGCCGGAGTCACGCGGGATGCACTTGAGCAGGACGCCGTTGGCGCCACGCCGGTAGAGGTCCCCTTCTACCATGATGTAGCGCTTGGACAAGCGAGCGATCCTTTCTGCTTCCGCATCATCTTCGGGGAAATGCGCTCGGAGTAGATAGGCCCGGATTTCCTGCATCTAGGAAGGCGCGCTGGACGCGGCCATGACGAGCGAATCCTGAGGCAGGGAGCGTGTATCTGGCTGGGACCCGGGCTCGGGGGCGGTCCCCAAGGTCCGGGGTGAGCGCGCCGAGGGGGCTTCAAGGGCTTCCTGGAACACCCCCAAGGGAACCGGCGCCCGCGAGGAAGCCAGCCTTGAGAGTTCGTCGGCGGCGAGGTTGTGACTGCGAGGGACGTAGCGCAGCCTGAGGTCGTCGAAGCGGCGCTCGAGCCTCTGCACTTCGTCCACATACGCGGCTAGTTGGGGGTCCAGAGTCTGGTACTCCCTGGACACCTGGTTGATGACGAGCTCGGAGTCGCCTTGGGCGCACAACCGTCGCACCCTGAGGGCGATCGCGGCCCAGAGGCCGGTGAGAAGGCCCTCGTATTCGGCCATGTTGCTGGTGGCTCTGAAGTTGAGGTGGACGACGAAGCGGAACTCATCCCCGGTGGGTGACACAAGGATGACCCCGGCTCCGGCGCTAGGGAGAGAGGCCCGCCTGGCGCAGGAGCCGTCAAAGTTCATCGTCCAGCAAAGGCATAGATCGGGAGCCAGCTCAGGGGCCGGGGGTCCGGCGTCAAGCACAGGATCCGGCTTGGGCCCCGGCGTCCATTCTCCTAGAAAATCCGCCAGGACTTGGCTTTTAATGGCATGGCGCGCCTGAAAATGGAGGTCGAACTCGGCGAGCTCGACCGCCCACTTGGCAACGTGACCCGTCCCCTCCCGGTTATGCAGTATCTGCCCGAGGGGGAAGGAGGTGACCACCGATACCTTGTGCGCCTGGAAGTAGTGGCGAAGCTTCCTGGACGCAATGAGAACCGCGTAGAGCATCTTCTGCGCCTAGGGATAGCGTGATTTGGCATCGCGGAGTACCTCGCTGACAAAGTACACCGGCCTCTGCTGCGTGTTCCCCGATCTCAGCCCGACGGGGGCCGGTGGCCCGGGCTCAACTCCCCCAGAAGGGAGCGAGCTCTCGTGGCCGGGAGGACATGTAGACCCGGGGTCCGGGGGCCCCGGCTGGAATGCGGTGTGGTATGTGCCGGGATCCGGGGGCCCGGGCATGGATATGGGATGTGTCGGGACGACTTCCCCAAACCTGCTCTTGCCAAGGCGATGCTGTCTGGGTACTTGCGCCCCATCTGGTTGTGATAATGTTGAGGTTATTCCGGGCGCCACGTTCCTAGGCCCGCACTCGCCTTGGCGAGGCTGCTCTGGTTCGGGCTCCGCGGTGTCGGGCTCGAGGAGCGGATTCCGGGACATGGTCCCAGGAACCTGTGCCCCGGCTCGAATATGTGCCTGGGACCTGGGGGCCCGGACTGAAATGTAGTTTGATATGTGCCGGGATCCGGCGGCCTGGGCTTGGATGTGGGATGTATCGGGGCGACTTCCCCAGACCTGCTCTTGCCAAGGCGATGCGGTCCGGGTACTCGCGCCCCGTCTGGTAAGGGGCGCTCGACGACGAGCGCCGCGCTCACCACCTGCGGGGTTGCCGTGATGTAGAGCAACAAGGGCTCCTCTGGTGCCAGCGCCACGAGGACAGGGGGCGTAGTCAGGTACCTCTTGAGCTCGTCAAGGGCTTGTTCGGCCTCGCCGGTCCAGGTGAACTGCCCGGTTTTCTTGAGAAGTTTGAACAGGGGGAGGGCGCGCTCCCCGAGCCTGGAGATGAAGCGACCTAGCGCGGCCACGCATCCGGTCAGCTTCTGGGCCTCCCGGAACTTCATCGGGGGGCGCATGCGGTCGATTGCCGCTATCTTCTCCGGGTTCGCCTCAATGCCGTGGCTCGACACGAGGAACCCGAGGAGCTTGCCGGCCGGACCCCGAAGACGCACTTGTCCGGGTTCAGCTTCATCCTCGTGCAACGAAGGTTGCTGAACGTCTCGGCCAAGTCATGGAGCAGAGTGGCGCGGTCGCGCGACTTCAGGACCAAATCGTCGACGTAGGCCTCCATATTGCGACCTAGCTGCGATTCGAATGTTACACGGACAGCACGCTGGAATGTTGAACAAGCATTTTTCAATCCAAAAGGCATGCGCATATAACAAAAGGCCCCCTGGGGGGTAATGAAAGAGGTTTTTTCCTCATCCTCCTCTGCCATGCGGATCTGATGGTAACCTGCATAAGCGTCAAGAAAACACAAGAGGTCGCACCCGGCGGTGGAGTCGACTATCTGGTCTATGCGCGGCAGAGGGAATGGATCTTTGGGGCAAGCCTTGTTGAGGTCGGTGTAGTCTATGCACATTCACAGCTTTCCGTTGGATTTAGGGACGACGACTGGGTTGGCCAGCCACTCCGAGTGGACGACTTCGCGGATGAAGCCGGCAGCGAGAAGTTTGTCGATCTCCTCGCGGACGAAGGCTTGGCGCTTCGGGGCCTGTCGTCGTACCTTCTGCCGAACGGGGCGCGAGCCCGGGCGGACGGCCAAGCGGTGCTCAATCACCTCCCTAGGGACCCCGGGCATGTCCGACGGTTGCCAAGCGAAGACGTCGGAGTTTGCCCGGAGGAAGGCGACGAGCGCGCTTTCCTATTTGCCGGCAAGCGAACCGCCAATCTTGACGGTCCGTGACGGGTCATCGCCGAGGGCGACCTCCTTGACCAGCTCTGCGTCGGTGGCGACGATGCATGGCTTGGGGGCACGGAGCAGCGAGGACCCCACGCCGTCCGCGGTGTCGGGAGCGGCTGGGGCGATGTCGGCCGCGCGCTGCTCGGCGCACAAGAGGGCCGCCTTCACGTCCCGAGGACTGTAATCGGGCCCGAGGGACCGGGAAGCTTCATGGTTAGGTACGCGTAGTGCGTAACCGCCATGAACTTCACCAACGCGGGGCGCCCGAGGACCGCGTTGTACGGGAGGTTGCACTCGGCGACGTCAAAGACGATGCGCTCGGTGCGGAAGTTGCCACGGTCACCAAAGGTAACGGGCAACGAGACCTGGCCGAGAGGCCAAGTGAGGCCCTTTGTAATCCCAACAATGGGCAACGAGGGCGCAAGATTCGTCCCCGGGGCCTTGATCTTCTCGAAGACCTCGGGGGAAAGGATGTTGAGGGCGGCGCCCCCGTCGACGAGGACGCGGCCCACCTTGATGTTGCATATAGTGGGGGAGACCGCCAGGGCGAGCTGCCCCTCCCCAGGTACCCGGGCCGGATGGTCTGTGGGGCCGAAGGTGATCGGAGTGTCCGACCACTTCAGCCTCCGGGACGCCGCTGGCCCCGGGGTCACGGCTAATAGCTCGCGCTTCATGGCCTTGAAGCCACGGCGCGAGGAGTGAGCGTGTGCCCCGCCATCGAGGGTGGCGAGGACATTCTCGGGTTCTTGGAACTCGAGAGGCTGCTCCGAATCGGGAGCGGGCTTGGCTTGCTGCCGCTCCTGCTGGAACTTCTTGGTGCGCTCGGCCAAGTTCTGGACGGCGCGACACTCCGTGAGGTCGTGGCGGTCTGTCTCGTGGACGGAACACCACTTCCGGCCCACAGCCGGTGGTGGTGGCGCGCGCGCAGCCTTCTGCCGCTTGGCGCCGTTGTCGTCTCGGCGGGCGGCGTCACCCCGGGGATCACCCGTGGCCGCCAAGATGAAGTTCTCGGCGGCCTCCGCGCCCTTTTGGCGCTTCCCCCTGTTCCGGCGGATGCGGAACGTGAGGACTCGCCGTCTTCTCCAGGGCCTTGGCCGGGGGCCTCAGGGCGCGGCTTGTTCCACGCCCGGGCCTCCTCCTTGCGGGCGCAGAGGTCGGCAAGACTGAACAGTTCGGCCGTAGTTTGGACGTCGTGGGTGCCCAACTTCTCGAGCATGCGCTGGTCGCGCACGCCCGAGCGAAACGCGTGGATAACCGCGTGAGGGGCGATGTGAGGGATGGTGTTGCGCACCTGGCTGAAGCGCTGCAGAAAGTGCCTCAGCGCCTCGCCCCTACTCTGACGTAGGGCGTGGAGGTCCGCTTCAGTCCCAGGGCGCGGTGTTGACGCCGAAAAACCGCCGGGGGCCGCTCGGCGTCTTGGTGACACGCGAAGGCCTGGGAGATTTGCTTCACTCCAGTGCAGGTCCTAAATTCTTGAGGTTCGTAGGCGTGCCAGTCAATTTGACCCTACAATTGACAAGGAAAGAAATGTCAGATTCATGAGCCAATCGGCTGTAAGCCGATCTGGACTCGTCTCATCGGCCGATGGCCGATATAAACTGTAGCACTTATACATCGACTGGAAGCCGATGATGGCACGAATAAATGTTAATAATAATAAATAAATATTAAGCTAGCCGATCATTGAAGAGATGCCCAGAAATCGGCTGTAAACTTATAAAGCAAATAGGCAGGATGCATAAATAAGTAGATTAAATAAACTCCAGCCGATTATGATTAAAATTACTGATTTCGCCGCGATGGTGCTGCTCGCGTCAGTACCCGAGCCCTTTCTCGTGCTCGCGTTCGGGTCCTCGCCTGCCAATCATGCTCGCGCCCGGGTCCTCGCCTGCTGATCGTGCCCGAGAACTTACCTGAGCCCGTGCCCGGGAACCTATTTGTGCTCGTGCTCGAATCGGCATAGTGAACTAATCGGCTGGGCCTTAGCCGATCGTAACAATAATGCAGGCAAAAAAATGCATAACGAGCAATATAATCGGCTGTGTTTAAGAGATAACTTATCGGCTAAGCACTCCGATAAAACATCGCATAAAACCCATCGGCTTACTAAGAGTAAAGTTATTATCATCAATCTAGTAGATCGGACCCAACCGTTGCAGCACAGACTGGTAACAATAACAGGACCTCGACAAGCCGATAAATCTAATGCGATTGTGATATAAAACGAGATAACTTATCGGCTATACATTCCGATAAGACGCTTGCATAGAAAATATCGACCTAGCAGGAATAACTTATCGGGGCAGCTTAGTAGGTCGGACCTAACCGATGCAGCACAAACTGTCGATAAGTTACACCCAGTTGGCCGATACAATCTATGCACGCGTGATGTGATATACCTAATCAACCTATGAGATCAAACTGAACTGATGTAGCCATAGATAAAATAAGTATATCGTGGTAAGCCGACTACCATAAACCGACTAGAATATCGGACCTAACCGAGAAGTCCTAGCCGATAGGTAGCCGGGGTGACGAGACTTACCCTCTCGCTGGAGGTCGAACTTAACCGATGCAGCCCGGCTCAAGAAGCAAGAACCCGTCGAAGGGGTGGCGATGCGCCGAATTTTATTGATCTGATTGTAGATAGATTTACACAGCACCCGGGCATACGTATTTATACCCCGAGTTAACATGAGTCCTTATTGGACACGATATAAGGTTTCCTAATTACAGAAGAAATGTTAACAAGACCCGACTAAACACGGGGTCAGGTTTCCTAAAGAGATAAATCCTTGCCTAATAAACATAGTAATTAACTGCCACGTGCGGTCTTCACGGCTCCTTCCCTGATTCGGCCCGCTTCTGGATCAATTTCCGTTAGTTGACTGCAGCTGTCCTCTTGACCGAATCTGATACAGGGCCTTACCAAATTTTGGCGTTAACACATGCCCCCCAATTTCGGAGTTCTTCTATAGGACTTCGAAATTTTTTCGTTTTGGGCCTCTAAATTTCTCCCATACCGAGGCGGCCCAGGGTAGCCCACTTACCATAATTGTTTGAAACAGTACCAACGGCCTCGATTCCCGCTCGGTCATCATATCTCTATAAAACGCTTCGTCTTCCTAGCCCCTTTTTTACGCTTTCATATCACCAGAGCACCGCCGCTTCACCTCCCAAGACTTCGATAAGCTCTAGCGAACCCAGACGAACCGTCGCAGCCCTTCTCTCCGGCCGTTGATTCCTGCATCTTCTTCCTCTCTCGCGATGGCATCAGCATCCGCAGTCCCTGAGGTAATCTTCCTGCTCGATTATTTTTCCCGATTTTTGTAGCCTAAATGCACTCAATCTGCCATGCTCTTCATCTGTTTCGCGTCGTGTTCTTGTTTACTGTAGCATCTTAGAGACCAGATCTTGATCCCGGCCGCCGATTACCCGAACTTCTTCTACCACGGCCCCATGGGTAGCGAAGATCCCACAGATTTCATAGGCGCCGAGACCCAACGCATCCCCTTCAAGAACTCGGCTATGCTAGTCAGCGATTGGACCAATAGTTTCAGGCCATGGCCGAGCATGCTACCTGGGTGGAGAGATTGGTATATCAGAGTATCAGCTGCGAAGAGAACTCTCTGGGAAGAATCACATATCGGCCATTGCATCAATCTCTCTCCGGCCGATATGGAAAGGAATGAACCTCTGCTCGCATCGGCCTCTTACTTCTGGTCTGATGCCCTCAATGCCTTCCTGTTCGGGCACGGGCCGATGACCCCCACTTTGCTGGACGTGACTATGCTCACCTGCCTGGACACGACGAGCTACATCAACCCCTTCAAGCTTCGATTCAAACCTGCTCATCGGCTCCAAGCAAAAAACATCGGCGGCTGGTCTAGGTATATATCTATTCACAACAAGGGAACTGGATCAGTCGATGACCGGGAACATGTCGCTTTTCTGAACTTATGGCTGGAACGGTTTGTTTTTGGTGGCGCAACCCTTGGTCCAACGATCAACATGCAATGTTTGGCAGAGTGCTTAGTTGATCGAAAACAGATCCCCTTGGGGCAATTTCTCCTTGGCGCTACCTATCAGCTGCTTCACCAAGTAGCAAACAAGCTATCGGCCGGCCAGCCCATCGGCCATATCGGGGGTCCTTGGTGGTTTGTGCAACTCTGGCTCAATGTCTACACCTCCAAGGCCTTCTTTGGGACTTCTCTTCTCAACCAATCCTTTCCAACCGATTACACAGAAGACCAGGATCCCACTTACCGCCGATGCGTTTCCATGGGCGAAGCTGCATCGGCTCTTTCTGGCGGCAAGATAACCCCCGCTGGACTTAGTCAGTGGTTCAAGGGGTTTTATTATGGTTTCACCAGGGAAGCCACTCTCTGGTTTGCATATAATGATGCATCGTCATTCGAGATGCCTTCCAATTTTGACCCACTTAACACCTTGGGCAATGAAGAGTCCAAGGCCATATTCCTATCAGCCATCACCCCTCATCTGCTACCAACTGGCTTCTCTCTGGGCCGATCGCAACCGTCATATGAGTTTTACCACCCGTCGGTCAGCTCCCGTCAATTTGGCCTTGGTCAGCTTCCGATCGGCCTATTCTTCATCGACAAACTTCAAGCCCGGGGCAACGTCAGCAGCGCCTTAGAGTACGATCGGATGCAGATCTTAACAAAACCCCTTCTTCTAGGCGCCGCCACCGAGGTGTATGTCTGCACCGCCAACACCAAGCTTTTTGTCCGATGGTGGTCAGAATGGAAAAGACATCTATTCAGCTTAGCGGCCACCTGCTACTGTTCCCGCCTTGACGCCGACTATATCGAATCCGATGAAGAGGTAACACCCGCAAACCTTAATCACCACCTTCGATCATTTCTCATCTTTAATTTGCAGGCTGCCAACGTCGAGCCCCCAACAACAAGCAACAGTGGTCGGCTGATTCTATATCAACCTCCATCGGCCACTCCAAACTTGGGGCGCGATGCTCCACCTCCATCGGCTCTCCTCAAGGCGCCTCGGCCGATAGGACAAAAACGGAAGAAACTAGCGCATCGCCCCTCCCTGAAGAAGCAGAAAACTGGTGCCGATGCCATTGCCACAACGCCATCTTCTCCCCAGACAACATCGGCTCCCTCGTCCCCTCAGGTATGCATCAAGTCTTGACATTATCCCCCTCTTGCTCATTCATCTTACTAGTTTCCTTTTCAGCTCAAGTCATCGGCTCCAGAACCTCAACGCTCCTCCGATATCCCTCCAAGCACTGAGCCGATGGCTTCTCCAACTGCCCCACTCTCAGCACCAAGTCCCCCAGCCGTCAATGAGACTGTTCCTATTCCATCGGCTGACATCGGCCCCTCCGAAGAACAACCTACTCAACTCCCTGAAGCCGATGTCATCCAAGCTGCCGATGCCTTACCTCAGGTAATCTCTATCCATACCTTGTTTTTTTTAACTCCTCACTGATTCTTTCACCGATGTCAATTTTGCAGTCCTTAGCCGATTTGTTCTCCTTTGACATCGGCAAGTACTTAGAGGTAGAAGAATCTACAGCCACCAGCGCAGCGACCAAACCGTCCTTTCCAGCCGATGTGCGCGAGTTCTTAACGAGCATCACCAGTCGGCTAGAAAATCCAATCGACGCGCTAGTGAAAGATTGTGGGTCGATTCGGGCAAGACTTGCGGATATTGAACATTATTTGCCCGAAGAACTCATCGACGCACTAACTCCCGCAGCATACCTGGAGTCTCACAGATTTAAACTTATCAAGCTTAGACAGCGCATAGCCGATCGTGCTGACCAAAAGAAAATAACCGAAGGTATCCAAGCCGATCGGCTGTCAGCCCAAATAGAGAAGAAAAAACTCGATGATATAGCAGCTGCCCCCCAAGAGCTTCAATCCAAGGTGGATCAACTAAGGAGAAAGGAGGCCGATTTGCTGGTAGAACTCGAAAAAGTTCGCAAGGATCTCGCAGCAACAGAATCCCAGCTCATCGGCCTACCGCAAGCTATCCAAGACCAAGAGGCTAAGGTGGCAGCAACGGTGCGTCAAGTCATTCATCGGCGCAAGACTTTGAAGACTATCCCGGGTTCCGATGAAGATGACATCCGGGCTATCAACGAGATCGACCAGATCCGCCTGCGCGCGATTGAAACGATCCAAAAATTCTTGTAAATCTTTAAACATTTATAACTGATGGTTCCCTGGAACATGCCGATTAACCTTGTGCTATCATATAATCTGATCAGCTCTATTGTCCATTCCTTTCAATCTTGATAATATTTTTATTCGTTTGATCTAAAGGCGATATCAATCGATATCGGCTATCTTTAGGCGATGTAACAGTATCGGCTTTTGTCCTAAACTATTTTAAATCGGCTGCACCTAACCGATTTAAGAGTTGATCCAAACGCTAGGATAATATTTCTTGAGATATTTCCCATTAAGCGCTTTAGCGAATTCCATCCCCTCGAGATCCTCTAATATGTATGCATTACCAGGCACGCAGCGATTAATCCGATAGGGCCCTTCCCAATTAGGCGACCATTTCCCGAATCTGCTATCTCTGGACCCGATCGGCAGAATCAACTTCCACACAAGATCTCCTTCAGCAAACGATTTACTCATCACCCTTTTATTATAATGTCTAGCCGCTCTAGCTTTATTTTCCTTAATCCTTTCTAGTGCCCTTAACCGATTCTGAGCCAAATCTTCAAGTTCATCTGTCATCAAATTATAATAATCATCGGCTGTCAACTGATTCTGCAAAGAAATTCTCCTAGAGCCGATGTTAGTTTCCCAAGGTAAAACTGCCTCATGTCCATATACTAATTGATACGGTGGCACCCGAGTAGATCCATGACATGCCATCTGATAGGCCCATAACGAATCGGCTAAGGTAGTATGCCATCGCCGCAGCTGCTCATCAATCTTCCGCTTAATCAATTTGATCAAACTCTTATTAGAGGCTTCTGCCTGTCCATTAGCCTGAGCATAATAAGGCGATGAATTTAATAACTTGATCCCCATACTGGCAGCAAACTGTTGAAACTCATCGGACACGAAAACAGATCCCTGATCAGTAGTTATCGTCTGAGGAATTCCAAACCGATAAATTATATGCTCCTTTACAAACTCGATCGCTTCCTTGGACGTAACCTTCTTCAAAGGAATAGCCTCTACCCACTTGGTAAAATAATCTGTTGCAGCCAATATGAACTTGTGCCCCTTACTTGATGGAGGAAAAACCTGGCCGATCATATCAATTCCCCATCCTCTGAACGGCCACGGTTTGATGATAGGATTCATAGCCGATGCTGGTGCTCGTTGCACATTTCCAAACTTCTGACAATCTTGACATCCTTTATAGTACTTGAAGCAATCTTCCAACATTGTCGGCCAAAAATATCCTACTCTTCTCAGCAACCACTTCATCTTATGAGCCGATTGATGAGTCCCACAGACGCCCTCATGCACCTCGCACATAACCACTTTGGCTTCTTCTAGATTCAGGCACCTAAGCAGAACTCCTCAAAAGTCCGATAATACAGTTCCCCATCAAGCAACACATACTTAGTAGCTTTATACCTAATTTTCCTGGAAACCGATTGCGACGGATTTTGCAAATAATCAACTATTTCCTGTCTCCAGTCATCGGCCTCGTCTTGTACATCGTTATCGGCTATCTCAACCTCAACTTGCCTATTCAGTCGATAACCAGAAGCAGCCTGTGCAAGATCATTGGCCTCCAAGTTCTGCTCCCTAGGAATATGATTTATTGACACCATCTTGAAATCCTTTAACAAATCTGTACATTCCTCATAATACGATCTCAAAACATCATCCCTGCACTCATATTCCCCAGACAACTGCTTGATCACCAACAAAGAATCGCCAACAATCTCTATAATATCGGCTCCGATCTCCTTTAAAAGTTGTAATCCTTTTAATACCGCCTCGTATTCCGCTTGATTGTTAGTCCGATAAGGTTTAATTGTGAATGCAAAGTCAAAACTTGCCCCCCGAGGCGATATAATAACCAAGCCGATACCAGATCCATGTTTGCAAACCGATCCATCAAAAAACAAAGTCCATGGGATCGGTTCCACACAATCCACGTGAGCCCCTCTGTGTTGTACAATGAAATCGGCCACTGCCTGTCCTTTGATTGCCTTAGCCGATTCATATCTCAAGTCGAACTCTGTCAAAGCAAAAATCCATTTACCAACTCGTCCTCTCAAGACTGGAGCCGATAACATATATTTAACCACATCGGCCTTGCAAACTACTGTACACTCAGCCGATAGGATATAATGCCTCAACTTTGTACATGAGAAATATAAACACAGGCATAATTTCTCCACCGCAGGATATCTCGTTTCAGCATCCAAAAGCCTTCTGCTCAGATAAAACACAACTCGCTCTTTTCCCTCAAATTCTTGTATTAAAACAGACCCGATGGATTTCTCATCGGTTGATAAATACAACCTGAACGGCACTCCTCTCTGCGGCGGAATTAAAATAGGTGGGGAACTCAGATAATTCTTGATCTCATCAAATGCCTTCTGCTGCGTTGCCCCCCACACAAACTCTTGATCGGCTTTCAATTTCAATAACGGAGTAAAAGACTCAATTCTCCCTGACAAATTTGATATAAATCTCCTCACAAAATTAACCTTGCCGATCAATGACTGCAACTCTGTCTTACTGCTTGGTGGTTCCGTGGTCCTGATGGCTCTGATGCTTCGTTGACTGACTTCAATCCCTCGTTCATGAACCATAAAACCCAAAAACTGCCCAGCCGATACACCAAAAGCGCACTTATTGGGATTCATCCTTAGTCCGTATTTCTTGGCCCTCTCCAGCACTTTTCGCAAATCAGCTATATGGTTCTCCTCACTTTTAGACTTGACCACCACATCATCAATGTAAATCTCTACCAGCAAGCCGATGAGATCATGAAATATATAGTTCATCGCTCTCTGATAAGTCGCACCGGCACTTTTTAATCCAAAAGTCATTACTACCCACTCATACAAGCCGATAGCTCCAGGACACCGAAACGCGGTCTTATGTATATCTTCCTCAGCCATAAAAATCTGATTGTATCCTGCATTGCCGTCCATGAAGCTGATAATTTTGTGGCCTGATGCTGCGTCCACCAATAAATCCGCTATCGGCATCGGGTATTCATCCTTGGGGGTAGCTTTGTTCAGATCCCGGAAATCAATACATATCCTCAATTTTCCATTTTTCTTCTCCACCGGGACGATATTAGAAACCCACTCAGCATATCGGCATGGCCTTATAAATTTGGCATCATACAACCTTGTGATTTCCGCTTTGATTGGCTCATACAGCTCTGCCTTGAATCTCCTTGGAGCCTGTTTGAACGGCCGATATCCTGGTTTAATGGGCAGCCGATGTTCAACAATCGATCGGCTTAATCCTGGCATCTCATGGTACTCCCAAGCGAAACATTCCTGATACTCCTTCAGCAGTGTTATCAATTCTTCCCGAAGTTCAGGACATAATTTTTTGCTTATATACGTCGGCCTCGGCTTATCTCCTGGTCCTATGTCAATCTCCTCTAAGTCATCGGCCGACGTGAATCCTTGCCCCAGCTTCCCCTCTAAGTCTTCAATAGAGCCCATCAGAGCAACAATTCAGAGCCGACTTGCTGAATCGGCTGTATTCCTTGACTGGTGACCTTGAGATAGTCTCCTTCCCATATTTTCCCGGATAGGCAATCAACACCATCGGCTTCCCAGACTGGCAAATCGGTCATTGCAATGTTGGTTGATCGATCTGCTAGAACTACCTCGACCTGATCTCCTTGCCATTGTATCAAACATTGATGCATTGTCGAGGGCACGCAACAGTTCGCGTGAATCCAGTCCCTGCCGAGAAGTAAGCTATACGATCCCTTTCCGTCAATGACGAAAAACGTGGTAGGCAATGTCTTATTTCCCACAGTCAACTCCACGTTGAATACGCCTTTCGCCTCTGATGAGTTCCCACCGAAATCTTTTAACACCATATTTGTCTTTATCAGATCTTCGGCAGCCTTTCCCAATTTCCGAAACGTAGCAAGAGGCATGAGATTAACTGCTGCTCCCCCATCAACCAGCATCTTTGTCATCGGCTTCCCATTTACATAGCCCTTGATATATAATGGCTTTAGGTGCCGATGCTCTGACTCTTCAGGTTTATCAAATATAGCTCGATCAGGTTGCAACGTTAGTTGAGCAAAAACCTCCTCATTGCCTTCTTCATCTGATGAAAGTGCTTTATACTCTCGAGGCAAAAAGAACACCATATCTACTGGAGCCGATTGATCGGCCTCATCGTCCTTTTTCTTTACGCGCCATACTTGTTTGGTTCTCTTGTGACGATGATCGGACTCTTCCTGATCTTGCTTCTGTTCTTCTTGTTGCTCTCGGTGTCGTAGCCGTTGTGCCCTTCTCTTCTGATTCTTCGTGAATATCCCACTAGGGCACCATTGAGGATTCTGGACTTGTCTTTCATGTATTTCTTCTTCATCCTCCTCAAAGAACTCTTCATGGATCGGCCCTAATCGGCTATGAACCGATGTCCTCTTTCCAAGCGGCCGATCCCGAGAAAACCTCTCCTGCTAATCCTGCCGAGGCTGCAGATTATTACATTCAGGGCAATCTTCAATTGACGGCAACCTCATCCCTTGATCCCAACAGAATCGGAAGAACGGACAAGTCCAATGCGGATTAAATTTTTCCCTGTCCGACTCAATCCGCTGTTCCTCGCGCTTCGCATATTTCTTTATCATGTCCGATGAAGTAACCCGAGATCTATACCCTTGATGCCTTCCTTCATCGGTCTGGTTCTTTGATGACGATCCCGCATGAACCATGTTTACAGGGAACGGATGTCCATCGATCTTCATCGGCTTCTTGTCTTCGAACTTAATTCTTCCTTGTTCGACAGCCGACTGGATTTGTTGCCGAAAAACTTTGCACTCGTTGGTATGATGCGATATAGCATTGTGCCACTTGCAATATTTCTTCTTCTTCAGTTCTTCGGCTGATGGAATTACGTGATTTGGCGGTAGCTGTATCTGTTTCTCTTGTAATAGCAGGTCGAAGATTTTATTGGCTTTATTGATGTCAAAGTCATACCGTTCTTCCTTACCGATATCCTTGACCCATGGGCATGATACTGGTTTTTTGTTCCTAGCCCACTCCGCCAATCCAACTTCAGCATCGGATCCCTCATCGTCTGAGTCCGATGAATAAATCTGAACCTGAGCAACCCTTTTCTGGTATTTTTCCTTTTTCGCCTCCTGAAACCGGCTTTCATGAGCCGATACCTTTTGTACCAGGTGCGCCAAGGACTCGAACTCCTGTGATGAAAACCTCTCTTTGATTGGCGCTAAAAGACCTTGGAAAGCTAAGTCGGCCAGATGTCCGTCACTCAGATTCAAGCTATAACATCGGTTTCTAACGTCCCGGAACCTCTGAATATACTCCGGTACTGTTTCATCTGGTCTCTGTCTAACCGATGTTAAATCTGTCAGTCTCATCTCATGGATTCCAGCAAAGAAGTATTTATGAAACTGTTTCTCTAGATCGGCCCATCCCCGAACTGAATTCGGTGGCAATGAAGAAAACCATGTAAAAGCCGATCCTGATAGCGATAAGGGGAAAAACCTTACTCTCAGAGCTTCCTCAGCCGATGCCTCTCCGCATTGTGCTAGAAATCGGCTGACATGTTCTACTGTAGATGTGCTGTCTTGCCCTGAGAACTTAGAGAAATCTGGGACCCTATATCGGTGTGGCAATGGGACTCTGTCAAACCACTCGGGATATGGACGCCGATACATAAAGGTCTGCTCCTTTGGCTTGATCCCAAACTGCTCCCTCACTATTTCCGCAACCCTAGTTGATAAATCTTCTTCCCTCGGGTTGTCCTGCTGATACTGTATAGGTGGAGTCGGCTGCCGATTCTGTCTAGGGTAATCCCTCTGATAACTACCTGAATCGACAAAACCACCTGGGTAATTCTGCTGATATCCCCCGTAATAAGCAGATCGATGATATCCAGCAGGAATATCCTGTTGCCCCCCAGCCTGGTTCTGGGTAAACAGGTTTTCCGGTACATCCCTACTGATGTTGTAATCACCTCGGTTTGGCTCAATCTTTGGTGGGAGGTAAACCGGACCTCGAGTAGGTTCTTGAATAATTGACCCATCCACCGTCTTCTTTATAAGATTATGAAGCGTGTTCACCAAGATCCCGGACTGATTAATGAGCGCGTGATGCACCGCTTCATTTACCATCTCCTGTAATGGCTTTATTGGTGGACTCTCAGGTGGTGTGCGGCTCGATTCACCAACCAGAACTGGTTTTGGAAACTGCGTCTTCTGAATCGGCCCTTGCCTTGTCATGCTGAAGGACTCCAAGCAAAGCTTCTGAAAATTGGCCATATTCTGCTCGACTAGCTGCCTTTGCTCGTCTGTCAAATCTTCTATATTGACCGGAATCACATTGTTGTCTGGTTTGATGTCTTTTCCGGCCATGTTGAAATTCCAAGTTTAACACTTGTGTTGAAACTTCGTGTCCCACCAGGCGTGCCAAAAACGTGTTGACGCCGAAAAACCGCCGGGGGCCGCTCGGCGTCTTGGTGACACGCGAAGGCCTGGGAGATTTGCTTCACTCCAGTGCAGGTCCTAAATTCTTGAGGTTCGTAGGCGTGCCAGTCAATTTGACCCTGCAATTGACAAGGAAAGAAATGTCAGATTCATGAGCCAATCGGCTGTAAGCCGATCTGGACTCGTCTCATCGGCCGATGGCCGATATAAACTGTAGCACTTATACATCGACTGGAAGCCGATGATGGCACGAATAAATGTTAATAATAATAAATAAATATTAAGCTAGCCGATCATTGAAGAGATGCCCAGAAATCGGCTGTAAACTTATAAAGCAAATAGGCAGGATGCATAAATAAGTAGATTAAATAAACTCCAGCCGATTATGATTAAAATTACTGATTTCGCCGCGATGGTGCTGCTCGCGTCAGTACCCGAGCCCTTTCTCGTGCTCGCGTTCGGGTCCTCGCCTGCCGATCATGCTCGCGCCCGGGTCCTCGCCTGCTGATCGTGCCCGGGAACTTACCTGAGCCCGTGCCCGGGAACCTATTTGTGCTCGTGCTCGAATCGGCATAGTGAACTAATCGGCTGGGCCTTAGCCGATCGTAACAATAATGCAGGCAAAAAAAATGCATAACGAGCAATATAATCGGCTGTGTTTAAGAGATAACTTATCGGCTAAGCACTCCGATAAAACATCGCATAAAACCCATCGGCTTACTAAGAGTAAAGTTATTATCATCAATCTAGTAGATCGGACCCAACCGTTGCAGCACAGACTGGTAACAATAACAGGACCTCGACAAGCCGATAAATCTAATGCGATTGTGATATAAAACGAGATAACTTATCGGCTATACATTCCGATAAGACGCTTGCATAGAAAATATCGACCTAGCAGGAATAACTTATCGGGGCAGCTTAGTAGGTCGGACCTAACCGATGCAGCACAAACTGTCGATAAGTTACACCCAGTTGGCCGATACAATCTATGCACGCGTGATGTGATATACCTAATCAACCTATGAGATCAAACTGAACTGATGCAGCCATAGATAAAATAAGTATATCGTGGTAAGCCGACTACCATAAACCGACTAGAATATCGGACCTAACCGAGGAAGTCCTAGCCGATAGGTAGCCGGGGTGACGAGACTTACCCTCTCGCTGGAGGTCGAACTTAACCGATGCAGCCCGGCTCGAGAAGCAAGAACCCGTCGAAGGGGTGGCGATGCGCCGAATTTTATTGATCTGATTGTAGATAGATTTACACAGCACCCGGGCATACGTATTTATACCCCGAGTTAACATGAGTCCTTATTGGACACGATATAAGGTTTCCTAATTACAGAAGAAATGTTAACAAGACCCGACTAAACACGGGGTCAGGTTTCCTAAAGAGATAAATCCTTGCCTAATAAACATAGTAATTAACTGCCACGTGCGGTCTTCACGGCTCCTTCCCTGATTCGGCCCGCTTCTGGATCAATTTCCGTTAGTTGACTGCAGCTGTCCTCTTGACCGAATCTGATACAGGGCCTTACCAAATTTTGGCGTTAACACGCGGGAAGGTGCCCTGGAAGTTTGCCACGAACTGGTGGCAAAGATTCTCCCACGAGTAGATGGACCCCTCGGGGAGGTTCATCATCCAGGAGCGAGCCTGGGCCTTGAGGGCGACGGGGAAGTAGTTCGCCATCACCATCTCATCTCCGCCCGCCGCCTGGATGGCGGTGGTGTATATCTGCAAGAACTCCGTCGGGTCAACGGAACCATCGTATTTCTCCGGCAGGTTGGGCCGGAACTTGGCCGGCCAGCGCACCTGCCGGAGGCCTGGGGAGAGGGCCAGGCAACCCGAGGCGCCGTACTGGGCAGGCTCGGGCGATGGACGACGGCTTCCCGTCGGCGGGTTGGGGCTGGAGGCCTGGGCCTCGGGCGCCTGGCGGCGTCCGCGCGCCGCTCGCGCTGCCGCTCCAAAGTGACCCGGGCGTCCTCACGGGTCCGCAACCGGTTCAGCCGATTGCGGAGGTCGCCCGCGCCCTTCTTGGCCCCGGTCGTGACGCGAGGCATCGCGCCCCGGGTCTGATCCTGGTTCGGGGCGGAGGACCGGCTCACGCTAGAGGCCGTGCAGTCGGCGCTCCGAGCCCCTGCAGAGCTGTCGGCAGCGAGCCGGAGATGGGCCGCGCCTACTAAGTCAGCGACCTCATTGAGCCAACGCCGCTCCCGGCCTCCGCCCCCGGTGAATGCCGGAGGGTGGCGCAGGAGGGCCTCTGCCGCCAAGAGGGCTCCCTGTGGAGTTGCGACTGGAAGTTGAGGCTTCGGCGCGCCGTGGTGCGGCGTGCCCGTTCGCGCCTCATGGTCGAGGCCACGGCAGACCCGGCGGGGCACTTGCCGGCCCCCTCCGCAAGGGCAGGTGCCGAGGCCGCGCCACCGGGTCGCCTCCGGGCGAACTCGGTCCGCGCGGCGCGCGTGGCGCGCGCCCAGGAAGACGAAGATGGGAAGTGTGGCGGACTCGCCGCAGGCTAGCGTCGCCCGGCGGGGTGAAGCCACCGGACTCCTCGTCGGAGTCCCGCGGGCGATGGCCTTCTGCCATGATGGGTGTCGGCGTCAGGGACGCGGCGTACCGCCTGGAAGAGAGACTCCCCCTACCTGGCGCGCCAGCTGTCGAAGGATGAAACTCCGACGGCGGGAAGTCTGGTGACCCCCCTTTGAGGTTCGGCCAGGGGAGTGGTTCTCAGGCGAATGCGGCGTCCGGTGGAAGAATGGATCAATCAATGCTCGGGAGCCGGGGGCCCGGGCTGAGAGATAGCGGAGTTCGGACCGTCCGTTCAAGGATCGGACCGTCCGAATCCCAACGATGGCACAAAAGAGAGACAGGAGGCGTAGACAGGTTCGGGCCGCACGGAGGCGTAATACCCTACTCCTGTGTGTTTGGCTATCTGGGAGAAATGAATATGGGTCGCTGTGTTACAAGGTGAACTCGGCTCGCGGCCGGAGCTGAGGAAGACGAACAGTAGCGAGAGTGTGAGCTAGAGAGCGGGTCCTAGCCAGAGAGCCCTTAGTCGCTGCTAATCCTGAAGCTTTTTCCTTTTCTTTCAGCCGGGCATGGATCCACCTTTTATCGCCAAAGGGAGTCCACAGTGCCTGGAAATCATGCTTAGAGGAAGCTAGCTACCATTCGTCTCTGTCGCACGCACGCGGCCGCCTGCCACGCCGCGCCGGAGGGACGTCTAGTCGCCGCTTGCTCGGCTGCTGCGGGCGGCTGGAGCTGGTCCGCTGTCGCCATGCCGGGGTCTGTGCTGCACGTTTTGTCGGCACCTCGCTCCACTGCGGGCGGCTGTGCAGAGCACATCCGGTCGTCTTACCGCTCGGCTGCCGCGGGCGGCTGTGGCAGAGCATGTCTGGTGGTCTTGCCGCTCGGCTGCTGCGGGCGACCAGATTATGGAGATGTGACAGCGTATGGCTCCGCTCTCTGTCGGGAGACAGGCAGGAGGCCCCGTCGTCTCGCCATTAATGCGGGTAGTTGGGGAGCTGGTGCGCTCCCAGGGAACGCGCCCCGGGACCGTGCGTGTGGGTCCCGGGGCCGGGGAATGTCCTCGGAACACGGGCCCGAGGAAGACGCACCTGGGCAAGCGCACCCGGGCGAGCGCACCCGGGCACGGGGTGGCGCACCCGGGGAAGCGCACCCGGGCCCGGGAAAGACGCACCCGGGCACGGGTGGCGCACCCGGGCCCGGACAGCGCTCGGGCCCCGGGCACTTAGCGGGAGAGCCGGCCGTAGCCGGCCGCCAATTGTGCAGAATGTGGGCCCGGAGTAGCCGACGTGGTAGAAGACCCATGAGACCCCGGGATCCATGGGACCCCCAGTCCCGTTTTGCCGACAATATGGATCGTACAATTTCTGCAATTTTTACAGTGTTGTATGCTGATGAAAGATTCTTCTATCGAAACAAAAAGTACGGAAAGGAGGCAACGGATGCCGCAAATCGAGGATTTGAGGGTTTACAATCTTGACAAAAACGGATCCAAAATCGTAAAATTTTGAACCGGTCTGAAAGTCGATCTCGAGGGGTAATTCCAATGGCTTTTGAGAAATTTAATTTTGAAATTGTAAATTCGATCAAAATTGGTTGAAATTTCTTAGGTTTTGACATCTCGATGGGGTCGAAATTCCCAACGATATATCGTGAACCCTGGAGAGTACGCGTTATGTTCCGATGTATTACGCTTCACCACTAGAACGCGAAGATTTGATGTTTCTTCCCGATACGTAATGAAGAGGCCCCACTGGCAATGTCACTCTCCGCGCCTCCTCCCCTTAAACCCTCGTCAAAACCGCTGCTTCAAGAATATTTCCATTTCTACCCCTTCCTCCCCTTCACCTCCCTCCGCCGCCGCCGCAGCCATGGCGACGCGGCGATGCCTCCTCCGCCTCCTCTCGCGCCGCCTCATCGCTCACAGTCCTCAGCCCCTGGCGCCGGCCTCTATCGCGGCACGAACCCTAATGTCCTTGTCCCAGCCCCTCGCGCCGCACAGCCCCCGCGTCCTGGTCCGGACTATATAACGTGGAATGGCAACAATTTGTACAGTGCGGACCGTCCTAACAACTTGAGGATGGTCCGGACTATATAATGTGAGATGGCAACAATTTGTACAGTACAGACCGTCCGAACAGGGTAAGGATGGTCCGGACTGTATAATGTGAAATAGCAACAATTTGTACAGTGCGGACCGTCCGAACAGCTTGAGGATGGTCCGGACTATACAATGTGAAATGGCAATTTGTACGGTTCGGACCGTCCGAACAAGGTTAGGATGGTCCGGACTATATAATGTGAAATGGCAACAATTTGTACATTACGGACCGTCCGAAAGTGTGAGGATGGTCCGGACTATATAATGTGAAATGGCAACAATTTGTAGAGTGCGGACCGTCCTAACAACTTGAGGATGGTCCGGACTATATAATGTGAAATGGCAACAATTTGTACAGTGCGGACCGTCCTAACAACTTGAGGATGGTCCGGACTATATAATGTGAAATGGCAATTTGTACATTTCGGACCGTCCGAACATGGTGAGGATGGTCCGGACTATATAATGTGAAATGGCAACAATTTGTACAGTGCGGACCGTCCTAACAGCTTGAGGATGGTCCGGACTACATAACGTGAAATGGCAACTTGTACAGTCCGGACCGTCCGAACAAGGTGAGGATGGTCCGGACTATATAACGTGAAATGGCAACAATTTGTACAGTACGGACCGTCCGAACATGGTGTAGATGGTCCGGACTATATAATTGAAAAGGCAACAATTTGTACAGTGCGGACCGTCCTAACAACTTGAGGATGGTCCGGACTATATAACGTGAAATGGCAATTTGTACAGTCCGACCGTCCGAACAAGGTGAGGTTGGTCCGGACTATATAACGTGAAATGGCAACAATTTGTACAGTACGGACCATCCGAACATGGTGTAGATGGTCCGGACTATATAATGTGAAGTGGCAATTTGTACAGTTCGGACCGTCCGAACATGGTGAGGATGGTCCGGACTATATAATGTGAAATGGCAACAATTTGTATAGTACGGACCGTCCAAACATGGTGAGGATGGTCCGGACTATATAATGTGAAATGGCAACAATTTGTACAGTACGGACCATCCGAACAGGGTGAGGATGGTCGGACTATATCTTTTACGTGTTGATTTTCTTTTTCATGCCAGAACATGTGTTTGGGTACATCGACTGGAATCCCAGAACATCGTGAATTCCAATTCTCCTTGCTATAAAAGTTCATTGCCTGCCACCGAAAGATACATTCATGGAGAGGCTTCTTTGCTGCCCATTAGTAATTCTACAGAAGACCAGCCCCCAAAGGGACTATCTGAAGCCATTGTTGTCAGAAAAGGCTTGTCCAGTATTTGTCAAAGGTTTAGTTTTTCTAATTTCCCTAACCATAATGTTAATACTATAAATAATTAGTTATATTCACTTTGCAACTATTTTTTCTGTCAGATCATATGCTAGGTTTCCCCTTTTTCTGCATGGCTTCAGATTGGGACAACAGTTGGCATTCCATTTGCGAAAAGTGTGCAGTGCTTTTGCAAGCGAGGCTCATGCTAAACTAGCCAGGTTAGTTGCTGCCGTCAAATTTCCAACTTTTATGTGTTGCCTCCGTTCTTGACCAGCTGAGGAAACTTTGCCATCCCAGAGGTCGACTCCATGTAGTGATTTTTGCTTATTTTAACCATGTGCTAAAAAACTGTTGTATGCTCGTAGGTTCTTACATCGTTTCTGGACAACAGTACAGGGATCTTCTAAAGATATAGGATGGTTACAAAGAACAAAAACACTGCCTTGTTCACTTGATGGTACAAACCGTTTCAAGGAGCTTTTGCGTAGCGTCAGGTGATTTTTTTTTTGCTTATGCAGTTATGCCTATTTAAAATAACAGCAAATTCATTTCGAGAGGAATATTATAGATCCTTTGTGTAGAAGTAGAAACTACTCCCATTTGTAACAACTAGCTAAATACACATAATTTACTCTTAATTTTATATGTAGCTATCCATTTAGATTTAGTTGCGAAAGTAACAGATTTGTTCCTGGTATTAGTCCATATGGTGATATGGAGGTCCAACTTTCAATTATTATTAGTTCACGCAAAGACCAATGATACGAAAAGAGGCTTAATGTTTCAGATATGGTATGCATTATCTGCCTAGCACACTGGTTTGCTTATTCATCCCTGGTAAGGCATCTTTATCATTTTGCACATAATCTTAAAATGACTAGCTTAAAATTGATCTGCCCTTATGCAGGACTTTTTAGTAATCACAGTCCACTCTACTTTGTCAATACTAAAAGAATCTTTTCGAAGATGGGGCATACTTGCCATACTGCAAGGATTCAGAGTGAGGTAACTGAGCTCAACAAGGGTGCATGCAAGGCTTTTCTCATGTTTGTCAAGCACTAGATTTTTGTGTTCCTATCTGTTTGTCCCTGTATCACCTTTCACTTCACTCAGGCATCAGTGGAGAAAAATGCGCGGGAACTAAAACTATACATTGAAGAGCTCTACTGGGGTTCTGGTAAACAGGTGTTGCTCCTGAGGCATAGCAAGGGTGGAGTTGATGCGGCTGCGGCGCTTTCATTGTACTCGTCTGAACTCAAGGGCAAGGTTGCCGGACAGGCATTGGTTCAGAGCCCATATGGTGGCACCCCGGTAGCTTCCGACATCCTTCGGGAAGGCCAGCTTGCTAACAAGGCAACAAGGAAGATCGTCGAACTCATCATATGCAAACTCATCAAGGTCCTCATTATCCTGGTCTCTGTGTTACCTAATCAAGATCAATCCTTTATGAATTGTTCATACAATGACATTGTTTATTCATGCCTTGTCCATTTCATATGATATTCTTAACAAGTAAACAATTGCAGGGTGATATAAGGGCCTTGGAGGATCTCACATATGACAAGAGAAGGGACTTCATCTCCAACCACAAGCTGCCTGCCGATCATCTCCTTCCACACCGAAGCCAGCACTGCCCCGACGATGCTCGCGTCATTGTCACGCGTCGCCCAAGCCGAGCTCCTCCCATGGCTCCCATTGCCATGGTTCTTGTCTACACCCGAGTACGCCGAATCGGTGCTCGCCTCTCTGAAGCTCCCCGTGGTCGTGCCTGCGTCGGCAGCCATGACCATCAGCGCGCTTCACCTGAGGCTGCGCTACGGCGACAGGAGCGACGGGCTGGTGACGCGGTGCGACGCGGAGGTGCCCGGCTCAGTGGTGGTGAGGCCGGAGAGGAGGCTGGACCATGCGTGGATGGTGCACTCCACGTTGAGGAAGGCTCGTACCGAGGCGGATGCCACTCAGATGTGTGAGGCTCTGATGGCCATGCTTGTTGAGATTGGAAAGAAGAAATGCTGCTGATCATCATCTATACGACCCGCTTCAGTTTCTCAGTTAGATTCTAGTTTGAACTTGAAACTTACTATCAATGTTTTCTTTTGAAAAACTTACTATCTAATGTCTTAATCATAGATAATGTTACAAGAAACAGTGACAAATAGAGAATGAATTTCACTTTTAAGGACCAATACAAATGCTCTTATTTTGGGAACGAATCCTATACACACAAGTTTTCCCGTGCACAACAACTAACAAATATCATAAAAATTCTAAAAAAAATATACATGTACTTCCAATAATACTGTACCTATATATAAAGTCTTATCCTCAAATTCAAATTTATACTCTTAAAACTGTTAGATTTTTTTTACAACTAAAATATAATGAATTTGAAGGTGTAATACTATTGAAAGTACATGTACAAATTTTTCTAGAAATTTTTGTGATATTTGTTATTTGATATACGGTGTGCGTATGAAAAGCGTAAATCTATAGGATATATTCTCCTTTATTTTTCCCTGAAAATAAATACTACAGTATTTTTATTTTTCCCTGAAAACAACTACTATATGATGATAGGCTGAATAGTTTTTTTAGACGATAGACTGTACGGTTTGTTTCATATGGATCGTACAATTTAATTTTGAAAGTCGATCTCAAGGGGTATTCCAATGGCTTTTGAGAAATTTAATTTTGAAATTGTAAATTCGATCAAAATTGGTTGAAATTTCTTAGGTTTTGACATCTTGATGGGGTCGAAATTCCCAACGATATATCGTGAACCCTGGAGAGTACGCGTTATGTTCCGACGTATTACGCTTCACCACTAGAAGGCAAAGATTTGATGTTTCTTCCCAATACGTAATGAAGAGGGCCCACTGGCAGCGTCACTCTCCGCGCCTCCTCAACTTAAACCCTCGTCCAAACCGCTGCTTCAGAGAATATTTCCATTTCTACTAGAGATGTCCAAATGGGCCGTGCCCCATCGGGCCGGCCCGGGCACGGTGCTACAATAACCATGCCCATGCCGGCCCGCACGGTTGGCCGTGGCCGTGCCGGCACGGCCCGAGTAGCCATGCCGTGCCTGGGCCGGTGGTGCGGCACGGCGGGCCGGCACGGCACGGCCCGTGGACTGTAGCGGGCCTGCACGGCACGGCACGACACCGGCACGGGGGACGGGCCGGCACGGCCCGCCCAGAGGGCGGCGGCGGAGGCCGCGCCGCCGTGGCAGGCGTCTGCGGCCGGCAGAGGCCGAGGCAGGCGTCGGCGGCGGAGGCCGGGGAGGCATCAGCCGGGAGGAGGCGGGCGTCGGCCGGGAGGAGGCGGCGGGAGGCTGAGGAGGGCGGCGGAGGCTGAGGCCGGCGAGAGGCGCGCAGGAGGAGAGGGCGGCGGCGCCGAGGCGAGGCCGCTGCCGCCTCCCACCGAGCTCGGGCCCTCGGCCTCCTCCCTCCTCCCGCCCTCCCTCCTCCCGCCGCCTCCCGGCCTCGCCTCGGCGCCGCCGCCCTCTCCTCCTGCGCGCCTCCCGTCGGCCTTGGCCTCCGCCGCCTCCTGCGTGCCTCCCCGAGGGAGGAGGCCGAGGCCGGCGGAGGCGGCGGCGGGGGGAGGGAGCAGGCCGAGGGAGGAGGCGGCGGGAGGAGGGAGGAGGCGGAGGAGCCGAGGAGGCAGGCGGGACTGGAGGCGGCCCGGAGGAGGAGTCGGGAGGAGGCCGAGGCGGAGCAGCCAGCCGGGAGGAGGACATCTGCCCGTTGGACACATATGACCGTTTCGTACAGTAATCGACCTCGTTGGCCCAGTGGAAAATTGACACATGTCCCAACGGTCTGAAATAACGAAATTTTTTTATTTTTATATTTATTTACTAAAAGATTTACAAAAATAGATTTTTGTATGAAAGAATGACAAAAATAGACTCCTAATGCCCTCTGTGAGGGCGATTTTAATAAATCGCTCTTCCAGAGGGCGATTTAATGACATGGCTAACGGCCGTTGCCCCTCTGGTAGACCTCCGTCAGCCATTTTGCAGAGCCCCCTCCGCCTCCCTAAAGCCGCCCTCTCAGAGGGCGGCAAGGGGCCCGCCTGGAAAATGGCGCGGGCGCGGACACTGGCACGGGCGAGGGTGCGAGCGAGGGCACGGGCGAGGGGCGTGGCCGAGGGCGTGGGTGAGGGTCGCATTTTGCAGGCGGCCCCCTTGCCGCCCTCTGAGAGGGCGGTTTTTGGCAAACCAGGCCCCGCCTGCAAAATGGTTGACGGCCGTCCGCCGGGGGGCCGACGGCCGTTAGCCACGTCATCAAATCGCCCTCTGGAAGGGCGATTTATTAACATCGCCCTCCCAGAGGGCGTTAGGAGTCTATTTTTGTCATTCTTTCAAACAAAAATCTACTTTTGTAAATCTTTTAATAAATAAATATAAAAATAAAATTTTTCCCGAAACAACGGCTAGATTTTGAATCTAGCCGTTGCAGGACAAAAAAAATCCGAAAAAATATCAAAAAAATCCGAAAAATTGTGAAATTGTTTCCTATAAATAGAGGAATCCCCAGCCACATTTTTGCTCATCCAAACCTCCCAATCTCTCCTCTTGTGCTCTATTCTCCTCTCTTTTGCTCTCTTTGCTCAAAATTTTTGATTTAGACAAAATTTTGTCTAAAATTCAAAAATTTCCCACATTCTCTTAGGTAATAGCTGCAGCCTCCGGTGCTCCTGCAAGGTAAAAAAAATCCTAAATTTTCTTCTTTGTTCCTACTATTTTTTTAATACTAATTTTCTCTATTTATATTGCAGGATGGATCCGAACTAGCCGACGTTCCAACTGAGCGACTTCGACCCGAGCTATCTGTCGATGTCGCAAGGAGATGACTCTAGGTCGGCTCCTACACCGCAAGAACATCCGGAGGAAATACATGCGGCTTCAGAAGGATCTAGAACTGCGAGCGGGAGCCTATCAACGGTAACCGGCTCAAAGAGATCAAGAACTTCCTCGGCCTGGCAACATTTTGATGAGATCAAGGAGACCGCCGCGGATGGAAGGGAGGTAACTTACGCAAAATGTAAAATTTGTAAAACTAAACTCTCTGGAAAATCTTCTGGTGGAACAGGGCATTTGAGGCGGCATGCTGAGGCGTGTGCGAAGAAGCAAGGTTACCAGCTAAGACAGCAGCAACTGGTACTTAATCCGGACGGTACGGTACGTTCATGGGAGTATAATCCTCAGGTAGCACGAGATTCCCTTACCCGTTTAATTGCTAGACAGGATCTACCCCTAAACTTTGGTGAGTCTCCTGCATTTGAGACTTACATTAAAACTGCTCATAATCCTAGGTTTCAAGCTGTTAGTAGACAAACTACAACCCGGGACTTGGTGAATGTTTACAACCAAGGCCGGGATAATATTAAACAATTATTTGCTACTTGCACATTTTCTATTAGCATCACATCTGATATTTGGAGTGGTAGGGCTAAGGAAGACTATATTAGTGTAGTTGCTCATTATGTTGATGATGAATGGGAGGTACAAAAAAGAGTAATAGCTTTAAAATTAATTGATGTTTCACACAATGAAGAAAATATTTGTCGGAGGACGGAGCTCCGACTGTGGGAGGTCAGTAGACCCCCCTTTTGAGATTCGGCCAGGGGAGTCGTTCTCAGGCGAATGCGGCGTCCGGTGGGTCGATGATCGGTGGATGGTTGGAAGAATGGATCGGCGCACAAAGGAGACAGGAGGATTTATACAGGTTCAGGCCGCACGGAGGCATAATACCCTACTCCTGTGTGCTGGCTATGTGGGAGAGATGACTATGGCTTGCCGTGTTACAAGGTGAGCTTAGCTCGCGGCCGGAGCCGAAGAAGACGAACAGCAACGAGGGAGCGAGCCAGAGAGTGGGAGCTACCTAGGAGCCCTCGGCGGTTGCTAATGCTGACCCCCCTGGTGTCGGAGGCATGGATCCTCCTTTATAGAATCAGGGGAGTCCACAGTGCTGGTACACCGAGAGAGAGATACATGAGAGGGCTAGGTATGGTTTGTCTTCTTACTGTCTTGTCGCCGTCTTGTCGCACACGTCCGCCTGCTGCTCCCACGTCCTAGACACGCCCGCCTACTGCGCCCATGCCGGAGTTGGTACGCAGCGGGCGGTGAAGTCGTGGAGATGTGACGGCGTGTCAGGTCATCTGGTTGTCTGCTGCTTTGACTCCGGCACACGCCCTCACCACCGAAGTCAAAAGTCTCTGACTGCACAGGAGCGGGTGACAGGCGAGTCACGCCTCGTTGCCTCATCATTAATGCGGGTGGTTGGTGAGCAGGTCCGCTTCTGGAGAACGCGCCTCAGGACTGTGCGTGTGGGTCCCGGAACCGGGGAGTATCCTCGGAACTCGGGACCCGAGGAAGAAGCACCCGAGCAAGGCGCACCCGGGCCCGGGGAAGACGCACCCGGGCACGGGGTGGCTCTCCCGGGCCCGGGCACTTGTTTAACGCCAAAATTTTGGTAAGGCCTTGTTCAGGTTCGGCAAAGGGGAAACTGCAGACAGCTGGCGGAGATTGATCCAAAGAGGACCGATTCTAGGAGGGGGCCGTGAAGACCGCTGATGGGTAGTTATTTACTGTGCATATTAATTAGGCAAGTGTTTATCTTTAGGAAATCTGACCTCGTGACCGTCAGGATTTGTTAGCGTTTTCGTTTGTTTATAAATTAGGAAATCGTATTCGTGTCCTATAAGGACTCATGTAACTCGGGGTATATATACGTGTACCCGGGAACCTTGTAAATCATCACTCGATCAATACAAATTCGGCATTGCCACCCTCCCGACGGATCCTGCTCTCGACCGGCGATCAGTTAGGCCGAACTCCTGCGAGAGGGTAAGCTCGTCAAGCCGGCTCCTAAACGGCTAGGACTTCTCGGTTAGGTCCGATATTCTAGTCGGTTTATGGTTAAGTCAGCTACAGATATATTTACTTTACTATGGCTGCATCAGTTCAGTTTGACATCATAGATTGCTTAGGTATATCACATCAAACGTGCATAGATCGTATCGTTATTGGGGGCGATTTCATCAGTTCGTGCTGCACGGTTTAGGTCGACTACTACGCTAGCGAAAATCGGTCCTGCTAGGCTATGCTTTTATGCGCAAGCGTCTTATCGGAAGCGTATACCGGTAATTACATATACATCACGATTGCATTAGATCTATCGGCCTAATCGAGATCTCATTATTATCAGTCGTGTCTGCAACGGTTGGGTCTGATCTACTAACTGAATAATAACGTTATTCTAGTAAGCGATGGGTTTATGCAATGTTGTCATCGGAGCGTTAGCCGAGGAGTTATCTCTTTTAAACACATGCCGATTACATCTGCCTGCTCTATTTATATATATTCTGCCTGCGGTCCACTGTTACGATCGGCTAGCTACCGATTGGTTTACTTGGGCCGATCCAAGCCGCAAGTAAAGCGGGTTCCCGGCACCGACCTCAGGTAAGGGCCGGGCACCGACCTCAGGTAAGATCCGGGCACGGCAACAGACATAGGACAAAGATCTCGGGGAGCCAGATGCGAGCTAGGGCCGAGCACGGGCGCGAGCAGCATTTCGCAGTAACTTATATCGGCTAAATTTTATGTAATTATTTTGCTTATGCATTCTGCTATTTATTTTTTAACTAAGTTATAGCCGATTTTTGAAAGCATCCTTCGATGACGCTACAACGATCTTGTTTACTAATATAATTATTGTCTTGCCGTCATCGGTTTTCCAGCCGATTATAAGTGCTACAGGTGCGTATCGGGCATCGGCCCGGTGAGTATGAGTCAGCCGGTTCCAGCCGATTGGCTCAGAATTAACCATCTTTTCCGTTGTTCATTACGGGGTCAAATCTGACTGGACCCTTACGAACCTCAACCGTAGGACCCTGCACTGGAGTGAAAGCAAAATCTCAGGCCTTCGGTGCCCGAAGACGCCGCGGCCCTGCGCGGGTTTTCGGCGTCAACAAAACGCTTTTTTGGCACGCCCGGTGGGACCCGAAGTTTCAACACAGGCTCACAACACAATTTCGCCGCGAGGTTTCAACAATTCAGACCTGCAACATGCGGAAAGAAGTCAAGATGGGACCCACGGATTCCGTCAGCAGGAGGACTTAACTGAAGAAAAACGCAAGTTGAGCAAACTATGAACAAATTCCAAAGCTGTGCTTAGAATCCTTCAGTATGAAACGAGCAAGGGCGATTCAGACATCTAGTTTCCAAAACCAGTACTGATGGGAGAATCGAGCCATACACAACACAGCGCCCACCAATCAAGCCTTTGCAGGAGAGGTCGATGAGGCTGTTCACAGCCGCTATCAATCAGTCGGGAATCTTGGTAAACACACTGCATAACTCAACAAGAAGACGTGATGGATCGATTGCCCAAGACCAACTTCGGGGTCCTGTTTTCCCTCCCCAAAGGTTGACAGAATCAGGTTACTTACAACATCGCAGAGATATACAGAGAATATGTTGCACAGAACCAGGCTGGGGGGCAAACAGGAATTTCCTGCTTGGATACATCGACCGCTTATTAATGGAGGCATATCGCAGAATACCAGGAGGTGAGCCGATCCGGGTTACTTACCAGAGGGAGTATCACAACAGAATCGGCAAAAACCCCATACCCACCGATACAGTAATCAGCAGTATCAACAAAGAATGTAAGAGAAGAAGACTTATCGGCACGGTTGAGGAAGATAGTAAGGAGCAGTTTCGGATCAAGCCAAGGAACAAGCGTTCATGTATCGGCAGCCCATATCTGAGCTGGTTCGACAGGGCCATAACACACCGATACATGGTCCGGATTTCTCTAAAATTCTCCGGGGCAGGATAAACATCCACAGTGGAACATGTAGACGGTTTCTGGCACAGTGCGGGGAGGCATCGGCTGAAGAAGCTCGAGGGTTAGGTTTTTCCTTAATCTTATTAATCTGGATTCGGCGTTTACAATGGTTTCTCATCATTGCCCGAATTCAGTTCGGGGGTGGGGCCGATTGGAAACAGTTTTCACAAATATTTCTTTGCTAGAAATCCTGATTGAAGACTGTCAGATTTGACATCGATAAGAACGACTAGATGAAACGGTACCCGAAATAATGTTCAGCGATTTCGGGATATCAGGAAACCGATGTATAAGTTTAAACCTGAGCGATGGGCTCTGGCTGATCTGGCTTTTCAGGTCTCTTGGCGCCAATTAAGAAGATTTTTCGCAAGAGTTCGAGTCCCTGGCGCAATCTACTACAAGAAGGTATCGCTCATGAGAGCGATTTCAAGAGGTAAAAGGGATAAGTACTCAGAAGAAGGGTCTGCCCAAGTACAGGTTTTTCTCGGAATTCAGACATGAGGAATCTGATGCTGAGTTGGATTGGCGGAGGGGCCAGGAACAAGAAACCAGTATCATGCCAATGGGTCAGGAATGTCGGCAAAGGAGGAGCGGTAGATTTTTGGATAGTTAGCAAAGCCGATAAAATCTTTGACCTTGCTGCTACATGAAAACAGATACAACTTCCGCCAAACCACGTGATTCCTTCAGCGAAGAACTAAAGAAGAAAGATATGCAAGTGGCATAATACTATTCGCATCATACTAATGAGTGCAAGGTTTTTCAGCAACAAATCAGTCGGCTGTTGGAGCAGGGCAGAAAATCAATTTTGAAGACAGAAGCCGAATGAAATTGATGGCACTCCGTTCCTATACACATGGTCTATGCGGGGTCATCGTCGAGGGATCAGGCGATGGAGCGAGGCGTCAAGTATCTTAGTCAAGGATTACATTCACGGACATGGATAGAGAAATACCAAGATTTGACGGACAGAGGGATGAGCCAGAAAGATATAATCCCATTGGACTGGCCTGTTTCCGGTTCTGCTGGATCAGGAAGAGATGCCATCAGTGGAAGATTGCCGAGTGTAGTGATATGGGGGACTCGGCATGATCACAGCAGATTATTCCACAGATGGTCGCTGGGAAAAGAGCATCGGTTCAATAGCCGATTAGGGCCGTCCATGAAGAGTTTCTTTGAATAGGTGAAGAGGGAGTACGTGGGAACCAAGTCAAGACATCCTCAGAGGTGTCCTAGTGGGATTATTCACGAAAAATCAGAAAGAAGGGCGCAAGCGACTACGATACACCGAGAGCAGCAGGAAGAACAAGTCAGCATCAGGGAGAGGCCGATCATCGTCCAAAAAACTAACAAGTTTGCACTAAAGAGAAAAGAATGTGAAGTGACACATCGCCCCAACAAACATGGTGTTTTTCTACCTCGATATATAAAGCATTTTCAATCAGACGAAGAAGGCGATGAGGAAGTTTTTGCTCAACTAAAGCTGCAACTTGATTCCGGGCTGTTTGATAAAGCCTGAAAGAATCGGAGCATGCATCTTGAAAGCGTTATATATTAAGGGCTATGAATGGGAAGCCGATGACAAGATGTTGTTGATGGGGGAGCAACGTTTAATCTCATGCCTCATGCACGTTTCGAACATGGGGAAGAACTGCCGAAGATCTGATCAAGACAATATGGTCTAAAGATTCGGTGGAACTCATCAGAGCAAAAGGCGATTGAACGTGGAATTGACAGTGGGGAATAAAACATTAACCCACACGTTTTTCGTTATCGACGAAAGGATCGTACAGTTTATTCTCGAGGGACTGGATTCACGCAACTGTTGCGTGCCTTCCGACAATGCATCAGTTGATAAGTGGCAGGGAGACAAGTCGAAGTGTCTTGGCAATCGGTCAACGCTAACAAATGCATGAACGATCTACCATCTGGAAGCCGATGGAGTTGACTGCTTGTCCGGAAAAGTATGGGAAGGGAACTACTCAAGGTTATAGCAAGGGATATAGCGATCCAGCAAGTCGGTCTCTGAATATTACTCTGATGGGCTCTATTGAAGACTTTGAGGGAAGCTGGTGGCAAGGATTTACGTCGGCCGATGAGTTGGAGGAAATTGACATAGAACAGGAGATAGGCGAGGGCCGACGTACATAAGCAAAAAATTAAGTCCTGGACTTCGAGAGGAATTGATAGGCACTATTAAAGGAATCGGGATTGCTTCGCATGGGAGTATCATTCGAGATGCCAGTGATTAAGCCGATCGATTGTTGAACATCGGCTGCCCATTAAACTAGGATATCGGCCGTTCAAGCAGGCTCCAAGGAGATTCAAGGCAGAGTTACATGAGCCGATCAAAGCAGAGATCACAAGGTTATATGATGCCAAGTTTATAAGGCCATGCCGATATGCTGAGTGGGTTTCTAACATCGTCCCGGTGGAGAAGAAAAATGGAAAATTGAGAATATGCATTGATTTCCGGGATCTGAATAAAGCTACACTTAAGGATGAATACCCAATGCCGATAGCGGATTTATTGGTGGATGCGGCTTCAGGACACAAGATTATCAGCTTCATGGACAGCAATGCAGGATACAATCAGATTTTTATGGCTGAAGAAGATATACATAAGACTGCGTTTCGGTGTCCAGGAGCTATCGGTTTATATGAGTGGGTAGTAATGACTTTTGGGTTAAAAAGTGCCGGTGCAACTTATCAAAGAGCAATGAATTATATATTTCATGATCTCATCGGCTTGTTGGTAGAAATTTATATTGATGATGTGGTGGTTAAGTCTAAAAGTGAGGAAAGCCATATAGCTGATCTGCGAAGAGTGCTGGAAAGGGCCAAGAAGTATGGGTTAAGGATGAATCCTAATAAATGTGCTTTTGGTGTATCGGCTGGGCAGTTTTTAGGTTTTATGGTTCATGAGCGAGGAATTGAAGTTAGTCAGCGAAGCATCAGAGCCATTAAGACTACGGAGCCACCAAGCAATAAGACAGAGCTGCAATCATTGATCGGCAAGATTAATTTTGTAAGGAGATTTATATCAAATTTGTCGGGAAGGATTGAGTCCTTTACTCCATTATTGAAGTTGAAAGCCGATCAAGAGTTTGTGTGGGGGGCAGCACAGCAGAAGGCGTTCGACGAGATCAAAAACTATCTGAGTTCCCCACCTATTTTAATTCCGCCGCAGAAAGGAGTGTCGTTCAGGTTGTACTTATCAGCCGATGAGAAATCCATCGGATCCGTTTTGATACAGGAATTTGAGGGAAAAGAGCGAGTTGTATTTTATCTGAGCAGAAGGCTTTTGGACGCTGAAACAAGATATCCTGCGGTGGAAAAATTATGCATGTGCTTATATTTCTCGTGTACAAAGTTAAGGCATTACATCCTATCGGCTGAGTGTACAGTAGTTTGCCAGGCCGATGTGGTCAAATATATGTTATCGGCTCCAGTCTTGAAAGGGCGAGTTGGTAAATGGGTTTTTGCTTTGACGGAGTTCGACTTGAGATATGAATCGGCTAAAGCAATCAAGGGTCAAGCAGTGGCCGATTTCATTGTACAACACAGAGGGGCTCACGAAGATTATGTAGAGCTGATCCCATGGACTTTGTTTTTTGATGGATCGGTTTGCAAGCATGGATCTGGTATCGGCTTAGTTATCATATCGCCTCGGGGGGCAAGTTTTGAGTTTGCTTTTACAATTAAGCCTTATCGGACTAACAATCAGGCGAAGTACGAGGCGGTGCTAAAAGGACTTCAACTCTTAAAGGAGATCGGAGCCGATGTCATAGAGATAATTGGCGATTCTTTATTGGTGGTCAAGCAGTTGTCTGGAGAATATGAGTGCAGGGATGATGTTTTGAGGTCATATTATGAGGAGTGTTCAAACTTGTTAAAGGATTTCAAGATAGTATCGATAGATCATATTCCCAGGGAGCAGAATTTAGAAGCCAATGATCTTGCGCAGATTGCTTCAGGATATCGGCTGAATAGGCAGGTTGAAGTTGAGATAGCCGATATTGATATCCAAAACAAGGCCGATGACTGGAGACGGGAAATAATTGAGTTACTTGCAAAATCCGTCACAATCGGTTTCTAGAAAAATTCGGTATAAAGCTATCAAGTATGTGCTACTTGATGGGGAACTGTATTATCGGACTTTTGAGGGAGTTCTGCTTAGGTGCCTGAATCTGGAAGAAGCCAAAGTGGTTATGTGTGAAGTGCATGAAGGTGTCTGTGGGACTCATCAATCGGCTCATAAGATGAAGTGGTTGCTGAGAAGAGTAGGATATTTCTGGCCGACGATGTTGGAAGATTGCTTCAGGTACTATAAAGGATGTCAGGATTGCCAGAAATTTGGAAATGTACAGCGAGCACCAGCATCGGCTATGAATCCTATCATCAAACCGTGGCCATTCAGAGGATGGGGAATTGACATGATCAGCCAGGTTTTTCCTCCATCCAGTAAAGGACATAAGTTTATATTGGCAGCAACAGATTATTTTACCAAGTGGGTAGAGGCGATTCCTTTGAAGAAAGTTACGTCCAAAGAACGATCGAGTTTGTAAAGGAGCATATAATTTATCGATTTGGGATTCCTCAGACAATAACTACTGATCAGGGGTCTATTTTCGTGTCTGATGAGTTTCAACAGTTTGCTGCCAGTATGGGAATCAAGTTATTAAATTCATCGCCTTATTATGCTCAGGCCAATGGACAGGCAGAAGCTTCTAACAAGAGTTTGATCAAGTTGATTAAGCGGAAAATCGATGAGCAGCCGCGACGATGGCATACTACATTAGCCGATTCACTATGGGCCTAT
Source organism: Oryza meyeriana var. granulata (assembly GCA_003991445.1). Taxonomy (NCBI): domain Eukaryota; kingdom Viridiplantae; phylum Streptophyta; class Magnoliopsida; order Poales; family Poaceae; genus Oryza; species Oryza meyeriana. The sequence continues at coordinate 124,438 of RYFJ01001384.1, forward strand.
CGGATGGCGTGTCATGGATCTACTCGGGTGCCACCGTATCAGTTAGTATATGGACATGAGGCGGTTTTACCGTGGGAGACTAACATCGGCTCTAGGAGAATTTCTTTGCAAAATCAGTTGACAGCCGATGACTATTATAATTTAATGACAGATGAGCTTGAAGACTTGGCTCAGAATCGGTTAAGGGCGTTGGAAAGGATCAAGGAAAATAAGGCTAAAGCAGCTCGGCATTATAACAAGAAGGTGGTGAATAAATCGTTTGCCGAGGGAGATCTTGTGTGGAAATTGATTTTGCCGATCGGGTCCAGGGATAATAAATTTGGAAAATGGTCGCCTAATTGGGAAGGGCCCTATCGGGTTAATCGCCGTGTACCTGGTAATGCCTATGTGTTAGAAGATCTTGACGGGACAGAGTTTGCTAAGGCGCTTAACGGAAAATATCTCAAGAAGTACTATCCTAGCGTTTGGATCAATTCTTGAATCGGTTAGGTATAGCCGATTTCTAAGTAGGTCAGAAAGCCGATGTCTTTGCATCGCCTAAAGTTAGCCGATATCGATTGATATCGCCTCTAGACCAAATAAACAGAAAAGATATCGAGGGTGAAGAGAAGTAGGCAACAGAGCCGATCAGATTATATGACAGCACAGGGTTGATCGGCATGTTTCAGGAAATCATAAGTTACAAATGTTTAGGTTTACAGAAATTTTCGGATCACTTCGATTGCACGCAGACGTATCTGGTCGATCTCATTGATAGCACGGGTGTCGTCTTCATCGGAGCCTGGGATGGACTTCAAATTCTTGCGCCGATGAATGACCTGACGCACAGTTGCTGCTACCTTGGCCTCTTGATCTTGAATAGCTTGCGGTAGGCCGATAAGCTGGGATTCTGTTGCTGCGAGATCTTTGCGAACTTTTTCAAGTTTCGCCAGCAAATCGGCCTCCTTCTTCTTCAATTGGTCTACCTTGGGTTGGAGCTCTTGGGGGGCAGCTGCCATGTCATCAAGCTTTTTCTTCTCTGCTTGGGCCAATAGCCGATCGGCTTGGATGTCTTTGGTAATCTTCTGTTGGTCAGCACAATCGGCTATGCGCTGTCTGAGCTTGATGAGTTTGAATCTGTGAGACTCCAGGTATGCTGCAGGAGTTAACGCATCGACAAGTTCTTCGGGCAGGTGGTGTTCGATGTCTGCAAATCTTGCCCGGATTGGCCCACAGTCTTCTACCAGTGCGTCGATCGGATTTTCCAGCCGACTGATGATGCTCGTTAAGTACTCGCGTACATCGGCCGAAAAGGACGGTTTGGGAGCCGCACTGGTGGTTGTAGCTTCTTCTGCCTCTAGATATTGGCCGATGTCGAAAGAGAACAAGTCGGCCAAGGACTGCAAAATTGGCATCGGTAAAGGGATCAGTAAAAGGTTAGAAGCAAAATATGGGCAAAAAGAAGTTACCTGAGGAAGGACATCGGCAGCTCGGGCGACATCGGCTTCAGGGAGATGGATAGGTTGTTCCTCAGAGGGGCTGATATCAGCCGATGGAGTAGGAGCGGTGTCGACGACGACTGAAGGACTTGGTGCTGAGAGTGGTGCAGCTGGACAAGCTATCGGCTCAGTGCTTGGAGGGACGTCAGAAGGTTGAAGTTCTGGGGCCGACGACTCGAGCTGGAAAGGAAACTGATAAGATGAATGAGGAAATGAGTGATGATGTGGGCTTGGCGCATACCTGAGGAGATGAGGGGGCCGATGTTGGCCGGGGGGAAGATGGCGTCGTGACAGTAGCATCGGCACCGGTTTTCTGTTTCTTCAAGGAAGGGCGATGTGCCAACTTCTTCCGTTTTTGTCCCATCGGCCGGGGCGCCTTGAGGAGAGCCGATGGAGATGGGGCATCGCGCCCTAAGTTTGGGGTGGCCGATGGAGGTTGATACAGGATCGGCCGACCGCTGTTGCTTGTTGTTGGGGGCTTGACGTCAGCAGCCTATAAAATTAAGTATGAGAGATGATCGGAAATAATGATTAAAGCGTATGGATGTTACCTCTATATCAGATTCAGCATAATCGGCGTCAAGACGAGAGCAGTAGTGAGTGATGGCCAAGCTGAATAGATGTTTTTTCCATTCTGACCACCATCGGACGAAGAGCTTGGTGTTGGCCATACAGATATTCACCTCGGTGGCGGCACCTAGAGGTAAGGATTCTGTCAAGGTCCGCATCCGATCGTATTCTAGGGCGTTGGTGATTATGCCCCGGGCCTGAAGTTTGTTGATGAAGAATAGGCCGATCGGGAGCTGACCAAGGCCAAACTGGCGAGCACCGACTGATGGATGATAAAATTCGTATGACGGCTGCGATCGGCCCAGAGAGAAGCCAGTCGGCAGCAGACAAGGAGTGATGGCCGATAAATATATGGCTTTGGACTCGTCAGTATCCAAAGCATTGAGTGGGTCGAAGTTAGAAGGCATTTCAAATGATGATGCATCATTATATGCAAACCAGAGGGTGGCCTCCCTGGTGAAACCATAGTAGAACCCCTTGAACCAGTAGCTAAGTTCAGTGGGGGTCATCTTGCCGCCAGAGAGGGTCGATGCGGCTTCACCCATGGAAACACATCGGCGATAAATGGGATCGTCGTTTTCTGTGTGATCGGCTGGGAAGGATTGTTGGAGAAGAGAAGTCCCAGGGACGGCCTTGGAGGTGTAGATATTGAGCCAGAGCTGCACAAACCACCAAGGACCCCCGATATGGCCGACGGGCTGGCCGGCCGATAGTTTGGTCGCCACTTGGTGGAGTAGGTGATAAGTGGCGCCAAGGAGGAATTGACCCAAGGGGATCTGTTTCCGATCAACCAAACATTCTGCCAGACATTGCATGTTGATTGTCGGACCAAGAGTTGCGCCTCCAAAAACAAACCGCTCCAGCCATAGGTTCAGAAAAGCAGCATGCTCCCGATCATCAACCGGTCCAGTTCCCTTGTTGTGAAGAGATATGTACCTGGACCAGCCGCTGATGTTCTTTGCCTGGAGCCAATGAGCAGGTTTGAAGCGAAGCTTGAAGGGGTCGATGTAGCTCGTTGTGTCAAGGCAGGTGAGCATGGTCACATCCAGCAAGGTGGGAGTCATCGGCCCGTGCCCGAACAGGAAGGCATTGAGGGCATCGGACCAGAAGTATGAGGATGACGCAAGCAGAGGTTCGTTCCTTTCCATATCGGCCAAAGAGAGATTGATGCAGTGGCCGATATGTGATTCTTCCCAGAGGGTTCTCTTTGAAGCCGATACCCTGACGTACCAATCCCTCCAACCGGACAGCTTGCTCGGCCATGACCTGAAACTATTGGTCCAGTCACTGACTCGCATGGCTGAGTTCTTGAAGGGAATACGTTGGGTCTCGGCGCATATGAAATTGGTGGGATCTTCGATACCCATGGGGCCATGATAGAAGAAGCTGGGGTAATCGGCGGCCGGAATCAGGATCTGGTCTCTAAGATGCTACAGTGAACAAGAACACGACGAAGAACAGGTAAAAAATGGGGCAGATCGGATTCGTTTAGGCTACAGATCGGAGGAAAGACAATCGGGTAAGGAGGTTACCTCAGGGACTGCGGATGCTGATGCCATTGCAAGGGAGGACGAAGATGCAGGAATCAACGGCCGAAGAAGAGGGATGCGACGGTTCGTCTGGATTCGCTGGAGCTTGTTGAAGCGATTAGAAGTTGAAGCGGTGGTGCTCTGGTGATGTGAAAGCATAAAAAAGGGGGCTGGGGAGACGAAGCATTTTATAAGGATATGATACCGAGCGGGAATCGAGGCCGTTGGTACTGTTTCAAACAATTATGGCAAGTGGGCTGCCTTGGGCTGCGTCGGTATGGAAGAAATTTGAAGGCCCAAAGATGAAAGAATTTCGAAGTCCTATAGAGAACTCCGAAATTGGGGGGCATGTGTTGACGCCAAAATTTGGTAAGGCCCTATGTCAGATTCGGTCAAAGGGGAAATTGCAGTCAACTGGCGAAAATTGATCTAGAAGAGACCGATTCCGGAAGGGAGCCATAAAGATCGCTATTTGGCAGTCATTTACTGTACATATTAATTAGGCAAGTTTTATCTTTAGGAAACCTGACCTCGTGTCCGGTCAGGATGTGTTAGCGTTTTCTGTTTTAATTAGGAAATCATATACCGTGTCCTATAAGGACTCATGTAACTCGGGGTATATATACGTGTACCCGGGGACCTTGTAAATCATCAAATCGATCAATACAAATTCGGCGCATCGCCACCCTTTCGACGGGTTCCTGCTTCTCGAGCCGGGCTGCATCGGTTAGGTCCGAACTCCTGCGAGAGGGTAAGTCTCGTCACCCCGGCTACCTATCGGCTAGGATTTCCTCGGTTAGGTCCGATATTCTAGTCGGTTTATGGTAGTCGGCTTACCACGATATATTTACTTTATCTATGGCTGCATCAGTTCAGTTTGACCTCATAGATTGATTAGGTATATCACATCACGCGTGCGTAGATCGTATCGGCTTACTGGGGGCGATTTATCATCAGTTCGTGCTGCATCGGTTAGGTCCGACCTACTGAGCTGCTAGCGATAAATCGGTCCTGTTAGGTTGATGCTTTACGCGCAAGCGTCTTATCGGAGTGTATAGCCGATAAGTTATCATATACATCACGATTGCATTAGATCTATCGGCCTATCGAGATCTCGTTATTACCAGTCTGTGCTGCAACGGTTGGGTCCGATCTACTAGACTGAATAATAAAGTTATCCTTAATAAGCCGATGGGTTTTATGCGATGTTGTCATCGGAGTGCTTAGCCGATGAGTTATCTATTTTTAAACACAGCCGATTACATACTGCTTGCTTTGTTTTATATATATATATATATATATATATATATATATATATATATTCTTGCCTACGTCACTGTTTTGGTCGGCTAGCCGATTGGTTTACTCCGCCGATCCGAGTGCAAGCACAAGTTCCCGGGCACGACCTCAGGTAAGGACCCGGACACGGGCACGAATAAGGACCCAGGCACGGGCACGAACAGTGGATAAAGACCTCGGGAGCCGATGCGAATCGGGGCCCGAGCACGGGCACGAGCAGTATCTTCACAGTAACTTTAAGACTATGATCGGCTAAAGATTATTTAATCTATTTGCTTATGCATTCTGCTTATTTATTCCACCAAGTCTATAGCCGATTTTCGGGCATCCCTTCGGTGATCGGCTAGCACAATACTCGTTTATTATTATACTTTTTGCTCTTGCCGTCATCAGCTTTCTGCCGATGTATAAGTGCTACAGTGCGTATCGGCCATCGGCCGATGAGATGAGTCCAAGCCGGCTTCCAGCCGATTGGCTCACGAATTTAACATCTTTTCCTTGTCAATTGTAGGGTCAAATTGACTGGCACGCCTACGAACCTCAACCTTAGGACCTGCACTGGAGTGAAGCAAATATCCCAGGCCTTCGCGTGTCTCGCAAGACGCCGGACGGCCCCCGGCGGGTTTTCGGCGTCAACAGAGAGAGAGCCAGAGAGACCCGGGGGATCCCCCTTCTGCTTGGCATGGATCCTCCTTTCATATTCTAAGGGGAGTCCACAATGCCTGGCTCACATGTGAGGAGAAAGCTTTTCTAGGTATGGTATGTCTTGTCGCACGCACGCGGCCGCCTGCTGAGCCACGCCGGAGTTGGTTCGGGATGTCTTGTCGCACACGTCCGCCTGCTGAGCCACGCTGGAGTTGATTCGGCACGTCGGGTCGCCATGCTGCTCGGCTGCTGCGGGCGGCTAAGTCGTGAAGATGTCATAGCGCACGCCTTCGCTGCCAGAGCGTGGAAAAATGAAGCCCTCTTAGTCAAAAGTTCTCTGACTGCACAGGGAGCCGGCCCACGGGGGGCCGTCATGAGAGTCCACGCGTGGCAGAGCGGGTGACAGGGGCGACGCGCCTCGTCGCCTCACCATTAATACGGGTGATTGGAACAGTTGGTCCGCTCGAGTCAAGCTCGGGCCCGGGGCAGAGAGCTCATCGAGCCCTCCGCGCGCACAAGGCACCGAGTTCCTCGGGGACGAAGCTATGGGCCCTGGGCTCGGGGAGCGCACCCTGGGCCCGGGAATGCCCCAGTAATGTGACCCAGGGACGCGACCCGGGGTGAGGCCCGGGCACGGGAAGTCCCAGTAATGTTCCCGGGGACATGCCCGAGGTGGCTGCGAGCCATCGTCGCGCCTCGCCCGGGGAGTGCGCACCCGGGCCAAGGCAGTGCTCGTGCCCAGGTACTTAGCAAGAAAACGGCCGTAGCCGGCCGTCACCGGTGCAGAATGTGGGCCTCAGAGGAGCTGACATGGCCGGAGATCCACGCGTCCCCGGGGTATGTGGGGCCCCCAGTCCCGTTTCGCCGACAGACTCCAATCATCAGGTTCCTCCTAGAAGATGAGCTCCCAGAAGATCGCAATGAGGCCAAGCGGATCAAACGTCGAAGTAAATGTTTCCTTGTAGTAGGGGAAGACCTTTATCGTAGAAGCATATCCGGAGTCCTCATGCGCTGTGTCACACCGGAGGAGGGCAAGTAGATACTGCAGTCCATCCACTTGGGCATCTGTGGTAACCATGCTGCATCAAGGACGTTAGTCGGAAAGGCTTACAGACAAGGTTTCTTCTGGTCGACTACGGTTACAGATGCAAAAGACATAGTTTGGACATGCGAGGAATGTCAGTTCTTTGCACGGCAAACACATCTTCTAGCTTAGGAACTACAAACAATTCCAATCTCTTGGCCCTTTGCAGTTTGGGGGCTTGACATCGTCGGGCCGTTCAAAAAAGCGTCAGGAGGGTTCACACACTTGTTCGTCGTAGTAGACAAATTCACAAAGTGGATCGAAGCAAAACACGTTGCTACCATAGCGGCGAGGGCAAAAGACTTCATCATGAGTATTGTATATCGATTTGGAGTCCCCAACCGTATTATAACGGACAACGGCACTCAGTTTATTAGGGCGTTTTTCAAGATTTCTTTATGACTTTGGTATCAAGATCTGTTATGCTTCTGTGGCACACCCACGAAGCAATGGGCAAGTTGAGCGTGCCAATGGCATGGTCTTACAAGGTATCAAAACTAGGGTGTTCGACCGACTACAACCATATGCGGAGCGGTGGGTGCAAGAGCTTCCATCTGTCCTCTGGTCTTTAAGAACCACGGTTAGTCGGGCAATAGGGCAATCCCCTTTCTTCCTATTCTATGATGCTGAGGCTGTGTTACCAATCGAGTTGGAGTTCGGCTCATCACGAGTTCGGGCCCACTTAGATGCAAAATCAACTTAAGACTGACTCATCAAACTAGATCAGTTTAAGGAAGCAAGGGACATCGCAAATATCCAGTCGGCAAGGTATCTTCAAGACCTGCGTCGTTATCATAGTCGGAATGTTCGTGGCCGCGCCTTTTTGATAGAAGATCTCATTTTGCGAAAAATCCAAACCACCAAAGATATGCATAAATTATCTCCCTTTTAGGAAGGGTCGTTCATTATCGCTGAGGTGACACGTCCGGGCACCTATCGACTGAAGACAGAAGACGGCGTCCTAATCAACAACTCATAGAACATAGAACAGCTACGTCCTTTCTATACCTGAGTTTTGTACTCCTTTTATACATATAAATAAAGTTAGTTACTCCGACTCACTACGTTGTTTGTTCCAACCGAGTAGTGAGTCGGGGGCTACATGTTAATACATGCCTGTTGTCATTAATAAAGTCTGAGCTTATTTTATCTAAGTCATGAAACTTTACAACAACTACGTTGAGTTTCCCGAGTATAATCCTAAGAGGTCAACGTTTTTAATTAAGTTAATCTCAAACCACTCGGCGTAAACTATCTAGTCGGGTAAAGCTAATGATGGCTCGGAGGAAGCAAGTATTCGGCAAAACTTAATGACAAACAGTAAAAGTATTTACAATATTCACATATTACTTTTGATGAACACTAACTACATAATAGTTCTTGTTTACATTGGCAGATCTTTAGCTATGGCTTCAGCAGTCGGCCTCACCTGGCTGATTAGCTCCAAGCCCTGCTCCGGGGTGGTGCCCTCAGCAAAGCCTTCACCAATCGCCTCGATATCTACCCAAGGGTAGAGAGACTTAGTCAGGGCTAGTGCCTGGGCAATCCCTACGGCGACGCGCTCGTCCGAGTACTTCTTCAGGACCCCTGGGGCTTCCTCGAGACGCTGCACCACCTAGACAATTGAGCTAGAGCTGGGCCCGGCCAGGGTCAGCTGAATGATATCCAACAAGGTCTTCATAGAATCGACAATGATTTACCGTGATTCCTTAATCACCTTGATTTCTTCTGCAAAGGCGCCAAACTAGATCTACGAGTTATCTTTGAAGGCTGCTCACACAGAGACAAAGACATCAGAAATATCAGGACAACTAGGCCGACCGAGTACACAAACAGTCATGATACTTACTCGCATAGTCGGTGTCCACCTTGGATTTGGCCTTCTCGAGCTCTTTCAACTCCTTCTTTAGGCGTTTAATTTTCAGGAACTGGTTATTGAGGTTTGTCTCAAGAGTACAGCCAAACAGAATCAACGATCAACAATACAAAAAGATTTGTCTGAGGTCGCTCGGGCAAAAGGGGAACTTACTCCTGATAGTCCCTGCCTGAGCCCAGTTCTCATCCTGGAGCTTGTCCACTGATCCCTTCAACCACTCCTCCCTCTCCTTGCTGGATCTCTCCAGGTTTTCCTTAGCAGTCTGGAGCTGGTGGAGTTGGGTAAGCTGAGGGGCAAGCTCGGACAGAACTCGGCCCATCTTCTCTGACCGATCGACCACTTTCTGCTTAGGGAATATTCAAGTCAGGAGAAACAAGCAACAAAAGTGTAAAGCCTTGAAGAACCACCAGTCAGCAAATACAGCAAGATTGGCTGCGTACCTGAATCCCCTTTGACGCGGCGATAGTGGTGTACATCAAGTTAATCCTTTCTCCCTGGGCCGCCTACTCATCATGTTCAAAGCTCTCTACTTCCCCCTCTAGAGTAACCCAATGGAACGTCCGAGGGAAGTTTGCAGGAGGAGCCTCGAGTCTGGGGAGTCCTAGGCCTCGGATCAGTTGGTGGCATGGGCTCTTGGGTGAGTTCAGGGACGGGAGCTCAAATTGCGATGTCCTGATTGGGCGACGCTGGTGGCCCGGCCGGGTGGATCAACTCAGCTTCAGGGGCTGGGACGATTTCTGTCTCGGCTTGTGGCGCGACTGGCTCTGCCTCAATCGAGTCGGGATCTGCTATGGGGGTTGGTGGTGCTGCACCTTTGGGGTCAGCATCATTTGGCTTCCTGCAAAAGTATTCAACAGTCAAGATATTACAAGTTTATTCAAACTGTTTTGAAGACTGAAGAATTTTTCATACCTCTTGGAAGTTTTAAACCTCCACCCCTGTGTGCTGGGGGTGGGGGTAGTCGGCGACAGGCTTGATAGCCTGCCCGGCGGCGGAGACCTGCCGATTGTCGGGCGCATGGGCGCGGCAATCGGTGGTGGAGCATTTGGCTCGGTCGGGGTTGTACTCAATGCAACCAACTGGGTGGTGGTGGCACTCGATGGTGCAATCCTAGGGCTAGGTGGCCTGGGGGCGGCGCTATTAGAATCCTTGATCACCAGACCACCAGATGCCTTGCTTGGCATATCATTCTTTTTGGCCTGGTCTATCGCTAGTCTTTTCCCAGCCCTCTTGGGGCTAGGTTAGGCTGCCAAGGGGCTAGTCGGACGTTTCCTGGCCCCACTGGCCGATTGGCATTGGGGGTCAGAATCAAATTCTTCACATTCCTGCAAACACCTAGATATCATACATTGCAAGATGGGACGACATTCATATCACTCATCACAGATGGATAACAAGATGACTACAACATCATATATTACCTTTGGTCGGGGCCTGCCTTCGTGGGGCTCTTTCCTTGTCCTCGGTCTCCACGACCCCGTTGACGAAAAAACCAAGCAGGGTATCGATTACCTTATTCTTGTCAACAAAGTCGGGGTATTCTCGGGTTGGATCATTTTTCCCCTGGTAGTCGAACCCAAGGTGGCTTCTGGCCTTTAGAGGCTGGGTTCGCGATTCAAGAAGCACCTGGCCACCCAGGGACCAGTAAGCCCTGTGCCCTTCAGCGTGTTGATCTTCTCCAGTAGCTTGTATACCTGCTCCATTTCACCTTGCGTTGGGACTGAAGTCCAACTCTCTAGGACAGATGGTGGATTTCCCGTGCAAGGGAGCAGGGAGGGCTCGAGATTTGAGCAATAAAACCACTCTCGATGCCATCCCTTGAAAGAAGTCTTCAGGGGGACATGGAGATAAGCCTTCTTCATCTCATTGCGAAGTTGAAGACCCGCTCCCCCTATTGTTTGAATCTTGGATTTTGAGGGCTGAGGTTTTGATGTGGAAAAGATATCGGAAGAGATTGAAACAGGGGCTAATGCCCAGGAAGGCCTCATAGAGGGTCACAAAAATAGAAATCTAGAGAACAAAGTTGGGATTGAGGTTGACGAGCTCAATGCGGTAGAAGTCAAGAAGACGGCGAAAGAAATCAGAAGATGGCAGAGAAAGACCACGATTGAAAAAAGAAGTAAAGACCACAGTCTTGCCCGGGCCTGGAATGGGGACAGACTCACCAACGGCTGGGCGCCAGTTGATGATCTCCCGCGGTTGCAGTATCTTCCTATTCTCCAAGATCGTCAGCTTCATGGAGCTGCAATCCGACACCGGCCAAGATCCGGACGATATATCTGGGATGTTAAAAGCGGCTCTCGGCATCGCTGGGGGTGTGGAGCTAGGCGGAGAAGCTTTTGGCTGCTGGGAATTGGTGCTAGGAAGCAATTCCTGGTGAATCTCGGGCCGAGAGCGTGAGCTACAGCAAACCCTAGGAGAGCGGAGAGCGCGAAGTTTGGGCGCGGTTTCGGAAGCTGAAGCGATTTGGCAGATTGGGGGAGAAAGGGAATCTTTTCTCTCTCCTATCGTTTAATAAAACCTTTGCCGAGTTAGTGGGCTTGGGCCAGCTAGCTCGGTAATGGGCCATAAGATATGAGTTTCTAAATAGCATGTCCTACTGAGCCAACCACTGATTGTGTTAAAATCATAGTACAGATGCTATTCTATAGAAACCAATCAAAATAATTAGATATGCTTCATGCTAAGCCTAATTGCTGGACACATGTGTTTAGATATCTGAATTATTTGACAAGTATTAATGATACATCCTTATAAGGATCAATAGCTGGTCTCCATTAAAATTGGGGATGCAGATATCTCTCAAGAACACCTCACCACATATTGGGTTAAAATCCATAAAATAGTACTCGACTTACACATTTAGCCAAAATTGCCTTGAGCAAAAGTATTTTCAGCCGATATGATGCTGAAGAGTCCAATTTCTAAAAAATATACTACTCGGGAAAGACTTAAAGGTTAAAGATCTTTGATTTTATGTTTAATTGTTTCATAATTAAGCACAAAGTCGGGGACTACACCTAATAGGTGCGTCTATTCGGTGCACACTATTTATATTTTTCTATAAAGCCCTTCATAGCCTTGTTGCCAGCTGATATGAAGCAGAACTTGGAGAAGAGATACTCGGACAGTGAGTATTCGGGAGCAAGGCACTCGGGAAGTCTTCACCAAGGAAGATGAGCACTCGCCACCAGCTGTGACTCAACTATGAAGGTCTTAAGGGCTACTGTGGAGGCCATGGGCCCCGAGTACCTCATGAGAACCTTTCTGGCCACTCGGACAGAGGATAGGCCCAATCCTGTAATTAGGGATGCAACGGGACTCGGTGCATATTATCTTATACGATAAGGAAAGGGATATAGTTCTAGTCGGGTACGTTGTATTCCTAAAAAGAAATCTCTTGGTCAAGTCCGACTGGGATTCCTATCTTGTAACCTTGCCTTTTCAGTATATAAGGAGAGGCAAGGAGCCCCTGGGGCAAGAACACTTTCAGCAGAGAGAGAAAACAGAATCTCACCAGAGAAACCTCAAAGACAATACACAACAGCTGGAAGTAGGGTATTACCTCACATCGAGGGTCTGAACCAGGATAAATTGTTTCGTGTTCTTTTGCAATCCATCAAGTTTAGGTCTCACGAGTAGCCCCATATTATTTTTACCAATACAAAACATCGACATATCGAGGGTCTGAACCAGGATAAATTGTTTCGTGTTCTTTTGCAATCCATCAAGTTTAGGTCTCACGAGTAGCCCCATATTATTTTTACCAATACAAAACATCGACACAATGCAACGGTTGTCGCCACGTGGGATGATCCATGCCTTGGAAGAAGGTTGGCTGATGGCAAAGTGGTCCTGACCACCAAGCTGGCATTGTGTTTTGTAGGCAGTGTCTGATTGTGCTTTTCGTGTGTTCTGCAGAGAGTTCAAGTCTTCAGAAACTATGATCTTTTATTGGCTGTCAGAGGACGTTGTGACCAATTTGGCAAATGATAGATCATCGTCAATGTGGAAATAGAAGTGGATGGACGATGTGGAGTGTGTGTCATAAGCACTCTGTAGTCTCTTACAGTGTTCTTTTTGAAGGACTTTGTCATGTCAACAATCTGGCCTTGCTTGTCTCCAACGGGATGGAGGAAAAATGGCTTTTTTCCTAATGCGCGAGGACCTAATTTTTTTCATGTTGACGACTTCGCTAAAGCTAGGAACCTAGTGGCGCCGTGGCAGGCAATAGAAATACGGAACAAGATTGCAAGCTCTAGTTGCAAGCCAGGTATTGTTGTTGATGACACCTCGGTGGATGTGCCTTGGTAGATGATCTTGTTTGATCGAAACTCAGTGCTATGATGTATGAAATTGGCAACTAATCACTAGCTCACTGCAACATTCAGCACACAATTATAATTCAGTTACTCCGATGACTGTAATATTACTAGTTCTCTTCAAAATTTACCGAATGCGTGGAGGAGTCCTTCTCTTCAAGCCGAGGAAGAGCCCAACAGTGGAGCAGCAAGGGGATGGCGTGCGGCGGCACGTCATTACCAAGGCACAACGCGTCATCATGAAGAAATTGGGGGTGATCACTGAGGAAGAGGAAGCAAATCAGGAGGCGGTCAAGCACTATGTGGGCCTCTTCGATCACCCTCTCTCTCCTCAGCACGTGCGCGCACTAACGGAACTGCTGGATGTCGACCTCGCCCCTCAGTAGCTCCCGGAGGATGAAGACATGGCAGCAGCCTCAGCGTCGATGCACTCCTCGTAAGGGCCAATGCCGGTCGCCTCGCCGGCGTAAACGCATCTGCCTCAAAACCTCCCGTTGTGTGCAACCCCTCTATGTTAGATGTTAAGTTTTAAAGTGTTTGTGTGGAATGTTCGGGGCTTGAATAATTCAGCAAAAAGGGCACTTGTTAGGGAAACAGTGTGTGGTGCCAAAGCTGATATTGTGTCTTCAAGAAATTAAGTTATCTGTGGTGGATTTGTGTGTCATTAAGGAAACCTGTGGTGCTTTGTTTGAGGATTTTGCCTGGCTCCCTACAGTGAGCACTAGAGGGGACATAATTGTGGCTTGGAAGGGTGTTTTTGAAGCAGGAGTGGCTCATTTGGGGGTGGTGGTCAGTATCAGTCCAATTTCTAACTTTACAAGGGATGGAGTCCTGGTTTTTAGCTTCAGTGTATGGCCCTCAAAGGGATGACGACAAGCTGTTGTTTATAGAAGAACTGGAGGAGATCAGAGCTAATTGCCTGGAAAGATAGGTAATAACAGGTGACTTCAACCTGATCTCCACGGATGTGGACAAAAACAATAACAAGATCAACAAAAGGTTGATGAATGCTTTTCGGAACAAGCTTAACCATCTTTTTGGCAAGAAGATATACCTGGAGTAATGAGCAGGAAAGATCAACTCTGGTGAAGCTGGATAGACTGTACATCACAACAGAATGGGAAGAAGCCTTTCCCGACTCACAGCTTCAAGCTTTGAGCACATCGGGCTCTGATAATTGCCTCTTGTTGTTGTCCTGTGGAAATCACCAATATCGGCAGAGGAATTTTAAGTTTAAAAACTTCTGGACTCGGGGTGGTGCAGGAGATGTGATCAAGAGAAGCACACGGGGAAGATGCCTTTGTAATCCTCTATGTCAAACTAGCCAGATTGGCACAAAAGCTCAGAAAGTGGGGGTAAAGGAAGAGCTCCAATCTCAGGTTGCAGTTGCAAATTGCAAATGAAGTCATTTTTAGGCTTGATGTAGCTCAGGAGGATAGATTGTTGTCAGCTCAAGAAAGAAGGCTAAGAGCAGCTCTCAAAGGAAGATGCTTAGCACTGACGTCCCTAGAAAGAATCAGAGCAAGGCAGAGGGCTAAGATCAGGTTCATGAAAGAGGGGGACTCAAACACATCCTTCTTCCACATGAAAATTAGAGCAAGACAAAAGAAGCTCACAATCCCTTTCATAGAGCATGAAGGGCAGCTAGCAACTTCTCAGCAGGACATGCTGGTTGGGGCTAAATCTTACTTTGATTGGTGATGGGGGCTGCAGATATCGATAGCAAAATTACTAATAACATGCCATTGGGCTAACACAACACTAGTTGTCAGACCTGGAGGCGCAATTCACAGACGACGAGGTCCTAAAGGTGATCACGGAGATGCCATCTGCCAAAGCGCCAGGCCCAGATGGGTTCATAGGCTTGTTCTACCAATTATGTTGCGACATTATCAAGTCAGAAGTGTTGAATGCCTTGGCAAAACTACATAGTGGGAACTTGCAGAACTTTGAGTGGTTAAATACAGCTATCATAACTCTTTTGCTGAAGAAGAATGCACTTGCGCTCCTAAAGGACTATAGGCCTATCAGCTTGATGCACAGTTTCTCCAAATTAGCTTCCAAAATCTTGGCCAATCATCTGGCTGCAAGAATGAACGATCTGCTGCCGCACAATAAGTCTGCTTTCATCTGAGGTAGATCTATTCACGAGAACTTCCTGTTTGTGAGAGGGATGGCTCAGTCGTTCCACAGAAGGCAAAGGCCGATAATCTTGCTCAAGTTAGATATTACAAAAGCCTTTGATACGGTATCTTGGCCTTTCCTCCTTCAGCTACTACAAGCAAGGGGTTTTGGGCCCAAATGGAGGAGCTAGGTATGTCTTTTGCTGCACACGGCTGAAACAACGGTGATGATCAACGGCGCCGAGAGTGAGCCAATTAAACCGGCAAGAGGGCTGCGGCAAGGGGACCCGTTGTCGCCCCTGCTCTTTGTACTGGTTATGGATGTCTTGCAGGCGATGTTGGCCAAGGCGGCTCTGCAGGGTAGTCGCCAAGATTGACAATAATAGAAGATGCCATGAGTATTTCTATGTATGCAGATGATGACGTGCTGTTCTTCAAGCCAGAGGAAGGCGAGGTGCTGGCAATCAAGGCAATACTCGATCTATTCGGTGAGGCGACAAGCCTGAAAACAAACCTCGCTAAAAGCACAATCACCCCCATCAGATGCGACGAGGATCACCTACAATTGGTCCAGTCGATGCTTATATGCAAAATTGAAAACCTCCCAATCACCTACCTCTGCCTACCGCTGTCTGACAAACTGAACAAGCAAGATGTGTAGCCGCTAATGGATCACCTCTCCAAGAAATTCGCTGGCTAGAAACCCAAGCTCCTCTCCAGTGAAGATCGTTTGATCCTGATCAAATCAGTACTGATGGTCTTACCGATCCATCTCTTATTAGTGCTGCAACTTCCCTAATGGGCGATCAAAGAAATTCACAGAAAATGCAGGGGTTTCCTCTGGAAGGGACAAGAGGAGGTCAGTGGGGGGCATTGCTTGGTTGCTTGGAGCGCAATGTGTGACCCAGTAGAGAATAGGGGTCTCGGCATCAAGGATCTTAACCTCTTTGGCCAGGCACTATAGCTAAAGTGGCTGGTTCAGAGGAACGAGCAAACGGAGCAACCTTGGACGATCCCAGCGATGAGCCATCCAAGGGAACTAGATGACTTCTTCTTGGTGACAAGAAGCAGGGTGGGGAATGGCAGGAAGACGGACTTCTGAAAAGCTGATTGGTTGCCAGGGGGAACCATCCACTCCTCACAACCCACTCTCTTTAGTTATGTAAGCGAGACGGGATTGACAGTGACAGGAGGTATGCAGAACAATTGCTAGTTGCACGATATAGTGGGAGCTCCATCCAATAGGGCACTTGGTGAATACTTAGAGCTATGGGATGCTATTCAACAAGTCGAGCTGCAAGCTGATGAAGAGGACTCGATAATTTGGAAGATGGCAGAAAATGGGAAGTTCTCTGTTGCTTCGGCTTACAGCATGTTATTCATGGCTAGGACGAAATCTCGTTGCGGCAAGCTGATTTGGCAAACAATAGCACCTTCAAGAGTCAGATTCTTGATGTGGCTAGCTGAGCAAGGACGCTGCCTCACCGCCGACAACCTGCAGAAGAAGGACTGGCCTAACCAGCCAGCTTGTCAACTCGACCCACAATGAAAATTGTCTGCACCTGTTTGTCAATTATAGCTACACAAACAGGGTTTGGAGGATGTTAAGAGGCTGGCAAATATCCCCTTCCAACTTCCAAGGGAATCTGGTATGGATCTTGGTGACTGGTGGCCGCAGGTCTAGCTGTTGTTCTAGGAAAAGCTGAGGAAGTCTTTCGACACACTGATGCTGCTTACTTGCTAGCTTATTTGGAAGCAACAGAATGATCGAGTCTTCAACAATCGATCGAGATCGTTAGTGCAACGCTCCAGAGATATAAAAGATGAGATTTCCATTTGGAAAGAAGCAGGCTTCTTTAAATCCACAGATGTGTAGTACATGTTTCCATTAAAGCATAACCACAGAAGACAACCCAAACTCTTAAGACTACAGGCAAAGGGAGATAGACAAGAAAAACAGCTTTAAAGCTTAGAAAACATATCCTTCATGCATTTAGTGTGCTGATGCTGTGATGATCAATGTTAAACGGATAAATTCACATCACCACTGCTTTTAAGGTATGATTTTTTACCTTTGATTCTACATGTGTGCTAGCTAGTTGGTGGATTTCTATCCACTTATACTTGATATTTCTTTCAGATTTGAACGGTTTTAAATCTATAACCACAATAAATGTCATAGGTAAGGCAGAAAAGGGGAGGAAGCACAGAAAGTTATAAATAACATTAACATACTAACCTGTAGAACAGAATTTTCTTGTTGGGTACTGCACAGAAGAACCATGTAAACCTTATCCGTTAGTAACGCTTGTGGAGAAAGTTAGGAATACATAGGGCAAGGAAAAGGGAAAAAAAAAAGGAAAAGAACCCTTTCAATCACAAGAAAGGAAAATAGATTTCCCAAGATCACGAATCAAATGTTTATTTATTCCTGAACAAGAAACAAGATAACCTTAAGCAGGCATCGTCGGCATTGACATCATTTTGTTTTACCTTTGGCAGTGACAATAACTAACAAAAAGCAAAGGTCATTCCATCCAGAATCTTTTGATAGGAACTCAAAAACTATTTTGTGCTATAGCTGACTTAAATTTCATTGTCCATGTTCATTGATTGCTCCAGTGCAACCGGACTACTGGTTTAAAAAGTTAATTTGAGGTTACCAAACCACTTATGTTGTCATTATTCATTACTGATGAGAACTAAACAAAGGCTCATGTTGTTTACTTTTGCTTCTGACTTCTAGTTTCTCTCGGTTTCCGTTAGCACTTTTTCTAAAACATAAAACGATGTGTTTTTTATAAAAACTTTCTATATGAAAGTATCTCTAAAAAATCAAATAGATCTATTTTTCAAGTTTTTAATAGTTAATACTTAATACATCATGCGCTAATGATATTTCTCATTTTACGTGCGACTTATAAGGCAGCGCAATAAGCCAATTCAAACACCCCCAAGTCATATGAACTCAAAGGTGCTTGTTTGACCATCTATCACAGTTCTCAGTGCTATTGCGTGTTCTTCTTAACATGTAAGCATAAGGACTTTCTAAACGAAGACTGATGTGGCAGTGACTAGCAACATACTTAAGGGGCTCAATATGAAATTCATCAATCATTTCATTATGATAAGCTGTATTTTCATTTAAGATGTGAAAAACTTTTTTTACTTAGCAGTACAATTAGCTTTGCTAAAGGTTGAAGTCCAAAGGAGACAGTACCTTGTTGCTCAATGGTTATATGAAAAAGTAAAAAACCATTTATCTTGTCAAAAAACTTGCAATTCATTTGTGCCAGTGGTACAACTCCAAACCCCCAAGTTAGTAAAATGGTAATACTGAAAGATCTTGAGACATGCAGTACTCTGATAGGTTGATCGGACTTAAAAGTAGTAGTTGGTTGGGATCACAAATTAAGGTCTAGTTGCAGTGTGGAGCATTAGTATTAGCTTTAGTAGCCAAATTGGGTCAACTGGGATTAAACAATTTAAGGGTTGGTGACTCGTCTCATCCATTGATTGGGCGACCTTAGTCTAACAGAGACTATTAATGTACGATGATTATATAAACACACATTTATTCCCAATACCATGTTTATCGCCATAAGCTGTGGGAAGACTTGGATAACGAAAGAATATGTCTTGCATGGGAACCCCCCTTCTTCCAAGACCTTAAATATTTCACTGACAAAGGCCCCTGTTACCTGCACGTAACAATAGGGCCTGCATGTGATTGTTTCATGACAGCATGCAAAGATTTTGCAGAACGATTTGTAGCTCTTTGGTTATGAATAAATGCTGGTCAATAATCATTTTTACTTTGCTAATCATTTGTGTTAGGTTAACAGTATGGACAGGACTGAATGCCAAGAACAACATGTGACACCAATGCATGCTGGATGCAGCTTTATTTTTCAGACTCACAGACACAAGATGAAGCACCAACACATACATCAGGTAACACAGGACAAGATCTGATGCCTCTCAGTTATTGTAACTGCAACAAGCTATTAAAGCATCTAATCAGCTCATCACACTAAACTTCACAGTGTGCTGTCTGTGCATGCACATCTACTAACAAGTAGTGATCACTGGTTAGCTTGCAGCCACCTGAGAGAACCAGCTTGAGGAAGACGACGACGACGATGAAGAATCGGTGGCGTTGAGAGGGTTGATGACCCTGCAGTTGCGCCTGATCTCTCCCTGCGTCCCGGACAGCACGTCGATCTGCCCCATCTTGATCATGGCCCTGGCGAACTTGAGCCGGAATGTCGCCTCGCTGCGCACGAAGGAGTTGACGGTGGCCTTGAGGGCGGCGTTGGTCAGCAGCGCCGCGTCCGACTGGAAGAGGCCAAGGTTGTTGGTCAGCCCGACGTAGTACCTGTTGTCGAAGCTCGTCGGCGTCAAGATGTCCATGAAGGTCGTCGTCGTCGGGAACGTCTGGTTGCTGTTCGGCGGGCAGATGCTCTTCAGCAAGAACGCGTACGCCTTGCTCAAGGACGGATCAATCTGCACGAGACAATCAACCACACAGGTTAATTAGAACATATGGACTGCAAGTGTTCTTCATTTTTCTTTCAATTCTTTGATGAGTTGTTATTTAATAATTTACTCCATCGGTTGTGTTGGGGAAGTTGTAGAGGCGGTCGACGAAGCTGGAGCAGTGGGAGACGCCGATGGTGTGGGCGCCGGAGAGGACGACCATGTCCTCAGCGGTGAGGTTCTTGGCGGTGAAGTTGGCGACCAGATCGGCGGCGGTCGACGTCGGCGGCGGCAGGCTGTTGAGCGCGTCGTCCTCGAGGGAGATACGGCCGTCGCGGCGCCCCGCTGGCACCTGGTAGCCGAGGCCGCCGGACAGCACGACGCTGTCCCGCGCCATGAAGGCGAGGACATCGGCGCAGGAGACGACGCCGGGGCACGCCGCCTCGACAGCCAACTTGGCACGGTCGATCACGTCGAAGAAGCGGAGGCTGGGGTTGTTGGGAGGGGCGTCCTTCTCCGCCTTGGTCGCCGACCCCGGCTTCGTGTCGATCAGCACCGAGCCGTCGCAACCCTGCACGCACGCGGCACGCGCCATGGACGACGATGACGACGACGAGTTGGAACATGCATATCCATGGCTCCATGAAAGTGCTACTACTTACTCTGACGAAGCAGTCGTGGAAGTGCATGCGGATCATGGCTGGGGCGACGCCGGAGTTGTTGAGGAACGCAGCGGCGACGACCTGCTGGATAAGCGTCTCGGCGGTCGGGCACGTCGTGTCGTAGAAGCCGACGTCGAGGCAGGCGCCCACGGCGGTGGCCGAGATGAGCGCGGCCAGCACGGCGACCTTCATGGCCGGAGAGCTCATACTACTAGCTAAGTAAGCAAGCAAGCAAGCTGCCATATTTCTTCTTTTTCGTGGGCATTTTATAGCAGCAAGTCGTCGGACTTGCTAGCTTCCTTGTCTGCATGCAGGAAATGGGAGGGCAATTTCGTCAGAACAGGCGACCATTTTGTCGTATACATTGGCCGGCCGAATTCGCAGCAGCTGCGTGGATACCCCATGCTTGGATCGCGTGTCCTTTGGATCAAGCACCAAGCCAAAAAAACACTTATATTCATTCGGCTACAGAAGAACGTGTAAGTTTTTTTTTATAATTATATGAAAGACACGCACTGTATTAGGATGAGCAAGGATCAGTCCATATATAATCTATAACTGACTCTAGTTTAATTAATTAAACTAAGTGTTATTTTTAGATATAAAAAATAAAACTTAGTTCATTTAGTTGAATTAGAATAAATCATAAATTACTCACGTGTCAACTTGCGCCTATCTCTACACGCACACGTATATATCCCGGTGTGTTCTCTAACATAAGCTTGCTGCTCTTGCTACCACGACTTGATCCAAACCGTCAACTTGTTTAATCTGGGTAGGACAAAATAAACGGTGCTTGTCATGGGTTGTTATGTACTGACTATGCAGTACACATCTATATTGGATTGGTTTATTATCTATGCAAGTTGTATTAGTCTCTTTATTATCTGTGCAAGTTGTGCTAGTCTTTTTCTTGCTTGCTTGATTGACTTCCTACCTGAGTTTGAGTCATGATTTCATATATTTGTTCAATCTACTAATTAATTATTTGTCTGGTGGAGGCCTAACTATAGATGAGACTAGGATATGTAGGTCCATGACTCATTTAATTTGTGGTTAGCATGTAACCTTCTTCAAGCTGGTGAGTCTCTCATGCCGTCAACTTGGTGAAGCTATATATTGATTCATTTGGTTGAACGAACCTATAGGTTTGGAAACAAAGTTATTAACACCCTGTTCGCAACTGCGGATAGGTGTGGTTTAAATGAGCCAGCACTGAAAACCGGAGCACCGAACGCCCCGTGAACCTGCGAACAGTTCCGTTCCGCTCTGCTCGCTCCTGTGACCTCACGGGGTTACCTCCCCGTGACGCACCGTCTCCTCTCGAGTGGAGCGTGAGCCAGCACTGCCCCTCGCGCCGCCAATCGCCTCTTCCCTTTAGCTCGTGAGACACCTCCGGCCTCCGCTCTGGCCGCGGAGGTGTCTAGGCGAGTTCTGGGTGCCGCAGTAGGCAGCGAGGCCATTCCGTGGTGGTGTTGGCAGGCGGCGACGGAGGCCACGCTGCTGGGGGTACGGTCCGGCGGTCGTCGCTGTCTGGTCGTGAAAAGGACAGCACAGGGGCCGGGGTACCGTGGGCGTGGCAGCGGACGACCCCACCTCCGCATCGACGGTGGACAGCAGCGTCAGTGCTCGCGTCATCGTCTTCCGAGCTTAGGCGGAGGCAGCAGCGTTTGTCGGCATCTCGTCCTCCCGTGCATCACAGGGAGGTAAGATTCCCCTTTGTAGTGGATTATCTGGCCTGTCGTCTTCTTCCTCCCCTCATCTGTATTTGAACCGCCATCCAGCTGCCCTATGGGTTGCAAACGGCGAACGGTGAATCAAGAGGCTGGCGATCCGGAGCAAGGAGCGCCACCGTTGAAGCGCCGAGCAGCAGGAGGCAGCTCTCCCAGAGGCTGGTCTCCCGCCGCGCTGGACTCCAGCACTGGATCTTCGGCGTCGCTGCAGTCGGACGCCCGCTCCGGCTGCACAGCAGAGGAGGACGTCGCAGTGACCGCAAGGGCCCTGACAATGGTCGTCAGCACGTCGCCTGAAGCGCTTCGCTCGTTCGTCCGCCGCCTCACCCTTGCCACCGTCGTACGCTGCATCGATTGGGACCGAATCCCATCTTGCATTCCCCCTAAGGTAAGACACAAATTTTTTTGGCAATGTCTGCGGTCATTAGCCATTGTTGACTTCAATTCATAGATGACTGAGGGTCGCTTGACATGGTCTTGCGACGATCAACTATGCTTCCTCCAATGTTGCATGGAGGAGATAGCTACAGGGAACATCACTTCCAATTGTCCGAAAAATATGGCTTACATAAACTTGGAGAAGAAATTGGTTGATAGGAGGGGAAAGAAGGTGTCCAGGAAGCAAATTAAAAACTACTGGGATGCATTGAAAAAGCGATGGGTCCTGTGGTGCTGGCTTGAATCAAAAGCAACCGGTCTCAGTCGCGATCCAGCCACGCAAGCCATCGTAGCAGATGCGGCCTGGTGGGACAATGTAATTTCGGTATGTGATCTCATTGTATATATTTCAATCAATGTACTTTTAGTTCTGATGTTGTTTGCTTATGTGAGCATTGCAGTACATTAGTCTAAGTACAATAGTCCCATTATGTACATCAACAATCTGTCTACTTGTTCACTGAAAAGCAGATGCCATTTGTTATGTATGTTCAAAATCAAAGTGCTGACTTTGTTGCCATGCTTGCCATTCTCCCAATTTTAGAAGTACTCACAAACATGTCAAATTGTGTCCTGCTTGTAGCTTCCAATCAATATATAGAGCAGATGACACATTGTGCCTACTGTAAAACCGTTGTTATATGCAAAATATATTGGCAAACCCTTTTTTTCAGATGTGATAATCATCCTAAATTTGGGACTGACAAGTGAGGAGTTGCTATGTTGGCTGTGAACTGAGTTTTCGTTAATACATGTTATCAGAAATAGAAGCACTGTCTACAATTTAAATTTGAAGTACCTTCCAATCAATACATAGAGCAGTGGACAAATTGTGCATACTGTTTTCTGCTGTTATGTGCAAAATGTATTCCCAAACCTTTCTTTTCCGATCGGATACTCATCCTAAATGTGGGACTGACAAGTTAGGCGTTCAAATGTTGGCTGTGCACTTAGTTTTGTTTACTAGATGATATCACAAATAGAAGCACTGTCTCAAATTTCAAATTTTATTTTGTAGTTACATATCTACTTAATTTCAAATATGTCTTCACTTATGTGTTGACACATCGCAAACATCACATAGATCGTGCAGCATTGCTTGAACCCTTCACAAATTTATTCGCACTGATGATAGAAATGTAAAGGCTTCATACATATTTAATTATTGTTGCTGTATTTGTTCATGTATTACACATATCTATTAATATTGTAGCTGATGTAACTGAAGCTGTGCTGTTCTGCCGCTTGTTGTGTGTAACTGACCATGTTTGTACTACTATAACACACCTACTCGTGTGGTTGCAGATGAAGAAAGATGTAGCTTCGTTTCGCCGAACCCCGCTGCAGTTCATTGATGAGCACAACGCAGTTTTCCGTGGACGTACAGTCACCGGTGACCCCTCCAACATTGCAGGGGGAGCACCGGAACAGGCAGCTCAGGACCAAGAGGGTAGCCGTCCAGACCCTATCGACCTAGATTCACTGCCCAACATCCCTTTCAGAGGAACCTCCCCTGAAGGTCGAAGCAATCAGAATAAGGGAAAGGGGAAGAGATGCATTTCGGGTGATGCATCTATAGATAGCTCTTCGAAGAGAACACGAACTACGACAGACTCGTCAGCGGGCGCAGCCTTGCAGCGGCTGGCTGACCTTAGAATGGAGGCCATGGAGAGTAGGGCCCAGAGGTTGGAGAAGAGAAAAGAGAAATGCCCAGAAGCATGCATGGATCTCGTGGAGTTCGATGGCCACAGCACCACAAGCCCTACATGGAGCAAGGCCATGCATCTATTCCATGACCCGTACTATCGCGGGTTTTTCCTCAAGAACTGCAAAAGTGCCCAGGAGAGAGAGCACTTCATTGAGACCCACTACAACTTGAAGATGGGAGGGAATCTGGGTGCGACTGGACCTATGGGAGGGCAATCTGGATTTGGTGGGGCCTTTTTTGGTGCTCCACATGTACAAGGGGGGTTTCCTCCAGGAGCAGGCCATTGGGGGTATGGCCCTTTTGGGGGAGGATTTGGACCAGGAGGTTATTACCCAGGTTGTGGAGGTCCGGGGTATGGAGGGTTCATTGCAGGGGTTGGAAGGGCTGCACAGGGCGGATTTGGTGGTGGGGTTGGACGATCTGGGCATGGTGGGTTTGTTGCATCAGCTGCACCTCCAGCACATCGTGGGTTTGGTCCATCAGCTGCTACTCCCGGAGAGTGGGGCTATCCTCTAGATGGTTTCGGCATAGTGGGTGGGGGACCATGGGATTGCCACCAGGGGGTAGATGCAGGTGATGGATGCTTTGGGGAAGAGGATGACGGTGGACAGAAATGAGTAGGGGTTTGTTTAGTATCGATGAGTGTAACTTTATATTCGAACATCAATATTGGTAGTACGGTTGATTGCATTATCATTTGTTTCTACACTGTTGTACCATGTGAACAATTTGTCAATTTGTGATAGCACGGTGTGTCATTTATTTGTGCCAAATAATTACTTATTTCCGTTATTTCAATTTACAATTACCGTATACTCATGTCATTTGTTGTTATTGCAGTATAGATGCTTATTATATTTTTTGGCATGACAATATTATGTATGGTGCTGTATGTATAATTCATTATAAATATTTAGTTCTCCACATAATTATTACTTCATAAACCCGTACACACGATCGATTAGTACTTACAGCTATACAATTGTTACTGACAGAACTTCTCTCTATCATACATAATTGGTTTTTGAATGTCAGGTTACGGAGCGATGAGCAGCGACGATAATACTGAATCCGAGACATGCACCATCGAAGATGACGACGCAAAAATGGAAGCTGATGAGAGATCGTACAGCAGTTTGGAGGATGAGGTCATTGACAATGTAATGCGGTCCAATACAAGAGCACCGCGTCGTGTACCTGTGCAGAGTGGAATAAGTTGGATGCTAGAGACCATGGAAAATCCAACGCAGTGCCGGAACATTTTTCGCTTCACAGCACAGCAGATTAGTACTCTTCATGAGTTGCTAACAACGCGTTACAAACTACAAGGTACATACGAAATCTGTACCTTAGAAGCACTTGGCATATTTTTGTTCACAATGGCAGGTCCTCAAGCAAATAAAATCACAAACAACCGGTGGGTGTGTTCTAGCTCGACAGTATCGGTGTACTTTCGTCGGGTGTTGGACTCTGTTACTGCTATGGCTGCTGACATTTTGAAGCCGGTTGATCCAAATTTCTGTACTGTTCATCCCAGGCTTCTGAATGACGACCGATTCATTCCATTCCAGAACTCGGTTGGTGCTGTCGATGGAACGCACATTCCTGTTGTAGTCCCAAACCATCGGGATATCGAGTACAGGAATCAGCACAACGAGACTACAAGAAATGCTCTTGTAATTACCGGCTGGGATGAAAGGGTGATTTTTCTTGACTGTGGTTGGCCTGGGTCCGTTCACGACCAACGTGTGCTACAGAACGCAATATATGGGTATCCATATCATTTTCCTAGACCACCGCTTGGTAAGTCTGTTTTAGTGTAAGGTTCATTTTCTTATCAGTTCGATCTTGGTTTTTTTGCATTTCTTCGTGATCCGTACTCACAACAGTTTGATGTTTTGTAGAAAAATATTTTCTCGTAGATTCTGGGTATCCCTGTCGAATGGGATTCCTACCGCCATTTCCCCAAGTACGGTACCACCGAGACCAGTTTGTCGGACCTACTACACCTGCGCCGTACGGCATGCATGAAGAGTTCAACTTCATACATTCATCTCTGAGAAATACAATTGAGAGGCTTTTTGGGAGAATTAAAAATAGATGGAGAATTCTAAAAGGTGTCCCGAGCTACGATATTGAAGTCCAGACTGCCATCATACAGTCTGCATTTATGCTGCATAATTTTGGGGTGGACTGTGAAGAGGACAACTTCATACACGTCAACCAGTTCTATAATGGACAGCCCATCGATCCAGTTTCAGCGCCATTCCGTGTTCGGTATAATGCGCCAAATAGCGAGGAATCTATGAATACAATTCGTGACTGGATTGAAACACGTGGCAAGTGGTTAGATTTATGAACTTCTGTGTTATTTGTAACAAATTATAAGGCGGTGTTGGACATGGAATTTTTGCTGGCTTATAAATCCTGATATTCTTTCCGGTTTATTTTTCTAGCTTATAAGCCACACGCAAAACGAGGAATGTCAGCAGCGCATGATTACTTAAGTATTTACTATTAACAACTAAAAAAATGGAACTATTTGCTTTTTAAGATACTTTCATATATAAAATTTGTAAAAAAAACACATTGTTTATCGTTTTGGAAAGCGTGCGCACAAAAAATGAAGATTTCAGTAGCTTAATTAAGCTCTGCAGAACATAGCCAAAATACATGCAAAACGAAGAGCATCATTAATGAGTGATTAATTACGTATTAACTATTACAAAATTGAAAAATAGATCTATTAAAATTGTTTACATATACTTTCATGTACAAATTTTTATTTTAAAAATACACCGTTTAGCATTTTAGGGTGCGTGCTCACAGAAATCTAGAAAATAATCTGCTTAAATAACTGACAAAATAAGCATCTGAAATATATAAATGTATTTCACTTCTTTTCGTATGTACCTATTGCCGTGCGTCGATGTTGGGCGGTAGCTTCTGGGCGTCGCAGTTTTCTGTTTGTCCCGCGTCGGACGGCACCGACGCTCCGTCCGTGTGCCGACGACGACGCTCCGTCCAACGGAAAAAGCAAGCACGTCTGGAGTCCAACGCCAGCTGCTCCCGCCGTGCTTTTTTTAAGCACTTGCGAGCAGGGCGTAATTGGTAGTAGTTTCATCTTGTTGAGCAAGCATAGACCTATGATATGTCAATGAAGTTTTACGGCACAATTGGGTTGGGTAGGTAATTGAACCATGATTTGCAGAATCCCTTCGGTACCCATTAAACCATAATTGGTATAAAGCTTACTCCACAGCTCGTCACGTCATCTATGCATATTAACCGTCAGATCTTGATTGGATGGGCTCCACAGCCCTCCGTTCGCATCTCTCCAAAGTCGGCTGCTGGGCCAGCAACCAACGAAAGGAAGCTTTACCTTCTTTGAGAGCAGCCCACAGACAAAAGCGGCCGACAGAGGAAACGCCAGGTACTTCTCATTCATGCGTCGTTCTGTTCTCGAGAGAAAAAACACAAGACGGTGGCGGCATTCGCTGGCACGGTCCGGGACAATGATGGCGTCGAGCGGCTTCCTCTTGCACGGTGGGTCACGCATGGAGGGCAGTCAACTCGAGCCATCATCTCATCCCCACACGATGAAACGCAACACGGAGCGGAGTTCCCAGCGTGCGTCTTCGTCTGATGCTGTGAATCGAGCCCTCGGTCATCTTCGGCTCACCATGAACAGACACCAATACATCTCCCGTCAATTTGGCACGGCATGGTCGATTCCTCTTCGGCGAGAATCGTTCTCCGGAAGTGAAACAACCATCAAAGGGCAGCCGAGTGGCCGTAGTGTTGAATGTCATGTTTCCTTTTGTCACCTAACGCATATTTTTAATTCTGCCACTAATCCCTGCAATCACTGCATATTTGATCTAGCTGTTGCCATCCTATACATATACTTCTATATGGGAGGCTTCGGCACCGCTCAACTTCTCACCCTAATCTTCCCAACCATGTCCCAGGAACGGGTTATGCCCTTCTGACCTTCTTTGTTCCCAATCTACTCTATTTATTGGATTTGTTTTTATAGCTATATAATTGATCATCCTTTCGTAGAACCTGCCTACGTATGTTATTACTCCAAATATCTGATTGATTGATATATGATGCAATGTACATGCACCAATATTTGTTTGTTGCTTTGCAGTCATTTTTACTTCATATTTAATGTTTCTGCCTATAATTATCTTCTACATTGATCTATCCCTACACAGCGAATACGCTGTAAAGCTGCACTTCCAATAATTTTGGTGGTAAGCAGTTATGATTTCGCTCATGAAATTGTTGTTTGCATAGGCCATGGTGAGCTTTATGATCGCTACACTAAAACCACTTTGTATTTTTGCAGCCTTCGGTCTCTAATGGTATACATGTATGATTAGCTTTGCTAAGTTTTTTAGGTGAATAATGGAACCAAAATATATGGGTCCTTGGCTATATTTTGGGTGGTTATTTTGCTCCCCTACATCTAAGCTTCCGAAAACATCCCATATTCATATTAAGCATTTCTATTTGACAAACTTAATTACCTGAATACTTTGATTAACCCCCATAAAACTTGGTAGTTCCTTCTACAGTGAAATTTGAGTTTCAGTGTCATGATCATGTCATCGTGATCAATCATTTAGGTAACTTTTATGTAGCACGTGCACTGAAAAACTTATAACATTGGATATCCAAATAAATCTAATTGCATTTGTAAAGGCAAGACCAAGATCTGAAGATATTTAATATTCCATCTAATTTATACTAATCGCTTTTGTTTCATTTAAGTTCTATATGCAATTGGTATTTTGGTATGCAATTTGTGCTATAATATTTCGGACAGATTGAGTGCCTAGAAAGCTAGCCTTTTAGGTGCCATGAATCTATTTATTTTTCAATTGATTAAACGGTGTTTATGATCGAGATGTCAAGTGTCTGACCTCTGTGCAGGTTGATTATTCCCGCAATGCCCATATGTATATAATTGGGTTTCTAAAGCTTTCAACATCCACATTCTAAAAGGCTTTACATTTGCTAAAATATGAAACAATTCATGAAGCATTGCTATTTTATAAATCATAATAACCGACGCCTTTTGTTAATTTTTTTTAGGATTTTATTTGTTTCATCCGAAACATTGACAAGCAATTGGATCTTTCATCTTTAGCCTTTAGTTTTTCTATTTGTAAATTTCGCTGGCAGCTGAATATTTCAAATATGGTTTCTTACCAAATTGTAAACATGTTTAATAAGATTGTTTGCAGTAATATTGCACATTGAGAATTATTCTTTTATGCCCGCAGCAACGGGCGAGGTATCAACTAGTGTTTTATGGATATCCATCCATGCACAGTTTTATCCTCTTAGCAGCAATATTTCTGTTGGAATCAAAATATGTTTTTATCCAAGTCACATTAAAGTAAAATATGTTAAAAAACCAGTGACATAGCTTGCCACTGGGAGGGCAGATTATTTTGTGAACGGTCAAACTTTAGATCTCAATCTGCAATTACGTATACGTTGACAAAAATATTTGTTTACATCTAATATACTACCTCCGGTTTTTAATATTTGATATCATTAACTTTTAGAATCATGTTTGATCATTTATATTATTCAAAAAAATTATACAAATATGCAAAAATATAAGTCAGGCTTAAAGTCCCTTCTGTGATAAAACAAATCACAACAAAATAATTAATAATTATATTTTTTAAAATAAGACAAGTGATCGAGCGTAATTTTAAAAATCAACGACATCAACCGTTGAAAACAGAGGAAGTATTCTCGAACTGATCGAGCGGATTATTGTCCAAGCTTGGAGAGTCATGCTGCATGAAGTTGTTCCTTGCATCCATGAACTGACATTTTCAGGCAGAACAAGTTATGTGCCTGATGGCTGCAAACTTATATTGCACATGTTATTTATTTATTTATTTAAATTAATAGGAAACATATACGAAGACTAGAAGGCAGATAACAGGTCTTGCTCCTAAAATAAATTATCCACAGGAACAATGGAAAATGATACTATTAGATGCTCAATAATAATTAACAACGACAAGACCCGACTGGTCCACTTTTATGTAGATACATTTCAGAAGTAGATGAATCAGTTATAGCTTAAATACGGAAAAATTCAGTAAGTTGAACCGTTCTTCCTAGTTGTCACAGTCTTCTATAATTTTTTTCCCGAGGTTTCTTCTTCAGCTAGAGCATATATTAATTGAACAGAAAGGAAAAGGAGGCCCTTACCTAGTCCTACTTTTCTTCAGAAAAATATTTAGCTAACCGTTAACAAGGTCATGATTAATTGTCTGGTTGGTTGCTGCTTAAACAAAAAAAAAGGGTAGAAGTGACATGAAAGAATAGGAAAAACCAAACACAGAACAAAGAACGAACAATATTTAGGGTATAAAACACATGAAAACTTTGTGTTACGCAGCCAAGTACCACAAGAAATTCCCATTAGTATTTCTTGACTCCATGATTTGTTCCCAGATAGCAAATCTAAGGCCACTACTGGAATATGGGAATTTTCTTAGATTCATGAATTAGTTTGTTTTCTGTCAAAGTTTTGAGTTTCAGCCATGACCTAATTAAGGTCTTTTTGCACCGGCCGCTTTTCAGAATCTCGAGCTTGTTAAATATGGCCTAAGTATGATGCTAATGGAGATAAGTGCCATAAGTCCTTCTGAATTTTTTTCTACATACTAACTCATGCAACAGAAGTAACCTCACCTGATATTATTTCAATGATTTAGTAAATATAATTATGAATTTTGGTAGACGCTAGACTACGGCGGGACGTGCCGTATACACCGTACACAAATACGTACCGTTCGGTTGTTAATTTGTGCAACAAATAATGCGCCCTAATCAGATTAAATGAGGTGGAAATGAAATATGATAAGATCGGTGAAACTGGCGGTTGGGGAATACAAGTGTCAACATTCAGCACTAACATCGATCAGTTTATTTAGCTGATAATATGCCATTAAACTGTTCTAATACATATGCACCTCATGTTTTTTTTTGAAAAAGAATTCACATAGTTCCATTAAACCAGTGATCCAGCTAAATCACCGGCCACCAACACTAAAATACAGCCTGGGGCACCCATCGTTACAAAATCTGAGCCAACATCACAACAGGATCCTAATACGGCTAACTCATGCGCTACTTGATTACAATCCCTTGGGACATGCTCTATGCTTGAAAGGATGAAATCATCATATAGGCACTCCTTAAGCTCACGCCAGTCTAAAGACCAGGACTATCACAGCTTGCTTTACTTGTAGAGCATCAGTTTCAAAAACAATCTGCCCAATACCCCCTCAGCTGCAGCTCTTGCTCCTCTGATGCACCCAATCAATTCAGCATGCATTGGATCAAGAGCATACTCCAACTTCCCAGCACCAGTCTGAATCACAGTGCCCTCCTCGTCACAGATAACATAACCCCAGCTTCCCTCCTTTTTCAACTGATCAAAAGCCCCATCCACATTAATTTTCAGTATTCCACGCCCAGGACGTCTCCACTTTTGGTGACTTGCAGCTACCGAAGCACTTTGATTCTTCTCTCCTGTATGCATGATTTCCTCTGCTTGCCTGTTAGACAGGTAAGCTAATTCAGATGCTCCTCTCCTCTGTTCACCCTCTCTTATCTTATTTCTTTCATGCCACCAATTGTTCAGCATGTTAACAACATTTTCTCTTCTTTTCAAATTAGAGTCAAATGGTCAGCTCGGCGAGTTAAGTTGTACAAGCTTAAGGTATCTGGAGGCAGCATTTCGTTTCACATGTGATAAATAAAATACATCAAGTTGATGTTTCATGTTTGTCTGGTCTGCTCCCTTTTCTTCTTCTCTATACTACATTACATACTGAGTCATTGTAAACATAATCCCTCTATTTCAAAATATAAGTATTATAAGTAATGCAACGTTCATGGTTTTCTTTCAGCATAAGGCACCTATGCAAATTAGAAACATGTTTTCTCTCTCTTTTGCATACTTTCATTTATCCATCATCTCTTCGATCAAAAGTAACGAGTAGGCACGCAACAAAGCTACGTATCCTATCTTTCTATATAGTTAGAACACATTGACTATCATTTACTGCTATAAAGCTGCAAAATCGTGAGGTCACGTCGCTTGAATTAGAGCCATTCGATCTTATCTCTCCTACGTTAGAGCCATAGGATTGAATCCAAGTTTTTCTGATTTTTAAACTTTAAAAATGGATTTATCTATTTTTTAAAGAAAATTTTATGTATAAAGTATTTAAAAAAATGCACAGTTTAGCAGTTCGGGAAGGATGCTCACGAAAAACAAGTGAATAAGCTTAAGCCATAAGCTGATTCAAACAATGCCCCTTCCCGGATCATTCATCTCCTTCCTTCTTTTTCTCCCCCATGGTTCCACCTGATCGTGATAGAGCTGCCCGTCTTCTCAACCTATTCCGTTTCTCCAACACTTTTCCTATTCCTGTCCATCTCAACAAAATGCCATTTCCTCGTCTTCCAGGAAAAACCACAACCCATCAATTCTTGGTGCACCGTCGCAATGGAGGTCATCATCTCGTATGTACTGCAGACAGCCATACATTTGATACCTTACCTTCTCCACTTGCTGATTTGTTTTCCGATAATTTGCCCTGTGTTTTTACTGCAGTACTGCCTCCCATGGCTCGTGGACACAGGACATCCAATTTGTCTCTGTGTTTTAATTTTTCTTCTTTCTCTGATTGGATACAGATTTTTTATCAATGATATTACACTCTACATCTTACATAATTTTATCATTTTAATTCCCTGCGGTTGTTGGATCCAGGGCATATCAACACACATTCCCAAAATCAGCCAGTTATGAAAGAAAAGAGGAAACTATACATTATGAACCGGTTGTGTTGTCAAGATGTTCTGTTGTCAAGAGCAAACTATACAGGTACCCGTAAATGTTATTCTCCCATCTCGCAAAGTGGCCATGCATTTTTCTGTGCATACATATTGGCATATTGTTCCTGCATGGTATTGATGGTAAACTTTCTTCGAGATACTACTTCAATTTCCAGTTTGCTATTTTTTTTTTAGGAAAAGGGTTTCTGAAAGAGTAGCAAAGGGATGTCTATTTGCCTTTTCTCTTTACCATTTGTGCTCTGAATTTACGTATTGAAAGGGATGTCTATTTCATTTTTCAGTCTTTGTACTATATATCCAAGTAACATATATAGGATGCTTGCACAAATAGACTGTACCCTTCTTGCTTGAATTCGGTTTTAAATTTCTAGTTATGTTTTGAACCAACCAAGTACATGAATAGATGCCATCTTTCTAGCCCCATGCATCCTCCTCCCAAAAATTTTCCCTCGATATAATGATCCTTCTCCCCCATCAATTTGTATTTATGTACATGAATTAGTCATTTCCTCCAATTTCCTTCCCACCAAACGGCAGATTTTTATGTTGATTCGACAAAATGCATTCTAAGAACATTTAGATTCAGTTTTTTACTGAACATATAGCTTCAGCGTCCAAGGTTTCAATACTACATACTATGTGGAACAATGACTCTTCTGAATTACATTGCTCTGTTGTACAGTTGGGATCAACGCTCATGAACCTGGCAATGCGTCTACACCATATGCATCGGGATGCATGCTGCTTTGCTTAGTTCTGCAAGGCCTTAATAGCCAGGCTGGATCTCATGGCACCATATGCATCTACACATTTTTCACAACTACTGCAGAAGCATGGTCACTCTTCTTTTCATCAAAAGGAATTCAATTCGACCAGATACGTATGAAAATCCCGCAGCAATGCGCGGGGTACCTCTAGTTAATATATCCCTTATTTCGATAGAAGAGGAAGACATTAAGACATTAACATGAGCAGTTGGGCACCATGGCCACTTGCATGTACTATTAGTTTCACAACATAGCTACTCAATTTGTTTAATTTTGACAGAAGAAATCAATTGGGTGGGTGATCAGACTCTTTTCATAAAAATGTTTGATCAAGAGAAACGTAGAGAATGGACCGACCGCATAGCGCAGTGGATTAGCGCGTCTGACTTCGGATCAGAAGGTCGTGGGTTCGACTCCCACTGTGGTCGGAATTTTCTTTTCATTTTATTTTATTTTATTTTTCTTTGTGAACTATCTGTTAAACTGGCAGGATGAGACGCAGCAGAGCCCCTTTTTTTCCTTTCTTTTTATTTGAGGGATGTTTCTTTTTTAAAAAAAAACATAGGTTGAACAGTACAATAAGAAGGCTTGATACTTGTAGGAACCGATTTGGTCCTGGAGTACATATCCACGGATAATTGCACTATGCAATTTCTGCATCCATTTTTTTAGTGTTCCAACCGATTACACACCGTTAGTTAGAATCTCCAATGAACCCAAAAGTTCTCAAATTGCAAACTTAGCGACCGTCGGTGAAATGCTAAAATATTATTCGTCTGTGTTTGCAAATGTTACAGGAGTATTCAGTAAAATCAGTAATCAAGTGTACATGTAAAAATGGAACATTTCATGGCAAGAACAAAACAAATAACAAATGCCTTGCCAAGGTTTAAAGTTCAATCTGCATGTCCTGAAATATTAGACAATACAAACGAACAATGTTGTTATATATACATCAAACAGAACTGGGGGCGTACATGTTGTTGCTTGTCCCAGATTTTGTCAGTTCTTCAGATCCTCTTCGAGCTCGTCAAACTCCCAACCATTGATCTCCTCGCCTGAAAAATCTTTATCCTCCGATCCAAGTTCTGCTCCCAGGTTTGCAAGCTCACTGTCAGGATTCAGATGCTGCTCGGGCTTCATGGGAGATTTTGGAGAGTCAACGTGTGCCGCCTTAGGGGTAGCAGGTGCTGGGATAGGTGAAGGGCTCAATTCAGATCTCTCCTCAGGTAGTGGCTTTGATTTATGGGCTTCTATGCTTAGAATTGGCCTTTCTATAGATTCAAATTCTTCCCTCAATTTCTCGATCTCGGCAATTAGGTTCTTGACCTCTGGATCATCTCTCCTGGACATATATGAGAAGTTCAGTATTCAGATTTCAAAGGAGCAAGATCGCGTGGATGTAAAATAATACATCAAGGAGAGAACAGACAACAATACCTAGAATTAGCCCCTTGCTCAGAGTAAAATAACTTCTTTATGTGATCAGCAATACTGAAAGCAATTATGATCTGAAAAATATTGACACCATCATCAGCCAATTACATACAAGAGCAAGCAGGCTAAAAGTTGTCAAACTAGAGAACATATGTAATAATTTGTTGGATAAATGACTGCATCAGTTTGGAGACCAATGCAAGTATGTTCAATAGTACTATGAGAAAATAAATACGAAAGCATGCATAGAAAATCAACTGGTAAAATAAATATTGCGCTTGAATGTAAGATTAGGCCTAAGCACAGTGGCGGAGTAGGAACCTTCTTTTCAGTTTCCAAATATTCCTCTTCAAGACTTATTCTTGGGTTTGTCTTCTCAGATGTTTCATCATCTTCATGTTGTGTTGTCTCTTCCCTACAAGACAAATCCAAACCGTAAGTATGCACCAATATGATATAATGAGTACATTGAATAAAGAGAGAGAAACTGAAGTACCTTGAGTTCAAGACCACCAAGTTATCCACATATGTTCGGATACTCTCAATTGAGGGGCTTAGGACTTCCTAGTATATACAAAATTCACAGATGAGACAGAATGAAATGGAGATGTGTATCCTAGTTTGTGGTACTACGGTAGACAAGGATGACTTGCCTTGAAGACTGAAAGGTGATGTTTGGTCAACTTCAGAAAACTACTCACACCTCTCTCCAACTCATCACTGAGGTCACAACACATCACAAAAGGGTAAAACAGGTCAGCACCTAAGTTTCTCTCACCTCTTTTATATGAAAGGAAAAGTACATATAAAAGAAGCAATCAAAGGACTGTATAGCAATAACTACCAACATAGTAACATACATACCATGTTTTCTTTTCCTTCTGTTCATTGTATGTTGACTGGAGCTGCCAGGTATCCTCGAGGAAATTGATCCAGGTCTTGACTACATTGGCTTCCACATTACATGAGGCAATGGATTTCATGAGGTCGTCCTCCTATAAGTTGATGCAGAAAGAAAACGAATCAAGCTCAAGAACCATCTTGAGGAACAAATATATGGAAAATTGGAAATAAACAAGTTCTTCAACAGAATGATGGGAAAGGCACCTTTGTTTTTAATTTAAATATAATTTGGTTGTTTGCTTCATCAAATTGGTCCCTCTCTTCCCTAGTTTTCTTGAGGCGCCCAGCAGCAGCATTTAGTGATATATTGACCTGCAGTTGAGAAATATTTGTACAAAAGAACATTTTTTAAATTCAAATAACTTTCTTGAGGAAGGTGTTCTAAATTCAAAGGGAACATAGTACGGGATGCTGAGATGGTTAAATCTTTTTATTCAGACTAGGGTTCAATGCTTATTGGTGGATAATAATTAAACTTCCTGTCTAAGAACATCTCTACAGTCAAGAATAGTATTTTCTCTCAGTGAGAATCTTGCAGAGGTTTATTTTAATTCAGCTTCAAATTTGAAATTTCTACTGTCTATCTAACGGAATCTATGGTCTAGCAAAGTTCCCAGACTCCTTTCGGTCTTGCAGAGAATTTTATTTTATTCTCTCTGTTGGATCTGTTTGTTCATATGATGGGATGATAACAACCAGATCGAATAAGTGTCAGGATTCCCATCCATCACAGAAATCAACCATTCCTTGGATTCCTGTCCAAAACCAAAAGGACCACTTTTGTTCACACTAAGACATTTTGTCTCTGTACCAATTGGATATGCCAGATCTTGTATTGCACATTCCATACTGAAAGAGCCTTTTCCAGGCACCATTTACAGTTCAAGCTTACTAATAAATCATCCTAATCAGATGAAATACGAAAGTTAGTTAAACAGCTTGCCTATCACACCACAGTATGTGTGAATTCTGGAAATTCTCCTTTGAGAATATAAGGTTAGGTAATCCAAATTTGGTGCGCCCATGATTAAAAACTAGCACAATGGAGATAAATCACAACATAGCTTCTAGGGATCTAACATCAAGGAAAAGGTACCTTTTTCAGCTGAGCCTCAAGTTCATCTCTTTGCTTCTCCAATTCAGTAATCTCATCAAGCAACTCCTACATCAGGCCATAAAAAGAAAAGAATAGATAAGGATTGAATTAATAGCAAAATAAGCAGAGTAGAAGCCAAAAAGCCATACTCATTTCGTAGCATATGTATATAATACATTGAATGATGTGAACAAAAAATTGGCATAGTGCGGTAGAAAGGTCTGTTCCATGGACTCCATATTAACAATGCATAACCACCTTGCTATGGTATTTTCAAGGAAAAAAGAAGCTACAGATATAGCTTGACAGGCACATGCATTGGACATATTTACAGGTAAGTACTGGACAGGAAATGGTGAATGGAGCGTGCTTGCCATCCATGAATTATATACTAGTGCAGGAATTCTATAGGGGTTTTGGAGAAAAGCAAAAACATCCACTATCACTATTGGAATCCTCATGAAATTCCTATGAGAGCCCTGTGCTCCAAGTGGGACAAACATTTCGATTCATTTTTAATTAAATTTTAGAATCGCACTAAGGTATTCCACACATACAACAGGCTAGCAGTTGTACCTTCTCAACTTCACTCACTTCATTCTCCTTCTTAACACGGAAGTTCAGAGCATCTTCTTTCTGGCGCCTGGTATAAAAGCCAAATTAAAATCTCACATATATTTGCTGGTAATATGGTTCAAACGATACGAAGAAAATTAGTCTAGAAAATTAATATGCCAAAGGAAAAGGAAGCAACACAAAGATAAAATTTCTTGACAAGGAAAACAAAATGGAAAATAGAACTTATGAATAATCAGTAAATGAATACATTGCTAGTTAAGTACAGCTACAAATTCTGAAGTGCTGGTTTTGACTACGAAGTAATCAACCATTTAAATACCCCCCAGAAATAACTTATAAAAAAACACAGCAGTTCCAAGACACGTCAGTTCAGAGCAAATTTGGTATCAAGTATAAATGTAGCCCACAAAGAAAAAGGATGATATATACAAGGATTGAATATATCATTGAGAAAGAATTGTTCACATTAGAACTGGAGCAAGAATATGTATTACATACTATTGAGTGCTGACAAATGATTATGGATAATAGAATAACATCTTTCATACAGGAAAATAATTTCAGAAACAAAACCTGTTGTCCAAAATACGTTGCTCTGCCTTGGAGGATGAATTGGCAAGGGAATCTGCCAAGATCTTTAATTTATCGATCTGCAATATGTTGTGACATTGTTAAAATCCACACCAAACTTATTTGCAGGTCAAGAGAAGCTATTTAATAATTACTTTAAGTAAAACTGCTGGCCTGCTGGGCTTACATGGTGACTACCAAAGATAAGCAGTACACCATTTTGAGCCACATAAATCCTACTTACAACAAACTTTCTCATAATTTAACTTCTATCGTTGTTTTTAAAAGTCTGCTGAATAGATCCTGAAAAGTAGGAGAACCAGTATAACCAAGAAAAACATCTTGCCAGCCTAGATTGTGTTCTAGTGGATTACGTGATGAGCAATTTAAGGAATATACAGGATTGCATCTAAACTTCAAAACTCAAAAGCTTATAAAAAGAAGACTTAAGACATAAGCATGCCTTCTGAGAATGGATCTCCAGAGAGTCTCCATGTGATATTGACTTCTTCTGCAGTATAAGTTCTTCTACTCTAGAGCATAGACGGACTTCGACAAGTGCTTCTTTTAAACCCTGGGAAAACAGATGATACAGTATCTTCCTTTAGAGCCTTGAAAACAACGACATACTGAACATATAAAACAGAATAACAAGCACTTGAAAGCAGTAAATAGATGCACAATGCATGTAAAGTAATGCAGAACAAACAAATGTTCATAATCACATAGAATTAGTTCTAGAACTTTTCAGTCAGGGCCTTTCTGGTAAACCATACAAATGAATATCTAGCCAGACTAGAATGCATTCATTTCAAAAATCATATGAATATTTTAGAATGTGTGTGGTAAACACTCAACATTTTCGCTACTAATGAAGTTTATATAAGTTGATCTGAAACAAAGACAGTGTTTTTCTCATGATCTGCATTTAGTTTTTCTTTAATTTCTCAACATATTTCTATAAAAAAAATTATGGCCATACACACATATGGGTGACCATGTCAACATCCAAACCGAAATACATGTTTGCTAGAGCGTGTATCATATAGCCAAAAATCTATGGAGTCAAACTGAACTAATGACTTCTGTGAAATATTTGCATATGGAAGTAAGCATTCAAAAGGCCACCAATGTCACCAAATGAAGAATAAATTCCAAAGCCAGATTACATTAATCATTGAACTGCTTTGGACATCTAGCTGCTAAGCACTGTGCAATAAACTCTAATTAAACAAACAAGAAAGTAAATCCGTACTGTATATAATTAGGTAATACCTCAATATTTTCAACAGAAATATTCCCTGACGATTTATCTTGATCTTCAGTTATCTGGGCTCGTGATTTCTCCTTCTCATCTAGTTTTTTCCACAACTCAAGGGTTTCAGCATCTATCCTGAAATCACGTACTACCTTGAAATTAAGCAGCTAATATAGCTCTACGAGCAAGCACAAATATCTCTTCAAAAGTATTTGGAACCCTTGGTGTTGCAAGAATTGCAAGAAGAAAAACTCTAATATTGATCCAAACCAATTTCAAAGGTTGGTAAAAGCTTTCACGTGTGTTATCCGTTATCCTGTACTTAGGGGGGGGGGGGGGGGTGGGAGAACATGATTTTGACAGTTTTAAGCTACATGATTAATCTCATGATTGAAAATCGCAGATTGTAGGGTAAAAAGTTAAACACCACTGACAAAAATAGATACGAAGCTCATAAGTGGGTCAAGTATCACCTCATAATGTCCGCATTTCTCTTTAGCCCTGAAATGACACTCTGGGTATATTCAAGCAGCTCTTCGCGCTTCACCTGTTGACACAGATACAATGCATCATTGGACACATCTATCAATCTAAAAAGTTGAAAGAGTGTGCATCAGTATGCAGTTTTTCACTTCAAAATTACATGCAATTTGCATCTTAGAAAATAATTCCAAAAATTTTTAAAAAGCTAGAAATAAGCTATTTTTTTTCTTAAGAAAACATCTTGTCAGAAGTGAAGATTCGTTGACTAGTTAAAACCAATTACACTGCAGTTTTTCTAGGACACAATGAACCAATTAAATAACTAGGCAAGAACCACGACCTAGGTAGGAGTACAATCTAACACAACCAGAAGCATACCAGGACTTCATCTTTGTAATCTGAAAGCGCCTTCGCCAAGTCTTGTACAGTGTCCATGATTTTCTTGTTGACTTCTTTCCCTCCAGTAAGACACAGCCTGTAGGAAACAAGATTAGTACCAATTGTAAATTACAAAAGATCCACCGGTCCAAGACCAGAGAAAATTGAAGTAGCTGAGATTGTACAGAATGCTCAGAAAAACTATATGCGCAATGGTATTAAGTACTTTACTAATAACGATTGAGTGCATATATTTTTTAGTGGAAAGCTCATAACAGAACATAAGAAACCTAAGACATAGCAGAATGGTAAACCAAATAGCAAACTTGGATTGAATAAACAGATCCAACTATCACCAAATAAAAAAAGTCAACATTTTTATAGAAAGCAGGGATTAAGATGGTAAATATATAACTATTATGGATGTTGAATCGTGAATAGGGAAACAGTCCAAAGCCCATAACAGTGGATTTCAATCCTTTCGCCTCTAAGATTGAAAGGATGCTTATCATGCTAACAACAAAAAACATCATGGCTCTTGTACTGTAAAATCTAAAGTCAGTGAAGGAAGCATTGGTTTTGGACATTGTATTCAGGAATTCACTTAATAATATTAAGATAGAACTCTACAAGCTGGGAAAAGTTCATCTTTATTGGACAAAAAAAAAAGGAAAGAAAGAAAACATATTAGCACGTGATCTTAAAAGCGCACTCACCCAAAAATTTCCAAAAGAAGTGAAACTTCTTCCTCAGAAGGAGCTTCAAGAACCTGGTTATAGAAAAGATTTGCAGTGCATAGCATCAAACCAAGTAAAACCAGACAATATCATTCTAACAACTAAAGTATAAATTGGCTGTAGGAAAAAATTCAACTGAAATAGATAATATGTATCCAGGAAAGAACTGTTGGGCCAACTCACCATGTTCAGGGTAATGCCCTCAAGCGCTTGACTGTATAGGAATACATCACGGAAGTTCATCGGCCCTCCTTCAATGTCAGCATCATAAAACAAAGCCTGATCCCAACAGTTCAGTCTAAAATGAGTACATAAACTAAACAAACTCTAGGAGATAACTAAGGACTGTACAGAAGACTTTTTATATCTTAAAATGATGAGATATGGAAAAGAAATGAAAATGCGACATACAAACTCACCAATGGTGCTTTTGAAGTATCTGTTTCACTAGAAGGATCACGATCTACTGGACCCTTCAAATCTGATCCGCCAAGTTCAGCCTCTAAGTCTTGTAATGCTCCCAACCAACGTCTTAACAGTTCAACTCTTTCACCTCCACGGCATGAAACTGCTGCCTCTTCCAAGCGTGCTACTGTTTTCTTGAAACTTTTGTAGTCCTGAGTTCCCAGCAGACCACACAGGAAACACACGAGTTACAAAAACTCATTAGGGAACAGTTGAAATAGGACATGAATACATGATGCCAATGGTCCATCTGTACTACACTGCGGTTCAAAATTTATAATCCCCTTCATGCGCCAACCATTCTCAGCCTCACAACAGAAGGGCATTAACAATTCAATATAACTTAAACGAAAAACCCATTCTTGACACAACCCTAAAAAGTGAAAGCACATACAGATTGAAGTCAGTAAAACCAACATGCAACCTGATGAGTATGTGTCAGACCCTTAGGTTGGACTCAGTACATAACCATTAGTTTGTTTCTAGGCTAAGCAAAGGTACAAAACACACCGTTTCAATCATCAAAGCCAAAATTTCAATCAGATGATGACACTGACAGAAAACATGCTCCAAGTTCAAAGGCCCTTAGTTCCCCTATTAAAATCTCCAAACCTCGAAGATCCAAATTCAACACGATCAAATCAAAGCCTACAAGTGACACTGACACACATCCATTTCCACATTTATGCCTAATCTACCTCCATGGCGTTGTCAACCCCTCCCTCTACAGAGAATATCACTAGCACAGGAACACTGCAACACCATGGAAAGCACACATTCATCTACACAGAAAGAGACATTTTAAACACAGACTGAAGCAACCAGGCATACAAATCTCCAATCCAGGGCAACCCAAAGTCCGAACCTAAGGCACTAATCGCAACAGAGCACAACTCGTAGGCCATAGCTTCGATTTCACATCGGCGTGCAGCTGCGACGAATCAACTGCAAAAGCACCCTAGAAGGGAAGAGGAGGCAGAAGCCCAGCGGGGCGGGGGAGGAGGCGTGGGGCTCTCACCGTGCGGTCGTGGAGGATGTCGGCCACGGCCTGGCCCGCGTGGTGCGCGACGGCGTCGGCGTACCCCCTGACGGCGCGAGCCACGCCGCTGCGCCCCGCCCGGCTCACCGCGCTCCGCAGCCACGACGACATCTCCCTCGCCCTCTCCTCTCCTCCTCCCGCTGGGGAAGCTAGGGCAGGCTAGGCTAGGGTTTCCGCGCGCCTCGGGGTGAGCAAGCGGCACGGCACCGACCACGGCGACGGCGACCACTGGATTTGGAATCTTCTTCTCCTTCCCGTGGTTTAGGGTTGGCTTTTTGGGGGGTTTCACTTTCATGTTGATTGTAATTACAGGTGTTAAGGGTGATTGGCACTAAGCAGTTGACTTGGGTGTAGTAGCGGAGCACCGTCTATTCCCAAAAATAAATTTATCTTAGATCTATCTTACATATACTAATACAAAGATAAAAGACTATAATATTTTTCGCTTTATCAAACTCAAATACACATATCTCTCACTTTAACAGACTCCAATGTATTTGTTCTCTACTTTAGTAAACTCCAATATATTTGTTTTGTACTTTAGTAAACTCTAATAAATTTGTTCTTTATTTTAACAAATTTCAATGCATTGATTGCTTCAAGGATGAAGTCTTTATGAGATAAATAAGATGAGCAAAAGATGAACTTATTTTGAGATGGGGATTAGAAACT
Source organism: Oryza meyeriana var. granulata (assembly GCA_003991445.1). Lineage (NCBI taxonomy): Eukaryota > Viridiplantae > Streptophyta > Magnoliopsida > Poales > Poaceae > Oryza > Oryza meyeriana. The sequence goes on from RYFJ01001384.1 coordinate 167,681, forward strand.
TACTCTAGAAAAATGTTAGTAGAAACTTTTCTTTTTGGACGAGTGATTTGAATTTTAGAGAAATTTTGAAGTTTGTTTCATTTGAGTGGTGGAGAGATGGCATGAATTTGGTAATATCAAAGTTATGAGTTGTATGCATAGGGCATCGTAATTTTTGCAATAAATTACAAATCTCTCGATCGGCCTAAACTAAGTTGTCAATTGAATATCTTGGTCGGATGTGTCACTTGTAGTAAAACTTACTAACACGGTTTCAAGTCTTCAACCCACTAAGGGTTCGTACTTATCGACGGTGAGGCGCTTGTGACGACTTCGTCAATCTTAAAATATATCGGTATAGTCTCTTTGAAGATGCTCATATGGATAAAGTATGTGTATATATATTTATAAGGGTGAGTGTTTATAGAGGTAGGGTATTCCTCCGTTCTAAAATAAGTTGATTTCTAGAATTTAAACTTTGTCCCAAAATAAATTAATTTTTACACTCTTATCTACTCTTAGTTTGCAAATTAAGAAGTTTTATCTTTTCAATATCCCTTACCTTACCTGCTCACCCACCACACTATTTTCTCATTAATAAGAGATATTTTAGTCTTTTCCACTTACTCATAATTTTTTTCTCGTGGCGTGAGGGATCAACTTATTATGGGACGAGGGAGTATATGTTTATAGAGGTGAGTGTGTTTAAATTAAGTTTTTGAGTCTTTTGTCATTGCCTGCCAAAAATTTCCCTCAAATTTCATTTCTTTTCTCCTTAAAAAATGGTTAGCTCCATGCAGCTACTTCTAGCTCAGGAGTCAGGAGTGAGGACAATCTTGGGCGCCATTCAGTGCTGATGTGGCAGACTAATGCCCATAATTTATAGCCCATATCCATAACCACAAGTACGGCCCATTTATTAGTTACGCCAGAGTACAGTTTACAACCATGGGCCGGGCCTTAATCTCTTGTTATCCTCAGACCCACGCATCTACGCAGTACCACCTTCTCTCTTAATTGGCGTCGCCATCGGCAGGGCCCACCGATCAGTGGCTCAGCAGCATCTGCCAACCACCAGAGCGTCATTTTCGTGGGGTGCATGTAGTACGTTACGTACTCCATACACCTGCCCTGCAGCTGTCTGGTCCAGCCATGAATGCTAGCTATATCTAGCTGGTCTCGTTCCATCTCTTTTTGCCCAAATCAAAAACGTCCCGATCAAAAAAGGGCTCCAAAGCGTTTGTGGAGAAAGGTGCTGAATTTGTCTTATATTCACATGAGAACACCTATGTATCATATGGGTGCATGTAGTCCAAAAATACGTGGTTAGGATAACATACTCTTAAAGATCAGTATCCTTCTTTATATAATATGGCTCAAAAAAATATAACGTAGTGGAGGTTATGAGTATAACGCCACTTAATATCTCATGTAGGCGAGCGATTATTAGATCTAAATTGCTTGATCAGAATAATTTGGTATAACAACTACCTATAGTTACACTTTTAAATGAAAAGGATTGCTTGTGGTAGTTTTTCTGTTTACTTCATACACATACACAGCGGTAATAAACTCTAATGTAAGGATTCATAAGAGGACTCTATGGGAGATAAAGATTTCACTTAAAATCAAAGTTTTTATGTGTTTTTTTTATAGAAAAATAATCCTAATAAAAGATAGCCTTGTTAAAAGGAATTGGAGGGGAGACGAGCAATGTTGTTTTTTAATAGATAAGAGACAATTCAACAGTTGTTTTTTGATTGTCATATTGCTTGTTTTGCATGACGATGTGTTTTCTTTGCTTTCAATATCCCTCTTCCTAAAACGCCTAAAACATTTTTGGTAATTGGCTCAAAGGAGCATCTAGACCCATGAAAAAAACTGGTTTTATTTGGAGCTTGCCGAAATGATAAAGTATTTGATAACAAAAAATTATCTAGCTCTATGTAGGTTATCTTCGTGTCTTCCAACTGACTCCAATATTGATCTATGACGTTACCACAGGAGGAGTAGGATATTATATGCAATAATACTACACTGTTGAAATCGGTTGCCAAAGATCTCTTGTTTCGTTATGGGTGACATAACATATATGGTTTTACTTGTTAGGAACTTTGTGGTTTCGTTAGCCTTTCAGTTGTTTTCTACTATCTAAGAATAGTTGGAGATATGTCATATCACTCTTTTTTATTATTTTTTATTTTATTAAAAACTCATTGGTCGTGTGTCTTATGGCAAAAGCCAGGGATGTAAAACATTTCTATTATCTAAAAATGTAGTCTGAAAATATATATAGCATCTGGTTTTTTAATTATATTATTATGGCATTTGGAACAATGTGACCAAACTTTGAATTCATACATGGTCACGAGTGGTCCGATTTTGAGTTGAATGGATAGGCGTCACATGTGCAGAATTTGACGACACGTAACATATTATATAAAAATTATAGATAGAGCGACTAATAAATAATTTTACTAGACGTTATATATATCTAGGTTTATATATTTTTGTGCGGTGAGGTTGACAGTAGATGATATGGAGTATCATATATTCTTTTACCATTTTTATGTTGGACTTAAGTAAGTGGAGTAGTTTTCATGATGTCGCCACATGTTTTCATCTTTGTTCCTATCTACTACAACCTTCCTTTGGTCTTCACTTGGCAGAGTTGGTGTCAAACAAAATTTCCTTTCCTTTTGTTTCCTTTGTCTACGGTTTCTTGTAACTTAAGACTCCGTCTGCGTAGCTTAGTGCATGACTGATTCAATTTATACATTTGTTTATTTAGTCTTTTCCTTACTTTGTCTCATGGAATTTTATACTACCATGCATGCTTAGTATAGACCTATTCCTTTCCTTGTTCACATCTCTTTTGTTGTTAGGTCGTCGTAGCACCGCGTGGCACATGAATATTTCCACGGTTTCTGCCTTCCAGTACGAAACAGCTAGCTCTTCCATTTTTCACAAAGAGAGAACACAAAAAAGGTTAAAAAGTTGTCATGGGAGAACAAGAATGATAGCAATATGAGGTGTGCATTTGTACTACGTTTTTGGAGTTCGGTTGGAAGGTTGTGTGCTTCATCAAATAAATAAATTGTAAGAGTGCATATATAGAGGCTGCTTTGGAATAATAGAAGTCAAGAAAGGAATTTTGATGGATGTGGCCATCACAGCATGTTGACATTTTTCAAAATTTTAAGGATATATTTATGCATGTCTTTGAGGAAATTAAGAGTGTGATTATTGTGATGTGCCTAGCTTTCATCCCATTAAATACGATAAAAGAGGTCTAGGGATCGTAAAACGTCAACTATCATTTACGTGGCAATTTTGTGGTATGAAATCGACGGGTCAACCAGTACGACTCATTTGACGATAAAGAATCTATAGTTGTTCTTTAGCAAACTGTCTTGTATGAAACCACACTCTAACACTGTTCGCAGGTGCTTCTTGCGTCTGTCTTTTTGTCTCGTTTACCGCGCGTACGTTTTACAAAACGATAAACGGTACGTTTTTTTAAAATTTTCTATATGAAAGTAACTTAAAAAAGCAAATAGATCATTTTTCAACTTTTTAATAGTAAATACTTAATTAATCACGCGCTAATAATGTTTCTCGTTTTGCGTGCGGCTTAAATAAGCTTCAAAGAAGCACTTACGAACACAATGCTGTATTCGCAAGTGCTTCTTTGAAGCTTATTTAAGCCCGTACGCAAAACGAGAAACATTATTAGCGCGTGATTAATTAAGTATTGTTTCTTCTATTCTGACCATTGGAAAACTATGTTCACTATTTATATATTTTCTCCAAAATATATAATAAATCACATGTTGGTCAGTCATCGTATATGCGACAGCAGAATGTCTCGACCTACTAGTTCAACCTCAGGAAAGAAAAATCTTTATCGGTTGGAGGTTCTATTTCAGCCATTTTTTAGAAAGAATTCCAAAGTCTTTTTCTAAGGATAACCAGGCCCCAACATTTCCAAAATCCAGCCCATCCATCATAGGATTTCCTTGGAACACTGAATAGTTAAAGGATTTCAGTAAAAATCAAACCAATTCCTAAAAAAAAATCTATAAAATTCCTACTCTTTCCATTCTAAAATAAATCAACTCCTCTAAATGTACGAAACAAATCCAATTTGTAAGAATTTTTTTTGGATTTTTACTCGTCACGCCCATGATTACATCTTGGGTCATTAGATAAGAATCCAAAGATAAGGAGAGAAACAAAGAATATTAGAGTTTAAACTTTGTCCCAAAATAAACCAATTTTTACCTTCTCATCCACCTTAGTTCACAAATCAAGAAATTTTATCTCATCCATACTTTTTTTCTCACTACTAATGATGTCTCGGGATGCAAGTAGGGGTGGACAAAAAGCACGAAGCTCGTGGCTCGGATCGGCTTAAACTTGTAGTTATAATGAGTCGAGCCGAGTTGGGATTTTAGCTCGTGAGCTTAACAAGCCAGCTTGTGATCAACTTGTTTAGCTCGTTAGTACAAAAAATCACAATATCTTCACATACTTAGAGTTGTTAACTAGTGCTTAATGTTTTAGTTACATCCAAACTAATCTATATTTAGTATTTAGTGAGTTCTTTATTAGTTAGTATATATTATTATGTTAATATATGATAAAATGGTAAATTTAAATTTATAAAAATGATATAAATAAGATAGATCTCGTTAATGAGCCTAATGAGTTAGCTCACAAGCCGAGCCAAGTTAGGCTTTTAGCTCGTTAAGATAACGAACCCAAACGAATCGAGCTGGCTCATTATCTATCTCTAAATGCGAGGGTTAGATTTTTTTTACAAAGGGAGTACGTTCTAAAGGATAATTTATTTTGCCATACGTGAAATGCAAGCATGCAGTTTTCTAAGATCCGATGTATTAACATGATCTAAGCAGGCTATAAGAGTTACCACCTTATATTGTTGAGTTGGAGGAGAGAGAAGATGAGACAAAAGAGAAGCAGATTGCAGATATATAGCTGGCTATAGCACGGGCTCGTAGATGTTTTAGGAGAGAATAAGGTGAGCGAGTGTATTAATATTATAATATGCATCTATATCTAACTATTAGACCATCTATAGATAATGTAATAATTTTTATAGCCAGTAGCTGACTATATTTATTAAACTTACTGTTAAGAAATAATATGACAATTTTTATAGTCTATAGCTGACTACGCTATTAAACTTCTTGTCCAGAAAGCTTTGGCTGGTGTAGCTAGCAGCAACCTGGTGTGCTCAGCTCACCTCGTCTTTTCTGGCCCACTCCCAGCTCACACGCTCACACTTCTCTCTCTGATAGTAGAGTACTACTATTCCATCTTCCCACCAACTTTTTTTTCGTCTCTTTCCTCCATCCATGTCCCAGCTCGAATTAATGACCTGATGCTGCATTCATGATTCACACCCGAAAGCAAAAACAATCCAATTCCTGCCGCTTTCGCCTCACCTCGCTGCACGCCAGCTTCCACATCCAACACCACTTCACCAAGCACCTAACCTGCCTCACCCATTCTTGCCAATTTCTCTCTTAACCATGGACATCACGGCAAGTCATTGTCTTTGGATTAGTATAGTTTAGGAGTAGTGTTTAGGGGGTGTTTTTTTTCTGCTTATTACTTATTGCTTATGTCTCGATTTTCATTAGCACGTTTTTCAAAATGTAAAACGGAACATTTTTTACAAAAATTTTCTATATAAAAATATCTCTAAAAAATTAAATAGATCCCTTTTAAGTTTTTAATAATTAATATTTAATTAATCACATACTAATAATATTTTTTATTTTAGGTATAACTTATAAGTCAAAACAATAAACCAATTCAAACGTCCTCTAAAGTTTAGAGTCACCTGTGCTTATCTGTGCTTATCTGTCTGTTTCCACCTGGCTTGTTCACCCTTTTGCTTAAAAGGCCGTGCCTTTCGTTGCTTGTACACCTGTTGGCTGTTCTTGGCTTCGAGTAGCTGCGTGTGTCGAGGCTTGGAAGCAATCGTTTGGGTGATTAATTCTTGGGCGGTTTTGGTGCGGAAGCTTTTTTTTCAGTTTCTGTGTGATGCAAAAAAACTGAAATTTTTGTGCAGAGGCAAGGATTGAAACTGCTTGGGTGCCAGCAAAGGTAACCCCTCTACCACCAAGAACCCTTCTCTAGTCTAGAATGATTTGTTTATCCTTTCTTGGTTGGGGAATTGGGTTTGTTTCTGGAGGGTTTCTGCTCTATTTTGGATTGTTGCATGCTGGAGAAGACGCTGACCATGTCTTGTGGGATTCTTGCGCAGATCGAGTTCGTGGTGAATGCTGTGAGAGTTCTTGTCAAGATTCTTGCCTGAGAAGGAAGGTTTATGGTGCATCTTACTGTGATTTAATTTATCTCCCGTTCTGCACATCCTCAGCAAAAGAAGAACAGAATTCATTGACATATTTCTCTCCAGTTTCTGATTGTCCTTGCAATCCAGAATGGCCTCAGTTTCTTTGGATGGCATGGCTCCGGCCCTGAAACAAATTATTCACTTATACCCTCTTCAACTACTCTAGCTTCTCTGTGCAATTCATGGCCCTTTGATCATTTTTAGCCTCCAAGTTCCATTAGGATTCATCATGAACAGTAGCTTTAGAGAGCTTAAATTAGTTCTAGCTCTTCTTGGGATCATCTGGATTCTTGGTACCTGCAATGCAAAATTCACCCCTGCAGACAACTATCTTGTGAACTGCGGTTCCACGGTCGATGCAACTGTCGGTCAGAGGGTCTTTACAAAAGACAATTCCCAGTCGATTGTGTTGACATCCCCTCAGAGCATTGCTGCAAGAACCACGCTGAATTCCGTCTCGGGTTTCGACAATGCTGAGCTGTATCAAACTGCAAGGATATTCACTGGGCCGTCGTCCTACTCGTTCAAGATGAAAAGCAGTGGCCGGCATTTTGTTCGGCTCTACTTCTTCCCTTTCTTATATCAAAGCTACGATCTTGCCAACTCAAAATTCAAGGTGTCAACAGAAGATGTTGTTCTCCTTGATAATTTCCCTCAGCCAAGCAATTCCTTCCCAGTGGTCATGGAGTATTCTCTGAACATTACCAGAGACATGCTAATTCTAACTTTTGTGCCAGAAGGGAACGCTACATCCTTCGTCAACGCTATTGAAGTCGTATCAGTTCCTGATAATCTAATTACTGATTCAGCAGAGATTTTGGGTGTTGGGCAGTATCTTGGATTGGCAACACAGCCACTGCAAACATCCTACAGGATCAATGTGGGTGGGCCAAAGGTCACAGCTGAAAATGACACGCTGATGCGAACGTGGGTTACTGATCAGAGCTTCTTCAGAAATCCTACTGTCGCTCAAGCAGTTACTTACCAAGAAAAACTGAATTACCGAGATGGATCAGCGACACAGGATGCTGCACCAGGCAGTGTGTACGGTACTGCGAGGCGGTTGGTTGCACAGAGGAATGCCAGTTCCACGTCTAACATGACATGGCAATTCAATGTTATTGGCCGTTCAAGCTACCTGATTCGGTTCCATTTCTGCGACATAGTGAGCAAGGCGGCATTTCAGCTCTACTTTGATGTCTACGTGGATAACCGGTCAGCAGCAAAAGATCTTGATCTCTCCACCAGAGAATTTGGTATACTGGCCGCGCCATTCTACATGGATATTGTCTTACCATCAAGTGACCCGTCTGGTAATCTCACTGTCAGCATAGGTCCTTCCAGCTTGCCTAACGCAGCACCTGATGGGATCCTGAATGGCCTGGAGATCATGAAGATGAACATCAGTACTGGATCTGTTTACGTTGTGAAACCACCATCAGCAGTGAAACGACAATTGCCTGTCATTTTGGGCTCTGTTCTTGGAGGCATTGGTGCTGTTACCATTGCTGCTGTTCTCTGCGTTGTTTTCAGAAGAAAGAAGATGAAGAAACCACAGACACCATTAACAAGTCGGCCTTCAAGTTCTTGGACACCACTCTCTCTCAATGCTCTTAGCTTCCTTAGTACAGGTACCCGGACAACCAGCCGGACCACTTATACATCTGGAACTAACAGTGACACAAGCTACCGGATTCCTTTTGTTGTGCTGCAAGAGGCAACAAACCACTTTGATGAGCAGATGGTTATTGGAGTCGGAGGGTTTGGGAAGGTATACAAAGCAGTTCTGCAGGACAGCACCAAAGTTGCAGTGAAGCGTGGCAACCAGAAGTCTCACCAAGGGATTAGGGAATTCAGGACGGAGATCGAGCTGCTATCTGGGCTGCGACACCGCCATCTTGTGTCGCTCATTGGATACTGTGATGAGCGCAATGAGATGATCTTGGTGTATGAGTACATGGAGAAAGGCACTCTGAAGAGTCACCTGTATGGTGGTGACCAGCCTCCACTCAGCTGGACGAAAAGGCTAGAAATCTGCATTGGAGCTGCAAGAGGGCTCCACTACCTCCACACCGGTTTCGCAAAATCGATCATCCACCGTGACGTCAAGTCGGCAAACATTCTCCTTGATGAAAATCTCATGGCCAAGGTCTCTGATTTTGGCCTCTCAAAGACAGGACCTGAATTTGATCAGACACACGTTAGCACAGCGGTAAAAGGGAGCTTTGGTTATCTTGATCCTGAGTACTACAGGAGGCAGAAGCTGACCGACAAGTCGGATGTGTACTCGTTTGGTGTGGTCTTGCTAGAGGTGATCTGTGCAAGGCCGGTCATCGACCCGACACTTCCAAGAGACATGATCAACCTTGCAGAGTGGGCTATTAAGTGGCAAAAAAGAGGAGAGCTTGATCAGATCGTCGATAAAAGGATCGCCGGGACAATCAGGCCAGAATCGCTGAGGAAGTACGGGGAGACAGTCGAGAAATGCCTCGCTGAATACGGTGTCGAACGGCCTACAATGGGAGATGTTCTGTGGAACCTGGAGTTTGTGCTCCAGCTGCAAGAGGCAGGCCCAGACATGTCCAACATCGACAGCATGAATCAGATCTCTGAACTCCCTTCAAACGCCAACAGGATAAGCTCCCTGGAGATCAGCACTGCAGACGATAGTCGCACGGCTATGGACTACTCTCAGATGTCAACCAGCAATGCCTTCTCACAGCTGATCAACACAGAAGGGAGGTGAATTGGACTGAAACTGTCCTAAGGAGTCACTGAAAAAAATGTTGGACTTGTTCAGTTAGGGAAGAGATGTTTCTTGCTCAGTTGATTGTCTACAATGTTGTTTGATTTTGCCCAGATATATATAACAAGCCCTCAATTGCATTGAAATTTTGTTACTCCTATACTGTACATATGTTTCTCTTTTATCTTGAGACCTGAAAATAGATGTGTTACTGAATGATTTTGTGATCTATTACAAGTTTCTGGGTGGAAAAATGATTTCTGCTGTTTTATTTTACCTTATTTCGTTACTTTTGCCATTTATTCTGCAAAGCTACGGCCTTATTTGCAGAGATTGTTCAACATGATGTTTAGCCGCTTAATGTTGCATCTGGTGGACGAAATACAGCACACATAAAGACGAAATTGAGCTCTATTCCAACTCCAGGACTGCAGTTTCTGCTGATGAATCGCCCACTTTCTCAATTCTGGAAAACCTTATCATTTTGATGTAGCACGTCATTAATGATTAGAGCCAAGCAAGACTTAGCACAATCATACAAATAAGGATTTCGCTGACAGTGACTAACTGAAAATCTTCGTTAATCCCACACCAATATAAGGCCATAAAAGGTTTGCTAAGTGCAGGCAAGGTGAAGGTACGCTACAGTCAACAGAGCGCGATCAAAATTAGCCAGCCAAGAAATCCCATGTCTCAACAGTCAAACATAGTCACCATATTCACCATCCACCAGGAGAGTTTGTTCCAAGAGTCACAACCCCAAAAATTGTTGCAAATTCATGGCTATGCAACTGTTTGTCATCAACGGTCCCGGGGGCTTGGACCTGCACGGGTATCACGGGACAGGTTGTCCCTGTCATCTCTCCTGTGGCTCCCATTCTGATCATCTCTCTCCCTTGGTGGAGGGTTCATGCCATTTGATGCGAGGTTGCAGTCTCTCCCATTAGGAGGCGAGGCGTAGCGCCTAGGGCTATGGTTTCTCAGATTGGGGTCATCGTTCCTCTCATTGGAGGGTGAAGCATAGCACCTAGGGCTGTGGTTTCTCCGATTGGGAGGCGAATCATAGCGCCGAGGGCTGTGGCTGTAACTGCGGCCATCCCTTCTTGAATAAAGCCTTTCCTCACGATCAGCACCATGGCCACTCCAATGAGAAGGGGGTCCACTGTTAACAAGGAAATCACAAAGTTAATAGTGATTAATGGTAAAATCTTCAACTTAACAGAGTAATGAAGGAAAAGAGGAAAAGCAGAACACTGCACGTGCTATAAGAGATTCATAAAGGCAATTCTTGCCGCACTTTATACTGCAGCAAATATATTACTACCTCTGGTTTTTAATAAATAACACCGTTGACCTTTGTTGTGACGTTTGACCATTCGTCTTATTCAAAAATTGATGTAGATATACAAAAATATAAGTCATGCATAAAGTTCCTTTAACGATAAACCAGGTCACAACAAAATAAATCATACTTAAATTTTTTGAATAAGATGAATGGTCAAACGTCGTGTCAAAAGTCAACGGCGTCATTTATTAAAAACCGGAGGAAGTAGCATTCAGCAATATCTTAAGAGTATAGTGCCCAAGAGAAGGCAGCTCACCTATTAACCTGCTGAGTACCTAAGATTGGTCGCTAAAGATTCCTAACCATGCTACACGTGTTGGAGGAAAGATAGCTCAGAAATGCCTAGATGGAATATATACATCACATGCATAACATATTCATCCTTGACACAAGCACTAGAAACGAAGAGTAGAGACACAAACATCACAAAGGATCATCATGGCAATAATGTTCAAAACTTCAAATTAAGGAAATGGTGGTCCTAGCCACCTAGGTCCTACCTCTTGCCATAGCTTGGGCTCCTTCTGCGACGAGGTGATGGGGACCTTGAGTAGCCTCTGTCTCGCCTGCATTGATGAAACTTCAAATCAAATGTGCACAATAAAATTAGGGAACAAGCAAAGCTCGCTAGAGAACTAAGGGAGATACTTGAGATCCTTGGGGCTGTTCTTGCATTCCCTTATTACATGGCCCCTCCCTCCACAGCGATAGCACCTATCTTTCCAGTCACCAGCAGTGCAGTCACGCTCCCAGTGCCCTTCCGTCCCACAGTTGAAGCAGCGGTCAGAATCATGTGGGGGTCCTCTGGCTTTATATTCACGAGAACCTCCTGGACCACATCGGATCTAGAAATCAACAAAAGTATATCATTTGGAAAGGGGAAAACAGCAACAGGACAACAAAGTACAAAACAGTGAGGTGACCAATAAGTATAAGCAAGTAACATCATTGTCCTGGATAGTGCTTCATGAAAGCTCCTGTGAAGCCCCAAAACACAAATCAAGATAGTGTATAGAGTTTGGGTATAGGTGTAGCAAAGAACAATTACAAAAATGAATGGTTTACCCCTCTTGCAAACTGAACAATGATGTAGCTCCCACCAAACTCTCGGCCATCAAGATCAAGCCTCGCATCATTTGCATCCCGGGGATCACTAAACTCCTGCGATAGGATCCACGTCATCCAGCAGACCAAAAACAGGGGTAACCTTAAATATGAATAGTCTAGTGAAGTGCCCAGTCAACTAGAAAGATCCCAGGAGTAAATCTTAAAACCGGAGGAGAAAGTTCTACTTACAACAAAGCCATAGCCATGCTTCAGATCCACATATCGCACCCTGGAAATGGTTGACAGAAATAATGATGACATCAAGATGCCAGTAATGGAGAAGTTCACTAGCCTGTGGTTAAAATCAAACATTACTTTATGATGGCTGTTAGTTCTGCTAAATGGATAACAGTTTTTATTCAGAAGAATCACTGAACTCTGATATTTTTTCTAAGCAAAACTAATAAAGTCTTCTTTAAACTTTGGAGCAACAGTCACCAAGTCCACCCACGGCACCCTCCCTCCCATCATGGACATTACGGTTATGATGACAACCAAAACCTTCAACAAGATTATCCAATTTGAAACTCAAAACTCCAGGTGCTATGTACATGTGATGAGTGTAGCCTGTCATTCAGGTAGCAAAGGTTTCCACCAGCAAAAGATGAAAAGAAAACAATCCTAATAGAACTATGTAAACAGTTGAAAAAACGAACTTATCCCATTCTTGCCACAATAAACTGCCAAAACCTGTTCGTAGGGAACATATGGGGTAGGAGCTTGCAGCTGGATATCTCAAGTTGCTAGGAAGTTAACAGGCAAGGATGTTATCACTAGCAAGTACTCCACAAGGGGTTGCATTGATGTAGCTATAAGGCACATTACATAGGAACGATGTATCACAAAGATTGTATTTCCATTGCAAAAGATGAGTACTAGTTACAAGTAAAGCATGTGCACAAAACCAAAACTCAGGTAGGTATCACGTGAATCATAGCTGTAGGACAACGGCAACCTCAAGAAACTAGAAGAGAGTATCAATAGGACTGACTGAAGTAAATAGTACAGTGTCAACAAAGTAACACTATTAGAATAAACTCTAGGATACATGAATGCTGGTGAACCTAAAAAACCCATGACTAGGATGGATACTGGCCTTTAATTAGTCTGCAAGTCACAAGACAAACACTAGCTTTGGAAAGTTTTCTATAAGCTTGTGGAAATCAAAGCAAGCCAGCCTTAAAAAGAAAATATCGTTTCCAGTTTCCACAAGAACATGTAAAGGGTGCAGTCCCAAAGAGCAGAAAAAATTATGCTCACCTCCCATATCTGCTGAACAGGTACTCAAGGTCGTCCGTCCTTGTACGTGGAGAAAGACGGCCCACATACAACTTGGTGTTATGACCGTGCTGATCAGAACGATCATAAGGGTCATCATACCGAGGCATTTTGCACTGCAAGAAAAGATTAAGCACGTCAAGAAATGCACCAAGAACACCGTATAACAGAAACATGCCTACAAATGCTCGTCACGTTTTATTAGCCTGTTGTATGATCATCACATTAACACATTGGTGGATGAGTTAGTAACCAGAACAATTCTATGACATATCCATACAGGCGACAGTGGAGTTGCATTGAGATTATCTGTTTCCCTCTAGATGAGGGACTGGAATACATCATTTAGCATTCTCATAGTAGCATATTGTGTTAAGCTTTGCAACAACATAATAATTCAAACATTGACTTTCTAATTGTCCAAAAGAGAAATCGCCAAAAATTATTGCATAGCAAAGAGAATCATTCAAGTGTTGTCATATCAGATTATTCTGAACGATAAAGACAGAATGGCAATTTGAGCTGCAGAAAACAACTACGAAATAGAGATCAAACGTCCACGAAAAACCCTCAACCTAGCGATAAATTTTACCAATCTATCAACAAACCCCTCCAAATTCCTGACCACGAACAAATTCGTGTGAACTCTAAATACTCCATGATTTTCGCAAACAAGAGAAGCAACGGGAAGTCACGGCTTGCGAGCAAACCGAGTTAATAGGCATGAACCCTAACACGGCGATCACGAGGACAAGGCTCGCAGAAACGAACACCACGGGGAAAACCAACCCTAGAATTAAGAAAACAGGCGCGCCCGCGCGCGCCGCAGCCCTATCGACCACACGGAGAGAGAACCGAGGCGGCGAGGAAAAAAACGAACCGAGGAATCGAGCGAAATGGGGATTCGGGGCTGGGGTTCTGGAGCAGTTACCTGCACAGACGGCCTAGGTGAGCGGCGGGCTCCGGCTAGTAGAACCCTAGAACCCTGGCTGGCCAGCAACGAGGCGGCGGCGACGAGACGGAGACGGAGGGGAGAGCGGTCGGCGGCGACGAGGGTGTGGGCTTATAGGATAGCCGTCTTGTGCTGCGGCGTTTGGACGGCGGGGATTGCGTTATCGCAGAGATGGACGGCTACATTTCTCACCGCGGGCGAGGCCCGCTGTTGTGTTGGTAGGACCGGGGCCTCAGGCCCTCAGGTGTAGGGTAGCTGACATGTGGGCTCCATGAGCGACGCCAATTTGCAAATCAGCCCCTTCTGTAATCTCTAGCCTCCTTTTGAAGCCCTTTTTTTATTATAAACTGTGGGAATGGCAAGAGCAAACAGTTTAGGGCCCATTCGATTTAGGCTTCTTCGAAACAGGGTTTGGGATGAGTTTACAGGCCACAGGTCAAATGAGAAATGTTATTAGCGTATAATTAATTAAGTATTAGCTAATATAATTTGATTTTTAAAGAAATCTATATAGAATTTTTTAATAAAAAATACATCGTTTAACGGTTTAGCAAGCATGCTCACGATAAACGAAGGATTAGCTTAAGCCCACCGTTAGATTCGAACGGTGTCTAGTTGTTGGCTTAAGCTTATCGATAGCACGGAAAACATAGTGAATCATTAACGCATATTAATGAAATAGTATTAACTATTATTAATCCCTAAGTTAAGCTTCTTTAGTAATTTGGATCTTTACACCGAGAATTGAATTTGGATTTCCTTCAACTAAACTTTCCGTGAAATCAAACTAAGTAGTAACAAAAAGGGGAAAAAAACTGAGCTGAAGAATTGCTTGTGCATCAGTGTTCCAATGTCTATACATGTTTTCCCTTACCGTTTGGGGAGGTTACCGTCCTCTCACAGTAAGGCGGTTACCACGGTAATTGCAAAAAAACGTATGAATTTTATCTCTAAAAATTTGAATTTAAAATTTTAGCTGCGGTAACTGCATTATGTTGGAGTTGAAAAGAAAAAATTGCGAAAAAAATTGTAAAACATAGTAAAAGTTCTAGAAAATTATAGAAAATCCAGGAAAATTGTGGATAACTGTAGAAAAAGAATATAATATTGCATGATTTTTTTGCATAACTCTTGTATGTTTTTTACACTTAAAGAAAGTAGAAATTATATCCTAACCCATCTCTTATTTTTCAATTTTGATGGAGCTCCAAAATATAAAGTAAATTTCATCATTTTTACAAATTTTCTTCACCACAGTGATTTATAATTTAAATACTGTCTGCTAGGAATTTTTTAATTTTTTTAAAAATTTAAATTCGAATGAAATTCAGGCATACCTACCACCGGTTATCCTACCCTACCGTATCCGGCGGTAAGCATGACGGTACCCAGCGGTAGGAGAAACTCAATGCCTATAACTATAGATGTCTAATCATCAAATGCAATGAATACAAGCAAAAAAAAAAGTGACAAAAATGTTGCTTGATGCTGCATGCCACTCTGACACTCCGTTTCTTCAAGCAGCTAGATTAGCTTCGAGATTCCTTAGCACCAGCAAGATCTGCACAAAATCACCAATTCAGAATTAGAGAAGAAAATCGAATCAAAGAATAATAAACCAAAAATTAATGTCAATGCGTGAGTGTCTCCGAGATGGCAGGATCCATGCTCTGCAGCCTCCGCAGGCGCGCCTCCACCGGCCACGGCTCACCGGAGCCGAAGACGTCCCCGATGAACTTGTACACCTGAGCGAATCCCAGATCATCTGCAGAACAAGAAATGCAGATCAGAAATCAAGAAATGCATGATCACACAGCTCAAATGCTGATCTGAAGAAGTTGCTCGCATATACTGCTACAGGCTAGGGAAGAAGAAGCTGTACCAGGAGAAATTGGGGGCAGAATTGTTTCATCCTGCAAGAAGGCGACATTAGCGAGCCATGCTTCGCCTGATCCACTGCAGTTTGGTGTCTCGATGAACGAGCAATCGTCAGCTGTTTGGTCAGTTTCATGTAGTGTTAGTTGTAGTTAATCTTCAAGAAGCATCAAGAAATGTTCAGATGAACAGTAGAACACTTACTGCTATGAATCAATGGCTGGAAAGAATCCTCAGGCGAGTAGCACGCCGGCAGCCAATCGGCCGTGCTCTGCTGCACGCCTGACGGCGGCGCCATGCAACCAATGGAGCTTACAGCTGGAAGAACGCCGCCGGCTGGAGGGGGCGGCGTAGGGACGGCCGATGGCAGCCACGGCGGCATCAAGTCAGCCGTCGCGGCGTTGGCCTCGAGCGGCGCGGCGCGGCGAGGGTGAAGCGGCGGCGGTGGCAGGCTCCCGGCGAGGCCGAACTTGCGCGCCTTCAAGAAGTGCTTCTGTGCATGGCTGCGTATCTGAATAATAAACCATGGCAAATCGATCAGAGCTTGCAAAGACAAACCCAAGAAACGAACTCGATCTTCGATTCTGAAGCTGCCATTGATCTTGCAGAAGCCAAGAAACGCAAGGAGGAGGAATCGATCGCTACCTGGATGGCCGTCTTGGTGGCGACGAACCCTTCGATCCTCTTCCAGTCACGGCCGAACCTGCAAGAGATCAATTGATCAGTCTCCGATCGACGCATCAATTCCGAATTGATTCGATCTACGGGCGAGGTGCTCACATGCTGAAAACCAACAGAAATGATCAGAAAAATCCTTAAATCATATCTATTTTCATATTTTATACTCAGAATCGGAATCGGAAACGGTAATATCGGAAATGAAAACATCTTCGAAAAATTCGAAAACGGAGTTGCTCGGTCAGAAATTCATCGATATCGGTCGGACATCCATGAATTCGGATCGAAAATAAATTTACTTTACATGTGATATCTAGAGTAACTCACATAATCACTAAACATAATAATAGCGATATCACATAATAATCACCCATCACATAAAGTAATGTGAATAATTGTCCAACATGACAACATACAAAAACGATGACAATGTGACAATGTTCAAGACCAATATACCAACACAGATGACAAATGACAATGTCCAAGACATTGACTTGAAGATGGAAGTGTGGATGCATCCCCTATAATGAGAGCACGGCTATCCTCATCGGCCATGGGCGTTGAGCGGCTGGTAGTGCGGCGACCAAACCACGGAGAGGGCCGGGTGCACGGTGGTAGAGCAGCAAAGGAGCCCTAGGGCGGGGGGAGGGAGAGGAGCGGGGCCCCGCCGCGCTGGGCAGCCTGTAGCCGGTCCGAGGAGGCCGAGGGGGCGCCGGGCAGGCAGAGCGGCTGACGGGGTGGCGGATGGCAGGGCGGCTGGGCCGGCGGGGCGGGGCACTGGGTCGGCGTGGCGCCGGACTGGAGGGCGACGGCGGAGGCCAGCGCCCGGCGGGGTGACGGACAGCAGAGCGCCTAGGCCGTCGAGGCGGATGGAAGGGTAGTGGTGGAGGCCGGCAGGGCGCCGAACGGGAGGATAGCGGCGGAGGCCGGCGCCTGGCAGGACGGCGGACAACAGTGCGGCTGGGTGCCTGGGCCGGCGGGGTAGGGCACTGGGCTGGTGGGGTGGCGGACGGGAGGGCAACGGGGTTCAGCGGCTGGCAACGCGGGACTGCATGTGAATGAGCCGCGACCCGTGGCCGTGAGAGGCTGAGAGCAGATGAGGTGAGGCAGTCAAGGGTAGTTCAGACTTTTGAGCCTTCTAGGGTTTATTGGACCGCTGGAGAGTAGGGTCCATATGTCAGACCCTTTACCGAATCAGTACCATCGGTAAATTTCTGAATAAATACGGTAAACTTTGAAAACGGTCGGTAAACCACTGAAACCATTTTTGATACCGTTTCCGAGACCCCGATACCATTTTCCGGATTATTTCTGACCAGTACCCAAAAAAACGAAAAACGGTCGGTAAAATCCGGAAAACGGCGTCGGTCAGTTTGGAAATTTTACCAACCATTTTCAGCCCTACTCACATCAGCAATCCGTGGAGGAAACGGTCGTGCTCCTCGCCGGACCACCTCTCCCGCGGTCTCGTGATCTTGTACGGCTTCTGTGCCTTCTTCCCCGACGCCGGCAACGCCGCCATTGCCGCCATCGTCACTAGCCTCGATCAGTCTGCTCGAGAGCTAGCTGAATGTTGTCAGAGAAATCAGAAATGGCTACTGCAGACGAAGACTAGAGAGCAGCAGCTTCAGCTATATGAATCGAAGCAGAATCGACGATTTTTTTATTTTTATATTTTTTTAATAAAATATTTACAAAAGTACATTTTCGTTTTAAAAAATTACAAAAATATACCCCTACTGCCCATAGGGCGATTTTATAACGTGGCTGACGGCCGTCGGCCGGGCGGCTAACGGCCGTCAACACTTTTGCAGGTGGCCCCTGGCTGCCCAAAAACCGCCTTCTATGAGGGCGGCAAGGGGGCCGCCTGCAAAAAGCCGGCCGGGAGGCCAGCCATTTTACAGGCGGCCCCCTTGCCGCCCTCCCAGAGGACGGTTTTTGGGCGGCCAAGGGGCCGCTTGCAAAATGGGGGTGGTACATGTCGGCGAAATAGGACTGGGGCCCCACATACCCCGGGGACGCGTGGATCTTCGGCCACGTCAGCTCCTCCGGGGTCCACATTTTGCACTGGTGACGGCCGGCTACGGCCGTTTTCCCGCTAAGTACCTGGGCACGAGCACTGCCTTGGCCCGGGTGCGCACTCCTCGGGCGAGTCGCGACGACGGCTCGCAGCCACCTCCTCGGGCCCCACGTCCCGAGGACCTTCCCGGGCCCGGGCCTCGCCCCCCGGTCCCGGGAGCCACCTCCTCGGTCCCGGGGCATGTCCCCGGGCACATTACTGGGGCATTCCCAGGCCCGGGGTGCGCTCCCCGGGCCCGAGGCCCATAGCTTCGTCCTTGAGGAACTTGGCGCCTTGTGCGCTCGGAGGGCTCGACGAGCTCTCTGTCTGGGCCCGAGCTTGACTCGAGTGGACCAACTATTCCAACCACCAGCATTAATGGCGAGGCGACGGGGCGCGTCGCCCCTGTCGCCCGCTCTGCCACGCGTGGACTCTCATGACGGCCCCCCGTGGGCTGGCTCCCTGTGCAATCAGAGAATTTTTGACTAAGAGGGCTTCAATTTTCCACACTCTGGCAGCGGTGGCGTGCGCTGTCACACCTTCACGACCTAGCCGCCCGCAGCAACCGAGCGACGTGACGACAGGACATCCCGAACCAACTCCGGCGTGGCTCAGCCGGCGGCCACGCACGTGTACGACGAGACATATCGTACCTAGAAAAGCTGTGTACTGGGCACTGTGGACTCCCCTTAGACTATGAAAGGAGGATCCATGCCAGCGGAGAAAAGGGGTCTTGGTCTTCGACTTCAGCTTCTGAGGTTCTTCTTCTTCTTCGAGTCCGGTTTCTGGTAGAGCTTCCCGAGTTGCTCCAGAAAGTAAGAGACTGAGTTCGTTCCCAAGCCGGGGCTAGCTCCTGAGCACCCATAAAGAACACCTTGCAACAGCAAACCACATTTATCTCCCACATAGCAGATACACACAGGAGTAGGATATTACGCCTCCACGCGGCTCGAACCTGTCTACTTCTCCTGCCTCCCTTACGTGCCATCGTCCCGACGCCGCAGTCGTCATGTGAACAACTCCCCTGGCTGAATCTCAAAGGGGGGTCCTGTTGACGCCGAAAACCGCCGGGTGTGCCGAAAAGCTTGCTGACGATCTGGTTCGGCGCCTAGAGACACGCGAAGGCCTGGGAGATCTGCTTAGCTCCAGTGCAGGTCCTAAAATATTTGAGGTTCGCGGGCGTGCCAGTCAATTTGACCCAGCAATTGACAAGGAGATGAAGAAATTAGATTACTGATCCAATCGGCCAGCAAGCCGATACGGATTCCTTCCAGCCGATGCCGCTATGCTCGTGCCCGGGCCTCTGCCTGTACTCGCGCCCGGGTCTCGTGCTCGCGTCGGGTCTTGTTGGTCCTCGTGCCCGGATCGGCAGCAATTGCGCAATCGGCTATCGGCCGATACGGGCTGATATAGACTCCTCGTAGCCGATAGCCGATGGCACCTGTGTATCGGCTAGGAAACCGATAGTGCTATGAGCAAATAGACAAGATGTCAGTATAACATGTGCATCGGCTAGGAGCCGATTATCAATAGATAAGCAAAATAGTAAGCCAGCCGACTGCCGAGGAAACACATATGCATCGGCTAGAAAACCGATGATAATATAGATGACCAAAACAGTATGGATAATACAGTCGGCTTTATAAAAAGATAACCTATCGGCTAAGCACTCCGATAGAACGTCGCATATACACCGATCAGCCCGACAAGGATAAATCTATTATTATCGATCTAGTAGTTCAAACCTAACTGATGCAGCACAGATCGATAATAGTAAAGGAACCTCAACGAGCCGATAGACCTAATGCAACTGTGATGAAAATAACTTACCGGCTATACATTCCGATAAGACGCTTGCGCAAAAACCATCAGCCTAGCAGGAACGATTTATCGCTGGCAGTTCAGTAGGTCGGACCCAACCGATGCAGCACGAACTGATGATAAATTGCCTCCAGTAAACTGATAAGATCTACGCACGCGTGATGTGGTATACCTGATCGGCCTAAGAGGTCGGACCGAACCGATGCAGCCGTAGACAGGGCAGATACACCTGGGTAAGGGGTGACGAGTCTTACCCTCTCGCAGGAGTTCGGACCTAACCGATGCAGCCCCGCTCGAGAAGCAAGAACCCGTCGAAAGGTTGGCGATGCGCCGAAGTTTAATTGATCGATTGATAGTTTACAAGGTCCCCGGGCATACGTATATATACCCCGAGTTACAAGAGTCCTTATAGGACACGTAACAAGACTTTCCTAACTAGAAAAGGAAAACTAACAGACCTGATCGTACAAGAGATCAGGTTTCCTAAAAGATAAAACTATCTAATAGATAAGATAATTAACTGCCATAGCGTGGTCTTCATGATTCCTTCCCGAATCCGGCTTCTTCTGGATTAGCTCCCAACGGCTGATATCACTTCTTTCCTTAACCAAGTCCGACGCGAATCGTGCCAAATTTTGGCGTTAACACATGCCCCCCAATTTCGGAGTTTGTTATCAAACTTCGAAATTCTTCTTCTGTTTGGGCCTCATCATTCCTTCCTGGCCTCCTGAAATCGGCTTTCATGAACCGATACCTTCTGTACTAGGTGTGCTAGGCTCTTGAAGTCTTCTGATGAAAATTTTTCCTTGATCGGAGCCACATCGGTTCTCTCCCACTTTGTCATCCACAAATAAGTACTCTGCGGACATCTACAGGAAATTTGACATCCGCTTCTCTCCCACTTTGTCGGGTTTGTCCAAAAATTTTTTGCGAAATTCAGCCGGGAAGATTGAGTTTTCGAGATCCAAAGTTTCAGCATTGTTTTTAAAGCACGCTCACAATTTTCTACAGGTCACATCTTACATCGGTTTGAGTTGTACCTTCAGGAGATTTTGCTATTCTCGAGTTCCTAGTTGAAAAAAAAATATCAAAAAAAAGAAAAAAAATAAAGTGGCTATTTTGCAGGCAGCCCCCTGGCCGCCTGAAAAAGTGCTGACGACCGTCAATCGCGGCCGACGGCCGTCTGCCACGTCATTAAATCGCCCTTAGGAGGGCGATTTTTAAAAAACACCCTTCCAAGGGCGTTGAGAGTATATTTTTATAAAATTTTGAAATGAAGGTATACTTTTGTAAATATTTTATTAAAAAATATAAAAATAAAAAAAATCCCTAAATCGACCGGCACAGCACTTGTACGTAAGCCCCTAGCTCGCTCGATCGCGCACATGTTGTTCATGGCGCAGGGGTCATTTCGCGCACCTGTTCCACGCACGCACGCGCACGGCAAGCCGGCTAGCCAGCACGTGTGCGTGCTCGATCGGGAAGGTTGCTGCTTTCGCCCTAGAGGAGAGCAGGATTTTTAACCACACTTAAAACAAGATAAACAATTAGTACATAATTAATTGAGTATTAATTATTTTAAAATTAAAAAATAGATTTATTTGATTTTTTAAAAATTTTATATATGAAAAATCTTAAAAAATATATACCGTTTAGCAGTTAAAAAAATATACTCACACGAAGAAAGAGGAAGTAGCTCAACATTTCCTCCAAAACGAACGCACCAGGAGCGCATGGTGTTGGGCGGCGAAGGTAGGAGACGGGAGGGGATGAGTCTATCTGACGAGCACTCGCTGGAAAAAGGAAGTAGCGGACACAGGTAAGTGTCGTCGTCGCTGGGGAAGATGGCGCCGGCCACGCTCACGCATCGGCCGGCCGGCGAGGCAGCGTGCGGGGTCATCTCTCCTGCGACGAGGACCTTCGCCTCCGGCGGCCGTGATCTGAACGGAAGATTGACAGCCGGGTTCGCTCGCTGAGCTAGTGAGCTGGTGATAATCACTATTGTGGTGTGCATGTTTCGGATAAGAGCTTTTTAGCAGGAAGTGACCATCAATAATTGGCGCAAGTCCATCGGCCTCTCGTACGTTCATATGTAAGGATGATGATGTGAGCGTGATTGCGTCGGCCGCTCTGTTTACTTCTGACCGTCACAGTCACATGAAAATATGTTACCAGAACTAGAACTTGGTTAAGTATAGTATTAACGCCCTGTTCGGCAATGCATCTGGAGCTACTTATTTAAGCCACGCGCAAAACGAGAAACGTTATTAGCACGTGATTAATTAAGTATTTACTATTAAAAACTTGAAAAATGAATCTATTTACTTTTTAAGCTATTTTCATATAAAAATTTTTTAAAAAAATGCACCGTTTATCGTTTTGGGAAGCGTGTGCGCGGGAAACAAGCGAAGAAGCTGCTGGGATTCAGCTGGAACGAACAGGGTGTAAGTGGATTAGGTTAAGGCTGCGTTTGAAGCAGTTTGTGGCGGGTGCTTCTTCGTTGTTTTTTATAAGTATGTTTTTCAAACTATTAAATAGTATGTTTCATAAAAAAATTTTATATGAAAATTTATTTTTAAAAAATCAAATAAATTTACTTTTTAAATTTATAATAGTTAATACTTAATTAATTATGTACTAATGACTTAGCTTCTTTTCCTGTGCCACGACCAGCCACAAGCTGGTTCGAGCCCTACCTTAGGGTCTCTGTGCAGCTGGGCACCTTGCCCTTGCCAATCGACAGGCCTGGTTATAATTGAAGCTTTTATTTACTGACATTTATAGCAGGTATATAGAGATACAAACCGTAAACCCAAATTTGAATTTTTATCATCTTGAATCTAATTTAGAAGCAAAATTAGGAGGAATAAGTCCATCTTCATCATTCTAGATTTCACTTTTTAACATGAATTAAAAAACCGAATGTTTTTTATCCTAAACTTCAAACAGCTTCAGAATTGCAAACATCACACTAAGGTGC
Source organism: Oryza meyeriana var. granulata (assembly GCA_003991445.1). NCBI lineage: Eukaryota > Viridiplantae > Streptophyta > Magnoliopsida > Poales > Poaceae > Oryza > Oryza meyeriana. The sequence goes on from RYFJ01001384.1 coordinate 190,889, forward strand.
CGTTTGAAATGGCTTTTGGTTTGTGGTTTTTTCTTTGTTTTTTGTTAGTATGTTTTCCAAAACATAAAACGATATGTTTTTTTTAAAAAAATATGTATATTTTAAAAAATTAAATAGATTTATTTTTCAAGTTTGTAATAGTTAATACTTAATTAATTATGTACTAATGATATTTATTATTTTATGTATGGCTTATAAGCTAAATCAAACACTCACTAACACTGGTTCTGGTGGGCCTTCAACAAAAAGGAAGGATGGTTTAGTGGTTATTTTTCACATCTTTGTTTTATACACGCTAGAGACTGACTATGGCACTGACCCACACGTGTTGTACTGTGCCCTTTTTCTTCATGTACTCACATCCACCCTCTCCTGCCCAGTGAAAAGGAGTGTTTGGAGGAGGCCGAAGCAATAGCCAACTCAAGTCCCAATATCCAGAGGAGCATGGCAGAGTGGGCATACACCCCCATCATATGCATCATCGAGGTCATTCTCAAAATCCTTTTTCGGCCAATACAGAGATGCTGGAGAGGCATGAATGCATCAAGTCGGTATAAAACAGTGGTGAAATTATTACTAACATGGTAAAAATCACCACTAAAATTAGTGATAAGTTCAAAGTGAAAAAAAAACTTGTTTATATCATGTTGAGAGATACATACCCCCATGATTGCTTACAGCACAAAATAACCTTTTCGCTTTTGGCAATAAGCTAGCCAATTAAGGCTCTATTCTGATGTGCTTTTAGTTTAGTCTTATTTCCTTGCTTTTCATAAGCACGTTTCTTAAATTATTAAAATGTGTGTTTTTTACAAAGATTTTCTATATAAAATTATCTTAAAAAATCAAATAGATATATTTTTTAAATTTTTAATAGTTAATACTTAATCAATCACGCGCTAATGATATTTTTTTGTTTTACGTGTGACTTATAAACCAAACACACAAATACATCGAAAGGCACCCTAAGCTAAACTGGAGTGAATCCAAGTTTCATTCATACTTTTCAAAGATAAGGGGGAAGCATTTTAAGTTTATTTCATATTTGACTTGTCTGGGTTGCTTAGTTTTTCAAAAGGGCAAATTGTAATCAGATTAACATAATCAGTGAGCCCATTAAATATGTTTGCCATTTCTAAAATCCTAACTACAACCGCTTGTAATAGCTAAAATGAGGGTCACACAAAAAAGAAATCAAATTTCTAAATGTCATATTACATAAACACTATAGTTGTATTTACAAGGAAAAGCACAACGACACTCCTAGGGCCCTGTTTGATAGAGCTTAATTCTAAGGTGAAGCTAAAGTATTCTGAGGTGAAGCTAAAGTTGGAGTTGTGGAGCTATCCGAAAGTTGCTCTATCTCGTAGTTCAATTTTTCGAAATAGCTTTAGCCTACTAGACTTTATTTTTAGTGGAGCTAGATTGTTTGATAGAGCTCTAGGTCCACTAAACCAGAATCTAAAAACTGAAGCTCTACCAAATAAGACCTAGGTAATATAGCAAGTGCAAACACACATCTCATACGGTCTAACTCAATGAAATTGAGAAAAAAAAGGGAGTTAAGTCTTAAGCAACCGCTCTCAGCACAATAATGCAAATTCAACCATGATGAATGGACAACTGCACGTCTTTCTTTACCTCTTCTACACCGTGAAGCCAGGTGTGTATTCTCATCCATGCATACATGGGAATTCACATAATCCAACCGGACGATGCGTGGCCACACGATGCGGTCGGAATCAACGGTGGAGATAGCTCGACACCATCCAGCCCAATCCAAATGCCCGATAAAAAAAATAAGAAAAAGAAAAAGAAAACGAAGCACTCACGTAGCGCGGCGGAGGCGGCACGAAACCCTCGCGCTCGTCTTGCACGCGAGGGGGTGGGGAGGTATTTATACCGGCTGACGAGGCGGGGGTGAGAAGATGCGAGCTCTCGCGGCGGTGGCGGCGGCGACAGCAACAACTGCACTGGCGGCGCCCTACCCCGCGCGCTTCCGTCTCCGCCTCGTCACCCCGCGCGCTTCGGTGAGGCTCCCCTAATCCGTTCTACTCCTTCCCAGATCGGCCGCGTAGCGCTGCCTTATCCGATTCCGCGGCAGAAATTTGGGGATTTTTGGGTGCTTTTCGAGCGGTTTAGGGTTTAGGTCTGCGTGTTTAGGAGATTTAGCGGAAGCGGCGTGTTAATTAGTGGAATTTCTCTGGTGGGTTTACTAGAGTGTAGGATGCTCAAATTTAGTTTCGCTAGGGTGTGTCTTGAATTCATTTTACTGTCACTCTTAATTTGTTCAGTGAATCGGGTTCACCATTGGAGCTGAGAAAATGGGCTCGTATCCTGCGAATTCATGTAGTTGTTAATGGGAAAGGGTGGATTTGTTCCCTAGTTGAACTAGACGGAGTTGCGATTTGATTTCAGAGCTCGATTTTTGTTGCTTAATTGAGACCATTCGCTCATTTTGGTGGTGACTATCTAGTTAGGTCACTGTAGAGCATCTTCCTCTGCAAGGTCGCCGAGGAGAGCCTGCTACGCGACCACCATGGGGGACGAGACCTCCACCTCCGTTGCCACGCAGACGCAGGAACCTGCAGCAGTGGTGAGTATTGGATTGCTGGTTCTGGACATGACTGTACTTTTTGTGCTTTCCACTTTGGTACACGTTTGAGCTGGTTAAATATGGAAAATGCGTTGGTGTCTGCGCAGGGAGCTGGGAGTGTCAAGCAACAGCTCTCCAAGTTGGTTACTGCGTCGCTCCGGACTACGGTTCCTGAAGTGGAAGTAGAGCCTATGGTTGAAGTCTGTACAGCAAAGTTCGGTGACTACCAGTGGTATGCTGTTGGTTTCTTGCTTTAGCCACTGTTTGCATTTCATTAACTATGTTTGTGTTTGCTACTACTGTTCTTAGCTAGCGTCCCTTTTACAAGCTAATCAATGATTCTTTGTAAACCATGTTCAGCAACAATGCAATGGGATTGTGGTCAAGAATTAAAGGATCTGGGACAAGTTTCAAGAACCCCAATGCAATTGGACAGGTTAGAATGATCTTCACTATTTGAATTATGGTGTTGTGCCTCAAGAAAATTTCCTTGATTAATAATATTCTCCCATAGGCTCAGCTACTAGTATTTCCTTGTTTTTCTCCTTCCTTTCTATGCATGCTGAAACCCTCAGACTTAACATACTGGACCATGACATTTTTCCAGGCCATTGCCAAGAACCTGCCTCCATCTGATATTATTGAATCCACTTCTGTTGCTGGACCTGGTTTTGTGAATATTGTCTTGTCCAACAGCTGGGTTGCAAAGGTCTGATGTCCTTTATCTGTAAAGTGTCCTGGTATTACTGGATCGCAGTACGTTCTATCCCTGCTAAGCATCAGTGAACTATATTATTGCAGAGAATACAAGATATGCTTGTGAATGGTATCAAAACATGGGCACCAATCCTGCCAGTTAAGAGGGCAGTGCTTGATTTTTCATCCCCTAATATTGCCAAGGAAATGCATGTCGGGCATTTAAGATCAACAATCATTGGAGACACCCTTGCCCGCATGTTTGAATTCTCCAATGTCGAAGTTCTCCGCCGTAATCATGTTGGGGACTGGGGAACACAGGTAACAGGCCTTGTTGCTGTTTCTTAAAACTGCTTTAGTACTTGTTACTGAAAATGCTGTTATGATGCTTTAGTTTGTTGAATTATTGTAAATTTCTACCATTTAGCCCTAATGTACTACAACAAAAGAGGTTCGGTAATTGCCACATGTCTTTTGGTAGGGGTATGTATGGTCATTCACATTAACCTTTTCTTATAGTTAGTGCATCGTTGGTGTGTAATGGTGGCCATGGAGATGTATTGTGAATTGGAGAGAGTGCCTATATTTTCTTCATGCCTTCAACTTGTCTTCATCCTGATGCACTTAAGGTTTAGCTAATACTATCTGTTGTGTCAACAAATAGTTGAATAGTTCTGCTGACATTATTTTGAATGAAATCTTACCTAGGAGGTTAGAACACTTCGTTTTGCTTTATTTATTGCTAACATATGCACTATTTCTGTACTCAGATACATTTTTTTAACCCAATTTGATTTCTTTTACCAATTATTGTTGTGTTTTCCTTTAGCCGTGTGACTGAACTTTATTTAATGTTGAGTGGTTATGTTATACTGTGCATATCTAGGGTTTCCTTTCTATGGATTTTGTTTTTAGCGAAAACTGAAATCATGCTTGTTTAAAGTACTTTTAGCATTATATTAGGGCCCTGGTATCTTATATTATTGTAATCTGCTTGTTACTAGAAACTAGGTACTAAAAATATGCTTGTTCTCTTGGAGGTTTTCAAATTCGGGACGGCGTACTGTTCTGCATACTGAACTGTGCTGATCTTTATTTGTGCAGTTTGGAATGCTCATACAATATCTATTTGAAAAATTTCCAAACTGGGAGGAAATTGGTAGCCAGGCTATTGGTGACCTTCAGGTAAGGCTGTTCCATGCATTGATGCTACACTGCTACGCTAGTATGTATCACTTGCCCTCTGGCATGATAACACAGAAATGTTTGATACTGTGATGACAAGTATGGCATGCTCGACTAAGCATATGGATATGGAGTCTGATACTAGATATCCATGTGAAAATCTATAGCATAAAAACATCGAAATATGAGTACAGGGTAATTAATTGTATAAAAATAAATTACACTGCTGAATTACTCTCTTGCTCCTGGTAAGACTCATACAGTGCCCCACTTGTTTGTATTGTACTATTGTTTATTTGGTATCTTCATAAGCTTAACCTGTGCATATGATATTGTTACTGTAGTGGTCTATGTCTATGAAAGTGCCAATGGCCAATAACTTATGGATGAAATTTGTGAATCATGTGAGATTATTTCATGCACTGAATTGCATAACAATGCCTTTTTTTTATATCTTTAGCTTGAGTAGTGTGGGTCAGGAGGTTGATTTGAAAACTAATGTATTGAATTTTGCTTTTAGCTGCTCACTTCCAATTTTGGTGGTTGCCTGCTTTCCTTCCTAATAATCCATCATAATACATTTCAGAACTTTAAATTAGTGGACACCATGAAAGCTGTGTTTAAAAACACTGTTGAATATGGATGTCATTGAACATTGAATCGCCAAAGTGATCATATAGAAATCCATGCACATATTATCTCATTTAGTTCCTCTAGGTGCATGTTCAGTTGTGTACAGATGTATTTGCGTCTTCCTCACATGGCATTGCTTCATTGCTGCCAAGGCCCAATTAGACTTGTTTGTTTTATGTGCTTATCTTTGCCAACGGTGCAAAGTAGTGCTTAGTTTGTATCATGGACAATTTTGTTATCTGTTGCAGACTTTCTATAAAGCGTCCAAGCACAGATTCGATGGTGATCCAGAATTTAAAGACAGAGCTCAACAAGCAGTTGTTAGACTACAGGTGAGTGCACCTTGGATCTGGAGTATGGTAAAATTGCATCTTATCATTCTCATACAGCGCCTAAGAAATATATCAACTGTAGGGAGGGGAAGAGAGATATCGTGCTGCTTGGAACAAGATTTGTGAAATCAGCAGGAATGAATTTGACTTGGTGTACAAGCGCTTAAATGTAAAGCTTGAAGAAAAGGTAGTATGACACTCTACTGGGATGTGACTTAGCTTTCTTAGTAAGGTTGCTTATCAATAAAATGAATTTGCAACCTAAAATTTCTGTATGTCATTTTCTAGAGTGTTTGCCCAAACAACATCCCTTGTCTTTTTTATACAGCATCGGAGACAAATTTTCTGAAATTTACTGTATAATTTTTTGTATTTTTGTTTGAATTTTAGACAGTCTGCTGTGTCTCTTGTTCCCATCTGAGCCATGCTGAAAAGGTTATGAGATAACCAACCGTTAGTTTTATATGATTCATGCCAATAAGGTGTACCTCATCTTCATATGAAGATTGAAAAACTCTTTGCTGCCAAAATTTTACAAATTAGTCAGTTACTGATTGGAGTCCTTTCACTTGATGTTTCTGGTGTGTTGCCATGACTTGTGAATTTCCCATTGGAAGATGTATCCACATTCAGTATTCCAGGGGTGTTTGAAACTTGGAACAAAATTATTGAACTTCTGTCCTTTTTGGCGAAATTCGTTAGCCAATATATTAGGAGATACTTATAGGGCTCTACTGGTCTCTTCCGTTGACATGTATTTGTTCTGTTGAAGTTCTGATGGCACTAATCGAAATTTAGTTGGATTTCTCTGGTTTTCTATGAAACATCAGTTTGTCCCTTTTTGATCTGTTGTAGCCTGTATGGCTGTATTCTATCTGAATCCATGTTGAAAATAACCCCTGTATGTACTTGCTTTCAGGCACCTTTTGCCTGTTAGTATCATGAAATGCTTGTTTTCCTCTTCCCTGAGCATCTAATCAGCTTGTTGATTTATGTTTTCTAGTGTTGAGAGGCTAATCATTCACTTTTCAGGGAGAGAGCTTTTATAATCCTTATATCCCACAAGTCTTGGAGGAATTGGATAACAAGGGCTTGATAAAAGAAAGTGAGGGTGCTAAAGTCATATTTATAGAAGGCCATCAAATCCCTTTGATAGTGGTAAAAAGAGACGGTGGCTTTAACTATGCTTCAACAGACTTAGCTGCTCTATGGTAAATTGCTAATTAATAATTGTTGTGTCTTCCTTCTATACTGTAATTATTCTTATTTAGCTCCGTTTTGAAGAAACAAAGTAAATATATATTTGTAGTTGATACAGTCTATTTCACAGCAACATATTTTGCGACCTTTAACCTTTTCTGTCTTTTCTTTCATGCAGGTACCGGCTTACTGTTGAGAAGGCAGAATGGATAATATATGTAACAGATGTTGGGCAGCAGCAGCACTTCGACATGTTCTTTAGTGTAAGAACAAAGTGCCCTTTGTCTTTATCAGAAGCATGTTACTGTAATCTTGGTGCAAGCAATTCTTCTTATGAATATAATCATTTATATATTTTATTCCATTGATAGCCCTTTAGTGAAACTTTTCTTGTGTTCTATTACAGGCTGCCAGAATGGCTGGCTGGCTTCCAGATCCAAAAGAGAAGAAGTTTCCAAAAACAAATCATGTTGGGTTTGGTCTTGTTCTTGGATCAGATGGCAAGCGTTTCCGAACTCGTAGTACTGAAGTTGTTCGATTGATAGAGCTACTTGATGAGGCTAAATCTCGGAGCAAATCAGAACTTCTCCAGCGTCTCACAGAAAATGGTAAATGGTGCTATTTTGGAATCTCTCTTTTGTTTGTCTGAGTAAAATGTTCTTATGATTTTATTTAGGTAAAATTGTTGACTGGACTGAGGAGGAACTAGAAAAGACTTCAGAAGCAGTAGGATATGGCGCTGTCAAGTATGTACCAAGATTTCTTCTTTCAGGAAGACAAACATGTTGAACTGAAATTTGACAACAAAGCTTTTTAAATACTTATCCAATTAGTGTTCTTATGTTTTTCTGCTTGATCAATACAGGTATGCAGATCTGAAGAACAATCGTCTTACAAATTACACATTTAGCTTTGAACAAATGCTGAGTGATAAGGTATTTTTCTAGACTCCAGTATAAATGTTTACTGGATCATACAGGGGTTTTCTTTGTCCATTATTTATTTGTGTTGTACTTCTGTGCACCACATATTTTGCTTACGACCTACTCCAGTGTATGTGGAAGGATTCACTATATGTTCTGCATTGAATATTACTGTCTACTATGGTCAGTCTTTTGCGTAAATGAAAATTATATTCATAAGTAGTTTTTGGGCCCATTCATATTTATATTAGCAAGTTGTTAGTGAACCTATTGACCCTCTTGCTTGCTCTCATTACTTGTTTACTGACAAGCTCATTCCTTTTGTGAACAGGGAAATACTGCTGTCTACCTTCAATATGCTCATGCTCGCATTTGTTCTATAATCAGGAAATCCAACAAGGATGTAGAAGAGCTAAAAATGGTAATACTCGTGTTATTTCTATGCAGTATGCACTTATTCTATCATTGATTTTGCAAAGTCCAGCTGTTATTTTAGAGTTCGATCATCATTCTTTTTCAGTTATCAGACATGTATTTAAAACATGTTGAACCTATTTTCCTGTTTTTCTTCTCAGAGTGGTGCCATTTCTCTTGATCATCCGGATGAGCGTGTCTTGGGACTATATCTGATCCGATTTGCAGAGGTATCATTGGCACCATTTACTGAATCTTTTCTTAGACATCTTTTTCATGAGGCCTAGGAACTTAAAATGATCTAAAAAAAGGTAATCCAGTTTATTCTTAAACAGCAAACAGCCGTATTGGTTAGCCAGCATCTTGATTGTGTGCTCTTCTTTGAAGTTGTTTCTGTTGAGCTCACAAATGAGGTGCATATTAAGTAAAATACTGATACGATCCCATTCAACTTTAGGTGTGGTTAAACTTAAAAACTAAAAGCCATATATTTTACTGTTAGGTGTACAAACATGTTCCACTGATCAGTCACCGAAATACTAATCAAGCACTTCAGTATTTCATTTCAAGATAATTCCTATGAGGTGCAACAAACACTGATAATTCGTAGTTTAGTCCACAGTATGGCTTAGTTGTGACTAAACTTTTCTCTTTTGATTTATATCTGCTGTCTCTGTCAGGTTGTGGAAGAGGCGTGCACCAACCTACTTCCAAATGTCCTGTGCGAATACCTGTATAACCTTTCTGAAATGTTCACAAGATTTTACACCAACTGCCAGGTATACTTCTATCTGTTTCCATCCTTTGCCCCGAGTGAATCTTACCTTTTTTTCCCCAGAACATAATAAGTTTCCAACATGTCCACCAAGAGAATCTTGTTTGCCCAAGTGAATTTTACATTCTTTTCCTGGAACTTAAAAACGTTCCAACATGTCCACCAAAAGAATTTTGTTTGCATGTAAAAACTAGACGTAGTATTACACCGGAAATCTGAAAGAAATGAAGTTTACTGTGGGCTCACTTTACCTTGAACACTTCAGGTGGTTGGATCGCCAGAGGAGACAAGCCGACTGCTGCTCTGTCAAGCGACGGCGGTCGTCATGCGACAATGTTTTGAGCTGCTCGGGATAACACCAGTTTACAAGCTGTGATCGGCCCATGTTCCATTGACATTTTCAATGTCCAATTTCCGTACAAACCCACTTCCATGGTTGCAGTTTTTTTGGTCATGTAACCTTAGATGATGACGCCTCTAACGTATTCTAGTCTCAGTTGCTGCATTCGAAGACAGCAACTGGAAAGGCTGTAGCAAAGAAAGATACTCATTATGTTTCGTTTCAAATTACTTGTTCTAGTTTTATCCCAAGTCAAATATATGTATGTTTGACCATCAATTTCTAGAAATTTATGTAGTTTAATATCATAATATTTATGTTTTTAGATTCACCGTGAAAAATACACCCATAATATGCAATTCTTATGTTATTAAACTATACATATTTATAGTAATTGATGGCTAAACATAGAAATGTTTGACTTAGGACAAATTTGGAATGACATAATTTGAAACAGAGTTTTTTTTGTATAATTTGCGTTCTGTGACTGTTCATTTGCATGGTCTTGGTGTCTCCCTTAACTCTGTCGTGGCGCTTTCGTTGATGCTGGGTACCAATGTGTATTAGACTAATGCAGCTCAGCTTTTGTTCACGCCCACGAGATCGCATTGAAGCAATCGAGTTTATCACATGTTTGAATTTGAAATTTCTAGGGAGTAGTACTTGTTTAAAATAGGATTTTGAAACAAGCGCTCATGGACAAATTGTTATATTTTTGTACTCTTATTCTTAAAATATAAGGATTTTTTAGACTGTTTAGTAGAGATTAAATTTAAGGAGAAAAAGGTTTGGTGCCTCTAAATAAATGTGAAATGAATAGAGGTGGGAGGATAGATGGGGGTTAAGATAGGAAGAAATTTAAAAGAGTGGAATGAATAGTGGTGAGTGGGTAGATGAGAGTTATAGGAAGAAATTTGAATAAAAAGTGATTAATCGGACAAGTAGTGTTATAAATAGTGCTAAAATTTTTTTTACTGTGAAATGAAATTTTAAATCCTAAAATCTTTATATTTTTGGAAGAGAGTGAGTAATACTAAATTTTGCATAGAATCCAAAAATATTGTATCGATTTTCCATGTCTTCCAATTACCTGGTTATTGAGTATTGACAGCAAGTAACAGCTTCCACTTGATGTTTTGTTGGATTTTACTCTGTCTTGCGACGTAACGCCACGCAGTTAACAAATGTCATGAAATTATAGCTTTATCCTAATGGGAGTAAACCCATGTTATTGGACCCACATTACATCGGAATTGAGTCATTTGACTAAATAACATATTGACACAAGCCTCTCGGATTATTGTCAGATAAACTGCCATCTTATCTCGCAAAGTTACATATATTACGTTACCCCTATTTCTCTGCTTGCAACATACAGCCTCACTTCACATGAATGTCTTGTGATCTTCCCTCACATTGGCATCGTCATCTTCATATGTAAGTCGAAAAACGAAAGGTACAGTAACCACAGCCTGACGCCTCTGTCAATGGCGGCGCCGCCGGCGACGCGTCCTCTCGCCGGAGGAGGGTTGCATATGCTACTACTGTCTAGGTCTCTTGGAGCTGCAGCTCGGGCACTTGTACTGCTTTATGCTGTCCGCCTTCGCCGGAGTGATCTTGACGCACTTGCCGTGATACCACCTCTCGCACACGTCGCAGCCGATCCGAACTCGTCCGGCGCTGCTATATCCCGCCGCATCGTCCGCATAGGTCTCGCTGTGTTGCCGTCGTCTTCGTCGTAGCCTTTCGTCTGCTCCTTGACATTATTTTCGACACGTGCCACGTCGCTTGTATGCTGGGGAGATGAAATTTATTCATCATGACTCATGATGGAATAGGAAATGGTGAAAACTGTGGAGGATTCTTGTTACCTTGATGACAATTTGTTTCTCTGCTGCTGTGTGTCCATACCGGATCTGTCCCTCTCCTTAGATGTCTTGAACCATTCAGACGACTTCATAAACAGTTGGCAAATCATTCATCATGCCAAATAAACGCTTCCTGTTGAATTGGAGAGAGTAAACAGTAAGATAATGACAGAACAATGTTACACTCCCGTTGCGATAAATTTGACTGCTCAAATAACAATGCAGAAAATCAGTTTTTTTCGATTTATATTGACTCATTGGAGTATTATCATGTGGAAACCACCAATTCGGTGAAACTTTGGAGACCACTTTAAAAAGATGTTACTTTTACTAGTACAATGGGTTACTGCAATTGCAGCAAAGTAAATACTCTAGAATGGAACATGGAATGTTCAAAAATCCCACTTTAACCCAGACAAGGCTTTTGATTAATGCTTATGATTATGAAATGAGTAGGTGGGTCAACTATATGGATAATTTGATAAAGCAAACGGCAGTACTTCTGAACAGTTAAAAAGAAGAAATATAGGCTCAGAAGTTCCAATTTCCAATTAACAGCATATTGAATAAACAGGGATTAGCAGGACCTCAGGAACAAGTTCATTTTACACACGCCTGTCAACATGAATCGGTTTTTTGCTAGCGCCCTCTCGTCTTTAAATTAGTGTGCTGGTTTACTTGTTATCATCATCAGCACATGACTTCCCAGAAAAAAAAGATCATCGGTGCAGGCCTAGAACTATATTTACTGGATGGCCAACACCTGGCAGACCATATGTTGTTGGGATACCAGCGTGCACAAGAGTCACTGGTTGTATTGACATGTTTGCCATACTACACGAGCTCATAAGGAATCAAGCACGGCCATGGTTGCTGGGTGGTCGCGGAATGAGCCTTGTCTATGAAGCTTCGCTTCATCAATTTGCTTGCTTCTAGCGAAGCTTGACACAGTTCTTATGTGGTATTTACCGTGCAAAAGAAACATTATCAAGTAACATAAAGACCCAAATCTACTCTATATTTTTCCCAAATTAATAAATGTGCCTATTTCTTAAGTTCCTGAAAAATGTTTTATAGGGCTAATGAAATGATATACGTTACTTGCTCTAGAGTGGAGCAAAATACTACTCCCTCCAGTCATAATTATATGACGTATGCAGTACTTTGCCAGCGAATGGTCCACAGACACCACATAAGGCAGCTCAAACTTGTTTGCCCATGTGAACAAGGAAATTTCTCTCTTCAAACAATGTTGAAATCTCCCCAAACCCAAGAAATTCTTAAGTTAAAACTGTGTTCCTGTACAAAGAACTCAGGTATAAAGATGAAATTACAAAAGAATAAGAAACTCTCAACATGAGATACTTGGTTCTTATATAAAGTTGCCAGCTCATGATCCCTAGCTAAAATTTAGCCATAAAATATGCAACCCCATGGTTTGGCCAAACATTAACAAGGACATCTTGCCAAATTTTGTACCAACAGTAAGCATATTACTATCACTCAACATGGCCATAGTAAACAATTAATCAAAGAACTATGGTCTTTAACATTGCTAACTAAACTGAAGGTCTTAGACATAATATACAACTAGACATGCTTGCAATTCCATACCACAATTACATTGAAGACAATCAGGTTGTCTTTCTTAATCAAGCTATTACCAAATGAGTTATGAGTCTGAATCTTTACTAAATGCAAGCTTCCCCCTTTGAGCTACCCAAGGTACAAAAAACATGCCAACCTGACTGGAAAGAGGAACCTTTGGAACTAAACAACACATTATAGAAAGTTTTTGTAAAAATCACACCGTTTAACAGTACGGAAAACGTGCTCACGACAAAGGGAGTAGCTCAGTCTGGTAGTACTCTCTCCATATTTAAAATATAAGGATTTCTAGGTTGTTTAGCAAATACTAAGGTTAGATCAAAATATTCCTTTTCAGTTAATTCAGTTGTCAATTTTTGAATTTTGAATTGCTTATATTCTTTTAAAAGCAATTTAAAATCAGTGCAGCAACCTAATATTACACAGAAGTGGCACTACCAAAGGCCTCTGATATTCTGAGAACTTGTGTGACACATGGTGCTTACCAAAACATTGTAACCAAGCTATGTTAGAAGAACAGGGTTATCGCAGGCTAAAAAGTACTTGCATATACTTCCAGAATTTCTTTATGAGACAAGGGGTTACAATAGCACCAACACTTATGAGATAGAATGACCACAAAATGGCTCTATGGTTCCAGAAAGAAGAGTAAATCATGTTAGATAATTTTAACAGTGAGCTAACCAACATATAGAATGAACCCAATAATAGCTTAAGGTCACAACCTTTGCTCTTGATTGCTAGTTGCCAGTTTGATCAGCCATAACCCAATGATGCAAAATGGGTTTTGAAATTGAATCTAAGAGAGAGACTGCACCTATATAGGCCTGTGGGAAAAGAGGACAGTGCTGCCATTTGTACAAAAAAGAAGGAAAGAACAGAACGAGCACAAAATCTGCCACACCCATCGCAGAAGATGGCTGCAAGCAATGAAGCAATATCCCTGGGATCGATCCCCCTTTCTATCCCTCTGGTCAGGAGGTGTTGACCTTTTCGCTCTAACACAAGGAGCTCATGTCCTCTGATCTACTTCTTTTCCCTATGACAAATGGAAACCTGAATATTCCAACTTCCTTATAATTCCCATTCCTATTTTTCAGGAAAGGAAAAAAAAAATCAAAACTGGAAATTTAATTTTCCTCCTGAGTATGCTAGCAGTTATTACTTGCACGAGTATGCCACCATACTTTCTCCTCTTAAACTATCAAAACTACAAAAAAACCAGTGTTCACTTATAGAAAGATGTGCCATAGGAATAAATCCACATGCTACTAATCGAGACAAACATGATGTAACTAACAATTTTGACAACAAATTAAATCTCTTGGTTCGTGTAATATCAGCACAGTCACACAATAATCCACAATATTAGGGAAAAACATAAGAACCAAAGTTTACATGCATCTAATACGTATACTTGGGAATTTGGCATCACACTGGAAGTAGTACCTGCCAAAGCAAGTTACATAGAAACAAACCCAAGGACAAGCAAACATAAAATCCAAACAAACCCCCAAGGCCACAATATCACATTAGATAGCACACATATTCCAGCACAACCTCGAATCACTGAATCACAGAAAAAAACCTCCTCGGTGAGCTCTTGGCACATCTATTTCCGCACACTGTGAGTAACAAGTTGGTTCACCATGCTACGAGAGCACATCTATTTCGTCATCAAAATACGAGAGTCGAGAGATCAATTTAGAAGCTCAACATTACACTGATACTGCTGCAACTCAGGCACCAATAAAACCCAAAGCAACAGAGGCGAATCGGGAGCCGTACCGGTCGTTGCGGTTGAGCCGCGCGGCGTAGTAGAAGGCGACGGAGACGAGCCACGAGTCGGAGTGTACGGCGACGAGCGCGAGCCAGTCGCGGCGGTGCATCCCGTCGCGCGCGAAGTTGATCCCGAGCGCCGGCTCCGGCAGCTCGGTGGGCACCTCCTCCGCCGGCAGCGCCACCTCCCACACCTCGTTCGCGTACCCATACAAGCACAAATTCTCCTTCTCTGTCGACACCAAAAAACCACATCCCCGATTTGAGACCACCCATCCTCCGCTCGAATCGAAACCGAAGAGATCGCGAGGGGAAGAGGGGAGGGCGGGAGCTCACCTGGATCGCACTGCGCGTAGAAGTCCTCGACGTCTGCGACGAAGCAAGGGGAAGGTGTCAGGTCAGCGTTAGGGTTTCGGGGGGTCTGACCGGGGGGGTGGAGGACGGCGTACCGTTGGTGAGGGCGCGGAGGATGGCGGAGCGGCGGGCGCGGAAGTCCTTGAAGATGTCCTCGACGGAGCGTGGGGCGGAGCCGCCGCCGCCGCCACCGCCACCGCGGCGGTAGGATGCGTCCATCCGTGGGGGGAGGGGAGGCGCGTCGGTCTCCCGATCTCCGGCGAGTGATCCGCGGAGGAGGAGGTGATCGCGATGCGGGGCGAGTACACGAAGGAGGGGAGGCAGATCAGCAGAAGATGCGTTAAGATTTTGTCATCTTCCGTTTAGGTCCTCGTAAGAGTAAGGATTTAGGGGGAAAATAGAGATTGGATCGTATACGGCTATACACTTCATTTACATCGGAAATTGTGAATTTTTTCTTCGTGCCACTAACACGTGGGGTTATCTAAAGTCACTTATACGTGGATTGGGAGGGTAAATCCTCCATTTAAATCCAAGCTAATAGTATACGATTAAATTTTACCTCTGTAAGTGATTTCAAGTCTTTCATAAAAATGTTTGTGAATAATGTAAAAATTCTAGAGATCTATGGTTCACTTTTACAAGATGCACACACGCATGTACACTATACTTACACATACCGGTAACTATGCCCCTTTTAAGACACACTCTACAGATAAATGTCCATTGATAAATCCATAAACCTCATTAAAATCATATTGAAAATACACATCTTTTTGACAGTGAGTGGTTTACCATGGGAAGTACGAGCGAGACGACCGGGGGTAATGGTTTAGGTTTTGGGGTAGACCCTTTAAATCTATTTTATTATATACGCTTGGCAAAAAAAATATTTTTTGATAGACGCTAGGGCATGGATTCTCTATGAACCAATGCCGCCCTTCCTCTTTCGCTTGTTTTGACTATGAGTTCTTCTATTGAATATGTTTCCTTTTGAATGTATTAACTAGTTAGTACGCCAAGCCGCCTATAGGTGAAGGGCCGAAGGATGGAGCATACAAAGTCGATCGTGCACCTGTTGTGTGACCCGTTGGTCCTAAGCAATGTCTTTCGCGAAGCCACATGTGCATAGTTATTATGTGATATTGAACAAATTACAAAAAGAAAACAATAGCAATAATCAAACCGATAATTGTGTGATGGTATAGACCAAAAATTTCCGACAAATAACTAATTCGTGAGAATCTCTTCGAACTAATTTATGTTTCTCACCAAATTCAATATTGTAGGATTCCAATATTAGTTTGGAAGAAGCACTACAGTGCTAAGACTACTATTTCATTTATTATGATGTGCTCAGATATTTTTTTCATATGCTTATATGCCAAGGATTTTAGGTTATTGTTTAAGCATGTTATTACTGTACTGCCTGGATCTGTCATTATAATATCTTAGAGGTGAATATCCATCTGGGTTGCCTAATTGAATTCTTCTAATGTTGCTTTGCTTGTGATGCTGTGAGTGTTGGCAATACATTTTTAAACTATTCATTGAAATGTTTCGTATATTCTTTTGTTATCCAACTGTCTGGTCGGCCTATGTTTTCTTGTCTGATCTTAACTATGTGCTTTTCAAAGTACGACGCCACCTCGTCCATATGTTGCAGAACAGTGAAATGGGCTTGGTTATATGTGACGCGATCTAGCTTGATAGTTTTCCTTCCTATGGTGCCAACACCTGCAAGTTTGCCCTCATGGTGGGAATTAGAAACTCCGATCGAAGAAGTCTCAGATATGTAGTCAATACAAAATTCAATGATTTCTTCAGTCGTGTATCCTTCAACAATGCTCCCTTCTGGCTAGGATCTATTCCATACATACGCCTTTAGAATTCCCATGTACCTTTTAATGGGTACATCGGTCTCATGAACGCAGGACCACATACTTTCGTCTGCTTCACAAGATGCATAATGGGGTGAACCATGATATCAAAAAACGAAGGGAAAAGTACATCTTGAGATGATAAATGGTTTTCACGACTTCTTCCTAGAGGTTATCTAGCACTTTTGTATTAATGATCTTCTGATTGATGGCATTGAAGAAGAAACATAGATGTATTATCATGTAATGGCTTTTAATTGGTAAAATATTTCTAATAACAATTGACAGAAGTTGTGTAATCAGGACATGACAATCATGGGACTTCATGCCAACCAGTTTTAGGTTGTTTATCGAAATGAACTTACTGATCCTTGATGAGTAGCCAGTAAGAACTTTGATACTATGGAGACATGCTAACATACCTCTTTTCTCCTCCTTTAAGAGAGTGTAGCAAGCAGGAGGGAGGTATACTCTTTCTGTTTTTGAGTTTACTGTTGGTGCTAGTTCACTCTATATATTTATATCTTCTAAATTCCGCCATGCATTGAGCCCGTCCTTTGTCTTGCCTGGTATACTCAATAGTAATCCGACAATACTATCATAAACATTTTTCTATACATGCATCAAGTCAATGTACCGCGGACCTTAAGATCTTTCTAGTATGGTAGCTGCCAAAATATAGCCTTCTTCTTCCACATGCTTTTCTCTTTTATTGTACATGCTTTCTTTATCTTTTTGAAAATATTTTTGATATCATTCACCATGTTAAGTACCTCTGTTCTTGTCAAATTTGGAGGAGCAAGACCCTGTTCACTCTTATCATTGAAGGTTTTCTTCATACTTTTATACTAGTGAAGTTGCCAGAGGAATCTCCTATAGCCCATGTAAACCATCTTGCGCGAGTTCTTCAGCCACTTATTACGTGTTTCTTCCGTACATTCTGAACAAGCCTTCTTTCCTTTCATAGTTTGACTGGAAAGGTTGTTAAGTGCGAGATAGTCGTTAATTGTGCGGAACAATAGCGGGTGAAGGTTAAAGTTTTCCCGTTGGTATGCATCCCAAGTTTGTACCCTTATTCTCCATATTATTTGTAGATCATCAACCAGTGGTTGCAAGAAACATCAATGTCATTGTCGGGGGTGTCTTGGTCCTTGCACTAGCAAGCACAACATGACATACTTTCTTTTGAAGCACAACCAAGGGGGTAGGTTGAAGTTCACAAGAAGGATTGAACAAGTGCTATGACGACTGCTCATATCCCCAAAAGGGTTCATCCCGTCTGTACTCAAACCCAGCTTGATGTTTCTCGGATCTTCTTCAAATTTTGGGTATAACCTATTGATATTCTTCCATTGCATCGAATCTACAGGATGCCTTAGCTTACCTTCGGTCTTCCGATCCATGGCATGCCAACGAACTCACTCAGCGAACTCACTCAGCCTCCTTTGGATTGACAAACATTCACTTGAAACGATCAGTAATCGGAAGATACCACACAACCTTTGCAGGACCACCCTTCTTGGGCTTCCTACCTTTTGCACTGCTGTTCTTCCTCTTGTATCGAGAAGCACTGCATACAAGGCATTCATCCAAGTCGGCATTTTCTTTGTAGTACAATATGCAGTCATTCGAACATGCGTGAATTCTTCCGACCTCTAGACCCAATGGGCACAACACCTTCTTTGCTTTATATGTTGTCATTGGCAATGTGTTCTCCTCTGGGAGAAAGTCTTTCAGGGAATCAAGTAGTTCTGTGAAACTCTTATCCAACCATCCATTACTTACCTCAAGCTTCATAAGCTCCAAGATAGCAGATAACTTTGTGCACTTCGCCTTGCACCTCGGGTCTCTGAATTGGTCACCAAGCTAGTGAAGTTCTCATAGTCCTTCTTGTTGTACGCTGGGTTCTCAACATCCCACAACAACATTTCACCATCCAACGGAGAAGGAACAGACATGCCATCTTCATCTTGCTCCCTGTTCTATCCATTCGCCACTTCAACAATTGGAATAGTCGAAGGTTCTTCCTCTCCATGTGGTCTAATAAGTATAACCCTTCATGAATTCTCTACGTATCAAATGAGACTGTAACTATACTCTTTCTGTAAACATTTTCTCATTTTTGTAGTCCAGATATGGATATACTATATATTGATTACTCCATCTAGACTTATCATGCTTTGCAACATTCAAGAACTCAACAACTCCATTTCTATACTTTTGGCTCAAGCGGTTGTTATTGTACATCCAATTCCGATCCATCTGCAATACTAAAATACTAATAATAATATAGTTTAATTTATGTTAAAAAATTTTATACAACGTATACCAATAATACACAAACCTAGTGATAGTTTGGCTCAAATAACTTCCCCCCAAAAAAAATATAACAAAGATTCACCTCCCTAACCCTTCCACCTGAAATGTGAACAAAACACAGGGTTGGGATAACAAACAGAGCGGGGAGTGGGGTATATATAGGTATCTACCAGTCTTTGTCAGGCGGTAAGGCCTAACCCGTCACAGATGATATTAGTTGCCTTTGATGGTTTATGTGTCACTGCCCGACACAGATGAGGGGTCATCTGTGATGGTTACTGTTTCGAACCGACACCGGTGTTTTGTGTTGGTTCAAAACATTGATCCGTCATATATGACCGCTCATTTGTGTTGGACCGTGCCGTGTAGCCTTAACATAAACGGGCTATTTCTAACCCGTCAAAGATGACAGCCTCCGTGATGGATCACGTCAACCCGTCGTTGATGAGCCGTCACACATGACCAGATCTGTAGTAGTGCAATAGATTGCCAAAATCAAGATGTTTCAACAATACTTCCTAACTATCACACCCTAAAAATCATCTAAATTCATCTAAAATCATGATCTACATGTTTATGTACTTTTTATGTACTAGTTATTTGGAGTTTCTTAGGTTTTTCTTGTTTTGCGTGTAGTTGCATATTTCCGCCGTTTCGGAAGATTGTGGAGTCTACAGAAGAGTTCAGAAGACTTATTGAAGACTTTTCTATTCCAAGATAAGTCACACGACAATCCCCTTGAGCATGTTGATCCCATTTATGAAAGCTATTTTATTTTAACGTTATTGCATGCAAAGTTTTTGAATGTCATTACTACTGGTTAGTAATATTATTCCGATATTCCTTGTTTATGGCCAATATTTTGCTATTGATACCTATACCTTGACACCTTGGGTAAATAATACTGACTAGCTGGATGACTATTTAATGGTCTAGCTAGATTATTTAGGTTTTGCTTAGCCATTGCGTAGAAACATTAGCGTCATTCTATGTGGGAAACTAATGACTCATTTATGATTAATTAATAAATAATGGCTATATTTTCATGACAGTTGGTCGTGGTTGGTTAATTAAGCATGGCAATTAAAACTTGGCTGAATGATAGGTTATGAGCATATGGAATGATGATGTTGGTAGTGGTACTCATGACAATTAAGGACCGGTTCATTGACTACTTGTTGCGAAGCAAATACCGTACTAAACATGAGCTAGAATGGTTAATGGCTTGATTGGACATCTAGCGAGTTCAACAGGAGGCACCACGGTGTGTTGTAACTGTGTCAATAAGACCACCATGGTTGTGCCAATAAGACCATGTTTCGGGTGTTGAACCGTCTCCCTGTTAGGTGCCTGATCAGTTCCTGCCAGAGACTGGTGGTTCAGCGGGTGGCTTTTCTGTTGGGCCAGTTGCATGAAAGGTCTTGTCACGGTTTCCCTCTTTGCAGTACCATGGTGGTATTTCGAGGCATGGTGACATGTGTGGAACCGTGTCTTGTGGTTAAATTGGTATATCTCTAGCTATAGTAAAACTATTTGAATAGCTGTGCTTACGGTTAATGGGCGGGTCTAGCAATGTTTTCTGTGATTAGTCCTACACTACTCATTAATGATGATAAATTATGGGAACTTGATAGCTCCAGTTTGGAGGGTTATGGTTTTGGGCCTGAACTGCATTGAAGTGCTGTTCAGTGATGAGTTAATATTGGTTAGTAATTAAACTATACTGTTTTCAAAAGTTTTTAAATGCAAATGTTTTAAATATTGTTTATGCAAATAAGCCATGGTATGCCTATCCTTTGGAATCCTTGTTGCATTATGTTGCATTCTTAGTGTGGCTTGTTGAGTACGGTGGGTGGTACTCAGTCTTGCAATATTACTATCATCAGAGTGAAGCTTTGTGAGGAGAAGATTTTGGTGTTTGGATTATACCCTAGTTGAGCTGCCGTGGCTTGGTGCTGAAGCTACGCTAGTTGCCGTTCTGCTGCAGTTTTCTTCTGTGTGAGGACTAAGTGCCTCTTCTGTAAGTATTTATCGTTATTATGTTTTGGTTATGTTTATCAAATTGTCGATTTGTGTAACTCGGCTAACTCCTAGACGAGGATTTAATGCACAAATTAGTTTTGGAAATTTTGGTGAATTTTCGGACGTGACAAGTTGGTATCAAAGCCAATTTTGACTGTAGGATAAGCCAAACGGTTAAGCCCTTAAGGACATATTTGCGAAAGGAAACTGTATTTGTGAAAACCTTTTTGCTCTCCCTCCTCTATGTTTGATTTCTCTCTCCTTACCCCCTGATCAGAGGCAACAGAAGAAGGATTACTAACTTACAAATTTCAACTTTGTTTTAAATGGCCAACAGAGAAAGCGTGTATCTTGGAGATAGTGGTTACTTGGCAGAGGTTCGCCGCATGGCTGCTGAAATAGGATATGAGTCTTTGCCAGTGTACCACCACACAACAGTACGTATTTCTGCTGCAAGATCACGGTGACTCTTGACTCCAACCGAGAAGATCTTCCTCGACTTACCTTCATCGCCGAAGCTGATCATTTCCTGTCCGCTCGAGAAGAAGTCTCTTATGAAGCTTTGTGTCAACTTCATCATCACTTCAACATTGCTCTAGCAAGTACAGTGTATCACTATCATCCCTCCCACAGCTGGTCTGGACTGCAGAATGGTTGCAAGAATACTTGGTTTGAAGACAATATGGTGATAGTGCACATGAGGACTATGCCACATTACTTGGATGATCTTCACGCCAATTACAAAGAAAGAACCAGAATCCAGCTGCATGTGCAGCAGATGAAGATCTACAGGCTGTAGAGGCAAGTGGATCAACTGACACAACAGAATCAGGAGTTACGTCATAAGAAGATTCGAGAGTTGAAAAAGGAGCTCAAAGAACTAAAAGAAGAAACAGATGCCCCTCGGCAAGAAGGAGACAATCTGTCTATCGAAGCCAAGCGCCTTCGCCTTGGATCAACCAGTGCCACACCTGGGGAAGGAACATCAAGTCAACCGAAGAAGTCGAAGAGGCTCTCCGATTATCTTCCTAAAGCCTAAGCTACACCCTCAAGACTAGTTATTCCTGTTTAGTTTAGTTGCGTGTGTTTTATTGCTTGTTAGTGTGCTGGTGCTTTCCCCTTTTGTGCTGGTGTGTTTGGGTAGTGTATGGCGTATGTCAGGTGGTGATATGGCCATACTAGTTTGGCAGTGTAATAATCAACACTCTATATCCATTACAGTTCAGTAAAATTTGAATATTTAGTAAAGAAGTTGCTTCTCTCTTTCTCTTTTGCTCTATACCTTCTCTCCCCTTTAATCCCCTCACCACAGATGGACAAATTTGTACATGATGTTTTGGAGAGAGAGATTATGTTGGATTCAGCCTTTGGATCATGTTGACTGCAATGATAACCCCGGTTCACTCTAACTTATGCAAAACCTGGTTATGCCTAAAAACCCTAGTTCACCAAGATTTGGATGACCCTTTGTTGGAAACAAACCTTAGAGTTTTGAAGCAAAACTATAAGCGGTATCTACCTAAAAATCGTGAGAGCTACTTTCCCTATGGAAACTGGTGATTGAGTGTATGTCCGCCAGATGGAGCTAAGTCTAAGAAGCCTTAGGAGGACACAAGCAATGGATAGTCAGTTCAGTTCATCTTTGAAGGTTACAACCAAAACTCAGAAGACAAAGCAATTCACCAGGAAGATAAGAAGAACATGACGGAGAACAGTAAGAGGCGAGTTAAGTTAGAATTGATGGGTCATCCTTGCAGTACCAACTTTCTCAGGAGAACAACCTTGCTGGTCGCAATCAAAATGACAGAGACAATGTTTGGATATGGAGAATTCCTCGAGACTGCGTCCGAAGCTGAAACGTCAACCATCGCAGAGATGCGTCGACCACACCATCGTCACAGAAGTTAATACGGTAAAGGTATGACCAGACGGTAGCACCAGACGTTGGAAGAAGAGAAGACATACCTAACTTTTGATGGAGTTAGTGAAAGCCAATTTATGTTAGTAAAAGTAAGCCTGGCCAAGTTATTATCTTCAGGGATAATATCGGTTGTCACCACGGTGCTCAGCCTATCTACACTAACAGATGGTACCTAAGACACAAGTATGCCAACGAGATAGGAATCATGGATGATCGGATACGCAATAAACCTTATGATTCTAAAGTAGATCAAGGACAGAAATCAAAGAGGGAAGAATTTAAATGCCAAGCGAGATATCAGAGAACGAAGAGTCTTTTGCTCATAACCCAACGGAAGACTTGGATCATGTGAGTAATAATCAGGAGCTTGATAATGTGATCACCTAGGGACAAAGGGTAACCTAGGCAACCCAAGAGCCAGGCTGGAAGAAGTTCAGGTTAAAGCTCAGCAGAAGCATGGAGAACTCCCAACCACAAGCAGTGAGTCAAACTAACCTTGGTAAGCCAGATGGTACGTCCTAAATCAAGAAGTTGAAGCAAGTACTCAAGAGGACCTAGGCATTGACATAAGGGTTTAAGAACTTGGACTATGGATCAATCAGTTGAGAAGTGATGGACTAGACGAGACAGTAAGACATCTGACCCAGTTATTAATATAAGTCAATTAAACAAGGATGGATAGATATTTGCGGTTGAGTTAGACCTGAATTATAGAGCCGTCCGTGTAAACGTTATCGAAAGAACTAGTGAGAAGCTTGAAAGGCCGTAGGTAACGAAAACGAATATAGATCTACAGATCAGCAACCACAAAAGCAGTTAATGTAGCTAATACAATGACCCTGGAAGTTACAGATGAATATTTCCAACACTATTAGGAGAATTTGAAATATGAGGATCCTAAGAAATGGTTAGAAGAAAGGTAGGCAGAAAGGTGATTGATAAAGAAACCAGACAAGGTAAATTCGGTAGGAGAAGGAAAGTGTTCCACCAAGGAGGATTAGTGGTCAAGAACACCTCGGCACCGTCCATAAGTTGGTGCACAGTTGGCAGATTGGTATGCCATCCACACGCAAATATATAAGGAATACCAGGGAGAAAGGGCAGTTAAATTGAGTTGGAATCGTCGCTAAAGGGATCAGATACAATTGGAAGTTGATCGCACAACCAAATACAGGATTGTCCGAAGGAAAAATCTACGAACCTGAGAGGCCAGTAAAGGTCACGAGACATTGGCTACAGTAAATGGATTGAAATACCGATTACTGCCGGGATAGACAACAGGAATAGACTTTGAGAAGTCGTCACCAGAAGAAAGTTGCTTGAAGGAAAGAGTTGGAGATCAACTAAACCCTTTTTCTTTCTAGCCGTCCCAAATCTCGGGACAAGATTTCTGTAAGGGGGTTGGATTTGTCACATCCATCAATCATCTCATCTTTGCGTGAATATGGTCATCACATCTTATACATTAGCTTTCTTGAGCCGTCCATGTCCTATAGTCATCCGCTTCCTTTTAGGAAGCCTACTCTATGATGCCATCTGGCATCTCGGATCACACATGCCCATTTAAAAACCACTCAGGTCATCCGTTAGTCACACATACCAACTCTGGCAACGTGTCTCATTTCCACAAACCAGTTTCACAAAGTACGAGCAAAACAAAACTATGCTAAGAGAATCACCTCACATTCGCCATTGATCGTGGGCACGGTTATTCAAATAGTTTAGCTAAACTCTGCAGAGGTTGCGCGCTTTACCCACACAACACGAAACTTACACCAAGTACTGGTCGGTAACGGAAGTTTGTGACAAGACCTTTCCAAAGCTAACCCATAAATATCCCATGCCACATAGTTGGTCGAGTCCACAACAAGCATCAGGCAAGAACAACCATCGTCTACTAAGGATACACTGGGGATACTCCTAGACCTATTGATAACGTGATTGCCACGTATAGAGGGAAGTGCCACGAAAGGCTATTATCAGAACATCAGAACACACAACTTCGTCTCCTTATCCCCAGTGTTCCACAACCACTGGCATACTAGATAAACATGAATAAACAATTTACTTTTCCAGGGGTATCCCACAATACCCGTGTGGTTGCATTGTAAGATGCTTGGATGGAATTCTCCAAGGAATCGGTCCTTATATGCGAATACGGAATCAAGCCATGTAGGTGAGCATACCGCATTGCAAGCTTTCACAAAACCATCCTTTTTCTTTCAAAACCCACCAAGACCTAGTGTCTGGTTTTTCCAAAACGGTTACCAAACCATTTTTACCAAAGTCGTCTTTTATCAGTGCATGTGGGGGTTGACTGGTACCTATGCTCCATGAACATGGATACCGAGGTACCATTTTGGTGTAGCGACAAGGAGTTTATGGGTTTACAATATCCTATGGAAAGTAATGCATATAATAGGTAGGTTCGTCAATTGTACAAACCGAGGCCGATCAAATTAAAGTGCACGCTAATTATGCAATTTTGCAATCAACACATTTCATAAAATTAGGAGTAATATGATTGAAGAGTGGCTTGCCTGGGTCTCAGTCATCGAGTCTTCAAAATCCGCGCGTTGGATGAATTTCCGGAATGTTCGCTACGCGATCAACAAAGAAAAACCACACAGAAACCTACAAATATGTAATATTTATTATAAACTAATAGTGCCATTAGATAGATCTTAATTTAAGAAAAATTTTGAAAGCTGAATGGAGTCGATCAGAGTTACGGTTGAAGAGATGAATTTTTGAAGCTTTAATCGAATTTCTGGAAATGGAATACGGATTTATTAAAATGAAAAAGGAATATTCCTAGGGAATATCCCTTTCTGACTGACAGGTGGGGTCCATTGTCAGTGATACAGAGAGGGCCTTGTGTCTACGGTGCATGGTAGACCTAGTCTACTGAGAGATGGAAAAGAGTAGTTGGTGGACTTAACCTGGGCCGGAGGTGTGGGTCCCACATGTAAGAGACACTAGTTCAACAAGGAGATTAATATGGATTTTAATCTCGTTGGGCCCACATGTCATAGAGAGGAAGGTGGAATTAGCGAGGGGATTACTGTGTAAGTTAATTAAGTGGGGTGGGGTCAACGTGGGACCCATATGTTAGTGAGACATATGATAAAAGAATGTTTAATTAGATTTTAACCCTATGGGGTCCACATGTCATAGAGAGGCTAAGTGGAGATGCTTACTGTGTAGGTAAATAGAGGTAGTGGGGTCCACGTGGGCCCTACTTGTTAGTCTTCTTTTCTTCTTCTTCTTCCCTGGTTTTCTCGCTCCCCTTCCATCCCTCTTCTCGCACAGGAAAGCAGGAGGCCGAGCGAGCTCGGGCGGCGATGGCTGGTGGCGGATGGCGAAGTCCAACGGAGGGGTCGGCGGGGAAAAAGGCGATCGGCGGTGGTGAGGAATGGTGGGGCGCTCGGGCGGCGGTGGAAAAAGGGCGAGCTGGGAGGCGGGCTAGCTCAGAATTGAGGCGGCGGCGAAGCTCTTGGCGGGCGGCGGGTGGTGGACTCTGGTGGCGGCGGTGGAGGGGCTTGCGTGGTGGCATGGCTGAACAGCGTGGTGGCCTCTGTTAGGATTTGGCAGCGGGCTGGAGCAGAAGTCGATGGGGGAGAGAAGGCAGCGGGTTACTTGGCTTTTATAGCCATGGCGGGGACGGTGTCGGTCTGGAGGGCACAAGGGGGGAGGGTGGCGTGAGGGCTCTAAGGCGGAGGGAAAAGGACGAGAGTAGCATCGGACCAAGGGGCAATCAGGGACGCCAAGGACGGGGGATGGTTGACATACCGGTGGTTTCAAGGGGGCGGCGGCATGCTTCGGACCGGGCGGGCCGAGGGCGGCGCGGCGAGGACGGTGCGGCAGGCGGTGAGAAAGGCTGGCACAAGGCATGTGGGAGGAAACGACTAGCATGGCGTGGCGTGGCTCGTGTCCGGGTGCAGTGGAGCAAGTGGGAAAAACAACGGCGCGTGGTGGGATTCGCGGGTATGGCGTGATGTGGATGTGTCAATGCAGGTGGTGCGGTCTGCGGGATCCATGAGTGAGGTCACCGTCGTGGGCGCAGAGCGTGGCTGGTGTTAGGTCACCTCGGCGTGGGCGACGTGTGCGCGTGTGGGTGTAGCGAGATTCATGGTGGCAGGGCTAGCGCAACAGCGGTGACAGGGCATGGGCGAGGCAAGGTGGTGGCAAATCCGAGCGGCGTGGCAGGGACAATGGCGAGGATGGGATGATGTCACCGGTGCAGAGCATGGGGTGGTTGGGGATGATGGTGACGGGGCTTGGCGCGCGGTGGCGAGGGTGGCATGTGCTTGTGGCCTGGCTCGGCATTTTGCTGAGCACGAGACGGGCGTGTGCGGCCAGTTGGACAGGGGAGAAAGATGAGTGTACGGTCGTCCGCCAGATTGGCCTACGTGGACCCTAGCAGCAGTGAGAGCGGGTATGGAGTGAGCGGCCGCGTGGGGGCGCTGGTGCGTGAGGGAGAGAGGCAGGGAGGCCGTTGCACAGTTTCGTTGGGCCGTGGTGGCCTCGGCCCAGACGGGAGGGAAAGGAGGAGGGGCGAAGGGAAGGGAGCAAGCTCGGGGGTTTGGGCCGTTGCGGCTTTTTCTGGGCTGGGCCGAAGGAAAAAAACAGAGGAGAGGGGAGGGAAAGAAATGGCCCATTTGTATAGCAGACTTTGTTTATTTTTCTTTAATTTATTTGAATGGGTATTGAGAGTATGTGAATGGATAAATGAATTAAAATTTGATGTTTGAATTTCCAGAGGTTTCAGGAGTTTAGTAGAAAGGTTTTTCTAGAGATTTTAGTTATTTTGGTATGATTTTAATTTGGAGGATCCATGAATAAATTTAGGAAGGAGGTAGAATGGGAGGGGAGTTTGAAAGATTTCATGGAGTCTTTGAATTTTAAATTTGATCTCTGAAGTACCACTACTTCCCAGAGTTCAAAGGATGAACTTTTTGTAGGATTGATGTGAAGTCTTGACCTTTGAGCGCATTGGGGAGGGGGGGGGGGGGGAGCAATCTTGGGAGGAATTTCAAAGAAGTTTTGGATTCAAACGTAACAATTGAATCCTCCACTTTATCAAGGATGCAATGGGGTCCTCCCTGTTATAGTGAATTTTGACATATAGAAAAATTTGATAGAGTTTAGGTAGAATGGTTTAGAATAAAAATTGAAATTTAGAATCGAGGTTTTTATCATGGAGAGGATTCTGGTGCGAGATTTTAGGGTTACACGGGTTGATTAAATTGAGATCTTTGGCACGTTTCCTAGATACACACAAAGAACCAATTTTTTTGAACATACGGTTTTTAATTAAAATAATTTTTCAGCGGTACACGAGAACCGGGGTGTTACACATGAAGTGTAATTTTCTTCGAACTAGTGGTAATAAGAGTTAATAATGTATGGTAAAGGTTAACAATGGCAAATGACAATAAGATAGCACATTATACAAGCATTTCTTATTACATACAACAACAACATAACCCACACACAAAAAAAACTCTAAAATATTAACATACAACACAAACATAACAAAAACGCTACCAAATCATACAAGAAGAACAGAAAAAAAAAAACCCAAGCAACAAAACAATTTAGCACGTCTCCACAAATTAAAGAAAAGAATATCCCATGGTGAATATCTCCAACATTCGCCTTTACTGTCACATGGCACACCACGCGACGGCCACGGCGACGGCCACGCCGAGCAAGCCCCGCCGCACCGTCCCCCGCGCCGCCGCCTCCGACGCCGTCGTCGTGGTCACCGTCCCCGAGGCAGTGTCGGCCCCCGGCGCGTCGGCCACCGCGACGGGGCCGGCCTTCTTCTTGGCCTTGTCCGCCGGCGACGGCGCCGGCGCGGGCACCGGCGGGCCGTAGAGCGCCCACGGCAGCAGCACCTTGTCGACCTGGTAGACGACGAGCCTGTCGCCGGAGTAGAGCGTGTTGTCGATGGTGGCGTTGACGACGCCGGTGGAGATGTTCACCCGCGTGCCCTCCGCCGTGACGTTGAGCGGGTACTTGCCGGCGCCTGTTTCGCCGGCCTGCGTCCGGAGCGGGTTGCTGACCGTGTCGAACTGCGCCATGGGGAGCAGCGTGGAGACGACGTGGTACTGCACCAGCGACGTCTTCTGCTGGTCGGAGAGCTTGTTGAGCGTGCCGGTGGGGAGGGCGGTGAAGGCGTTGTCCGGCGGCGCGAACACGGTGAGCCCGCCGGAGGAGGCCTTCCCCTTGATCTGGTTGTTGATCTGCTCCCCGGCCTGCGTCGACTGCAGCAGCTGCAGGAACTTTGTGAACTGCCCGGCCTTGGTCAGGATCGCCGTGATCGTCTTCGGCGCCGCCGGCGCCGGCGCCGGTGCAGCCGCCTGCCCGTTCGCCATCGGAGACTCCACAGACAGCACCAAGAGCGCCACCATGAGGATGGTCGTCGAAGCTGCCATGGATGGCATTGGCATCTCCTTCTTGCTCTCGCTGTTCTTGGCCACGTGCATGCAAATGCAATGAGACGAGACGCAGTGGAAGTGAGATTATGCTGACTATATAGGGGTTGGTGATGTGGTGTGTAGAGTGAGATGGAAGAGATTAATTAGTGGTGGGGTGTCAAGGAGAAGTAATAACTGAGAGATGGGAGATGGAATATTAAGTCATTAATTAGCTGGTGGGGTGTGGATTGGGGTTGGTTGCTTGATGGAGCAGCAAGAGTGGGGTTGGGTTTAAGGATCGGGATCGCCGGCCTCTTGACACTCGTGGATTTAGGTGGTGATGGACACGACGACTGCTTAACTAGGGACGCCGATAGATCATTTCGCTGCACATCTTACTCGAATTTTTTTTATTTTTATATTTATTTAATAAAAAATTTACAAAACTACATTTTCATTTCAAACAATTACAGAAATATACTCCCGCCGCCCTCTGGGAGAGCGATATCTCTGAAATCGCCTTCCCAGAGGGCGATATGATGACGTGGCTGACGGCCGTTGGCCGGCGGCCCACGGCCGTCAGCCATTTTGCAGGCGGCCCCCCTGGCCACACAAAAACCGCCCTCTGAGAGGGCGGCAAGGGGGTCGCCATTTTACAGGCGGCCCCCTTGCCGCCCTCTCAGAGGGCGGTTTTTGTGTGGCCAGGGGGGCCGCGTGCAAAATGGCCGTTTCACAGTATATAGTCCGGACCGTCCGAACCGGATTCGGACGGTCCGGACTGTACAAAATGGCCGTTTCACAGTACAAATTGTTGTAACACGCGCTACGTATCTTAAAACAGTCATAACTTTTGCATACGGTCTCGGAATCGGGCAAATAAGTACTTTGCGGATATCTACAAAAAAATTTACATCCGCTTCTCCCCAACTTTGTCGGGTTTGTCCGAAAATTTTTTGCGAAATTCGGCTGGGAAGATTGAGTTTTCGAGGTCCAAAGTTTCAGCACGCTTTTTAAAGCACGCTCACAATTTTCTATAGGCCACATCTTACATCGGTTTGAGTTGCACCTTTACGAGGTTTTGCTATTTTCGAGTTTCTAGTTGAGAAAAAAATATCAAAAAAAGAAAAATAAATAAAGTGGCTATTTTGCAGGTGGCCCCCTGGCTGCCAAAAACCGCCCTCCGAGAGGGCGGCAAGGGGGCCGCCTGTAAAATGGCCGGCCCCCTGGCCGGATTTTTACAGGCGGCCCCCTTGCCGCCCTCTCAGAGGGCAGTTTTTGTGTGGCCAGGGGGGCCGCCTGCAAAATGGCTGACGGCCGTGGGCCGCCGGCCAACGGCCGTCAGCCACGTCATCATATCGCCCTCTGGGAGGGCGATTTCAGAGATATCGCCCTCCCAGAGGGCGGCGGGAGTATATTTCTGTAATTGTTTGAAATGAAAATGTAGTTTTGTAAATTTTTTATTAAATAAATATAAAAATAAAAAAAATTCCATCTTACTCAGCATTGCAACTTGCCGGGCCTTTTCCGAGCTGTAGTCTAAGGTGAGTGATATAATTAATGCGAGGACATATACCCCTTATCATGAATCTGCTTCGGTCGCCTTTGGAGCAAAGGAATTGGTTTGAGGGATTTTGTAGGATTCAAATCTTATAGATGGATTTTCCTATATGGTCCTTCAGAAGAAATGCTTTAGAGCTTTCAAAATCTTATAAACTTCTTTGGAATGCTCAGCGCGCGCAAGGGGATTTTAGAACTACCAAAATCTTATGTTCTCCTGTTAATATGTTTTATAATTCCTACGTTTCAAAAGAGGTCATCTTCATATGTTTTATAATTCCTACGTTTCAAAAGAGGTCATCTTCGCCTGAGATCCGATACCAGAGGTGTTTCTTTTTCGTTTTTCTGGGGCTTGGAATTGAGATTTCTTGAGCTGGATTGGTTCATGAGCAGACACAACATTGCACCACCCACAGCTAACTATCTTGGGCCAGGAGGGTGGTGCATCCATCACAAGCAGGTAAAATTGGTAGCATGCAGCATGCAGAGCAGGAGATCAACGGCAACTCGACGAGATCGAAGGTACTGTCACTGATGGTGAACACCGAACCATCCAGTGAGGGAGTGTAGCTGGCAAGAGAACAGCCTCTTAACGGCCGGCCCCTCAATCATGAGATGAGATAGGCCATTGGCCCTTGTGCAGATGTGAACAGCAAAACCATCCAGAAAGAGATCTCTCCATGTTAGAATTAACCACTGAACAAATTGGCTGCTTTGAGCAATTAACTAACTTGGAGATTTACATTGCACATAGGTTTGCTTGAGTTTAAGAGTCTTAACTCACAAAATAATTCCATATCGAGATAACTTATTCACAAGAGACCAGATGGCGGAGCAATGGAGACAGGCATAATTTGGTGCCTGACCTGAACTACATATCATATAAATGGAGGGGCAGATCAATTGGTCCCTCATCAGGTGCCGTCATCTGCGGCAGCAGCTTTGCAAACTGGGCAGGCGTTCTTAACCTGCAGCCACTTCTTGATGCAGTTGGCGTGAAACCCGTGCCCGCATTTCAACCTCCCAAGGGAATCCTCATGCTTGTATTCCTCCTGCAGCGAAAAGCGGTTGCGGATTAAGTAATTTGTATTGCCAAGTGCGCTACCGAAATGGCTATCATAGTAGGTGGATTGGTACCATCCAGTATCTTACCAGGCAGACTACGCATCTTTCATTGTCCTGATCACCCTGCAAATGACTATTGCTGCAGCAGTCTATCTCCATTACACAGCCTGAAATTTTTTCATCAGCGAGGCCAGTGTTCACATTGCCTATGCGTTCTTCCAACGCCAGCAGCTCCTGTGTATAGAAAAGTTTGCATTTGTTTAAATAACATTCTAAAGCTGCTGTGGTAATAAAAACAAGTTTGATCCTTTTCTACCTCGTAGCTCATGTCATCAATGTCCAGTCTCATGTCCCAGTGAGGATCGAATGCTTCTCTTGATTCATGGATAACTAACTGATCAAGCATCATAAACCGCTTCAAAGAGTGCGAATGAATTAGATGTTGAGTTCAAAATTTACATTATACTGACAAATTACAAGAGAGAAGAATATCTACCTCAGCTGCTGACCTTCCCAAGTTATTGTCCTCAATCATCAAATGATGAAAACCATGATAGGAATCCCTCATCCGTCTACTCCTTGCACTACCACTGGACCCTACAGATATATGCCTTGGATGCCTCAAAGATGCAGCAACTTCAGCATGAAATGGCTGGACACTTGATGATGCTGCAGAGGTTGCAGGCGGATAGCTAGGGGCAGCAGGTGGATAACTAGGAATAGCTGGCTCATGGGAGACTGCTCCAGAGTTGGAAGAAGACGCAAAAGCTGGTGGAGGATAAGTGCATAAGTTGTTACGATGAGCTGATCTAGGAGCATACCCACCATGAGCAAATGGTGCACTGTCACAAGAACTAGGAAGTGTTGGCACAGGTGCACTTATGTTGGTGCTCTGCGGAGCAGGATAGTATGGCCTCCCTCTGAATGCTATGCTACTACTTCCATCAGTCCCTAGACAAAAACAGGGAAAGCTCTTAGCTTCTTGAATAATATCAAATTCAGAGAATAGGTATACCACCTTATCAGAAAGCACGCATTTCATTTAAAACTGGACTAGATTGAAATTGAGTGGGAAAAAAAGCTATGCTTGAAAGGAACTAGTGGCATTAGTCTACTGGATAAATGCTGATGTAGTCATAACTCATAAGACCTAGGTATAACCTTGACTAACAGAAGAAAAAACTTCCAGTTGGCATTTAAGATATGATTTCATACTTACAGCTCAGACTAAATTCCACACCAGATTAAAACAGAAGCTACAGATAGAAGAGAAGAAATCGAAACTAACCTGGAGGGAGAATTCCTGGATGCACAGATAAAGGAGCTCTGTCACGTTGTACTGGTGTACTTCGAAAAGGACCATTTGCATTTGGATGGTATGGTGGCACATTGATGCTGCTTGACGGGCAAGCTGCAGCTGGATTTTGTTCCAAATGGATAGAACTATGATCATGTCGTCCCCTCACATTCCTCTGAGATCCTTCATGATTAACATAGTGATGATCATTCCAGTGGCTCGAACCCAAGTGTGAGGGCATTCGAATACAGGATTCAGGTGGTGGAACAGGATTTGGAGGCATGGGCCGAGAGAACTGCGGATTGGAAGAACTGCCAGCATAATAATTTCCAACACCAAATCCATCTGTAGGATGAACCATGGGATTTCTTCTCTTCAATGCAACCCTTCTGCCATCCACGTGGGAACTTGGAATGAAATTATCCTCGGATCCATGTGGATAGTTTAAGGCAGGCATATGTTGAGTATTGTATGGTGCATAGCTGCCACTAGAGCTTCCAGCAGGAGGATGGCCAGAATATGACGCATGCAAGGTTCCAGGGGCTCTATTCTGCTGACCATAAGCTTGGCCAGTATAACTGGAAGATGGAAGATCATTTGATCTCATTGTTGCACCAACATAACCAGATGATCCAGCTCCATTAGCTGGATCACTCCTAGGATGCATGAATAACTTTTGACCTGAGATAACAAGGCACAAGTGAAATGAATTTACAATAATAGAGATGCATTATGAACACTTAAGCAGAACTTTAGTTTAGTCCATGTACCAAAAGGTGGAGGTTCATTGTTTAGCTTGTCCATATGATCCATCCGGGACATCTGGGAATTGTTATACTGATGTCCAGCCATAACACGTGAACAAATCTGGTCAAACTTTGCTTAATCTGGAAAAAATAAAAGCTCAAAATTAGTTTTCCAGCAAACCTATTGCAGCTGCAAATGGATTGGAAACATGTCATTTTTAAAGGAAAAAAAGACAAGATAATATATGCATAAACTTCAGGAACAAAATAAGAGCATTTCAACCTTAGAAGCGTGATATGTGAGATCTGAGATACCATGAGCCAAATGATTCATCATATCCAGTGTCTTACTTAATTTACTATGTTTTGTCCGCAGAATAGCAGTTCCAAAATTTTAAACCAGAGAATGGGATTGCAAACTAATCTGTTGCAGAGAGCAACACTTCGACACTTAATTTAAGAACCAGAGCTTAAAGACATGAATCTGATAAAGGCAGCAGCTGTCAAACAATTTAAAATCCACCACAATTTCATTTCTAGATTGCAGGATAACTATGATACCGATAACATTTCCCCATGATACTGACATTATCCAACTTATGTCTAAACAGTACCAAGATATATTGTGCCCAGTCCATGTTTAAGCTGTACATATAAAATTTACTTGCACCTTTCCATACATGAGTTGATTATATTTCGTGGGGGGCATATAGTCAAGAAAAGATAAAGTTAACAAATTGCGGCAGTTTCATTAAAAGTGATTTTTAGTTATACCAATGTTAGGCTTTGACTTCAAGCTCAAAAGCCCATATACACCATTTCCACCATTCACCTATTAATATGATTATATTTACACCTTCAGACATGATTTGAGACAAAATAAGTCAAAAGTAGCATATCAAGACTACATCCATTTTTTCTCCCAAGTGGCAAACCAATATAATATTGGTATATATGTTACAGTAGTGTGAAGATCATGGTTCATATAAATCAGAAAAATGTCAGTGTGAATATGAAAAGGCATTACATTTCTCTTTATCCCTCAATGATAGCAAGGCCGATAAGAAGACAGCATCAGAACGCCAGGGAACAGCAAAAATGTATGGCAATCATATTTAACAATAACGATACAAGTAGCCAAAGAATTTGAAACAGATTTACAACTAATTTGTGTGAAAACACTCTTTCAACAGTACAATCATTGTTTACATTCTAGCAAGTATAAAAATCTGACTGAATCTTCAATATTTACATGGCAAAAGATAAAGCCCTTGTCATAATGAGCTACGACATGTGGGGGAGATATTTGTACATAATATAGAAAAGCAAAAGAACAAAACTGGATATGTAAGACTTAAAGGTGTAACATTAGATAATAGCTTCAGAATAGCCCGGAATATCATCAAGGTGGATGGTCATAGCATAATAGTGGAAACAAGCCCCATTTTAAATCATGCCAGATGTACGGTATTGCTATGGTTCCCTCCATGAAATTGTTGTGCTTGTTTATTCTGCTTATGAGTAAATGCATCTTGTTTCAAACACCATCAGTTGACCTATTATTGACTAGCCTCTCTTTCCTTCCACTTCGCATCCAATGGATATCTCCAGAGAAAATACTCTCAGTGCAATCAGTTCTGAACTGCTGTTTCAAGGGTCCGGCTACTGCCATCACAAGTCAATTCTAGATGCTAAGCTGATTTTGACTTGGAAAAGCACCTTCAGATCAACTAATTTGGTAGAAAACACTTAGCTCTTAAGTTCTCTTTTCCAGATTTTACACCCATCTATTGGTAAAGTAGCTCACACTCCTCCAGTCAATACTTCCAAGGAAATCAAAATCCTTCTCTAAAGGTTAGCAAATGGGCCATGAGACTATCAATGATCTTCATATACCATCGCTAAAGTACTATATGCTAATCATCGTAGGTGCCCCCTTTCCAGTTGTCAGAAGAACAAAAAATTCAGCATCAAAATGACAGTGGAGCAATTGCCTCTTCCAAAACCACATTGGAAGGCCTGACTTGTAAATTTATGATATTATTGCTGTTACTATCTTGCAAGAGGTGTCGCTTTTCCCACTCTAAGGGCAATGCAACTCCAACATTGATGTTAAACCAATGCTCTTATACTGAGGGCAAAGCACATGCCCTCAAATGGCATATATCAACTGGAAGAGCTCTTCCATTTGCTGCACCAGTAGTCAGCATTTAGCATCAATAAAATCATTATGGAGCCCAAAACACCCATTTGTTTCACCTTAATGTAAGCTTGATTTCGGTAAATCAAGGAAAACAAAACTCTCCTTTACAGGGAAGGATCAACTAGTACCTGCAATGCCATTAGTAGCTCAGTTCAAAGTATTAACAGTTTTAATACCCGGTCAAAAGGTATTACACAACATTTGTATGACGAAAAGCTAGGTAATATTCCCAAAGAAATAAATTCCCCTTGTTTTAGTTCAGTTTTAGAGTTGGAACAGCAACAAACTGGAGGAGCTAGAGAAAACAAAGAAAACCGTTACACAGGTTGAGAAAAAGGAGAAGAATGAGAAGGTATCTGTCCTTTTATTAAGGTGAGAATGGCAGAAAGAATTAAGATTATCAAATGTGATAGCTTCCAATTTACTCACTATAATAGATATGCAACTAATATTTCTGGAACCATTCACTAACCTGAATACCTGACCATCAGATAATTGGAAGAAATGGCAATTGCTTACCCAACCTAATTCCCGCATGTGTTCCCAATGTGGAGTCAAACACACAACATAACTGAATCATGTTCCAAAGATTGTGTCCAACTCTAATAGATCTTAATCACTGCTTTCAAGGTCGTGGGCTATTGTGGAAGCCGAATCTCACTAGCCTGCATTCCATAATAAATGGTGGTTTCCGCGGCATTTCTAATAAAATAAAATACTATAAAGATAGTCTTGAAATATTAACAAGGAATACCTGAAGATGCAGAAGACATGTTGTGCAAGTGATGTTGAATTTGAAAGCAAAGGACACGGAGTTGTACCTTTGACATATTGAACATTTCTGCTTCTAAGAATAAACTGAGGTTGTAGAACTTATATGTTCTCTGTCTGATGGAAGAGATAGAAATTAAGAACCAATATGGATGGATGAGTTAAAAGGGATGCCTTCCATTGGGAGAAGCATCATGAGAAGAAGGTACATTCGAAGGCTGAGATATAGCACGAGGCATACATTTCATATAAATTATTTGAAGGCTGAGATATAGCACGAGGTATACATTTCATATAAATTTTCCTATCCGTTGATCACTTAGATGCTAAGAAATGACATGAATTGTATTTGTATTACATAGAGAAACTGTGATCACATTAGATAGTGTAGTCCTTATAGAAGAGATGGACAATAAAAAAAAAGATCGCTTTAGTTAGTAGCTTAGCTCATGTATGGAGTTTTGAAGTAAAAAAAATATGAGGTACAAGGTCAATAATGTGCCTAAGACAGCAAACAAGAAAAATCTCCAAAGGCCGTAGTTGGTGGCTCAAATATGTACGGGATTCTTGAACTAAAGAGTAAGAATTAAAAAAGGCTGGGTCACAAGATGCTGACTCTTTGATAGAAACCAACTGGTGATATGTACAGTCTGAAAGCTTTGACAGGAAAGTAACATATTTTGAGTAGAACAAATTTATGATCATGGATACGACCAATACCCAAAGGGTATATAGGATACAATGAAAGAACACCACAACAGTGAGCAAGGAGATGACAGGATCACAACAATGAGCAGAGAGATTATTATGCACACAGTTTTTTTTTGGCATCACCCAAACATAAGTACAAAAACCTTTTTTGACAGTAACCTTCGATGATGAGGAACATTTTGCATTTACGGAGACAGCTTCCTATTTTATAAATGGCGTGATCTGAGATGAACAAAACCTCAAATAATTTTAGTACTAAAAAATCACACCTACAACCCATCCATAGAAGCTAAAGCACAATGGTAAGTTCCAATAACGATTAGGGGACAAGAAGCTATGACCGAAAGATTTGACTGATAGAAGTAGATAAATAGTTAATTGCAACTAGACAAACAATAGTTACAAACAGACAGGAGGATTGCTACGGATAGCTTGTTTGGCACCAACAGATAGACACTACAGAAACAAACAAGCTCTAGCGCTGAGTTCGGCACACGGATAACAAGGCGTTTCCAGTCTGAGGGGACGAGACCTTCCTTCGCACCCTAAATCACATGATCTCAAGCACTCTGGATCGACCAATCGCACCACTGGACAACACCCGCCTCGTCGATTAAGCCGATGACGAATAATCCCCCATCAATTCGACCACGACCGATACCGATCACGCACAGTCACTCCGTATCGGCCACGCACCAACAATCAACCGCAGGAAACGGGCTCCCCGGCGAAAAAACCCCACCCGATCAGACAAACCCTTGGATTATGCGGGGATTTTGGGGGGCGAATCGGAGGGGAATGGGGTAATACCTCCTCGGGGCGGCCGATCCACAGCCGGCGGCTCGTCTTCTCCGTCCGCGCGCCGCGCCTCTCCTCTCCCCTCCACCGGAGGGGGGAGAGAGACGAGGGTTTGGTCCTCTCTTCTTCTTCGCGCGAGCACGCAACCGCACCGATGATTTCGTGGAGCGACGCTGTTTGCTTCTTCCGAATGGGGAAGAGAGGAGGGGAGTCGCCCGTATTTATAGGAGGGTGGAGGAGGAGGCGGAGAGGCAGGCATGAGTGGGCCCACCGGTCAGTGGGCGTGGGCTGAGTTGGTGCCTGTAGGCTGCGACTTTGCGAGGGGATAAATGCGGCCGCTTTTTCGTGTCTGTGGGTGATGGGTCCCACCTGTCAGAGCGGCGTGCGGCTGGCGTCGACCGGTGGAGCCGCCACGGTGGCACACATGGCACGGGCCAGCTGCGATGCGAGTGGGCCGTCCGATCTGCTTTGAGATTCGGAAGCTAAGGCGCAACTGCCCCGCCCAAGCCGAGAGATTCCGGCGAGGGCAGCGGCGCCGGCGAAACGGAGAGCGCTTCTGCGCGGTGCTCCTGCGGTGAGTGGAGAGGAGATGGGGACGCGGGAGCCGCCGAGTGGGAGGGGGGAGGGGAGGAGACGGCGTTCGCCGCGGGGATTCGGTCGTGCACCGGCGGCGACGGGCAACCGGTAAGATGCAGACTGCAGAAACCCTTGCCTTTTGTTGAACTGTCGCCTGGTTGGACTGTGAATCTGCGATGCAAAACTTAGGCTGTTGTTCTTCTAAACCATACAAATTTGAAATGTCTCTGAAAAATGTCGTCAAATCACCACATAATTAGTTTTTCCGTACTCATCAGCGAGGGATGGTTTGCTCACATTTCTCATTTATTTAAGTTGATGTGCAGTCCACAGGAATTGAAATAGTTCTGAGCTTCTGATTTTATTTGATTCATAGCTTGGAAGTTTCACTCCCTGTATTACATCACATAGGTAAACTCTCCGAAGATTCTAGTTTATAGTGGTTAGAAAACATGTAACCATTAAGGTCCATAAATTTATTTTCATAGTGTACCTATTACCCCCATAAGAGCTCACCTAGCATTTAAACAGCTAATGCCTCTAGAATGGTCTATAGGATGTTTTAATTTTCAATGTGGGCTCTCCGTGATAGCTTGAAGCAGTCTTGGCATTGGTGGCATTTCAAGTTCTAACAAACCTTCAAGAATTTGAACCACTTTTGCCATGGTCGGCCGATTAGACTCGTTGTCTTGGATACACCAGCAAGCCACCTTGCATATTCGTTCGGCCTCATCCAAGTTAACACCACCAAGCAATTTGTTATCCAGCAAGCTCCTGATATCTCCCTCCAGAAGTTCATTTGCAACTTGCACGGGGAAATATGCAACATGATCATCATCACTTGTGTTTTGTTTGCAGTTCCTCCTACCTGACATTATTTCAAGCAACACCATTACATAGCTATAGACATCAACCTTCGATGTAATGGCCACTCCACTAATCCATTCAGGTGCAAGATACCTATGGTGCCTCTAAATGTAGTTATGACTCTACTGAAATCTCTAACGACAAATTTTGCCATTCCGAAGTCTGCAATTTTAGGCACAAATGATCCATCGAGAAGTATGTTCTCTGGCTTAATATCACAGTGTATAATGCAATCCCTGCAGCTCTCATGCAGGTATGCCAACCCTCTTGCAACTCCCAAGGGCTATCTGGTAACGGGTACTCCAGTTTAGGATCATAGTGTGGTTATGAAAAAGGTGTGCGTCAAGAGAGCAGTTTGGCACGTGTTCATATACAAGAAGCCTCCTACCACTCTCACAACAGAATCTGATAAGCTTAACCAAATTGATGTGTTGGATTATTCCAATGGAACTCACCTCAGCCCTGAATTGCTTCTCGCTTTGACAGTCACCACCAAGCCTTTTAACTGCAATAGGTGTCGAGTCACCTAGAATCCCTTTGAATACTGCACCAAAGCCACCTTCTCCTAATTTCTCAGAGAAATTTTTAGTTGCATGTTGCAGACCACTGTATTTGAAAGCCACAATTCCATTTCCCCCTTGAACATTATCAGAAGGGTCAAGAACTTGCTTCCTTTTGCTCCTCCAGATTACCAAAACCCATATGACAGTAGCTGACAACAAACCCAAAGCAACAACACTGGAAGCAACTACAGCACCAATAATCTTTCCTGTTCCACTTTCATTACGGCTCCAACTT
Source organism: Oryza meyeriana var. granulata (assembly GCA_003991445.1). Classification (NCBI taxonomy): domain Eukaryota; kingdom Viridiplantae; phylum Streptophyta; class Magnoliopsida; order Poales; family Poaceae; genus Oryza; species Oryza meyeriana. Next base: position 231,548 of record RYFJ01001384.1, read on the forward strand.
TCTGCATCTTTGGCGGCAATACGTAGGTAGAGAATTTCTCCATCACCCGTAATTCCATTGTTATAATGCTGTCTTAGCAAATCATCATACCATACGGAGCACCTGTTACCATAGGAATATGCAGTGCAAGAACAATTATTCAGGCAAGCTAGTGCACATTGGTCAGCAGTCCCAGCAGTTTCTATGATGTTGGCTTTTGTGGGCAACCCAACACCAGGTAAGGAGTAAAACTTGTCAGTTGTAGCAGTTCTGCTTTGGTTCTTGGTGCTGCAATCTAATGGTGTATTTCTTATGCATCCACCAGTTCTATCCTCTAACTCCCAATCCTTAGGTGATCTTACTGAGAATCCCTTAACGCAATCGCACACTGAGAGTGCATTGCTGTTGCAGACAGTGAAAGGTCCACAGGTAGCATAGATATCGCATAGATCTTTAGGTAGAGTATAGATCGTTGCCGATTCCAGCTTGTTCTCAAGCCAGACGAGCTGCTTCATCTGACCAGATATGTCCAAAAGGCAAACAGAAATTTGGTCTTTTTCTAACAAGTTGCATACAAAGTACTCCTCTTGGTTGTTGTTGATGAACTTGAAATCAAATAGGGTTCGTCCCGACATCTCTGGCATTGAATTGAAGAATTGGCCATTCCATTCCCCAGTAGTCCAATAGACTATGGAAGAGTTTCATAGCTTGAAGACAAACTGGTTAGCACCGGTAGGGTCTAATTCCAGGCAATAGAGGCCAGCAGCTGGATCAGCCAAACTCTTCTTGGAAACAAGACGACGGTTCAGAACAGTCACCTTATCTCGGCCAAGCTTTGCACCAGGAGTCATGACATCAGTAGGGTAGTCAAAGCTCTGCCACAAGATGTTAGACGAGTTGGACGCATCTCTTAAGATGAGGTTTCCATCATCCTGGAGGACAACCGTGGTGTTCTTGGCTGTGATAATGGCATGAGTCGACCATACCGCCAATCTGGTGGCTTGGTTGAAGATGACAAGGTTGCCATCATCGGCGATTGTGAGCTTTGACATTCTGTGATGGCCTAAAATTGGGTTCTCCCTGTTTCCTACCCATATTGGAGTTAACATGGAGATCTTGTTGTACCATATGCCTAGGTACCAGTTCTTGGGAGTGTGTCGAGAGGACTTATCAGTGATCGGTTGGAAGAAGCCAAGCGCAAACCTGCCATTGCGAGATACAAGCTCCTGATCGCTTACGAGCGCTTCACCGGCTGAATTGTGTCTGTTTCAGCAGGACATACAGGAGGATGTATGGAGAAGAGCAGGGACACAAAATCATGGAGACAAGAATCATGGTGGATGATGAGGATGACATGAGGAATGCAGTTTCGGTGTTGGGTGATGGTGCGATGCCCTATGTCTTTTTAACATGGTTGAAGAATACATACCGCACTTTGGTGTGCTTTTATCTTTGACTGTTAGCAGCCTTGCACTCACGGCAACGGCAGAATGTACTCTGTGGCCAATTTTGGTGATGGACCACTACTGCGGTCAAGCTTGGTATCTTGGACTGTACCATTAGTCAAGACTCTGTAATAGATGATTCTTTTGGTTCCTAACTGAATTCGTAGTGCTGACATTGTAGATATTCTGATTAAAGTTACTAAATGTTTAAACATCAGTCAGTGGCCAGGAATATACAATATGGCTATATGCCTATACTATGTGCAATAGTACAACAAATTTGGTTTGGGCTCCAATTCAAGTAAAAACAATTCAAATGATTCAAAAATACCAAGTTTTAAGTTCAACTTGTGTCAAGAGGAAAATAGGTAGAAGGCACCAACAAAGTGTAAAGTTCGGTTAAGCCCTCGTACAAAAGAGGAAATTGCAAAAATAAAAGGTGTAGAGATATTACTGACCGCAAGCTTTTTTTTTCTTGAGAAAATATAAGTTTTACCATCGACAAGCGTTATATTCTATATTTTATCATCGACAAGTGGAAGTTCTATAAAGTACCATTATACAAACGAATTTGTCTAAGAAATACCATCACCTTTTCATCCATTTCATTCTGCTAGCCCATACAGAAAGACTATTTTGCCCCTATCAGTACATCTCTGTTCATCTAACTTATAATGCACCAACTACTTTTACTCTTGCTTATACTTTATTCTTCAAATCCGACGGCCTAGATCACCTGCGTACAGATGAACGGTTCAGATCGTCCCCTCCCCTCTCTCACAGACTCCCCGCATTCCCCTGCGTCTGTTCCCCTCTACCCGCGCCTCACTTCTCCCCCGATCCAAATCGCCGCTACCACCTCCTTAAACCCTAAAGCACACACTCATCGCCGCCGCCGCCGCCGCCGGAACCAGGTCGCCGTTGTTCGTCGCCCCCTCCCGATCCCACGCCATCTGTCGCCGCCCTCCACTCTCTCCCCCTCGCCGCTACCGCCTCCCTAAACCCTAAAGCGCACACGCATCGCCGCCGCCGCCGCCGCTGGAACCAGGTCGCCGTCGTTCGTCGCCCCCTCCCGATCCCACGCCATCCGCCGCCGCCCTCCACTTTCTCCCCCTCGCGACGCGCCTCCACCCCACCGTCTGATCGTCGTTCGTCGCCGCCTCCCGATCCCACGGCATCTGCCGCCGCCCTCCACTCCCTCCCCCTCGCGACGCGCTCCTCCACACAGTCGGACCGTGCGAGCCGCCTGGCGACCGTCGTCGTCGGAACGAGGGGAGGACGCCGCTGTCACGCCACCTCGTACTGCGGCGTAAATCACGGTGAGTCTTGATCTGCGCCACGACCTTTACTGTTTGAAGGGTAGATTGATATTTGATTGTGAAATATTATGTCGCAATAGGAAATTTTTAGTTTTGAAATCTTATGTCGCAATAGGAAATTTTGAACTGGTCTGTGCTACTGCACCTATGGATCTGAATTGATGTATAAACATAACCTTGACTGTTTGATGTTCATTATCTAATCTTATGTAATGTTGGAGATTTTGAACTGGTTCCCGCTACTGCTCCTATTGACTGGTTTCTGTCGGTGCTAGATGTTGGAAATCTTGCTATATATATGCTCTCTAAAGGGTCCAATAGCTATATACATGCTCCATCAATCTCTGAAGTGTATTTTGATGTTTGTTCTTATAAGAAAGAAGAATAGTTCGCAGCAATTCTTCTAACAGGAAAAACAGGGAATCAAGATTAGGCAGAAGCAAGATCTTAAACACACGTTTGCATCGCGATTTTGCTATATGAATTGAGTCTCCAATTGACCTAACTGTTTATCCACCAGTGTAGGATATCTTGGTGGATATGTGTATAATTTCATTAATGATTTTCACCACTCATATTTTTAATCTTTTAGTCTGTACTTCAGATTTTTAATCTTTTCATTTGCCAATACAATAAGTGGTTAACCTTGTCGAAACTGAAAGTTCTCACTTTTCATTAGCACAGCCTTTTTTTCTTGATTTTGTGGGTTCCAATAAGGCAATAACTAGAATAACACATAACTTGGTTAAACTTATGCTCTACTATGAATGTCACACTGTCTGCCTCTGCTGAATTACTGTGTATGGTGAACTGAATATTCTGTATTTCCATGCCCTCGCTTCAATTTTGTAGTATTATCTGCTAATATAGACATATGACCTGACTGAATTCTGAATAGTGTTGTCTGAGTGAGTGATCTGCTCGATCAGTTGTGCTAATTGAATGCCAATTTTGAAGTAAAGTCTGCTAATACAGTAGTATCTGCTGAGTGAGGGCTGCTAAATTCTGCTAATAATTTGGTCATCAGTTACTGTTAAATTCTGCTTTTATGTATCTGAATTGATGAATAAATATACATTAATTTGATGAACAAATAGACCTTAATTGATGAATAAATAAACCTTATTTATGTAGGGATAGATAGATAGTTGAATTTATGGTTCCATACATAGATCTGCGCTGCACAACAGCTAGGTATCCAAGATCAATCATATATTTGGCAAACTTCCAGGATATCTAAATATAGAATTAATCAATACATTCTCCATCTATTATAGAAGAATATGTGGAGGATTATAGAAGAATATATGTGGAACCATAACAGACATTGCATTTTTTTTGGGTCAGTAACTCAGCACTATATCAAATATAGGAACCCATGGGTAAAATATCTGGTAAAATTCTTGAATATTTTAAGCTCAAGATGAAGAGTCTACGATGTGAACTCATACTAGAGCATATATTGTGTTCTTGAAGAAATCTGGAGCCTATGATATACACATGTAACTGTTGAGCTCATATTTCACTCTAAATGGTTCAAGGGGTCTTCTAATTTTTTTTCTTTGGGCTAAAACATTCTTCATTGTGGTTGAGCTCACAAATTGAAACTTCTTCGCTCAAATGCATTCCAATAGATGGCACTGTATTTTCATAAAAAAACATATGGCACTGTAAAGGGATAACAATGTTCATCTGGTGTGTGTTTTTCGTGCAGTTGGGTATGGTCCGTATTTGGGAAAGAAGCTGGACCTAGCTTGTATGGATGGCAGGAAGTGGCACTGCTTGGAGAAGGCTGCCCCGGATTCCAAGTATATTGAACGTCATATGCCCATCTGTTGGTGGGGAACAGGCAAAGATCTCAGGTGATTGTTCATTTTTTTTTTCTCAAATGTCATATTTTGCTGCTTTAGCAGTGTCATGCTCATGCTACTTCCATTATTAAAATAAAATGTAATAGTCTAAGTGATTGGTGTCATATGGATGCAGTGATGCCTTTAATACAATTCTTTTTGATTGGTTAATCACTATGTCCATTTGTTTGCATCAGTGGAAATCAAGCCAGCAGTCCATGCTCTATACTCCATGCTAAGATTTGCTATCTAAATCATCTAGGTGTTCCTAATACGTGCCAAAATTGAAACAAATTAATTGATGTTCAGAAATACTATTCTGTTAGGTGTTGGGTTTAAGATGACCAAATTTGCACCCTATATTTTCCAGAGTGCACTTAACCTGTATAATCTTGGATTTCTAATTTCCGTTTGCATTTGTTATGGCTCGCAATATCTGTTATAGCTCGCAATATCTTAAAATTGGTCCCGCTGAATGTTAACTTAGGGGCAAACTCAATATCTATTAAAAAGGGCATAGATAAGATGGTGCAAGGTTTAGTTGATAAACTTGAGAGGAAGTCAAATCCTGTGAAGTGCAACGGTCATATTAAAAGTGAGCTGTTTGCATAGGAGGATTTGGGTGCTTTCATTATAAGTTCAGTGGATTGACCAACTGCACTTTAGTTCTGTTAAATTTTCTTTCTGTTAAATAATGTCAAATTATTGTCACGTTAAATATTCTTTCTGTTGAATACTGTCAAATTATTGTTCTGTTAAATATTCTTTCTGTTAAATACTGCTCCTATGGATAGATAGATAGATAGATGAATTTATGGTTCTATACATAAATCTGCACTGCACAACAGCTAGGTGTTGGAAATGTTGCCTTGCCCCTCCCTCCTTTTGGCTTCCTCCTCACTGCTCTCTTTATGCCCAAAAATCTCAATAAAAATAATGAGCTAATAATTGTTGAGGGCCTTGGAACCATATATGCATTTTTGGCTTAATGTACTGCAGTAGTAAGAATGTACGATGTCTGAATAGTAACTATTGTTGAGGGCCTTTGCTAGCTATGAAAGATAGTATTTCCCAAGTATAATTAGATAGATGAATTGATACACATGACCATACCTGCCTTTTGCAGTGTAAGAATAGCCAAGGATGACTTGCCTGTGTCTTTCATACCAACCTTTCCTCTCTGAAGTATTTAGCAATTTGATATTAAATTCTAAATGCAGCTCAAATTTATATGCATTTTTTCTAGAAAAGACGTATTTTCTGTAGTACAATATCTTCAGTTGTGCATGATACGGTGAATAATATTCTGATACTATAAAATTGTTCCTTCGCTTTTTTGTCTAGATAATTTTTTATATACCTAAAGTGTGTTTCCACCTTATTTCAGAGGACATTTCTTCAGAACGCCCCACAAGTACAGTTGCATCTATAAAAACTTATTGGTAAGGAACGATGATGGATTTATGGATAGTAGTTGCCCAATGTACACAGAGTGAACAACATTGTCACTGCTTTTGTCCTCCAAGTAGTTTGTATAATGTATATCTTACGCTACCTGAGATGTATATATGTTATTGCCTAACGGTTTGCTCAACGGAACGGTCATTGTTCCATCTGTATGCTCTGTCCTGTCTCTGTCAAATAACAGCGTACAATTTTTCAAATAACGGCGTATACTTCTGTATATTTGGTTCGTTTTTAGTTGCGACTTCTGGTTATGTGTCTCTTGTTGATTAGGCAGGCATGGACGCAAATAGCCATATTGGTGGAGGGTGTATTGTATTCCGTGATATAACTAATAAACAAACAGGTGTAGCGAAATTGGTTCTTGATTTGTATAAAGTATTGAAATGCCTACATGTGTATATGACATGTAAATGCATTTTTTTGATTTGATTTTTAAAAATTCATAGTTCATGCACCGGAAAATACACCTTTTATGTGCAACGTAAGAGGGAAGAAAAAACCGCTAAAGGAAGAAGGCTAAGTTAAATGGAGTTAAGTGGTGTTAGTGATACATCAGACAGAACAATTTATATGCCAACTGTTTTCCATCAGGATAAAATGATGGGGGTGAGATACAACGATGACATACGACGATGTGAAATGTCTAAGAGAGAGAAGAGAGAATAGAGATGAAAAGAATAGAAAGAGAGAGAAGAGATGAAGAGAACATTAAGCAATATGAATGATGTACAAAAAGGAAGGCAGAGAGGGAAGAGATGAAAAGAACCAAAAGCAACGTGAATGGCGTGCAAAGAGGATTTCGCTGAAAATGGAAACTAACCCTCTCTCCTTGCAGTGGGAAAACAGCAATGTCTTGCAAGCTGAAATATCAAAGGAACATAGAGAAGAAAGGAATAGGAAGCAACGTGAATACCGAGCAAGGATGAAGGAGTCAAGTAATATTAACGGAAATAATGCAACACTAGCCACACCTACATTTGGTAAGATTCGTTTCATGAGCAGTTTTTAGCCTTAGTCAATTGTATTCATATCTTTTTGTTGTAGGTACTCAAGGGTCACTATATGGAACCGTGCATTCTAACATTTCGCAAGTGGAAAGTGCACCAGACAAGAAAAGCATTGATCTAGAAGATCCAATGCATTGGCTTCATAGAAATGACTCCTACAAACGACAATGCAAGAAGACAAAATTAAAAAGCAATGAACAACATCAATACCCACCCTATCTAGGTGAACACATTCTCTAAAATGTTATTCATAGACGGTATTTCAAGTGTATCTGGTATTATTTACATTTACATAATTTTTTGTTGTAAACAGGTGGAGTTGTAGAAGAGGAAAATATTCATGTGCCGACAATTGATGAGGATTGTTTGAATTACCACGAGTTTGATAGTGGATTGTTTGAACCCCCACTAACTGATTGACGCTGAAGGTGATTTAAGAGAAATCATTTTATTAGATTTTAAAAAGTTAAACCATAAACAATATCATCTCATGTACAATGTACCATTATGTAATAGATTATGCCGAAGCTGCACATACCTGTGAACGTATAGAAATTGATGACGAGGAAGTCATGCAATCTCAATAGCAAGGTAACAAGTACAAACTACTCTTTACTTCACACAACTATATGTACATGTTTTCCATATGATAAAAATTGTTTCTATTACCAGATGATGGGTACGAGTCATATCGTGTGGATGTTAAGGGAGTTAATGCTATCGGTACAGATGATCCACACGACTATGTATACCACAAGCTGCCAAAGAGACATCACCTTTTAAAAAAAAGTATATGACTGCATGTTCTGCAATGCTATTAGGTTTCGGTACGAACCTCCTAGATTTTGTTGCAGGCAGGGAAAGATAAACATACACATTCCAGCAGTCCCTACTGAGTTAAATAGATTGTTTACAAGCCAGGTGCATAGTGATGCGAAGTATTTTAGAAAACATATCCAATACTTCAGCTCTCATTTCTCTTTCACAAGTCTTGGAGTGACCCTTGACCAGAGCGTAAGCACAACAGCCGGTATTGGTATATATACTTTTCGCGTGCATGGGGCATTGTATCATCGACTGGACCAACTGGTGCCTGGTTCTCAGGGTCCTCGTCATATGCAACTATATTTTTATGACACTGAAGATGAGACACTGATGCATAGAGTGCGAAGGTCCCCTGACCTTAATATCAACCTTGTCAGAATGGTCCTAAGAATATTGGTAGATAACCCATATGTACAGACTTTCAACAGGGTCGGCTCTATGCCTAATCTGGATGACTATATCATTGAACTTAATACTAATGTCACGCCTGACCAACGAAGATACAATGCCCCATGGCCTCACAAGTTGCAGCTACTTGGCTAGAGGGGGATGATCCAATATGAACTTTCGATAGGAGTGTTATTGTACATCTCAAAGGTGATAAGCCGTAGTGTATCAAAGCCTACCATGGGTGTTATGACCCGTTGGCATATCCTTTATTTTTTTCCTTGGGGGGAAACAGGATGGAACCTCAAAATGCCATACCAAACTCCTCAAATGACACCGTCTGCTATGGTAATAGATGAACCAAGTGAAGTACCGACTTCTAGTAACATGCGATCCACTCGAGACACTGCTTTTGTTGATGCATCAGGTAAGTATCCTCGTGTCATGTATCGAATCTTTATGATAGTTATACTCTTAAGTTGTGCATACTAATATCTCAGTTTTCTTGTAGAGCACAACGATGTTGACGACCGTTTAGACAATGAAGACGATAATGATGTGGTTAATAGAGCTGGCAATGAGAAAAAAGCTAGAATTGTCATGGCAAGGGAGTACTATTGCTTTAGACTACAGGTTAGAAGAGGGCTTTTTAACATCATCTTGTTTGGAGGACGTCTATTTTAGCAATGGGCCGTTGACATGTACATCAAGATCGAGTCTATGAGGCTAGACTGGTACTCTAACCCTGAGAATAAAAAAAAACACGAGCTGAGCTATACCAGGTGAGTTGAATAAAATATAACCACGAGCATTAAAACTATCATTCAAGCGACTACCAACGCACAAATAATTTTTTCATGTTGTTGTATATGTATTGTAGGGTGTGGTTGACGTAATCAATTCTGGAGAGACACGTGGCTCAGAGGTTGGTAAGAGAATTGTGCTACCTCGCTCTTTTCCTGAGGGCGATCGCGACATGCAACGAAGGTTTCTTAATGCGATGGCTCTTGTCCAACGCTTTGGGAGACCAGATTACTTCATCACGATGACTTGCAACCTGAACTGGGAGGAGATAATAGAAAAACTAGCCAGTCACCGCAGGATCGACCGGACCTTGTTGCAAGAGTTTTTAGAGCCAAGTTGTGAGATATGATAGATCTATTTGTGCAAAAAAAAAGTATTTTGGAGAGGTTCAAGCGTACGCTCATGTTACTGAGTTTCAAAAGAAGGGCCTACCACATGAATATATACTGTTGATCATGAAGCCAGACAGTAAGTTAATGAACTCAGATGGTTATGATAAAATAATCTGCGCAGAGATACCAGATAAGGAGAAATATCCTGTGTTACATCGTTTGGTCATCAAGCATATGCTACACGGACCATGTTGAAGCTAAATAGAAATTGTGCTTGCATGGTTGATGGGGAGTGTCGCTTTAACTATTCTCAACAGTTCTGTCAAGCAACACAGCAAGGAAAGGACTCGTACCCATTATATAGGAGGAGAGATGATGGGTGGCGTGTCAAGATTAGAGGTGCGGAGTTAGATAACAGGTGGGTTGTCCCATACAATCCTGGACTGCTAATGCGATATAATTGCCATATCAATGTTGAAGCATACTCAAGCATCAAATCTGTGAAATCCTTGTAAAAGTATGTATATAAAGGCCACAATAGTGCATCATTCTCAGTCGACCTAGCTAGGGAAATTAATGAGATCCGCCAGTATAGGGATGCTAGATACGTATCAGCTCTGGAAGCTATATATAGGATTCTTGGTTTCCTACTATCGGCGAAACGGGACTGGGGGTCCCCACAGTCGCGGGGACGCGTGGATCCTCTGCCACGTCAGCTCCCCCGGCCTATATTCTTCACCGACAACGAGCGGCTACAGCCCTCTTTCAGTTAAGTACCCGGGGCCTCAGCCCCGGTTCCGGGAGCCACTTCCCGTGCCCGGGACCCGGCGCCCGGTCCGGGGTGCCGCTTTTCGTGCCTCTCCGGGCCCGGGAGTGCTTTCCTCGGGCGCGCCCTCCCGTGACCGGGTACGCCACGCCCGGGTACATCTTCCTCGGGACCGGGCTGCAGGGATACTCTCCGGCCCTAGGGCTCGTTCTCTGGGAGCAAATCAGCTCCCCCAAATATACTCGCATTAATGGTGAGGCGACAGGGCGCCTCCCGTCTGTCTCCCGACAGCATCTCCAGGAGACAGTCCGACAAAGAACCAACCAGACCAGCCGCCCTCAGCAAGCAGACAGCACGCTCCTCCAGGCGCGGCGCAGCAGGCGGCCGCGGGTGTGCACGCCACATCCTCGCGCTCCAGCCGCCCTCAGCAGGCGGACAGCGGCGACTAGACGTCCTCCAGCGCGGTGCGGCAGACGGGCGCCAACCGGCACGACAAGACGTAGCATATCTAGCTCTCTCTCTCTCTCACCACGTATGACCGGCACTGTGGACTCCCCTTGCTCTATAAAGGAGGATCCAAGCCACCGGTGAAAAGGGAGACTCAACTGAGGACCTCTAACTCCCAGCTCTCAGCACCCGAGCTCATTCTCAACCTACTGTCCTTCTTCCTCGGCTCCGGCTGAGCTCACCCTGTAACCACATTCATCCACCTCATAGCCAAACACACACAGGAGTAGGGTATTACGCTCCGGCGGCCCGAACCTGTATAAATCCTCCTGTCTCCTCTGTGCGTAACTGTTGATCGTCTTCCCAGACGCCCCGTGCGATTACCACGGTTCGGACAGTCCGGACCCGAAGCGGACGGTCCGGACCTCTCTGCCTCCAGCTCGGGCCCCCGGGATTCGGACGGTCCGATCCCGGTTCGGACGGTCCGAACCCTGCTTCCTCTCGTCTCCTTTGCCGATTCATCTAACCATCTTTCTTCCTGATGTCGGCTTCGCCTGAGAACTACTCCCCTGGCCGAATCTCAAAAGGGGGGTCTCCTGACTTCCCGCCGTCGAGGTTTCATCCTCCGACACCTACTCTTTGGTATCTATTCGGCTGTTTTGCAGCTCCAGCTTTATTTGCCTAACATGCAGTATGTTTCCTATGATGAGTCTGGTAATCTTCAGGATGTTGTCAACCAACCATTTTCCTCTATGACAACACTTACTGAGTATTTCAAAATGAAACGCATAGATGCAAATGCAAGGAAATTATTGTATAAGGAGTTCCCAGAACACTATAGGTGGATCAAGGGTAAAAATGTATGGTAGAAAAGAAAGACTAAGAGAGGTCAAGTTGGAAGGATTGTGTATGTGCACCCTGTTGAGGGAGAGAGATACTACTTGAGAGTGCTTCTAAACCATGTGAGAGGTGCAACCTCGTATGAGGATTTGAGAACTATATCTGGCATTACATACCCTACTTTTAGAGAGGCATGCGAGAAGAGTGGGCTTATAGAAACGGACAGGTCACTTGACGACTGCTTGAGTAAGGCCGCGACTTTCCAAATGCCATTTGCTCTACGTAGGTTATTTGCGACTATACTGGTGTTTTGCGAGGTTACTAATGTTCGTGCACTGTGGAACAAGCATAAGGATACTATGTCTAAAGACTACAGTTGTAATAGCGCCAACCCAGTATCAGTAGAGCAGATGGTGCTTAGGGACATACGAGATTTGCTTCATTCCATGGGAAAGGGTATCACAGATTATGGTCTTCCCGAGGTGAATGACATAGGTAATTTTGTTGATACTGGTGTTTTAATATTTTTATTAAATTTAGATATGTTTTCACCAATAGCTTATTGATGTATTTATTTGTTTTCTTCAATCAGGTGAATTTTCTAATGATATGATGGTAGAGGTCAGAGAGGAACTTAACGTGATGATAGACCAAGAACACCTGGATATATATACATCTCTTAATGATGAGCAGCGTACAGGGCTTGACCAGATCATTGATCATGTAATTAACAAGAAGAGCTAGGTACTTTTCGTCGATGGTCCAGGTGGCATGGGAAAGACATTCCTATACAATGCGCTTCTTGCTAGAGTGCGATCCGAGAGGTTAATAGCCATTGCAAATGTGACATTTGGTATAGCAGTGTTGATATTGCCCGGAGTACGCACCGCACACTCGAGGTTTAAAATACCCATTAAGCTTGCTCACAACAGCATGTGCAACTTCACAAAGCAGAGTGGCACCGCGAAGTTACTTCGCAGGGCATCCTTGATTATTTGGGATGAAGGTGCAATGACAAAGCGCCAAGCAGTTAAGACACTTGACAGGTCCCTTCAAGATATTATGGATTATTCTTTACCATTTGGAGAAAAGGTTATTGTATTTGGTGGTGATTTCAGACAAGTTCTTCCCATCGTGACGTGTGGGACAAAGGCACAGATCACTGATGCTACATTGCAGAGGTCTTATTATGGGAAAATATAAGGAAGATACACTTGACGCGTAACATGAGGGCTCAATCTAATTCGTGGTTTTCGGACTATCTCCATAGGATCGAAAACGGAACTGAAAGCACAATCAGAGATGATTATGTTCTTCTGCCTGATGACATTGTGACTGGCTATGCAGACACGGAAGATTCAGTGAACAAACTAATTGAACATGTGTTTCCCTTGCTTGATGATGAAAAAAAATACAAGTTCTGCAGTGTATATGAGCACACGGGCCATTCTATCAACAAAGAATGAGTATGTGGATAAACTGAACACAGAGATGATTGACAGGTTTCTAGGTCAGGAAAAGGTTTATCACAGCTTTGACTGCGTCGCCGATGATCCCCACAATAGCTACCCTATTGACCTTTTGAACTCAATCACTCCAAATGGCCTCCCGCCACATGAGCTCAAAATAAAGATCAACTGCCCTGTGATTCTCCTCTGTAATTTTGATCCTAACAATGGGCTGTGCAATGGAACAAGACTAATGGTAAGAGCATTCCAAGACAATTCAATTGATGCTGAAATTGTTGGTGGGCAACATGCAAACAAAAGAGTGTTCATTCCAAAGATCCCTTTGTCTCCCTCGGACGATATCTCCCTACCTTTTAAGTTCAAGAGGAAACAATTCCCAATCCGACTAAGTTTTACTATGAGCAAGTTATGGACTTAAAAAAATAATGATCCAGAAAATGAATTTCAGTTTCAATACCTCGTATGTGTAGTAAGTGTGAAATATTATATATTTCATAAAAAAAGTTCAATGTCCACATTGTTAAAAAAATTGGTTTCATAGTAAATATAACTTACAGCTTTGTTCCGTTAGGTTGTATGATAAAATTTGCCCCTGGATGTTTGTGTGGACCATTTCGTATACACTTACAAGGTTTCTATATGTTATAGTATGAAACCCTTTTAGGATAAGACAAAACTCAAGCCATTAGGATGGGAATAGTCACCTGAAGTGTTAATTAATGATGACGTAAACATCAATATGAAACTGAACATAAAGGACATCTAACAAGGCCACGTACCTCTGTTATTCTCAAATTTGGATCAAGAAGAAATAATAGTCCTTCCAAACCTATATTTCTGGCTTTCATAGTTTATACTTGTGTTCTCAATTAATACTCCTAACTTTCAACTTATGTTCATGAAACTTATCTGGACTTAACCTTAGGCCTTTATTTTCTCTTGATTTTTCCCTTGGTGTTAAACTGCTTGATACTGCTCTATAGTTGTAATGGGGGGGCTTGTACTCTGGCAACATCACGAAGACCTAATTTTGATAGCACAAGACAATAGGAATCCCTATCTATTCTATGCAAGAAACTATACGAAGGCTGTGACTTAGCTGAAAATGCTGAAAAGCTGAAAAAAACTATAGGAAGTAGAAATTTCAAACATATATGAACAAAATAACATAAATCAAATAAAAAGTGGGGTTATAAGGGATAGTGACAATTACTATATTGAGTAAAAAGAAAATGCGTGATAAAACAATTCAGTGATGGTTCAGGGAAACAGCCCGCCTGGGCTAAGTTTTTCCACTTTATTTTTTCCATCTCATGGATTGCAGCTGGATCTAAGCAAATCCAGGAACATGTGAGAGTAAAATTCAAAGTAAAACTCAAAACTTGTAAGGATATTTTTGAATTCTGACAAGTGCTCCACTTCTTTAGAGCTACAGTCACCTCTAATTCCAATCTATATGTTGTAGTGCTTATATGTATATATTGTATTACGTACATATCTTGCCTTAATCTTCGCGTTTCAATTGAAGGTTCCATACAAATGGAAGGTACCAATGATTGGGCATACCTCCCTGCTAACCTCCTTGACTCCATCTCCTCTCATCTCCATGAGCCAGAGGACTTTGTCCGCTTTCGTGCCGTATGCCCGCAGTGGAGAGCTGTTGTGCCGCGTAAAGGAAATGGCTTTTTCCAGCCGTGGATGATGGCGGGCCGCTGGGATGGGGACGAAGATTGCGACAACTTAACCTTCTATTCGCTATCCACAGAGAAGACAATCAAGGTACATGCCCCTGTGATCAAGGGCTAGCAGGTTGTTGCTTCTGGTTCCGGCTGCATCGTTGCCATCGACAAAGATGATGATCTCTTCGCACTTACCAGGGAGACCACGGCGCTGCCTCGCCTACCTATGTTCTTCCATAACAACGGATGTTCAAGTTGGATTACTGGTGAAGGCAGGGATATGTGTGTGGTGCTCTATAACTGGAGGTGTGAATATGCGGCAATGTGGTATCGTGGCAACCCTGTCACTATTGCTGCCTGGGCTATTGTTAAAAGGAACAATTTGAAAGAGAAGGTGACATGCTACATGGGCAAACTTGCTGCCATGCACGGTGAACAAATGCGCATGCAGCTGATGCGCATGCAGCTGATAGAGCTCGATGACGACAATGTTGGTGTGTTTGAGTGGTTCATGAACAAGGTTGAGCTGCTTGGGACCTGCCAGTCCATGGCAGATAGGTCAATGAAGGCAGGTTTTGCACTGTACATGATGTATGGATAGGATAGAGTGTTAGTTTGCAACATCGGAGATGCCATATTAGTTCAGAGCAGTGGCTATTGCAATTCCACGTACATGATTCCAGCGAGCCCTGACTTTGCTACGCTTAATAGTAGAAATGTCTTATACTACATTGGAAGGCCGTTCCATTATGGCCTTCCGTATAGTACACTGTATAAGAAGAGTCTGGCCAATGGAGATGTAACCGTTGTGAAGTAGTTGCCGAAAGACTGGGAGTTGTCAAACAACTGGTTCATGCCTATGTTCGTGTAGTACCTAGCTAGGTGCATGTTAAGAGTTCCGGTAGTAATTTTATATATTTGTAATGGTCTTTATGAACGTAAAACATTACGTGCATTTGTTTATTAGTGGAACAATCTTGGTCCGATTGTCAAGTCATATTTTCCTATCAGATAATATTTTTACTTCCTCTGTTAATTTTGTGTTCACTTAGGATTTATATTGCACCGCAACTTTCTAAGCTGTAATTGCAGCAATCTAAAATAAACTATATTGAAATGTCAGTTGGAAATGCCTATTATAAATGTGAAATTAGACCGTTGAAGATCAAGAATAATTTTTTTATGACTTGGAGTATATAGCTTTCTTCAAGGCGATAAATATTAAATCATATCTACATTTATTAAATATCGTTCAGTTAATGCTTTCATCATCTTTTAGATGAATCTCATTCTTTGATCAAAGTAATTTTCATAGCTTTTATTGTTCTAGACATATTAAAATTTAATTAGTAGATCCTCTTCTGCTGCTTCCACTACCGCTTCCTATCCTCTGTCATCGCTCCTCCCCTGCAGACCGCCCTCCCCAGCGCCCCCTCCCTTCCCCACTACCTTGATGGCATATGTGGATATTTTCTTGTTATAACTCGATATTTTTCAAATTTATTGGTGGCAGTCAGTGATTGAATGCAGGGATTAAACATCACTTGCATTTTTGTAGTTAATAACTATCCCTAAGTGTAGTTAATACTGTTTCCCTATAAGTGTAGTGAATATATATCTCATTATGTTATTGTCTTTCGTAGCTCAATGGCTGCAAAGAACCTGACCCGAATGAGAACCTATGCACAACCTGTAGGTAACTTTAGGAAATATATACTGATGTCCACTTATTTATTTTACAAGGTTCAAATACTTCGACGATGTTGAGGATGTTGATATAGACAGAGCATTTAGTGTTATTGTCATGGTAGACGTGAAGATCTGTCCTCAAGCTCGTGATAACGAGCAACACTTCATATTGATGGATGCTACCGTTAGTTCCATGCCCTTTCACATATTTAATAGTATAAACAAAATTAAAGACTACTATGGCCTCAATATATTGTTTGGTACATTTTTAGGGCTCTAAAATGAAAGCAATCGCAAGTGGACAATATGTTAGGATGTTGAATAATATTCTAAATGAAGGACATAGATATATCATCCACACAGTTACATTCCGGCCACAAGCCGAGGATGTCTTGTTTCGTGCAATTGCAGGTCCATACAAGTGTGTTTTCGGAAGACACATATTAGTTGACCCCTATAATTCCCCGCTGCAGTTTCCTCTCTATCCCAAGCACATCATGGCATTTCATGACATTTTTTAGCGTCCTAATAAGACATTTGTAGGTAAGTTTTATTGAGAATAACATCTTATATTGTTGCAAAAAAAATTGAATTGTCATAACAAAAATATGTTGGTTAACTAAATTTTGTGCAGACATAGCTAGTATTGTTGTGTATTGGGCTTCTCTTGAACGCATTGGGGATAGCTTTTATAGAGAGACAACTCTGATGGACATGAGGTAACTATTTATACTTTGTCAAGTAGCTACATATCTACATAAATAAAACTACTATAACTCATTTTTTGTTGAAGTAATTATGTGTTTTGTTTGTTATGCATTATTTAAACTTGAAGGTGCAACCTGTTGGTTGTTGGGGTCTGGTCTAAGCTTTTGACCAATCACGTGCTTCAGTGGGCATCAGCTAACACCAGCAAACACATAGTTTTGGGAACTATGCTTAAGCTGAATAAGAGAGACTGTAAGTGTATTGATAATAAATTTTGCATATCTTACATAACAAACAATATGTCTTGTATTTGCTGAACTTTATTGAGTAATTTTTTTATTACAAAAGTGTGCTTGGAGTCTTTAGATCCAATTTACCAGGCAACAAATGAACTGCACAGTAAGCACCACTATCATATTAATGTTACTAAAATCACAATTATTTTCACCAATACATTTCTATATTAAAAAAATATAGACTTGCGCCAGACCATGGTCAATGGAGATATGAATCTCAGCTTCGTTGATAGATTTCACACAAACAGATTGGGGCACCTAGCTGAAGTGTGGGCTGCAAAAACTGCGAACTCTAAGAAAAGAAAAGTTTCGATTAAGGTATTTCTATATTTGTTGTTTGCCAATTTCTACAAATGGTTTATATTTGCCACAGTTTATATTTCACATATCTCTACTTGTCTGAAAATGGAGACCGGAGTTCTTTACTTTTTGTTGGAATACAGACTTACTCTTAGCAATCAATTTAGAATATTTTTTAACATTCATGCTGTTTACATGAGTTGACAATTTTGGCATTTATCTCATAGAAACTTTGTGATGATTATTAAAGTATGCATAATGCATGTACCTTACCCTTGTAAGGGAGAAGAAGCATGCACGCTAAAATTTTGTTAGATTTTTGCTGGTCAGACCTGCGACAAATTTCATACTGTAACTGTAACCGAAACAGACAAAAATCAATTGTTCCTAAATCCTAACACCACTGTGAGATCATGTTTCTATTCGCTGCATCACTTATCCTAACAAATTCCGACTAGGTTACTTCAGTGGTAGGATTTGTTAGAAGCAAATACCCGAAGTGATGTGCATTTTCTGGACTACAAATCTCTTCAGTCATATTAAATGTCCAGTGCTGCCAATTGTCTCATGGGCACAACTATCCTTGATTGCTTTTTGAACTTTATTCTCCATGCCTAAAGAAAGCAGAACAACACCCTGAAAATAAAATGTAGAGGGCCTTGTTGGAGATATTAATACCGCTTGCATTGCATCACTAAGAGATTGTTCTGCCATGTCATTCATCAGGAATAATGTCCTTGCAGGTGCTTAGTTAGTTGTGATCTTGGTCATATAGTTCTGTACTGTTTATTGCAGCTATTATTTTCACTAATTGGATGAATGCTTATCTTCTTGTTGACAGCTATTTTGATTCAAATCTGAAGAGGAGATGAAAGCAATCAGTATGCATAGTTGTCATGATAGGGAACTTCAAGCAAATTGAAAATAATTTTGGAATGTTTTGTTCCCCTCAACGATGAAATGGCCTTTTTGTTTTGTGACCCTTTCACCTAATTGATGAAATGGCAATTTTGTTCTGTAATATGAGCTAGCTACTGGAACTGATTATTTTCTATTTTGCTTTGGAATACTTTGTGTAAGCAGAACCTTTTTGCTTGACTATCTATTTCGTGTATAATTGTGATGTGATGGGCTGTTGAATCCACTGAATAAAGATTCAGTGTGGTGGATATTTATGAAGGATGGTATGCACAGAGGTAGCCTGTTCAATTGCTTCAGTCCCGATGCATTGTAGCGATATCTGCCTTCTGTCCAGTTTCAGATTCAACTAGACATCTGCTAAGTGGCAGCAGTCATGTAACCCCCTGAGTTCTTCTAATACTTCTATTTTCCTCGCTAATAATCTGCTAAGACCTGCACGTCGTCGCGACTCACTCGCCGAAGGACTGTGGCGTTGCGACTCACCGGAGGGACGCGCCGGAGGGTTGCGGCGTTGCGACTTGTCTGTGGCGTCGCGACTCGCCGTGGTGACTCGCCGGAGCGCGGCGTCGAAGACACTGTGACTTGCACCCTCGTGCTCCAGTCATCCTCACCGCACGCTCTCGCAACTCGCCTCTTGCTCCAGTCAAGGTGTTTTTCCGCGCCCGTAAGTGTGATATCCGTTCATACTTTTCACGTGTTAGTAACATGCGAAATTTTTTTAGATTTTTATAGAATCAGTACATTTTGTTGTAATTAATGCAAAAATCGTACAGGACCATGTACCTTTCGATGATTTTTGAAGTTCTAATTTAACATAGCGAGCGTATTGTTTTGTAGAGTCCTACAATTTTCTCTCTTTTTCTGTCTGTACAATTGTAGGGTTTCTTTATTGTGTAAAATAAAATTATAATTGAATGGTCTATTAAATTTTAAAAATATCATATAATTTAATTAGGTACAAATGACAGATACATAATCTCCGACTGCATAGCAAATTAATTTAGCCCTACAAACAAACGAATGTTGGTAGCAGTAAATTACTTTTTTATTTTCTATCTTCGACTTCTGTGTGTCTGGGCATGCGTGTATATGTAGCCATTCTATAGCTATATATCAACATCACGCGAAGATGCTACGATGATTAATTATTGTGTGCATGCGTATAGTTTAATTAGAGTGGATGGTAGTTATGTAAAATAACTGAGTTCCTTGTTTGCTATGGTAAATGATGACCACAACACATGTGCCTGACTCAGAGATGGAACTCATGGAAGAAATCATTTGTGAAAGTATTCCTCTTTTTTTATCTACTCTTATCATTTTGCTCCTATCAATTATTATTATTACTTATATATTAACTAAATATTAATGCAGGAGAAACACAACCAGTGCAACCATCACAGGTAATTTCACTTTGATTAGTGTGATACTCCCTTCGTTTGAAAATACAAGGCGTCAATGTTTGCCGCAAAGTCAACATTTCAAAGTTTTGACTAATAATCAAACTAGATTCGTATTTGAAAATATCTTCATATGATGATAATTTATTATATTCATACACAAAAATATAAAGCGTCCTTGTTTTCCACAAACTTCAAAAAAAATTACTCGTTGAATTACATGTTGTTTGGTGGTTACACAGCTGTCCTGTTCATTTGATATCTACTAATGTCAAGAATTATTATAATGTGCAATATTTACTGGTTACTTAACGTGTCAATATAATTAATACCCTTCCTGCTATTAAGTCAGCTCCAACTTTCTAGTGTATTATTGTATATATTATTAGATTATTATGCAATATTTATTGGTTACTTAATTTCGTGTACTCAGATCAATGAAGACGCTTCGTATAGCGAGATGACTACAGCCCAAGCATCCAAGAAAGCAAGAAATTCCAAATATAAGGATAATACGCCTTTGTCACATGATAAGGAACAAGATGATCATGAAAAGCCCAAAGATAAGCTGCCAAAGATAGGCAATGATTTTTTTTTCAAGTTGTTCTACGTTTTTGTCTCAAATGTATAGAATTTATGCCATGAACTAACATCAACTATATGATTTACTATATATGTCTACGCCGGAATAAAACTTTGACTTGATGGGTACTATAGTTTAACTAATTTACATGCGGGAAACATAAAAATTAATTTATTTACTTTATTCTTATTATTTGTTTTCAAGGGTACCGGGCGTCTAAATTTACTTAATTACTCTATTTAAAAAAGTTTTTTGGTAGAATATGCATATGTGCATTTGTGTATATGTAACCATTTGTGAAAATATTTCCCTTTTAACTACCCTTATCATCTTGTTCCTATCGATGGTCACTTATAAAAATTAACTATCTAATTATGCAGGAGAAATACAACCAGAGAAACCATCGTAGCAGGTAACTTCACTCCGTTAAAAACTATGTGCTATATGGGTTGTTATGCATGATAGTGTCCCATCAAACTACAGTTGAGCGTTTAGTACGGATTGATTAATTGTAATGTCCCTCAATATTTCATTTCAAAGTATTTTTGCGTAAGAAGATCCGTTGAATATGGTTATAATCTTAGAAAAGACTTTAGTGAATTACATGTTGTCTTTGACTTATCTATGTTATTCCGATAATTTTATATGCGCATGTAAGTATAATATAGGATAAGCAACTAGAATATTTAGATAATACACCTTTATTACAAGACAAGCCATCAGAGGAGCATAGAGAAACCAAAGTTGAGCTACCAAAGAATAATGTCGTACCATCGAATTTGATACGATCAATAATTGGTCAAACTTATGAATCTCTCCCTCAAGGTACGTATCCTATTATTCAATTATGTTTATTTTCATCGTTTACTTTTGTTGCCATGTGTAGTTTTCGCATCAAAAATGCTTTTTGCAGATTATGAATTAAACGACAAGGATATGATTGCTCAAATAATGGTAGAGGTATCGTCTCAAAATGATAAGCTGGTAGACATAGAAGATTTTTCTATCAATCAACGTCGTCTATTGTGCCTGACAGATAAAGATGAATTCGTAAATGACGATGTAAGTACACCTACCTATAAAGAATTACTATCAGCACTTAATGGTCAATATATTATAAATGAATGAAATATTTTATTTTAAATATCTAGGTCATAAGTGCGTACATATATTGTATAAGGAACCAAGCAAGGAATGATGAGAAAGTGTATTTTGAAAACACCATTAATTCCAATGTGCTCAAATGGGATGGCGAGATTGGAGTAGAAGAAGGTGGTGATATAAACAAGAACTATATTACAAAGATAGTGAGAAACTGTCCTAAGCATGAACTGGTAACGTTTGTCTCTCTAAATCTGATAGGATTTAAGTTTGTAACTATATACATGTGCATGTACTAACTCGATGTCTTGCTTAGATTTTCATTTCAATAAATATCAAAAACAAACATTGGTATTTAGCGGTTGTGAATGTGAAAAAACATGAGATACAAGTACTTGATTCTCTGTGTTGGCAGCACCACCGTGTTGATCTCGCTACTACGGTTAGTGAATATGACATGCTTACTCCCTTATTTAAATTATTATTTGTTTTTGTCTATTACTGATTTAATGATTGAACAACTGCAAGGACTAGAGTACCATCTTAGCATCATTGAACGACAGCAAGACCTGATTAGCCATATGTAGGGAGACCTTCATGTTACGACATGGCGGATCACATAACAACTACGAGAGCCAGTGCAGAAAGATAGGCGTTGTGCTATTCCTATACTCTTTAAATATTTAATTACAATAAATGATAAATGATGTATATATTTTTATTGGTGTACTCATGTTTTATAATCTACACTATAATGCAGTTCTTCGTGTGGTCTATTCATGGTCAAGTTCATGTAATATTAGATAGGGGATACACTTTCTCGTCTTGTTACACAGGTGTATGTCTTAAGAGAACAAATGAGTTAATCATATTTTATCTGTTTTTCTATTAACCAGAATTACTTTTAGTTACGCAGGGAGATATTGAACTTTTTAGATTCAAGCTAGCTAGCATACTAATATGTTGGAAAACAAATAAGGTAGAAGCGATTTCCGGCGCTGGGCAAAGCGTTGGTACCAAAGACAATTCAGATTCAGATGATGTTGTAATATTTGGTAGTCACCAAAATGGATCCATAGCTAAAAGGAACATCAAAGAATCAAAACCGGTAGACTCGGCATCCAGTGAAAACAAATATGATTCACTACTATCAGTGGTTTCTATGATGGGTGTACAGGACTTGATAGGAGGCCTTTCTCACTACATCAGAGAGATTAAATGTGCCAAAACCTTAGAGTAAGCCACTACTATATAATGTCTATATATATACATAGAGTTGAAACATACATTATTTTACTTTCTTATTTCTTATTCATTGACAGGGGAGTCTGGGTGCAAAATTCAAAGCCTTATTCTATTAGCTTGACTCTCAAAGCTTCAATTAATACTAAAGGAGGATGAACAAATGGACCGTGATTGCTTCAACATGGTCATACGGAAGTTCATGTATGAAAACATTCAGACAATGAAAAAACTCAATCAAGAATATCAAAGCAAGGAGTATTATCAAAGCATTGTCTGGACTTGCAATTTTGGGTACGTTTTTAGAATCACATATGTTCTCTCCTTTTGCTCATATTTTTAGAACATTATTTATATCATGTAGATTACTACTAAGTTTGCATGACACCCGGACTTCCGTAAAAAACTGGATAATGCACAACTGGCAAAGACGGTTTGTAGCTAGTCCGAAATTGATTATAACATTTTAAAATACAAATCTTTAAGATTTATATCATTTGCTCCTATGTGCTCATGTTTTTCCAATCTTAACATTTAGCATTTTGCAGATTTTTATACCAATAGAAAGCGGCAATACCTATATTCTGGTCATACTGGAACAAGATACAAGAAAACTCTTTGTTTTGGACCCTATTCACTTAATCCCTTTATAAAAACAATCCAAACATAAGATATGTAAAAAAAAACTTTTATGGGTTGCCGAATACTTCAATATAGCAATACGCAGAGCATGCCCTGGTTCTGTGTGGAACAAGGACATCAATCTATGGAGTCAAATAATCAATCCAAATATTTCGATTCACGATAGGTAAGCTTTCTTCTAATATCTTGTTGAAATTATTAAATTCATTTCTGTTACAAGAATATAGCTAACTATACAATTATCTCAGTGTTTGAAGGAGTGATGCAATATAGCAATGGTGTCAGGATTATCTTCTGATTAACATTTGATTAGCAGTAACCATCTACAACCTAATCACATTTGGGCACTGAGGCATGTAAATTCCTCTGGTTTGTTATGTGAGGGCACTTTGGGCATTCAGAAAAATTGGATCGTGCTAACTGCGGTGATGACATTTGTCAGATAAATTGACTTGCATGATGTATTTTCTGGAACGGGTGTTTGTCAATGGCAAAACATAAAATAAAGGGCTTGTCAATGGTATTTTTTAGAATTTCTTTTTTTATGATACCTTTGTAAGTAAAATTTAAAAATTTGAAGTTGTTCGTCGCATCTTATTCATGTTCAGACATTTTTGCGCACCCCTGGAATGTGCTGAAGCTCCTGTGAATTTTTCAATCAAATGCATGCTGGCAAAGATTACAGATTAGTATCTGTTTTGTTGTTTGATGCCAGATTGCCAACAATGGTTGCATGTTCTTTTGCACTAAATAGTTGAATGATTGGTTTGATTTTATTCGATATATAAATAAATAAATTAACTATTACAAAGTTAAAAATAGATTTAAAACGATTTTCTAAGAAATTCATATATAGAAAGTTTTTATGAAAATCACACCGTTTAGGAGCCCTGAAAATATGCGCATTAATCCATTCTTCCAAAAAGAACATGCTTCTTTGTGCTAAAAACCCAAAAGCAAGTCTGTTCATGGTTTATAGTGTTATGTTAGTCATCAATATGCTACGATTGGCGACAGACAGTAGCATGATCTTTCACTATGCAGCCATAGCGAAGCCTCCCCAATTTAGCAACTTAATTACCATGTAAGGTTTAATACATGGGCTATGTACTTATGTTTGAAGTACAAGTATTGCCGAACCATAGGATTCTGAAAATAAGTGGTAACATACATATGGTGATTAAGTGCAACTTTGTAAGGAGAAGAAAATGCAGGGAAGAACCTGCAGACTATTAGACACAAAATTCCGAAGTCCAAATAATCACATGAAGAGAAATATATAATTTCAGTCAATAAAATTTGAAAGTTTTCAAAAAAGAAGCTTCTAATCTGATGGTGTAATCCATGCAACAAATATTCTTGTTTGCCCTTCGCATTAATTCCTATCAAATTTATTTATTCATTCAAAACTTATCTCAATTTGGCTTGCAACAACAATGCTACACAAAATTTGAAATTTCTTACTAACTAGCGCTAAATAAGTAAATACTCTCTCCATCCCAAAATACAAAAACCTAGTACTTGATATGACACACCCTAGTACTACGAATCTAGACAGAGGATGTGTCACATCCAGTACTAGTTTTTTTTTATTTTAAGACGGATGAAGTAGTCACTTATGCTTCGGTCCTCCTGTGCCGCCAGCGGCCGCCACCGCCATCGTCGCTGTTGTAAATGGCGTCCTCCGGCAGCGCTCCGATGAAGCCTGCCGTGAGATCATTGTGAGTGGTCATGCTGTCGTAGGTGTACGGCGCTTCCCGAGCAGCAGTCTCTCCATGTCGGCGGTGACGAGCTCCCTGTGGTTAGTTAGGTGCACGATCCCACCCCCTCCTTCTTGCAGTAGATGCACCGGACCACCCGCTGCGCCGTCGCGAGCTCGAGCTGCACCGGGCAGCAACGCCGGCTGTCACTGCCGTTGTCACGGCCGCTGTCATTGCTGCACGCGGGAGGTGGCTAAGGTGGAGGTGAACGCCGGAGATGGAGTGGAGTTGGTACTTCTTGCCGTGCCGCTACAAGTAGCTAGCCAGCGTGGCTCGTGCCTTCACCGTGACCTGCTCGTGATGCTCCCGAAACTCCATGTCCGAAGCCGACGCGGCGGTGGCCGGCGAGGAGGTGTTAGATTTATATGGGCTTAGCCCATTAATCCCGGAATTTCAAAAGGCCCAAAGTTAATGCTAGGTGATAAAATTGCTTAGTCCCATATGGGATTTTAATAAGGAATTAACTCAACTTAAATAGATAGCAATTGTGTTCACCTGTTGACAAGTTAAGGGTGGCAGACGAAGGGTCACACGCGCACGCGCGGGGGCTGGGTCATGGCCGTGGCCAAGCCGAGCCATGCCGGGACGGGACAGGAACGTGAAGAGACAGAGCTCTTCACCTTTCACCTCCCGTCTTAATTTTTGGGCCATGAATGGCAGGTGGACGGCGGGGTTAATCAAGAGTTTAACCACGACTTTTCACCTAGGCCATTAGGACCATTCAAGTCTGGCCTTTTGGCGTCCCGTCCCGTGGGCTTCTTCCAACTTTTGGGCTTCCTGTTCCACACACTATAAATGGAGGCATAGGCCTCCTCCTCCAACTTACACCAGAGTCCATCCGAGACAGAGCAAACACCACCTCCTCTCCTCCTGTGCTACACTGTAAATGATTCCCGGTTCAAGAGAGCTTGCGTGCACAACTCCCCTGAACGAGCAGGCCTCTGAAACTACGTCCATCCGAGAACCTGCACGGGTAGGCGGGCGATCAAGTTTTTGAGGAGCGCTCGGCGTGACTGCTCCACATCTCTGCGACATCTACTTCCTGCTACACCAACTACTTCGTCTACGTCTACTTCTTGCTATATCAATTACTTCGTCTACTTCCTGTCGTCTACACTCAGCTACACCTACAACGGCTACTTCGTCGTCATGTCGACGGATCAACAAAACAACGACAGCAACACCAACAACATCAACAACAACACTACTCCTGGTTCCAGTGTCCTCGACACTGGAATGGCATCTAGGTACTTTGTACTCACTCTCATTTTTTGTGTTAAATATGCCATTAGATGCAATTTGTACCATATACATGTTTAGCACATCAAATGGATCACTCACTCACACTTTTATTATAATATTTCTAATGAATTTCTGGATTAAAATATGCCAAAAATTGACTATATTTCCAACAATCCAAAAACTTAATAGGTCTTTTTCAGTAGTTGGTTTTGCTGCGTCACTTAAGCCACACCCTTTTGACGGTTCCAACTATAATCGTTGGAAGGCACGTGCACTGCTGTGGTTGACAGCCATGCAATGCTTTTATGTTGCACAAGACAAGCCAACTGAACCGCCTCCTACCCCTGAGGAGGAGCGCAAGTTCGAGGCGGCTGACTGCCTGTTTCGAGGTGCACTGATAAGCGTTCTGGCTGACAACATAGTGGACGTGTACATGCATATGCCTACGGGCAAAGAGATGTAGGATGCACTCGATGCCAAGTTCGGAGTTTCTGACGTTGGCAGTGGGTTATATCTCATGGAGCAGTTCTATGACTACAGGATGGTCGATGACCATTCTGTAGTAGAACAGGCTCATGAGATTCAGGCACTAGCAAAGGAACTGGAGAACAACAACTACGAGTTGCCGGACAAGTTTGTGGCAGGTGATATTATTGCTAAACTGCCACCTTCTTGGACAGACTTTGCCACTTCTCTGAAACACAAGAGACAAGAGTTCAGTGTTACTGATCTCATTGGCTCCTTGGGTGTTGAAGAGAAGGCAAGGGCAAAGGATAATGGCGGCAAGAGAACTGAGGAAGATTCTAGCGCTAATCTAGTACAAAAGAAAAACCCTCAAGCCTCCCACAAGAAAAAGAACAAGCCTAATGTCAAGCCCAAGGGCAATACCACTTTTAAGAAGAAGAAGTGCAAGGGAAAGGGCAACTGCTTTGTGTGCAGTGATTCTAGCCATTAGGCCAAGGATTGTCCAGACCGCAAGGATAAGCAGAAGAGGTTCGTCAACATGGTCATTAGCAAGGCTAGAGGAACTACGGGGTATGGTAATTTTTTACCTATAGTTCTCTCTGTGTTTCACTCACCTGAATGATAGGTTGATACTGGTGCCAATATTCATGTATGTGCTGATATTTCCTTGTTTTCATCTTATCAGGATGGCAGAGGTACCTCCTTGTTGATGGGGAACAGGTCACATGCGGCTGTTCAAGGTGTTGGTACGGTCAATCTGAAGTTTACTTCAGGAAAGACCGTGTAGCTAAAGAACGTACAGCATGTCCCCTCAATAAAGAAAAACCTCGTGAGCGGCTCTCTACTTTGTAGATATGGTTTTAAACTTGTCTTTGAGTCTAATAAATATGTTATATCAAAATATGGTACATTTGTTGGTAAAGGGTATTATAGCGGAGGCTTGTTCCGCTTCTCTTTAAATGATGCATGTAATAAAGCTGTGAACCATGTGAGTAATGATGACGAGTCTAATGTTTGGTATTCTCGACTCTGTCACATTAATTTTGGTTGTATGACACGCTTATCCAACATAAGTTTAATCTCTAAGTTCAATTTGGTCAAAGGTTCTAAGTGCCATACGTGTGTTCAATCAAAACAACCTCGTAAACCTCACAAGGCTAAGGAGGCGAGGAATTTGGCACCACTAGAACTTGTTCATACCGACTTGTGCGAGATGAACGGTGTGCTGACCAAAGGGGCAAAGAAATATTTCATGACTTTAATTGATGATTGTACTAGATTTTGCTATATGTACCTATTAAAAACAAAAGATGAAGCATTGCATTATTTTAAGATCTATAAGGCTGAGGTAGAAAACTAATTGGAAAGAAAAATCGAACGGTTAAGGTCGGATCGTGGTGGAGAGTATTTTTCACATGAGTTTACTGTATTATATGAGGAACTTGGTATTATTCATGAGAGGACGCCTCCCTATTCACTCTAGTCAAACGGGGTTGCCGAAAGAAAGAATCGCACTCTAACTGATTTGGTTAACACCATGTTAAACACTGCGGGACTTTCCAAGGAATGGTAGGGTGAGGCTATATTGACTGCATGTCATGTCCTGAATATAGTTCCTACAAAAAATAAGGAAGTAACACCATTCGAGGAATGGAAAAAGAAAAGATTGACTCTCTCATACTTACGCATTTGGGAATCTTTGGCCAAAGTAAATGTGCCAATAATCAAAAGGCGCAAACTTGGACCGAAAACTGTTGATTATGTCTTTCTTGGTTACGCTATCCACAGTGTGGGATATAGGTTCTTAATTGTAAACTCTGGAGTACCGGACATGCGTGTTGGTATAATCTTTGAGTCCAGAGATGCTATATTTTTTGAGAATGAGTTTCCTATGAAAAAGGTACCTAGCTCATCTAGTCAAGAACCTTTTCTCCTGATTCATCTATGCCGATAGAACATGGTGAACAAATGCCTATGGAAAATCCTGAGGAGGCATTCACTATGCTGGGTACCCAAGGGTACTAGAAGGTTATAGTGATTCAAACTGGATATCTGATGCTGATAAGATAAAAGCCACAAATAGATATGTGTTCACACTTAAAGGTGGTGCTGTTTTATGGAAGTCTTGCAAGCGGACCATCTTAAAGAGGCCAACAATAGAAGCAGAACTCACAGCATTAGACACTGCCCCTGCTGAGGCTGAGTGGCTTC
Source organism: Oryza meyeriana var. granulata (assembly GCA_003991445.1). NCBI lineage: Eukaryota > Viridiplantae > Streptophyta > Magnoliopsida > Poales > Poaceae > Oryza > Oryza meyeriana. Next base: position 260,724 of record RYFJ01001384.1, read on the forward strand.
GTGAACTCCTTATGGATTTGCCAGTGGTTGAAAAACCAGTACCAGCTATCCTGTTGAACTATGATAATTAGACTATGATAATTAAGGTGAACAGTTCTAAGAACAACATAAAGTCATCTAGGCATGTAAAGAGGCGACTGAAGTCTGTCAGAAAGTTAAAAAACTCCAGAGTGATAGTGCTAGACTATGTCCAAACGACAAAGAATCTAGCAGACCAATTCACTAAGGGACTATCACGTCATGCGATAGACAGTGCATCGAGTGAGATGGGCATCGAGTCACACCATAGTGGTAACATGTCCTATATGATCGGAGATCCCATGAAGTAGGATGGCGCAACAAGCTATTGGTTTGACTGGGAGGAGAATCCTTTAAAAGGCTCATTTCTATGATGCACTATTCTCCTATTCTGTATGACATGTTGGTTTATATCTTAATGTGATCCGAGTGGCTTATTTAAGTAGAGATGTTGGCCTATAGAATATCTTAGAAGGAACACACCTATATGAGTTCGACTGCTGGTCACAATCTATGAGATTTGGATGATCTCTAGATACTCATAAATGGGCCTGGAGTATGACCTATATGCTCTAAACAAAGGGATGCTTTTAGGAGCCTAATATCAATTAAGGAATTGAGTAAAGCTTGTCCGCACAAAACTATCAATTCAAGGCATGATCCATTGATCAGTTGTGGATAAGTGTAGCCTCTTTTCTAGGTAAAAGTTCAACTTAACAGGCTCCACCGAAACACTGATATATCAAACAAGAGCATAACTGAGAGCATTTTCTATGAGTCTTGAAATTTGGTGGGGATTGTTAGATTTATATGGGCTTGCCCATTAATCCTGAAATTTTAAAAGGCCCAAAGTTAATGTTAGGTGATAAAATTATTTAGTTCCACATGGGATTTTAACAAGGAATTGACTCAACTTAAATAGGTAGCAATTGTGTGCACCTATTGATAAGTTGAGAGTGGCAGATGAAGGGCCACACCCGCGCGCGTGCCAGGCCGGGCCAGGCCATGGCGCGTGCGAGACGTGACGTGAACGTCTTAATTTTTGCACCATGAATGGCTGGTGGACAGCGGGGTTAATCATGAGTTTAACCACGACTTTTTAACCATCAGGACTATTCAAGTCCGGCTTTTTGGCTTCCCGTCCCGTGGGACGAAAAAAAGGAGGCACAGGCCTCCTCCTCCAACTTGCACCAGAGTTCATCTGAGACAAAGCAAACACCACCTCCTCTCCTCCTGTGCTGCACTGTAAGTGATTCCCGGTTCAGGAGAGCTTGCACGCACAGCTCTCCTAAACGAGCAGGCCTCCGAAACTACGTCCGTCTGAGAACCTGCACAGGTAGACAGGCGATTAAGTTTTTGGAGAGCGCTCGGTGCGACTGCTCCACATCTATGCGATATCTACTTCCTGCTACACCAACTACTTCGTCTACGTCTACTTCCTACTACATTGACTACTTCGTCTACTTCAGCTACACCCGCAACGGCTACTTCGTCTTCATGCCGATGAATCAACAGAACAACGACAGTAACACCAACAACGTCAACAACAACACTACTCCTAACACTACTCCTGGTTCTAGTGTTCTCGACACTGGAATGGCTTCTAGGTACTTTGTACTTACTCTCATTCTTTGTGTTAAATATGCCATTAGATGCAATTTGCAACATATACATATTTAGCACATCAAATGGATCACTCACTCACACTTTTATTATAATATTTCTAATAAATTTTTAGATTAAAATATATCGAAAATTGACTATATTTCCAACAGGAGGAAGGCCGCTTCGTCGGCGTGTACGAGGCGAGAAACGTCCCCTGCGAGAAGGGTCTCGGGTGCCGCGCCCCGGCGGCCGCCGCCCTGTAGCAGCCTTCGTGTTTGTCTCCGCCGTCGAGAGCGTGGAAGCCGAGGCGCTCCACCTCCGCCGCGGCGGCGTGTACGTCGGCGTCGGCCCTGAGAAGGCACTGGACGGCGTCCTGTTCAGTGAGGCAACGGTGGCCGGCGACGAGGAAGGTCACGAGGCCTAGCAGCGTGCGCGCCACCGCGCGGTGGAGGCACGGGGCGGGCACCACCTCCACCTCGGCCACCTCCCGCGTCGGCGGGAACGCGATGTCGTACCAGACGGTGTTGAGGACGACGTTGGAGACGGCATGGGGCCGTAGCAGTTGCCGGCCTTAGACCAGGCTGCGGTGGTAGCGCCGCCGCAGCTCGTGCGCCGGCAGCCGCGCCATAGCCTTGAGGTAGATCACGTGGATCTTGTCGAGGAGAGCTCGCCGCAGGGCGCACTCGCCATGCGGCGGCGCATGGTCGACGTGCTAGTTACCGATCATGGGGAGCTTCGCGGCACCGGGAAGCCGCGCGCCGCCATGGGATCTCCATGCAGTCTTGCAACGGCCTCGCCTTCCCCTTGGCCCATGGCGACGGCGGCCATATGAGGTCGAGCTCACCGTCGTCGTCGTCGGGGAAGGCGTCGTGTCCATGGCGGAGGCAGCGAGCATAGGTCACCCAGCCGTCGAAGAGGAGGCCGGGTCGGGGTGCTTCGCCGCCATGACGGCGCACCTGAGGGCCGTCTCGACGTTGGCGAACCCGACGCTCTTGGCCTCGCGGCACTCCGCGACAAGGCACGCGGCGGCGAGGGGGTCGCCGTTGGCGAGGCAGAGGTACACCCTGGCGTCGCCGTCGTCGAGCCAGGGGAAGAGGAAGGTCAAGAACGTCGCCATCGCGTCGAGCGAGCGCCACACGGCCTCCAACATCGCGGCGAACATGGCGTCACAGCTGCGCAACGCCTCGCCGCCGTCACCGCCGCAGCCGCCCAGATCGCGCCCCGCGGCTTCGGCGAAGGTGGCGTTGGCGACGATGTTGGAAACGGGATCGAGGAGGCCAACGGTGAGGCCGGGGCCGAGTTCGCCGCGCACCAGGGCCGCCACGGTGGGCGGTGGCAGCCACCACCGCGCGTCGTGGAAGGCCAAAACGATCCTGAGGAAGAGCTCCCTGCCGGCACGATCCAACGCTTCCATGTTCTCCATGTCGTCGGCCTTGACTCTGGTTCTGGTGGTGCCGTATTCAGTGGATTGAGAGGTGGCCATGGCGGCGGCCGCCGGCGGCGATGGGCGGGGCTTGCAGGTTGCAACCGCTGTCCGCTCTGTATCCGATCGATCGAGAAGACCAGACCAGCATGGCTGCACTCCTGCAAGGGACAACGCAGCGGGAAAAATGAGTACGACAAAGTCTGGAGTAGGGCCTTGGACTCTTTTACATGATTACTCGCTCGGTCGCTCCGTTCCTGACATTATTGATGATTTTATCTTTGATATAAGTTAAAGTTTTTAAATTATGATGTTTTGATAAATGAACCAGCAAAGTACTCGATAATTTCATAGTTCCTCTGTTCTATATAAAACGTTTTGAGTTTGTCTTAAATCAAACATTTTTAAGTTTGTTGATTAAATTTATAGAAAAATGTAGCAATATCTACAACACCAAATTAGTTTTGTTAAATTCATCATTGAATATATTTTTATAATATATTTGTTTTGTGTTGAAAATGCTGCTATGTTTTTTTAGAAATTTGGTTAAACTTAAAGAAGTTTCACTTAGAACTTATAATATAGAACAGAGGGAGTAGCCTTTTAGATATTTATAGAACTTTTGCAAAAAAAAAAAAGACAAGTGGCTAAAGTTTGTACATATATAGTACCTGAATAATATCCACTGTTGAGTAAAAGAGAACGGAAGGAGATTATTAAGAAATGTGTGGAACTACCAGGCTGCGTATCTATTTGAACATTTTTCCGGTTGTCATCGGGAACTGATTTTAATTCCTCGAGTCGAAGGGACGTCCACTCGTGTATCTTTTTCTCCTAAATAAAATATAAATGGTAGTGAAAAATTCTGAAATTTTTTTTGATAACATGGAATACAGTGATATCTGTTGCTCCAAAAAAAAAAGATAAAGTTCAAATTCAACGTACCTATTGGGAAAAAAATACAAATTCAGGTACAAATATTACCACTATTGTTAATATGGTAGATTTTTCTTTTTATATCTCGATCTGTGAGTTAAGTTTGGACTTACGATTATGTGAAATAATATATGTATGTTGTCTGAATGTTGTCAATTTTTTTATAATTATTTAGATGGTTGTTGAGCAAAGAAGGGGACATTCCCTTAAGGATCAAAATAGTTTTTCATTATCATTTACTTTCAGCTCTGCCAAATTCATATAACGTTTTATACTGGTTATCATTCACTTAAATTTACTACTAAAATATAGTAAAATCAGACTGCACATATTCAAATGCTTATGGAAAATTCAAATATTTCAGAATCTAAAACATATATTAGTTTTACTCACCTTAGAAGAGATTATGGTTTTCTAAAGACATTGCCGAGTAGGAGAAAGAACAGAAACGTTCAGAAGGAATTAGCAGTTGGCAAAACTCTTTCGAAAAAGGGTTATTAACAAAAGGAATGCATATTAGAGCTCTTATTTTTCTTTTATAGAACAAATATGATTTTCTATTCCTTTTATTTCTTATTTGCCCTCATCAGAACACAGGGTGGATGTTATGTTATTTTGTCTATTGCAGCTATATACATTTGTAAGAAAAAAAAATTAAAGGCGAGATTTCGTCAATGCAGCAGGTTTGAAGCTCGCGATCCCGGTGATCTCTCTTCCGGTCACCAGGCTGTTGATGTCGTAGGTGCCTTCGTACGAGAAGATTGGCTCCAGATCGCAGAACGCCTGCAATTAAGGAAAGAGTTATCTGGACTTGAAGACCTATATGTGAACTAATAATATTTGACTCAATGTTAAACCAGTAGTTAAGAAAGAAAACAAGATTCGACTTGAAGTTGCTCGATAAGTCTGTCGAAGTAATGTTAGTGATGTTTTATGCTGATGCTTTCTGTAGTTGTATGGATATCTAGTATTCCTAGTAATGCTCTGTCAAATTTGCAGTGCAGTTGTGTATTTGTAATGCAGTGCACTATGGAATTTGTATTTTGTTAGTATCGCTTCCCCCTATCATGACTACTTTGCTACACAAAAGTAAGCACCGTGAAGGTATGCAAGGCACTGTGGTAAACACATGCCCGTCAGAAAATCTTAAGAATTACTTTGATCTTTCTAACTAAACTATCATGTTTGGAGAAGATCAAAGAGATTATATGCGCAAAGAAAAAGCTAGATCCTTTTACCTTTGCTACCAGAAAATCAGCTAAAATTCCATTTCCACCCAGTAGCTCCCGGCCAAGAGAAACCACCTCCCTAGCCTTCCTGGATATCCATGCCTGAATTCAAGTACTACCAGTAAGATGTTGAAGAAAGAGAGAGAAAGGTAAACCAAACTAAACAACGCATGATCCAAAGGAGGATGCTATTTTTCTAAGTGCATTGTGATTTACAAACCTTGCCTAAACTAGCATGGCCTGGTGTCATTTTGCCTGATTCATACAACTTGCAAAGGCGCCAGCCAACAAGAAGCATGGCTTGAATGTTGCCTAGCATCCAAACAAGCTTTTCTTGGTTGAGCTGAAAAGCTGCCAGCGGAGCTCCAAATTGCTTCCTTTCTTTTAAATACCTATCCAATGGCAAATAATGCAAGTCAATACTACTAGGTGGTTCCAATTTTAAACTACAGAAGACGGAACTAAGAAGGTGATTTGAACCGATGACACATGTCGAAGACCCCCATTGATATCCCAATTGGCTGCCATGCCACCATAATGCGTGACATAGCAAGGACCTGATACGGCAGTTAAAGTTTCAGCAAGTAAAAATCAGGTTAGTGCACAAGGCAGTATATTCCAAGTGACCGACAGAGAGCAGGATTGGTGCAATCGAAAGAGATGTCTTTGTTACCTTGTTTATGTCCTGAAATGAATTGATTCCAGTTAATCTATCTTCCTCAGGGACAAATACTTTATTCAGGACAATGTCGCCATTCTGAACCATTCTGAGTCCAATTTTGTTTTCAATTTTTGTACATTTCAAACCAGGAGCTCCTTTCTTGACAATAAATCTAGAGGAAGTTTATCATATCAATTAGGAGTGGTCACATTGATGGGCATAGAAATGAGTTCATATTAACATGTATACAGTGGTAGACAAAATGTTATCAACAATAGTCCAGCGGAAGATAATTACCCATTTAGTTGATTTGTATCTGAATTCCTAGCTAAGATGATTAGCACATCTGCAAAAGTGCTGTTGCCTATCCAGCGCTTTTGGCCATCCAAATGCCAACCACCAGGCACCTTCCAAGGTAAAAAACCAACAAGACAGCATTGCAAGGGAGTGCGGAAATATTCAGATATTTTTCTTTGCTTAGAAGCTAAAATTTTCATGATATCTATGCTACAAACCTTGGTCGCTGCAGTCCTCAATGAACTTGCATCACTTCCATAATCTGGCTCTGTCAATGCCTACAGTAAGAAACATTCTTCTTATGATGACAAAATATAAAACAGCATGTTGAATACTGTAAAAACTACAAAGGCTAACCACACAAATAGGAGAATGCAACTCACCCAGCAACCAACTGTTTTAAACTGCGCTAGTGATGGTAAGTACTTCTGCTTTTGAGCCTCTGATCCACAAAGTACTATTTTCACAGAAAATGGAAAGGATAAAAATAGTGAGCTCAGAAAATAGTTGTTCCTGGTCAGTCATCTCAGTCTATAACACATTTCAAACAAAATCTTCTGAATAAGTCATAGCTTTACCAATTGTGCACATTGCCAAAGAGGAATGTACTAAAATAAATGTGGAGCAGCTTGCATCCACCCGTGCAACTTCTGCGATAGAAATAGCACTAGCTGTAAGTGAGAGTCCTGGACAATCATATCCCTGTAACACCAATAAATTCAAGTAAAAGGATGAACTTTCAATGAGATAACGGACGTACGGGTGAAATTTTACACTCAAACATAATTAGATGATTGAGTATTTTATATACCTTTATTGTCCCTCCAGATAAGCCAAGAGTTGCAAGTTTGGGAATTGCATGGAAGGGAAATTCTGCTTTCTCCCAGTACTGCATATGTAAAAAGCCACAATATAGGTTTATGAGTTATGACAAGATAAGCACCCAGCAGGCAACTGTCACTGTAACACAACAGCTAGTCAACCCAAGGGACAATTACCATCCAGCACCCACAAGACCAAAACTACAACTTCATTGTACTAGTCCTAGAAGATTTCAAATACATGTTTCATAATGAAATTGCTCAATATTATATATATGTTTTGCAAAAAATAAGCAGGGGATTGATAAATGAAAACTATATGTAGCAACAACATACCTCTGTCATAATGGGTGCAATTTCTCTCTCCATAATACTGCGGACCTTCTTCCTAAGTGCCTTCTCTTCATCAGTAAGCAAATCATCAAACTGGTAGTAATCCGATACTGCAAATGCAATTTATGAACTCACAACGAGTATGTAGTATATTGCATAATCGTATGCTTACACATTACTCCCTCCTTACAAAAGTTGTAAGGTGTGTTTTGATTTTCACTTTACTGATCATTGTTAATGCGCACACAGTAAAGGATGTAAAATTTTTAATTTTGTACTTTGAATTCGCATGCATACATGCACGAGTGCCGCATAAATTTGCAAGGAACATAGAAGAGCATATTAGGCAGAGATCAATGATTCACTACTATGGGCAACTTGGTCTTTTACCCCTCCTTAATCTCTGTACTGGATAAAAAATGTGGCTAACAAATTTAAATGGAGGTGTAAGGTGTAGCAATCCACGATTGTTAGGAGTATATTGTACAAATTGACTAGTATAAATGCCGCGGAAATTAATTTTTCCAGCCTAAATAAGTCGTAAAAAATTGCAAAAGAAGAGACACAAGTACTTTCTGACAAGTGACAACAACATAAGGAAAGTACAATGCCAATGCAAGCTGTGCAGGCAAGCCACCTACCTAATTTATTATCCAATCAAAAACAGTCGTAAAGAAAGAAACAAGAAACGTGTATGGACCAGATTTAGTTCTTAAACTTGTTATACCAAGAAAACAATCTGGTTTCTAGAAACCCATGTCTTACAATTTTTTGTTAATTATTACAGGACTGGACAATTTCGCAAACATAATATGAACATGACTGAAAAGGATAGTCCAAAATAACCTGGAATAAGTCTACTTAGCCCCCCGAAGTATTGGGGTTGGTCTACTTAGGGTGCGTTCACTTGTGAGGTTGCGTTCAGCTTATAAGCCGCACGCAAAACGAGAAATATCATTAGCGTGTGATTAATTAAGTATTAACTAGAAGCACATCTGAACAGGGCCTTAACCCTTGAAGTATGAAACCGGGTATTCTACCCCCTAAAGTATGCAAACCACCAACAAAACCACTCCGGGGTTATTTGAACCGGTTTGCATACTTGGGGGTAGAAGACCTGGTTTCATACCCCAATACTTCGGGGGCTAAGTAGACTTATTCTGAACCCATTTTTCTCACCGCAGAGTTCAAAACAACCAAATTCCACTAGTTGCCTTAACCAGATAAACAACATGATACACAAAGTCCACCAAAATTGCCAAACACGATCCCATCATCCGGATCCCCAAGACCCCAACCCAACAACAAAACTTTGATTTGTACGCCTGACAGCTCATGAACACGAACTACTACTGCCAACCTGGAGCCGATTAAGCTGCCCAAAACTGAATTTAACTATGAGAATAGACGAACAGATATCTCCACGCTTCCACCCACCCCTCCCAAGTCCCCAAGTCCCAAACAGTCAAATAGATGGCCGAGACAGTTCAACCAATTATAATACTCCTGTTTCCAATTGGAAACGAGAAGTCAACTACACGTTACAACTAAGACGGAGATAGCGAGCGAGAGAGAGTGCGTCTCACCGGCGGGCGGGAACAGGGACGCCGGCGTGGGCTGCGGGAACGCGAGCGCCACGTCCAACGCCGGCAGCCCGACCTTGCCGCCCCCTGCAACAAAAGCAACCAGCCATGAGTCACTCGACTCGACCACACCAACCCACCCACTCACCCACCCACACACCTGGTAAGCTCCCCATCGCGGCGCTCGAGGGCCAGTCACCTCCCCGCCTCCTTGGGTGGATCGGGTCGAGCTAGCCACCTCCCTCCCTCCCGCTCGTGGAGGACGATGGCGAGGTCAGGTGGATGGAGGTGGCGTGGAGATTGAGATTTGAGAGAGGAGGGGACGAATCGATCGATGGAGAGCAGAGGTTTGAGCTCGCACGTCGCAAGCAAACTTCACCACGTAGGAGTATTTAATAGGGCCATATGCTCCAAAAGACCGGGTGGGCCCACCTGTCACCCACACACCTCACACGATATCCGGGCCCACCTTCACCCACTCCCCGCTACAGTCATCCCAGTGGCGCGCGCTCCTAGGGGCCCGTCACTGACATGTGGGTCGAGTAATGACATGGAGGAGTGGGCCCCACCTGTCAGTCAGGCTCTGTACCGCGCGGTTGGTCGGAGGAACAGTACAAGAGGGTCGTACTCGTGAAGGCCTCGTCCGACTCAGCCACACCTACTGTCGTGCCGTGCACACAAGCGGTGGTGGGGCCCACGTGTCAGTGAGAGGGGGAAGGAGTCAAAAGGCTCTATAGCTTGTTGATGCATATCGTTTGGGGAGTTGGATGTTAGCTTCAACGTAACAGAGCAGCAGTGTCAGTATTCCTTTTTGTTTTAATTTATTATTTTCTGGTGGAGCAGTGGGCCAGTGGCAGGTTGCAAATAAACAAAATAACGAATACAAGATCAGAAAGATAGTATAAAAAAATGGAACCGTTATGGGTCAAACATTGAAAAAAAAATTATTAAACGATTTTTTCTATTAAAAATCAAAATGCGAACCGTTAAATATAGTTGCACATATCTATAATTAAGTTATATAAATTTATAATTAAAGTTATATAAATCGATAATGCAACCATAACAAGTTAAAAGTATAACTATTAAAAGTATAACTTGAAACTGCTTTCTTCATCTCAAATTTTAAAGTTTCATCCAACGACCAATGTTATGGATTAATAGAATTAAAAAAATCAAATATTTAATCAATAGCAAATTAAAAAAGTATTCTTAGGCGGAAAGATAAGTTCGTAATCATTGGAATCAATTCGCCATATATACAGATACTACTTTTTAAAAAGTAATCTTGCAAATGATATATAATCCTTATATGCAACCACGAGAACTCATTGCGAGCACGCCATCACTTGGTAGGATGTATGTTGGACTTATCCATATATTGTACTCCTACTTATTCATATATTTTTTTTAATGAGAAGGCTTATTTGGTACTACCTGTTCTCGAATAATTACCGGTGTTAATAACAGACATATCATTTTGATCATAAATTACTTCTAAATAATTATATTATGATGAATGAAAGTTGTTTAGTTATATTATTTCAATAATATAATATAGAAAATTTCTTGTATACCCCTCAAAACTCATCTAATCCCTTTTATGCCTCTGAATTTCGTTCAATTTCTTCTATACCTCTAAATTTTCACTTGATTCCTTGCTTACCCCTACCGCTAGGTTTCCGTCAAATATGTGGGTGTACTCATCCAATCCCTTTGTCAGTATTTTTGAGAAGACCAAATACCCTTACCAACCATAGGGTAAACAGTCAGTCCACCTTTAGGGTAAGTCCAAACCTACACATTGGTTGAGCTACTCTCTTGGTTTCCGTTAATACGTTTTTTAAATTGTTAAATGGTGTGTTTTATATAAAAACTTTTTATACAGAAGTTACTTTAAAATAAATAAATCAAAATTTTAATTTTGTAATAATTAAAACCTAATTAATCATGTACTAATAGCTTGTCTCGTTTTACATGCACTAAAAATTTAGCCTAACCGTGATCTTCCAACACAGCCTTAGGTGGCATTAGGTATAGAAAGTGGGATAGGAAGACTGGTTGAAAATGCTCTAACACAATTATCCACTTATATGCCACCTCTTAATTCATTTTCATTATTAAAAAATACCACATCTTAGGCATGAACGAATCACAGTGCATTCTCAGTTTAATGCTTAGTTCTTTCGATCACAAATAGGGATGACGTGGGTCGGCCCGCAGGTAATTCGTAGCCGACTCTAGTTCAACAAAATAAACTAAATTTTATTTTTAGCATCTAAAAATAAAATTTAGTTCATTTTATCGAACTAGGTAGCATCTCAAAAATAAAACTTAGTTCATTTTATCGAACTAGAGTGGGTCACGGATTACCACGGACCAACCCGTGCCCATCCCTAATCACAAATACAACATCATTGGTTAATATATCTTCATGATTCTTTTCGATCACAAATGCACATATTAGATCCATTGTATACAATGTATAGCATCATTACAACTCAATATACATTGTATGCTATACATTGTATAACATCATTGGTCAGCGACTCAATATACCTTCATGATATACGAAAAATATAATCACTCACAAATTATTTAAACAAAATAAAAATACAAAGCACCAATAAAAGGTGTAAGAAATATAAAGAGAACCTTTGTAAACTGAAGGATTATATACGGACTATGTGAATTCATCACCAAGTCCAAGTCCAAATTAAAGCAAATGTAAAGTAGAACAAGCCCGTATCTAGGCCAAATTAATTACTATGTTCGTCCAGGATCGCTTCTTATACAATTACTATTTACACGCTAAAACTCACCCAACTGTTGTCTAATACCACCGGGGGCTTCAAATATGTTTCATATAATTTATGCTCAATCATGGTCGTATTGTAACCAGGGTTAAACATATCACCGGTTACGGCGATAAGCGGTAACCGCGCGTGCGGTAACTATACCAAATTTAAAAAATAATTTAATTTTTGATTTTTTTTTAGTTTTTTAGTTTACCACAGTTACCGCAGGTGCGGTAACCCAGCCTCCAGCGGTGAGGTAAAACTTGATACTAACCAATATATGATATGTAAAAAATATATAAATTATTTTTATATTCAAATATGCTCATTTTATCATAAGAAATAGAACATTTATGTGGCCGTCCAAGTTATAACTCGACATTTTTTGTATCTTCCAGCTATCAAGTTCCATGAAGCTAGTCAAGGATGCCAACTGATCGAGACTACTTTTGAACGGCAAAGACTACATAGCACCTAACCCAAGCATGATTTAAATCTTGAGCACTCCTTGATGATGATGCATCATCTAAGAAAATCGCTCACCAAATGAAACCGTTTACCCTGGTCAAGGACTCCCTCTACTGCAGGGGTAACATCACAGTTCTACCGTGGGACATCACTCATCAAAGCAATGTCATCAGTTCCCAAATTAAAAAAGAACCCAATTCTGGAAGAATCGCAGAAATTAATCAAACCAAACTACCAAAGTCATGAGAAATTTCGTTCTAATTTTCTGCAAAATCGAGCAAACTGATGAGAGATTTCTCATGAGAGCAGGTTCGGTGCTCCATATCAGCAGATAAAATCGATCGATCAAGCAGCAGGAAGAAATACTATCGAACTATGGTGTCTCCGTTTAGGATAGAACTTTACTTAGGCTTATAAGCAGCACATAAAACAAGAAAAGATATCAACGTATGATTAATTAAGTATTAGCTATTATAAATTTAAAAATAGATTTATTTAAATTTTTGAAGTAATTATTTTAAATAAAGTTTTTCTAAAAAAGATCCACTTAATATTTTAAAAAGCATAATCACGAACAAGGAAGTAACTTAGTTTAACAAGCCAAAAATAATGCTAGCTAAGGGATAGTTTGAAGGAGAGAAAAGAGAAAAGAGAAAAAAGATCACACAAGACGAAATTAGCACATGATTAATTAAGTATTAATTATTTTAAACTTAAAAAATAGATTAATATAATTTTTAAAACAACTTTTATATAGAAAATTTTTAAAAAATATATATCATTTGTTAGTTAAAAAGCATAATCAGATAAAACTAGAAGTTTTTTTAACTGTTCCGGTACTTCCGAATGGAGCCTAATAGCAGATACCTACGCATTTGAGGGACTAGTCCTACACGGAGAAAGCTAGAAACTCCTGTCTATGCGGCCCAGAAGCAACTGATGCTTTGAATTGACTCAACTAGCACTATTTGGTGTTGAGGTCTTGATGATCGCAGAAAGCCATAAACTAGCAGCGAGGGTGAATTGTTTTCTTTTTTTCCTCAGTGGAATAAAATGCTGAATAGATAATTAATTTGTGATAACTATTTTAGGGTACAAACGAATAAATTTACTATTATAAAATTGAAAAATAATTTTAAAATAGTACTCTAAAAAATTCATATATAGAAAATTTTTGCAAATATCACATTGTTTCTAGTTCAAAAAAAAGTGCCACCATTCCATTCTATTCATTTGGAGAAAATGGAAAGGCGAGATATGCCATGTAGGATGCTTGTGAGCTGATCAAACAATGTGCATTGGCTGCGTGGTCTATCCTAGGCCAAGCTAGAGCTCTATAAACAACATACTGGTTATGACATAAAAACATCGATGGTCTAGTCAGAGCGAAAGTGGTCTAACCATTTAATTATTATGGCCATAAAAAAAAAAGACTATTGGTCAATGTGAGACCAGTCAAAGCGAAACCATTCTAATCATCCAATAATGGCCATGGCCAAAAATATAGTTGATCTAGGTAAGACAATTCAAGATGAAACAGTTCTAACCATCCAATAATGGCCAAGACAAAAATACCAGTGGGCTACACGAAACCCGTCAAGGCGAAAGTGGTCCAGGCATCTAATAATGATAAAAAAAAAACACCATTGGTCTACACGAGACTATAGTAAAGACAAAACCGGTCTAACCATCCAATCATAATTGAAAAAAAATGTCGCTAGTAAGGCAAAAGTGATCTAACCGTCTAATAATGATCGAAAATAAAAATACTAATGGTCTAAGGTACCATTTGAACTAGCTTGTGGCTGATGCTTAAGTGATACCAGTCAAGACAAAAATGGTCTAACCATTTGTTAATAGTCAAGACCAAGAAACGCCGCTAGCTTATGTGTAACCAATCAATGTGACAGGTGGTGTAATTATTCAAATTGGCGTAGACAAGACCTAACCCTCTAAAACTAGCCTAGGCTAGAAGCCTAACTATCCAAATTAGGGGATGTTTAAATTGGCTTAAACGGCTCTTTTATAAGCCACACATAAAATAAGAAACGTTATTAGTACATGATTAATTAAATATTAACTATTAAAACTTAAAAAATAGATCTATTTGATTTTCTTAGATACTTTTATATAAAAACTTTTTATAAAAAAAATACTATTTTATATTTTGAAAAATGTGCTAAAGAAAAATAAGATATAAGCTATACACTAACAGATGAATAGGCCATCCAAATTGGTCTAGGCCATGAGCTGGACCGTCCAGATAGGTCGTGAACTAAAACATGTCGATGGCCTATGCTAGACCAATCAAGGCCACAATAGTCCAACCATATGAAGTAATATTTTCTATTCTCATGCTCTACAAGATTTAGCTCAGGTTGAGTAGTTGTTGATACCATTGAGTGGCTTGTTGAGCTTTGGTCATCCTCGCGTGTCTATATCCACCAAGTGGCTTTGTCATATTGCAGCTGCTCACAAAGTGATCGATCCCTATAATTAGTCTAAACACATAAAGTGCTGGAATTACATCTCTAATTTGTTCAAGGATGGTTACGAATGGTTTTGGTCTGAGTTTCCATATGTTACTTAATTATTTTAATATAGCTAAGGCTATTATGTTTCTGTTTGTAATTATGGCTGGATATCAAACAAGCTCGGCTTAGCTCGATTTGGCTCATTCATATAACAAGCCGGCTCAATCGGCTCAGCTCGTTAGCATAACTAGCTAGGAGGCTTGCTCGGCTCGGCTCATTTGCCAGCTCGAGTTAGCTCGTAAAGCTTACAAGCCAACACATCCAAATCAAAAGGTCTGCAAATACAATCTAAGTTCAAGTTCAAGTTTGCAAAACCAAACCAAATCATAGGTTCAGAGTCGTTCAAAGTCTGCAAATACAATCAGACCAATAAATACAATCAACCCAACAAGTAAAATCTAAGTTGAAGTTCAAATCTGCAAATAAAATCAGACCAACAAATCACAAAATCACATATGCTTGCTCGTGCTCGTTCTTCTTCTCCATGACTGAGTGGAGCGGCCGCCGGAGGAGGAGAAGGCAAGGTAGAGATGGAGTGGGGCAGAGCACGAGACCCACCAAGACCTAGGGGGTGGCTGGCTGGGGCTAGGGCTGGTGATGGTGATGGTGGCTGGTGGAGGAGGGGTCGAGGGGGGCTAGTGGCCAGTCGCTGGCGGCCTAGTGCTGCTAGCCTGGCTAGTGGCGTTGGCGGCGCTACTGCTCAAGGCGAGCGCGAAAGACGACGAGATTGAGAGAGGAATTGCAGGGAGGAGAGTACTGGGAAATTTAACTATTTTTCACTATTATATTTGCCAACTCTCCAAATGCCACTCTTAATTTTGTTCTTATGTTTTTGCCACCGGAGAGAAGTGACTTCTTAACTATTTACCAATTTTGTCTAAGTGGCCTGACACGGTGGTTTGCTAGCATGGACCCCACAAGTCAGCCCCTCTCCTCCCCTTGGTCTCCACCATCGTTGTAAGCCTCCTCCTCGCGTCGTGCTCGCTCGCCGCTGTGCACGTCAGTGGAGGACCTCAAGCAGCTGGCCATGAGCTCAAGCCGTCAAAGGCTAGTGGCCAACCACTGGCATTGAGAAAGGAAACCGAGGAGGTGGGTTTTGGCTGGTGGCGTTGTCGCCCGAGGAGGAGAGAACGGGCATCGAACGCCACCAGCGATGGACAAGGAGAAGACGACATAACGGGGCTCGTGTGCCACCTTAGTGATGGACTCGGAGTGCGCCGTCCCCTGTCGAGACTGTTGCGTGATGGCCGGGATGGACGACGGCGGAGCCTAGATCAGGGCCATGGCCCAGATTTTAGTAGACCCGGTCCTCTCCGCCGCTACTTCCTGGAAGCCACTGCCTCCCTTGCTCTCTCACCGGTGCAGTGGATGCCGTCCTCCCCCATGGCCTCCTCGCACATCGCCACCTGTGGACGCCCGAGTCGATCATGTTGTCGCTTGGTAGACTCCACCATATCCCCCGCTCGCCTGCTCTAATCACCGCCAGCGGCGACGAGAGAAGCGGGGGGTGGCATCCCCTGCCTCCCCTTCACTGGCAGGGTCACATATTGCGGATCTAGACCGTGCTAAGCTCGAGGAGAGAGTAGCAGGGAGAGAGAGGGGAGGCTAGAGGAGGAAGATGATGACGAGGCACAAATGTTCACGCTGGCACACCACCGTGTCATGCCACGTAGGCAAAAGTAGCAAATAGTTAAGAAGTCATCTCTCTCCGGTGACAAAAACGTAGAGACAAAATTAAGAGTGGCATTTGAGGAGTTGGCTAATGTAATAGCGGTAAATAGTTAAATTTTCCAAGAGTACTGCCACACGGCTGTACCTGGTGTTAAGGTTAGTCACTTCGAGATGGGCCATATGGGCTTTTGGTTGGCCTGTTGCAAGGTGGATGTTGTTTCTGTTGCTGCCTTCTCTCCGCCTGGCTCATTGCTTGCATTTGGCTCGTTTGGTTCGTAAGCTGCTTGCGAGCTCGAGCTGACTCGGTATGTCTAACGAGCTAAAATCTTAACTCAACTCGTTAACAAATTCAAACGAGCCGAGGCAGCCATGAGCTTTTCATCCAGTTCTATTTGTAACCACCCGAGCACCGCTTGAGGGCTAGTTATCTAACACTTTTTTTGACTAGCTGATTTCAAGAAAACCAAGCACGTGCACAATTTACAGATGGAACAATTAGTCCAACGACCACAATTATCTAGGTATATTCGAGAAAAGATCAAATATAACAGAGTTTAGTAGGAAGTTATCTTCCGGCCAGTATTTAGTCTCGACTAGATAAGGCCCAAATTGACAACTGTAAAACTCGATGACAAGACTCCTATCGGTCAAATATTCTCACTAGTTGGAATTCTATCCTGACTAGCTAAGAGTTCGACCATAAACTCCAAGAATCAATCAGATTTACCAGGCTTCAACTCTACTAGCAAGAGGCACGCGCCACACTGCGTGTAAATATACGAAATGTAATATTTCTAGACAAAATCTTTTGAAAGCTATTGGTACTTTTAAATTAACATTTATATGCTGTAAGGTCCATTTGACAATTTCGCAAGAGAACAATGAGAAGATCCCCATGGAACACATATCTTGGGCTTCTGTTGAATACAATAGAAACCAATAGAACATTGAGATTGCTACTAAACTGATTATCTTTCAGATAGATCTGTTTCAACATATTTACAAATGTGCAATAAATCAGAAACCAACATAACAATGAAATTGCTACTAAACTGATTATCTTTCAGATAGATCTGTTTCAACATATGTACAAATCTGCAATAAATCTGTTACAAAGTGACAATTGTTGAAACAATATCTCGGAGATGTATGGGATACCAAACTTATTTGTGTAAACATGAAACCCATCAGAATTTAGAACAGATTTGCAGGTTCAGCAGTAGGACCTAACTTTAAGTAATTTTAGGTAAACTAAATAAGGTTTCATGTAATTCTCACTTACAGGTAAGATAATGCTAACACTTATGGCACCGGCTGGTTGGAATACCAGCTGACACTGAAAGCAATTACCTAGAAGAGACTATCTAGTTGAATTTTGTCCTGCCAAGAAAGGCAAATCAACTCCATTCTTTTGCCAAGACAAATTAAACTTCCTATTAAACTGTTTTGGCTTGACTTGCAAACAACAAAATACCAATCAATGCACACCATACAACTTCTGTATTGTTTTTATGGTTAACATTTTAGTAACCTTATCACATATAAACCATTTCAGTCATAGCATCAGTACCAGAACATATGAACTACAGAAAACATGGGTATTATTAATGGCTTTAGATATCAGGCCATGGCTATCAGCAGAAGATCTGGTGTTGGGCCTTTAGATGAAAATATATATCATGATCTAAGCTGCAGTTAAGTGGTAGTAAATATTGCTATGAAAATAATCATACACACTATCAATACAGGACCATTTACATGTGAGAAACTAAATCGTATAATATTTCATAAGACCAATGGTGTACAACTGAAATTTCAAACAGGAACTGATCAATTCCTGAACATTTATATACAGAAGAAGGAAGTTAGGTAGCATTTCAAATCATGCAGGCCTAATAGTCTAAGGAACCTAAAATATGTACCCCTGGAATATTATGACAACCTGTTTGCATGCTTCAACCAACTACATGTGGGAAAAATGCAAACATACCTGGTAAAAATGCTAACCGATTGAAATATAAAAGCTAACAGAAGCTGTTAATATTAGTTACTTCCCATGAAACACATGCCACAAATACAATACATAACTTACCTGCACTGTATGCAATGGCAGTCCCTACTTTCTTGTAGCTCTAACAACAAACTTGTAACATATAAAAGGTGTTAGCTTCTTCAAGTACACTGTGGTCATAGCATCGTCTCCTATCTTAAATCTTAATTTGGTATTGTTGACAATTATAATAAATAAATTTACATCCTCTAAGAAATTTTTAATCTTATAGTATAGAAAAAACACAATATTAAGATGAACTAAACAATTTACCTTATACTTCAAAGTGACGGCTGGAAAATTTTGTATATTTACTTTTGGAGTCACATGTATCAGCTCTGAGAATCAGCCATGCTGCAGTTTTTTAATCAAGTATTGAGAGAGCATAAAGGAAAACGATTGAAATATATGCTTACATTGAATATATACGTCCTAGACATCTTGTAAGCAGTACTCAGTGTTCCCTATGTGTAGATAGTAGCTACTAGCAGATCAGCTGGAGTCGAGTCATTGATTTAGGAAATAGAATATCGCTGAGGAAGCTTTCAGATTAACATTCTTAAGATGAAATTGATGGATCTTGAGACATGCTCTGCAACTATAACTCTGCAAGGTTGTGACTTGTTTCTAGCTTAATAATGAATTCCATTTTTGGTTCTTGAGTTTCTACATAGGTTTGAACATGGAGCGAATTTGAGGCTGCACATAACAATAAAAGATGTGGATTGGAAGTTTTGCCCTGAAACACGGCTTCATTTTGTATATTCTCCAATAGTGAATTTGTCCTAGTTGGGTCCAGATGCGATGCATAAATGGATAGTACGAGCGGAAGGGAGGGAAGCCCAACCCTACTCACATTTGGTCCTCTCGCCTAATAGAAGTCGTGGCTATCATGATGATGCTGCTGTCACTCCACGGCCTCAGATCTGAACCCTAGGAGGCATGGGCGCATGGCTCGTCGGCGGCAGCATGATCTACACATTGGGATCGTTCAGAGTGACTGCAAGGAAGAAAAGATAGGAAGCGAGGGAAAGAGGAGAGGGGACTGGAGGGTATCGGAGGAATCGACCGTGTGAGCACGGCCTTGGTGATGGCGAGACCGCTGTCCGGCCGCAGGAGCACAGGCGAAGAGCGCGAGGAGGACCAAGGGGACGTCGAGCCGCCGTTCAGCCACGGGGCGAGGGCTGCAGGTTCCGTCTGGCTGCGGGAACGGGACCACAGGCGTGAACGCGGGCGAGGCGGCGCATCGCCGAGTTCGCCGTTCCGCCCGTTTGGCCGCGGGAGCGAGGGTGACGGCGCGCGGGAAGACCAATGCAGGCGGGCAAAGGGTTTTCTGGCGTTGCTCCACCTGAGAGATTTGGGCCGCTCGCTCCCATCCCAGTACCACCGATCCGATGACGGTGAAAGAACCGGCAGTGCTGGCTGAAAGTGGACGGCTGGATCGAGCTCAACGCGTGAGATCGGATGATCCACACTAATCAGGACTTGTGCGTTATTAACCGGAAGCTAGAGGGCTTTTCTGAAAATTTTGCTGGTTCACCGATCCAACGCAGTTTAGGGAGGTTAATATTCGGATTGTTACAACACATTTAACACATGTGATTAACTGTCATTGGAGGGACATGTCCTCTCCTGAAGAGACACCTCTTTTCCCAAGAGACATCCCATTATATGCTATATATATACATGAGCAGTGTAATCATCAACACAAGAAACAAAGAGATCATTCACTGCTATCCAATATCTAATACGTTATCAGCAATGTTGATCTTCACTGAGCACTGGGAAGGCCGAAGCCAAGACAGAAGAAGGAAGCAAAACAAGGTATGGATGACATTGAAGAATTTCACCTTTGTGAACATCACCGTGCAGCAATGCGCGGCGTAATGTCCTCCATCCAATCCCTCGGCGATATTCTTCGCCATCTTCTCCGTCGCCGTCCCGGAGAATGGCCTGGAAGCCGACGGACGCAGCCTTGCCATCGAGTTCATGCCGCTGTGGAGCATTGTCGTTCTGGCATGGCACGAACACTGGCGCAGTCGCATGTGGAGGCCGCCACAGTAGAAGCCACCGTGGACGCCATGGATGCTGTTCACGCTCGCGCCAAGGCTCCCGTTGCGGCACCACCTCCACCACCAAAGGGCAACTTCATTGCCACTGGACACCGGTCGACGCCGAAACGCCGTCGAGCGTGGACGGAGCACGGCGCACGCGTACCGACGCCGGCAAGGCCGCGGGGGCGCACCGCGACGCCACGTGTTGCCCCCACAGCCCCGCCGCCCATTGCCCCGCCCGTCGCCGGCGGCACCGCGCGCACCTCGCGCCCGGCCGACTCCATCGCGCCGCTTGTCGCCGAACAGCCAGTGCCGCCAGTCGCCCGTGCCGATGGACGCTCGCCGGGAGGAAGAACGGCGGCCCGAGCCACCGAGGCACGCCGGACCTTGGCCGCTCGGCGTGGTGCTCGCCCCCTCTACCGCCAGCGAGTTCACACCGGCGCCGCGGCGAACCGCCGTCCCGGCCTTTACCGTTCGTCGCCGGCGCACGAGAAATCCTCCAATGAATTCATTGAGGAGGAAGAAGAAGGGGACTCCTCGTCGGAGGAGTCATCTTCCTCGGCCTAGAAGGAGACGGAGAAGCACACCGGGGGGGGGGGGGGGGGGGGGGGGGACGGCCCCTCGCAGGCGCCGGCTGGAGAGGCCGCATCTCCCCACGGCGGCGGCAGTACCAGGGGGAGGCGGCGAATTTTTACTGTTACTAATTTAATTTTTTTTTTAATTTACAAAACTAATTTTCGGTTTGAATCATTTACAAAACTAGTCTCTTGCCGCCCTGGGCCACGGCGGGATTTAAAAACCGCCGTGGCCCAGGGCGGCGAATGGCATCCCGTCACCCGGGGCTAACGGCTCCGGCGGCCGTTAGCCGCGGGGAGGCCACGTGGATTCGCCGCCCTGGGGGAGGGCGGCGAATGCCCCCAGGGGGCCGAATGCAAAATTGCATTCGCCGCCCTGGGGGACGGCGGCAAATGCAATTTTGCATTCGGCCCCCTGGGGGCATTCGCCGCCCTCCCCCAGGGCGGCGAATCCACGTGGCGTCCCCGGGGCTAACGGCGGCCGGCGCCATTAGCCCCGGTGACGGGGATGCCATTCGCCGCCCTGGGCCACGGCGGTTTTTAAATCCCGCCGTGGCCCAGGGCGGCAAGAGACTAGTTTTGCAAATGATTCAAACCGAAAATTAGTTTTGTAAATTAAAAAAAAATTAAATTAGTAACAGTAAAAATTCGGGAGGCGGCGGCTAGGGTTGGCCTCCCTCCCCCCCCGACTACTTCGGCCCCTTAGTAGGCCGGCCGACCGCGGCCCATTCCGCCGCCCCCCCTCCCCCCCCACCCCGTGCGCACGAAAACAGGCCGAAAGGCCGGCAAGGCCCAAGCCTTGATTGTGTCAATTTTGCAGTAAAGGCCATATAGTTAAATAAAACTGTAAAATATCCATCTGTTTTAAGTACAAGTCCCTGTACTTATTACAAATTGTAACAGTTTTGTTATAATTACAATCCAGACCCTATAAGTATTGGATTTTATGTAAATGTTCAAAGCGGATGTCCATGTGCATTCCTAATAACATTTTACATATTTGGAACTATTATTTTATTGCAGTTAATTTATTTACTCGCAATTTAATTATCGACCATATTTAAATTTTGCAAATTATTAATTTTTGCAAATTTAAATTTCGAATTCCCATTAATTAAGTTATTTTACTTAATTCCATTGGAATTCATATGCATAATATCACTAAAAATTCCTCTATTTATTGAAAATCATGACAATGGCAACTACTACAAAATAGTTGTAGATTATACCACCGACATCTACTATAATACTTTGTAGATTATGTCAATGGTATCTACTACAACACAATTGTAGATTATGCCTTTTTAGCATCTAATACAATATTTTGTAGATTATGCTTTTGGCATCTACTACAATTTTGTAGATTATGCCTAAATTAACAAGGCAACTTGTTTAAAAATTGGTGTTTACCACTAAGACATCATTTTCGATAAACATGAATATAACTAGAAACTATAGAGCCTAAAGGCATCTACTACAAATTTTGTAGACTATGCCATTAGCAACGAGACACCTCGCCCATAGGGTTATATTCCATACTTGAGGTTTACACTATTATGGATGCAAGACACATCTTGTATTCAGATATTTGCATATTATTACAACCATTACCATACAAAATTAATTTACTCCTTGTAAATTAATCAATTTATGGTATTTCTTACATAGGACAAAAATGGCTGCCAAAGAGTTTGAGATTCTCGCTCTTGATGGCCACAACTACCCTACATGAGCAATGGATGCCAAGATCAACCTAGCCACTCGGAGCATGTTGATAGTGATACTTGATCCTTCTGAAGGAGAAGCTCAGCCTAATATTGCTCCTAATGTGATGTATACTGTCATATATATTATAAGAAATCATATACATCCAGATCTAAAGGCAGAGTATCTCTACGAGGAGAATCCACGAAACCTATGGTTAGCCCTCAAAAATAGGTATGAACAGCAGAAAGCTGTCATACTTCTAAAGGCTAACTATGAATGGGCACATCTCCAGCTACAAGATTTTAAGACAGTCGGAGCATACAATCATGCCCTTCATAACATTTGCTCAAAGTTGTGATTTTGTGAAAAAGAACCCATTGATGCGGAGAAGATTGAGAAGACACTCGCTACCATGCTCCCCGCAGACCGGGTCTTATAACACCAATGGCGTGCTGCAAATTACCAAACTTATTATGATATGATGCACGTAATAACTCAGGCTGAAAAACATGATGAACTCCTGTTAAGGAATAATCAGCAACGCCCTGTTGGGACGGCACCATTGCCTGAAGTACATACGAATATACATGATCAGAATAAACCGAAGTTCGATAGTAATAAAAACCATCCAAAGAACTTCAGGGGTAAACGCAAACGTAACAGGAAGCAAAGATCTCGTGGATTCCAAAAGGGGAAAAACAATTTCAAGAACAAAAATAAATCTGACATTTGTCAGAAGTGTGGCTGTCACAGCCATACAACTAAGAAATGCCGTACCCCTAGGCATCTTATCAACTTATACCTTCAGTCTGTGGCTAAAAGCAATCCTGCTCAAGATGAGAGGATTGAATCACACTTCAACCTCCGAACCGACAACACCGGTGGAGCAAGCTGTTCTCAGAAGTTTCTAAAGGAACTCGAGAGCACTATGTTCCCTCCTCAGAAGGGTGAACCCATGACCACTGACGACATGGTTGTGAAGTTTGCTCCACAAGATCTGTTTGAAGACCTTATATAGTCCCCCAATAACATAATTACTGTGTTAATTATGTTCTAGTATGTGTTGTAATAATACTAAGTTGTCATCTATATTGTAAGCAAGTATGCTACAATAATGTACCGAACATATTCAGTATTGAATAAATGTTTGTACATAGTCTATATTGTCGGAGGATGAAACCTCGACTGCGGGAAGTCAGGAGACCCCCCTTTGAGATTCGGCCAGGGGAGTAGTTCTCAGGCGAAGTCGGCGTCAGTGTGTATCAGCGGAACGATGGATGAATCGAAAGGAAGAAAGCACACAAAGAGACGGGAGGATTTAGACAGGTTCGGGCCGCTCGGAAGCGTAATACCCTACTCCTGTGTGTATGCTATGTGGAGATGAATGGATGGTTTTGAGTTGTTACTACAGTGTGTTCTTCCCAGGCAGCTCGGGCCCTGGGAAGCTCTCTCTGTAAGCTATATAAGGCCGGAGCCAGAGCTGCCTAAGTGGTCTAATGCCGGAGCTAAACCCCCTAAACCTGGGGCACGGATCCTCCTTTTATAAGTCAAGGGGAGTCCACAGTGCCAGTACACGGAGAGAGAGATATTCTGATGAGTTCTCCTGTTGCCACGTCCGCCTGCGACGCCCACGCCGGAGTTGGAGGAACGTCCAGTCGCTCACGCCCACCTGCTGTACCCATGCCGGAGTAGGTCTGCTGCAGGTGGCCGAGTCATCGAGACGTGAGGATGTGACGGGATGTGACGGCGCACGCTGCCGTTACTGAAGTCAAAAAGGCTCTGACTGTGAACAGGAAGCGGGCCCACGGAAGCCAGGCGCGTCACGCCCCGTCGCATCGTCATCAATGTGGGTGGTTGGAGAGCCGATGCACTTGAGTCAGGCTCGTGCCCGGGTCCCGGAATCGAGAGGCGAGGCCCAGGCACGGGAAGCGGCACCCGGGATCGGGCGCTGGGTCCTGGGCACGGGAAGTGGCTCCCGGGACCGGGGATGTTCTCGGGCCCCCGTTACTTAAGTGGAAGAAGGCTATAGCCGCCCGTTGCCGATGCAGAATATAGGCCCCGGAGGAGCTGACGTGGCCGAAGACCCACGCGTCCCCGCGACTGTGGGGACCCCCAGTCCCGTTTCGCCGACATATATATATCTGACAATAATTTCATAACAAATTCTTCTTTCTATATATAGATTTACGGGATTCAATCCAATAGAGGAAGAATCATGCCTTATGGACAGTGGAACCACAAACTCTATACTTTGGGACACAAAATATTTCCTGACTCTTACAAAGAGACAAGGAAGTGTTTTGACAATCGCTGGACGCGATGCAACGATAGTTGGCTCTGGTCGTGCCTCTGTCACGCTCCCGATGGGTACTCAATTGACAATTGAGGATGCATTACTATATCCCGATTCCACTCGTACCCTATTAAGTTATAGATATATCCGTCAAAATGGTTTCCATATCGAAACCTAAGATGATAACAAAGAGGAATATCTCTTCTTGACCAAAAACAACGGATATGGCAAACAAGTACTTGAAAAAATTCCATCTTTATCCTCTGAAAAACCGTGCACTCTATTATTAATCTTTACCTAGATCAACAGTGCACTTTATTATTGATGCTGGGACATCAGAAAATCCTGACTCAAATGTTTTGGGAAATAACAATAAGTCAACAAGGGTCCATGAAATTTTCACAAATTACATTGATTCTGGAGAATCTTATGATAGAAAGACTATAATTGTCAACAACTATTTTTCTGCAATGATTACAAGCAACCTCCAAAACGATCCAGATCTCAAGACCATGGCAGAGTGCAGAAAGCGCTCGGACTAGAATCAATGGAAGGTAGCAATCCAAGCGGAAATTGCCTCGCTTATGAAAAGAGAGGTATTCACGAAAGTGATACCAACACCGGATTCAAATGGGTTTTCGTCCGCAAACGGAACGAAAACAATGAGGTGGTGAGATATAAAGTACGGCTTGTAGCACAAGGGTTCACGCAGAGACCCGGCATTGATTTCAATGAAACATATTCTCCAGTAATGAGTGGAATCATTTTCCGATATCTAATATCTCTGGCAATACAAAATTATCTATCTTTGCAGTTGATGGATATAGTGACCGCATATCTTTATGGCTTACTTGATTCAGACATATACATGAAGGTCCCCGATGGAATCCAAATTCCAAATCCAAATACAAATCACAATTTGTATTGTATAAAGCTTAAAAAGTCATTATATGGCTTGAAGCAGTGGGAAGAACATAGTACAACCAACTAAGTGAGTTCCTTTTGAAAAAAGGGTACTCCAACAATGATGATTGCCCATGTGTATTCATCAAGAAGTCCTCAACAGGATTTTGTATAATCTCAGTGTATGTTGATGATCTAAACATCATTGGCAACACATAAGATATAGATGAGGCATGCAATCATCTAATGACGGAGTTTGAGATGAAGGATTTGGGTAAAACCAAATTTTGTTTAGATATTCAACTTGAACACCTTCCAAAAGGCATACTTATACATCAAGTCGTCTATGTCCAAAAAATATTAGAGAAATTCAATATGGACAAGTCATATCCATCGAAAACCCCAATAGTTGTTCAATCTCTTGATAGGGAGAAAGATTCTTTTAGACCTCGAGATGAAGATGAAGAGATACTGGGACCAAAGGTTTCGTATCTCAGTGTCATTGGAGCGCTAATGTACCTTGCAAATTGCCCCCGGCCAGATATTGCATTTGTGGTAAATCTTCTAGCTAGACATACCGCAGCTCCAACTAAACGCCATTGGGCGAGAGTGAAGAATATCCTTCGATATCTCCAAGGCACCTAAGATCTCGGTTTGTTTTTCGATAAAAACAAAAACATGGATCTTATAGGATATACTGATGCTGGCTACCTATCAGATCCCCATAATGCTAGATCACAAACTGGCTTTATATTCTTATATGGTGGAACAATCATCTCTTGGAAGTCTTCTAAACAGACTCTAGTGGCTATATCCACTAATCATTCTGAGATAATTACCTTATACGAAGCATCACGTGAATGTGTATGGCTTTACAGAATGATTAACCACATCCAACAATCATGTGGTATTGGTTCTATTGAATCACCTATCATTATCTATGAAGATAATACTACCTGCGTTGTTCAAATGCAGACAGATTACATAAAGAGTAATATCACCAAGAATATTGCCCCAAAACTATTTTTCCCACATTAATTACAAGAAAATAGGAAAATTAGTATCTTGCAAACTAAATCATGCGATAACCTCGCAGATTTGTTTACTAAGTCCTTACCAAATTCCATTTTTCAGAAATATATTAAAGGAATTGGTATGCGACGACTCTGTGATTTGCAAGAATCAGGGAGAGTCAATCTCCTAGACTAAACCTGTCCAAAACAAATATTGTACTATTTTTCCCTCTTTAATAAAGGTTTTTAATGAGACAATATAACAACGTAAGTAAATAAATAAATAAATATATCATATTTTTATTTTCCTCACAGGGGTTTTTGAGTAGATATTAATGATATATAATAACTTCTCATATTTTCCTAAATGGTTTTTAGAGAAGTTATACTAGGTTATGACCTTATGGTTATAATCATTCTCCATGAGTTTTTCCTTTTACAAGGTTTTCTCAGGGAGATTTTACATATATATCATATCATTTCTCCTTATTTTCCCACTAGATTTTAAAGGAGTTTTAATGGTATATCTATACAATGGTTTCTTCTCAATTTTTTTCACAGGGTTTTTTGAGAAGTTTTTCTAAGTAATGACTCAAGGATAATTACCACATGACAATTGATCAAGAGGGGGTGTTATAACATATTTAACACATATGATCAATTCTCCTGTAACTGTTATTGAAGGAACATGTCCTCTCTTAAAGAGACACCTCTCTTCCCAAAAGACACCCCATTATATGCTATATATACATGAACCATATAATCATCAACATAAGAAACAAAAAGATCATTCAGTGCTATCCAATATCTAATACGGATATGAAGTAGTTCTCCGGAAGTACAGGTAGAGCAAAACAGGGTCTAGTCAGTAGCTGCCTACTGGTTGGAGTTCTGTCTCAACCGGATGTCCGATGGAACATCAAAAATCGGACGCCCGACATACTTTCTGTGTTGTGCTAAATCCTCTCTGCATGTATACATGTGCTCACATATAGTTCCGTTCAGTTTGGCTGATTTGCAGGCTACTGAGGACATGTTGCATGCTTCCTTATTCTCTCTCTTCTTAAAACAACCTCTACCAAAACTTTAAACAAATTTTCTTCTAAATTACTTATCCGATTTTTAATTCTATTGCACCATTGTATTTGTTACAATTAAATCTTTACAACAAGATCTCATATGATTATATTTCTAATAAAAAATTATATATATAACTAATTGAAATATTTTTAAATCATGTACGAAACATCAAGTTATAATTATTGAAACATCATAAAATATTTATTGAAACATTCAAATAACACCACATACAATATTTGTAAATAAATTGGTGAAACATCAGAAAACACTTATTGAAACATCTATATAAGGTTATGCACAACATTAAAAAGGATCTATTGTAATACAGAAACGAAACATGTGTAACGGAGTCAAATTCTAGTTGAAACATTCATTTTTTTGCATGTAAAACATCGAATTTCAACAGTTGGAACATACATATTTTTTCAGTGGAGTATGATCGTGTAGGATCTTCTTATAAAGATTAAATTACAATGAATATAAAGATGTAATCAAATCGTAAATTAGACTAATAGTCTAAAAGAAAAATTATTTTGAAGGGCTCTAACAACGTGCATGCATGCTGAGGCCAGGAGCACTTTGCTCAGTCGAGAGAGAAATATGAGAGAGCAGCATGAGCTTCCACGGTGCAGGGAAAGAGAGAGAGTGGGGGCATGGCGTCCGATATTTTCACTAGCATCGGACGCCCAAGCATACCATTTCCCCCTAAACCGACAACTCAAGAGCGTTTTGCACTCGTCTCATCAAAGTAGAGGTGGGGGTTACTGTTGGCATAATAAATATGGGATAACTCTCAAGTGTTGAAATAGTCCTGTATGATGGGAATTATATTGAAGGGATACAATCTAAAGCAAGAGTCCTAATAGGACATGATTGACCACATAACAAGAAAAGACTCTAAATACCAAGTCAAGTATGGTAACAACATATCATATTTATCTCTAGACATACTAATATTATCTCTATAAGTCCAAGGCAAATAAGACGGACCTTGGGATATAAATACAAAGGCCCCAAGGTCAGATGACGAGAAGTCAAGCAACACAAAGATCAATCAAGCCCTAGCTACCCCATGTTGATCATGCCTCATCTCTTAAAAAAATAAGCACATGTGAATTTAATTTATTTCATAAATAAATCATGATATCAACCGCATAAGCTAGCAGAATCATCTCATACAATCTAGACATGTATACAACGAAAAAAATACATAAGTAGATTGAACACGTAAAATATAAAGGATATGTACCAATGATTCTATTCAGAAGGAGAGCTCGGAGCAGTAGCACGCACCGCAAGTACAACGCGCGGTACAGGATGATGACGACGACGCACAGTACTCGAACGTAGAGGAAGACAAGCTGTGGCGGACAAACAACAAGCAGTTACGCTGAGCGCTTCCTAAAAACCTTATTCACCCTCTCCCAGTGCAGGACTACACGGGGACGATGGTTCCGGAGACCTGCTCTCCCGATTGCCGGTGCACCCCAACGAGCAAGATGAAGTAGACGACATACAAGCGCTGCAGTACAGAGGAGAGGCAAAACCCTAAATTGCTTTCGCGTGTGTTGCGTAGAGGTGGCGGTGCGGTATATATAAGACGTGTGATCAGGACAGAGACGTGTGATCAGGACGCCTTCCCGTAACCGAACCAGATAAGTCGCGCGCAATCTACCCGGATTCCACACTAGTCCAACGCACTGAACAATCTGGTGGGTTCCAAAATAAATACCGGAATATCCATTGGATGCAGCAAAAATAAAACTGCAAAACGAAGCTGCGTCTGCGCAAGCATGAGGAGCCAATTTTGACGGGCCATTCACGCGACATGCGCGCGCCCCTCAGCCCCGTGCCCGGTGAGGTGAGCGAGCGCGCGTGTGTGTTTCTCTAGTTCTCTCCACCACACATTGCTCAAGTGACTAGGAGAGTACTCACTCTTTTAAGGAGGTCTCCCTCTCCTAAATAAACAAGGTGGTACTAAAGTTCAGATGCTTGTCTCTTATAATATGGGTTTTTGAGATTTTTCTATAAATTATTTTTCAATTGAGCTCTAGGCTTACTAACAATTTCAACAATCCTAAAAAATTCATCGGTATCAGTGTCTATATCAATAGTTAAGCTTGTATTATATCTTGTAATAGTGATCTTGTACTCCATACACATACACACATATTTATGTGTGTGTATCCATACCAACAGTTAGAGCTACTCGCACAGATCTAACAGAATATAGGCCTATTACCTTACCTTGAGAGAGCAACTGTATGAAATTCTGTGTCTATACGTATGTGTTGGTCTACTAATTCTTACTTTTATACAAACGATAATACATATGGTCAAAACTATTGGCGATTATCTAATCAGTACATGACGGCAAGTGGACTAGAAAGGACATCCTTTTCTTAAAGAAGATGCCGAGCTACAAATTCCAGCGGACTGCTGCAAGGAGCAGCAGGTTACCTTTGTCCTATGCCCAGCTGGGCCAACTATCTCAGTAAAAATGTGATTAAAGCTCATACGGAGGCAAGCCCTGTCAGATACATCTCTATAGATACACTAAGCAAAAACAGCTATATAATAATTAAAAATAATTATTATCTATACTACAATAAATAAAAGATGAGCTGTCCTCCTTCCATCCCTTCTGACATGTAATACGAGAGTGAAAACCGAAAAATCAGTCTATATGGACCTGTTACAATATATGATAGGAGCCTATCCCTAATAAAAACCTTACAACAGATTTTCGGTGATGAGCCTGATAAAATCCACGGGCATGTTAGTAGTCAACTAAAAAGATACGTTAACGATCACATGAGATTGATTCGCTATTTATATGCACATACATGCATATATGTATACACAACCACAAAAAATCATCTCAAACATACTATCACGGTCTTTTTAAGGTACTGTCTATTTGGTTGGAGCTAGCTTTGCCACAACCCAACTAAACAAAGATGTAGCAAGCCACATAAAGTAGGGTCAACAAATTATTGGTCACAATTGTGACAAAATTTAGCTAAAAAAGTAAGGCTGAATTCGAATCCAAGCTAAGAGGGAAAAAATTTCTTGCTTTTCATGAGCATATTTTTCAAACTGTTGAATGGTGTTTTTTTTAAAAAAAATTCTATATAAAAGTTGCTTTAAAAAATCATATTAATCTATTTTTCATATTTAAAATAATTAATATTTAATTAATCATACACTAATGACTCATCTTATTTTATGTGATTTTTTTTCTCTTCCTTCTTCTCTCACCTTCAACTACACCTAAGCCTATAACATATGAGCAAGTGAGTTAGTAAAGTGTAATTGGTCACAGTTATAGCAACCAATCAAACACACTTAATAAATTATGTCCCGTCTATTGTATGTGGCACGGTAAACTGTGGCAACGAATCAAACAGACTTGTAGGTTATACTTATCCATCCGATCAACCATACGAGAATATTTAATGCAACATATCATTAGTTAATAGGACTTAAAGTTTTTATAAAAAACTACAGTATGTATAACCCACTTCTGTGACGTCTTAGTTCGTTACAAACAAAAAATAACTAGACGTGCCCAAAGTGAAAAGAGAGGGCAATAATTTGCTCACTTAACTCTGTTTGATAGAGATTAACTCTCGAACCTAAAGCTAGAGTTATAAAGCTACCCAAAGACCGTTCTATCTTGTAGTTTAATTTTTTGAAATAACTCTAACCTAATTTACTTTATTTTTTATAGAGATTATTTAGTAGAGCTTCAGCTCCACTGAATCAGATCTGAGACCTGAAACTCAACTAAACGGAACCTTAACAAAATGTATTGTACATTGTGCAGTTTGGGGTGCGCAAGCTCTAATTTGTTTTCGTAAGCTTCTGTTAAACAATATAATTTCATGATCAATAAGCTTTCTTTTCGAGGAAAACAAAATACCATTGGAAGGAGTAGGAAATGTAAAGAACCATTAGAAATTCAAAGATTACATCTGAGGTGGACTGATGTCCATGTCCAATGTGACCACAATCAAATCTAAACAGAACAAGCCCACATCAGGTCCAAAGTCCAAACCAATTAAGGCCCTATAGGGGTCGAGTGATCCAATCCAATATGCGATGGAACACAGCAGAGAGGAAACAAAAGAGAGAAACAAATCGATGCATATATAATGTATATATGCTTGTTGGACTGCAGAAAAAAAGGGAGATCAACACAAGGGTGGCTTGCATTGGCAAGTTCAGAAATTCAATTTCTTTTTTTTATCTGGGACAAAATACCATGGGGAAAAAGATATGTTCTTCCTTGTCTTGTGGCGGCTTGTCCGATTACTGCGATGCAGTTCTTCACCTGCCAAGTTTCGATGCAGGAAAATTGGAAATGCAAGAGGCTAGAATGTCAGTCCAAGGCAGGATTCTGTCCCCTGTTTGATCAAGATTTCACATATATTATAAATATCCAATCCATCACATACGTGTCTCGTTCTCTCCTCTCCTCTGCGTGTGTCAAAGGAAGACCATTTCGATGGCTTTGTTTGATCTTACCTTTCTGCCTCTCTTCCAGATTGTGCTTGAGGTTACATCTTCTTTAGGATATAAAAACAAACGGACTGAAATTAGCATCTTAAACTTTATATGATACCTCGTTTAGAATATATAGTAAATCCAAACTAGTGTATATTTCGTGCTAAAAATCTGCATTGATGTTTATATGGCATCTCGTTTAGGATAGCCATCGTTTGCTTGCTAACTTATCAGCCATAGCCAAAATTTAAATCTTAAAACTTAATTGGAGTTGATTTTTGGAGTTTTTTTTCATCTCAATCTGCTTTTCAGCTTTGGCTTTTAAACCTCTAATTGGGATTTGCTAGATTTGATTGTTAAGCCTAAAATTGCAGTGATATGTAATGTACAATTTTAGTTCATTTTAACTAAAATTTTGTTTTTGTATGTAGTTTTATTTTATTTTTTTAATAAAAGTTTGAATTTTTTCATGTAATTTTGTATTTTCCATGAGTTATAAGTTTATTTCATGTAATTTTGTAAAATTTTTATGTTAGAATAGTTTATTGTTTAACCATTGGAAGTGATATCTAATATAAGTAATATGTGAGTAATGAGAACCATTTGATTATTATTCAAGCGATCAGGAAAGTGATTGAAATTTTTGAAAATTTTAGGCTCCTAAAATCTAGACTCTCCCCTTTTAATAATATAGAAATAAAAGTTTTACTTATAAATTATCTTTAGTTGTTTTGTTTTTTTTCATATGGCTTATTAACTGTATATTAGCTGATCAGATATAAAGTAATTTCTCCAACCGTAAATTTCAAATCTATATCTTTGCGAATTGCAACTTCAAAACATGCCTATTTCTATGCTTAATACTCCATCTACATGAATGATCTGATTTAAGATTCACCAAACTTTTGTACCGAAAGAAGACGATGCATGGACGGAAGCGGATACCCTGCTTTTCACGTGGCAATCCTAACGCGAGAACAAGATAGACCGACAAATGGGCCCCCACATTACAATATCTCTTAGAGCCCCACGTGTCAATGGCTATTCACCTTTTATTTTTATATATTTTTATAAAAATCAGCTGAGAGGAAAACAGAAGAATTAACCACGTGCGCAAAATCACACATTGAAACTGTGGCGGCGGAAGGATCCAAGAGAGTTCCTGTGTGGAGCCGCAAAGCGAGCGAGTGTGAAACCAAAGTGCGGCTGCCTGCCTGTCACTGTTGCATTTGCTCCTACTGTTCTACTGTCCCAGCTGCCTACTTTCAAAATAAAAAAATTTAGTATTGGATATAACACATCCTAATACTATAAATATAAATCTAGATAGAGAGCCTATTTAGATTCGTAGTATTAAAATGTGTGACATCCAATATTAGGTTTTTCTATTTTGATATGAAGAGAGTAATTACTCATCGTGATATATCTTAGAACAACGAATCTAAATAGAGATGTATCATATCCCCTACTAGATTTCTCTATTTTGATATGGAGGGAGTAACGCCAGATTCATTAGTAGCCAATTGATCTAATTGAGTGCCTTAATCACCATGTAATCCTACTCATCACACACGTATGTGCGTTCTTAATTTATCATTTGGATGCAGAAAGACACCAGCTTTTCAGGCAATGGTGCCAAGGAAGAAGTCTCGGTTGGACAGCAGGCTTGCATTGCCAAGCTTACAAAATTCAGTTATTCAGACTAATTAGTAGTTAATCCTCCTCCAAACTCATGACAGTCCCTAGGTAGTGACTACTAAGTAAAATCATGCATGCCAGTCCAAAAGGAGCATCTCCTAGTGGGGATCAAATGTGGAAAAAGCATGCACCTACGTGTGTGTGGTTGGTTGGCCAATAATAAAATGAAACACATGCATATCAGCATATGTATGGATCTATAGATATATCATGAGGTGAGATATGATCTGATCATCCCAGTCTCACGAGCATATCCATCTATCCTGCAATTAACTAATGAGGTGAGCTCCTTCTGTCCTAAAATATAAAAACCTAATATCAGATGGAACACATGCTAGTAGTACTAGTATGTGTCCTATTTGATATTAGTTTTTTATATTTTGGATCTGTCTAGATTTATAATACTAGCATATGTCTTATCCGATACTAGGTTTTTATATTTTGGGACAGAGAGAGTAGTTTCTTTTGCAGCAGTTTAAGTAGCCCTTAGCTTCTCTTCATACTTCATTCGCCTCACTCAAATCATATATCACACTCATTGCTCTTCTTGCCCCGACAGAGATAATTAACCCTTCATCATATAGGTAACTGAGGAGATAGTGTTAATTACTAAAGTTATTCATCCATGTGTTAATCGTTTTCTTGGTTTCATCAGATTAATATTGATTTTTCTTGCAGCATTGAGGCATCATACATACTCATAGTTGAGAAGAAGTTGTGGGTTAATTACATGGAGATGGCTACATGCCAGAAGGCTCTGCAAGAAGGCAAGCAGCAGCATCTGCACCATGGCGGCTATGATCTTTCTTCAGTGTACAGAGGCACGGTTGTGTTGCCATGGCAGGGCAGCTTGGCGCCGGAGCCGCCGCCACCGCCGTCATCGTCGTCGGGGAGGAGCGCGACGGATCAGGCGACGGCGCTGAGGATCCACAGCGAGGCCGAGAGGCGGCGGCGGGAGAGGATCAATGCTCATCTTGCCACACTGAGGAGGATACTCCCTGATGCTAAGCAGGTCTGAAGTACAAACCCTGTCCCAGTCATGTTGTTGTTTCAGAGTTCAGATGCAGACTTGCAGTGTTGGAGAGTGCAGTACAGTTCGATTAAAAAGGGCGCCTTTAGAACACAGAAAATTTACAGGAGTTAGTTCGTCTCATCCAAAATTTTCGTGAAATTCCTCTGTTTAAAAGGAGGCATAAATGACTGCGATTTTTACAACTAGGGAACAGATTTTGTCCAAAAGAGAGAGTTCAGTTTCTGAAACTAATATAATGGTTATTCATATTTAATTAGGTACATTTGTGGACATATTCCAGAAAAAGGTCACAAACAAAGTTAAATAAACGTTCACATGCCAGATTTGTTCGAATTTGCTTCTTAAGAAACTAAATGTTGATATGTTTACTGTATCATTTGGTTCACAGATGGACAAGGCCACCTTGCTAGCCAGCGTGGTGAACCAACTGAAGCACCTCAAGACCAGGGCCACCGAGGCCACCACACATGCGGCGCCCATCCCACCGGAGGCCAACGAGGTGACCGTACAATGGTACGCCGGCGAGCACACCTACGTCCGTGCCACCGTCAGCTGCGACGACCGGCCGGGCCTCCTCGCCGGCATCGCCGGAGCGTTCCGCCGCCTGCGGCTGAGGCCACTGAGGGCGGACATGAGCTGCCTCGGTGGCAGGACGCAGCACGCCTTCGTGCTGTGCAGGGAGGAGCAGGAGGCAGCAGCCGCAGGCGACGTGAACGCGAGTGCTGCCTCCGTGAGGTCTCTGAAGGAGGCCGTGAGGCAGGCGCTGGCCAAGGTTGCGTTCCCTGAGATGGTGTACGGTAGCGGCGGCTCCAGGAGGAAGAGGCAGAGGCTCCTGGAGTCGCGTTACGCGACGGTTGTGTGCCCCCATGGTTGGTAGTACTTGGCACAGTATTTTGTTCGGGTGCTTCTCACAGCCCCAGAAGTTCTGCTCCTTAACAATTTTTACTCAAATTTTAAAAAGATGTATAATCTAAAAAATAAACTAAAAGTCAGAAGTTAAAAAATCTAGCTTCTCTAGATTCTTAACCGCTGCTTGTCAGAATCTTAAACTTTTTAAACAAGACCATAGTCTTATAGATGTGTGAGTTTATATGGTAATGACCTATTACACCGTCCATCTCTAAATATAAGTATTTTAGAGGTTTTTATGAAAATTGAAAAAAATATGTGAATTTAAATGATGGAAGGTTATGATTAGATGATAAGAGAAAATATATAAAGAAATTAAATAAAAGATGGTTATTATTAGTTGAGATAAGAGATAAGTAGAGAAATAACTATATTTTAGAATAACTTTGAACTTTAGAAATAACTATAAGAACAAAGGATGCATTTGGAACATAGAATGTTTGGTAGCTCCGACGGGAATGAAGTGGTTGTTTGTGAGATTTTTGTGTTCCCATAGGAAATGAATTGGTCCTATGAAATTACTGTGTTCCGACAGGGAGTTGAATTGGCTCTTATGAAATTCTTGTGTTTCAAGTAGGATCATATATTAGAAAAATAGAAACCTTCTCTTCCTTCTTCACGTGTGCTTTAGGACGTACTATCCTACTCATGCATTACTTGATGGTTGCTTTCCTTCTATAATACAACACTGGTGAAGCCGACATTTATATTAAAAAAGAGTAGTTAGTAACATTCGATAATTTTTGGTAGAAAACTTTTAAATGTAACTATAATATAATTAAAACATAATTACATTGTATATATTACAATATAACTTATATATAATTTGGGGCTAGTCGTCGGATTAAAACTTGATGAATTGTAAAGGAACATGAGATGATTTTATCCTAGTTCAGGCCTCAGGGTGAGGTAATACCTTACTTCTAACTGTTGTATATTTCCTTTGAGGTCTCTCTGGTGAGATGGGTGAGGTAATGCCCTACTTCCAACTGTTGTATATTTCCTTTGAGGTCTCTTTGATGAGATTTCGTTATGCCCTCGAGGGGCGCTCTGCCTCCCCTTAGGACTATATCATTTCCTCAGGGGGCGCTCTGCCTCCCCTTAGGACTATATCATTTTCTTATCGTACAAGGTAATTCAAGTCCTATTGTATCCCTAATTACAAGGTTGGCTCTATCCTCTATCCGAGTGGCCCAATCAGTCCTCATGAGGTACCCGAGGCCCATAGCCTCCACAGGTATAAGAATACATATGTCTTTTCCTAAATATCAGTCCACATGGGCTGTACTAGGCCTTTGAATGGGCCACCCCATTGTAACAGCTTGCCTTCTAGAACTGCACAGCCCAGCACATTCGACGGGTGGGCCCACTTACACATAGCACCCCACTTACGCTTTCGTTCTCACTTCGTGTAAAAGGATTAACCCGGAAGTGTTATGGTTGGAAGGTGCTCAACTAGCAAGGTAGTACTAATCAAGTGCACACAGCACTCATGGGCCCACCCTCTCAAAGGACCTGGCGTCCCCGCCGGTCCAAGAACAACGCCGGGTCCAAGAACGCGCCCCCTCTTAGTACATGTCCGTACGTCCAGTGCCGGCACCATATGCCATGCCATGTGCCTCACACCGAGCCCATATGCCCGCACACTGACCCGTATGTGCAACCGCGAGGGTCGGCTCTGATACCATTTTGTAACAGCCTGTCTTCCAGAACCACGCAGCCCAGCCCATCCGACGGGTGGACCCACTTACATATAGCATCCCACTTATACTTTCGTCCTCGCTTTGTGTAAAAAGATTAATCTAAAAGTGCTATGGTTAGAGGGACAAGGCCTTATAAGTTGGTTCAACTCTTGCTCAACTAGTAAGGTGGTAGTAATAAGTGTACACAGCACTCATGAGCCAGATCCTAATTAGACCAGGATGTCACACACTTGTCACGCCCAGAAATTCACCAGAATTTCCAAAACTAATTTATGCATTAAATCCTCGTCTAGGAATCAACCGAGGTACACAAATCGATAATTTGATAAACATAACTAAAAATGATAAACGATAAATACTTACAACAGAGACACTTAGTCCTCACACAGAAGAAAACCAGCAGTGGAACGACAACTAGCAAAGCGGCAGCACCAAACCAGAGGCAGCTCAACTGGGGTATAAGCCAAACACCAACTTCTTCTCCTCGCAACACTTCACTCTGATGATTGCAATAATGCAAGACTGAGTACCACCCACCGTACTCAATAAGCCATACTAGAGAATGCAAAAATAATGCAACAGGATACCAAAGGAAAGGCATAGTATGCCTCTTTTTGCATAAAACAGCATTTAAAGCATTTTCATTTAAAAGCATCGAAAACAGTGTAGTTTAATCATTACAATATTAAATCAACCACCGAACAGCGCTCCAACGCAGTTCAGGCCAAAACCATAACTCTCCAAACTAGAGCTATCAAGTTTCCACCATTTATCATTATCATTAAGCAGTGTGGGACTAATCATAGAAAATATTGCTAGGCCCGCTCATTGACCGTGGGAATGGCTATTTGAATAGTTTTACTCTAGCCAGAGGTGTACCAATTTACCCACAAGACACAATCTCAATATCATGTCAGCCATGCGTCGCGATACCCAAAAGTACCCGAATAGAGATTGTGATAGGACCCTCCATCTAACCCGCATAACAAGAGAGTCGTCCGTTGAACCACCAGTTTCCAGTAGGGACTGATCAGGCCCCCAACAGGAAAACGATCCAACACCCAAGACATGGACTTATTGACACAGTCATAGTGGTCTTATTGACACAGCCACAACACACCGTAGAGACTCCGGTTGAACGAACTACACTTTGGTTCCCGCCATTACCCATTCTAGCTTGTGGTTAGCATGGGTATTGCTTCGTAACAAGTAATCTGTGAACCGGTCCTTAATTGTCATGAGCACCGCTATCAACATCATAACCCTGGTGCTCACAACCCACCATCAGTCAAGTTTTAGTTGACATAATTAATTAATCAACCATGGCCAACCGTTGTGAAAATATAGCCATTAATCAATAAGTAATCATAAATAAGTCATTAATTACCCACATAAAATGACGCTAAAGTTTCTAGGCATGGTAAGCAAATCCTAAATTATCTAGCTAGATCATTAAATAGTCATCCAGCTAGTCAGTATTAATTACCTAGGGTATCAAGGTAAATGCATCAATCAGCAGGATTATTCAGGTGCTATTCCCGATTCAAATAATTATCAGAGAGAATATCCTAGACAGAATCAGTTACCAACTCCACCTCCACAATATCAAAGGGAAATCCCAAGAGGAGAAAATTGGTCGGCAAGGGTTACAGAAGAGGTGAGAGAGCAATTTGGTATAAAGCCAAAGGAACAAACATTTATGTATCGGCACCCGTACCCTGAGTGGTTTGATAGAGTTCCGTTGCCATACCGATACAGAGTACCAGATTTCTCTAAGTTCTCAGGGCAAGATAATATATCTACAGTAGAGCACATCAGCCGATTCTTAGCACAGTGTGGGGAGGCATCGGCTGAGGAAGCCTTGAGGGTTAGATTTTTCCCCTTGTTGTTGTCCGGATCGGCCTTTACATGATTCTCTTCATTGCCACCGAATTCAATTCAGGGGTGGGCCGATCTAGAGAAACAATTTCATAAATACTTCTTTGCTGGGATTCATGAGATGAGGTTGACAGATTTAACATCGGTTAAACAGAAGACGGGTGAATCAGTCCCAGAGTATATCCAGCGGTTTCGAGACGTCAGAAGCCGATGTTACAGTTTGAATCTAAGTGATGGGCAATTAGCCGAATTGGCCTTCCAGGGTCTTTTGGCTCCAATTAAGGAGAGATTTTTGTCATAAGAATTTGAGAGCCTGGCGCACCTCGTACAGAAGGTATCGGTTCACGAAAGCCGATTTCAGGAAGCCAAAAAGGAAAAGTTTCAACGGAAGGTTGCTCAAGTACAAGCTTATTCATCGGACTCAGACGATGAGGATTCCGATGTTGAGGTTGGATTGGCGGAATGGGCTAAAAATAAGAGATCAGTATCATGCCCGTGGGTGAAAAATATCAGCAAGGAGGAGCGATTTGACTTCGATATCAATAAGGCCGATAAAATCTTTGATTTGTTACTTTAAGAAAAGCAGATACAACTCTCGCTAAATCACATAATCCTATCGGCCAAAGAACTGAAAAAGAAGAAATATTACAGGTGGCATAATACGATATCGCACCATACCAATGAGTGCAAAGTTTTTCGGCAACAGATTCAATCGGCTGTCGAACAGGGAAGAATCAAGTTTGAGGATAAAAAGCCGATGAAAATTGATGGACATCCGTTCCCCGTGAACATGGTCTATGCAGGATCATCAAGGAATCAAGCCGATGAAGGGAGGCATCAAGAATATAGAAGATCAAGAATTACTTCATCGTAGCTAATAGATAAATATTCAAAGCGCGAAGAGGAACAGTGGGCTTCGTCATACAAGGAGAGATATAATCCACATTGGGATTGCCTGTTCTTTCAATTTTTCTGGGAGCAAGGTATGAGATTGCCATCGATTAGAGATTGTCGTGAATGCAATGCTACAAGATCTCAGAATTTTGAACATGAAGGATTTTCACAAGATCGGCCACTTGAAAAATGAACATTGGTACACAGCCGATTAGGGCCGATCTACGAAGAATTTTTTGAAGAAAATGACGAAGAGGAATTGCATGAAAAACAACAAATCCAAAATCCTCAGTGGTGTCCTAGTGGAATATTTACAAAAAAAAATCAGAAAAGAAGGGCACAATGACTACGGCACAGAGAGCAATAGGAAGAACAACGGCGAGATCATAAGGAAGCCGATCATCGTCACAAGAGGGCTAAACAGGTATGGCGTGTTAAGAGAAAAGACGATGAGGTTGATTCATTGGCTCCAGTAAACATGGTTTTCTTTTTGCCTCGGGAATATAAAGCACTTTCATCTAATGAGGAAGACAATGAAGAAGTTTTTGCCCAGTTAACGCTGCAACCCGATCAGGCTACATTCTGGACAACGGGAAATATATGTGTGTGTATATATATATATATACATATATATATATAGGTAGTTATATATATAAATATATATACTCTTTGGGAGTTGGAAATTATCTGGAGGGGATTGGAAGACGGAATATATTCCGAGGTGTCGGCGAAATGGGACTGGGGGTCCCACATTCTGTGGGGACGCGTGGATCCCCGGCCACGTCAGAGATCCTCCGGGGCCACAATCTGCACAAGCGACGGCCAGCTACGGTCATCGTCCCGCTGAGCGCCCGGGGCGCCATCTCCATCGCCCCCGGGCCCGTCCCCGGGGCGCCATCTCGCCATCGGCCTCGGGCTCGTCCCCGGGGCACCATCTCCATCGGCCCCGGGCCCGTCCCCGGGGCGCCATCTCGCCATCGGCCCCGGGCTCGTCCCCGGGGCACCATCTCCATCGGCCCCGGGCCCCGGCCCCGGGCCTCGCCCCGGGGCGCCATCATATCGCCCCGGACCCGGGTGCCGATGCCCGGCCCCGAGGCCGATTGCCGACTGCCCGGGTGCCGATCCCCTCGGTCCCGGGCGCCGATCGCCCCGGTCCCGGTGCCTACTGACTCGGCCCCGGGTGCCGATCGCCTCGGCCTCGGGGACCAATTGTCTCGAAGAACTCCGTGGACCAACTTGCCAACTACTCTGCCACGTGTGGGTGTCTCCTGATGGCCCCCCGTGGACGCATGCCTGCGCAATGGACACATGCCTATGCAGTCAGAAACTCTTTTTGACTACGGAGGCTTCTTTCACTGTGCAATCGCTGTGCAGTCAGAGCCTTTTGACTTGGAGGCGTGCGCCGTCACGTCTCCACGCTCCAGCCGTCCTCCGCGGCCGACCAGACGTGCGGCAGCAGCTTCGGCATGGCAACAGCAGGCGGGCTAGCAGTACCTACTCCGGCGTGGCGACAGCAACACACGCGTGCGACAAGACAGCGCTTTCTCTCGCTCCATGTACTGGCACTATGGACTCCCCTGTTTCTATAAAGAAGGATCCATGCCACTTTCTCGAGGAGGCTTCAGCTTCAGCAGAGCTTGAGCTTGGGAGGAAAAAGCTTAGGCATTAGAAACCACCGAAGGCAGAGTTCACAGTAGAGCTGCCCCTAGTCGATCAACCCCTCCCGGTCGAGAACTTCTCCCGGTCGAGGACTTCTCCCAGTGGAGGCCTTGGTCTTCTACCGCAGCTCGTGTGAGTCTCCTTCGAGTCCGGCGTCCGGCAGAGCGGCCGGGGCCGGTGAACACCTTGTAACACAGCAAACCACATTTTCCCACATAGCCAAACACACAGGAGTAGGGTATTACGCTTCCGAGCGGCCCGAACCTGTCTACTTCCTCCTATCTCACTTGTGTGCCATCACCGAACCATCTCTCTCGCGCGATTGTCACGGTTCGGACGGTCCGGTCCCGAAACGGACGGTCCGAACCCCTCTATCTCCCAGCTCGGGCCCCCGGTTCCCGAGCGCCGATCCGTCTGTTGGTCCACCGGACGCCGCAGTCACATGAGAACTACTCCCCTGGTCGAATCTCAAAGGGGGGCTCCAGACTTCCCGCCGTCGAGGTTCCATCCTCCGACACGAGGGGTTCGGAAAATGGAGGGTAGTTTATCGAAGAATATTTGGGGAGGTCGAATCTCAGAGTAATCCGGGAATTGATAATATTGGAGGTTCTTTTGCGGAGGTCGATAAACCGGAATGTTCGAGGGTTAATTGAACTTCCCAAAACATATGGATATTTTGGAGATGTGGGAATTAGAGTATTTTCTCGAGAACTGGAAAAATGGAATATTCCGAGTATCGTAAATATTCCGGGATTAAAGAAACGACAAGAATGTTTTATGGGACTGGAAATCGAGAAAAAAAACAACAGCAGCAGACATAAGCAACTTCCGGAACAACACAATAAGCAAAGGTACGAAAATGTAAACATGATTATATACATATACAAATGTTTCTCTTTGTACAAGATAGGTAAAATCAGAGCGCAAGCACGAGTGGAGGCCGGGAGATGTCGTCGTCCGGGGGGAGGTCACTTGTCTTCCTCGGACCAGACCCCGAGCGGTGTCAGAAGGGGACTGCCGTCTTCCTCGGACTCCTCGTCAGTCATCGGCTCCACGAGGTGCTCGCCGCGGTTGAAGAACCCTGCCACCGTTGCAGCGGCCTCGCCCATGGCTTTCCGTGCCTCCTCTTCCCCTTCGACTGGGAATCCCTCGAGCACCGGGGCCAGGGAGAAGTCGGCGTCCCGGGCCCGGTAGCACCCGAGAACATACTCCGCCACCCGTGAGGCGAGCTCTCTCCCTTCCTTCACCAGAACTTCGTGAACTTGCTGGGGGAGCAAGT
Organism: Oryza meyeriana var. granulata; assembly: GCA_003991445.1. NCBI lineage: Eukaryota > Viridiplantae > Streptophyta > Magnoliopsida > Poales > Poaceae > Oryza > Oryza meyeriana. The sequence continues at coordinate 304,338 of RYFJ01001384.1, forward strand.
CCAGCGTACGCAGCAAATCGCCAAGCTCCACCAGCTCTTGGCCAACCCCGGTGGGCCCTCCCAGGTTTCCGCGGAGGTGCCCGGACGCCGATGCGGTGGAGACACCTCCGGACCCTGAAGCTGTACTACCCCAGGCAGGCTGCGACGTCACGGTCGCCATTCTTCCGGAGGGCGAGGCTATTTTGCACCAATGTCAGCCGTTTTTCCGCCTTGGCCAGCTTCTCGGCCAAGCTCGCTGCACTCATCGGTGTCGGGGAGCCGCTTGACGCAGCCCGCGCCGCGGTCCCGCGCGCCACAGCCTCGAAGTCGGCTGCGCGCTTCCGGGAGGCCTTGGCCTCCCGCTCCATCTCCGCCAACCGGGACTCGGCGGCCTTCACCGCCGCCTCGCGCGGGGCGAGGGAGTTCTCCTTGTCCTCCACGGCCGCCTCCCGCGTTGCGAGGGCCTCGGCCTTGGCGTCGATGTTGGCGGCCAGCAGCTTCACCTGCTCCGCCTCGCGCCTGTGGTCGGCTTCCCGCTCCTAGAACCTGGCCTCCTGCTCCTCGAGGTCCGTTTCCCAGGACACCAGCCTCTCCTTTTCGCTCAAGAGGCTGCTCATGCCGTCCTAGGCGATGGCGCAGGAAAGGCTGGCGGCCTCCTCGCGAACCACCGCAGCTTCCTCGCGCGCGGTGATCTCACGCTCCCGGGCCGCGAGCCCGGCCTCTTGGGCCCAGACGAGCTCCTCCCGGGAGGATATTTCCTTCTCCCGCGCCTCCATCTCTGACCAGGCGCGGGAGGCCTCATCGGCGGCAGATTTGGCGGTGGCCTCCAATTCGGCGACGCGCCTCTCCGCCGCTTCGAATCCCCCACTACGGCCCTCGATTCGCGGGCCATAAGTGGGAAGTTATAACCAAGAAAGCAATCATAGTCGTTGGTCGCCCCATCTCATCTTCTGTCAAACCAGGTGGGCCCCACGTCCCCTTATTTCTCCAAGACGTGGCCCTGTTCCTGCCCGGAGTGGGTCTCGGCCGAGCAACAGGGCCAGGGGCCACTGTCGGCGAAACGGGACTGGGGGCCCCACATTCCCCGGGGATGCGTGGATCTTCGGCCACGTCAGCTCCTCCAGGGCCCACATTCTACACAAGTGACGGCTGGCTACGGCCGTTTTCCCGCTAAGTGCCTGGGGCCCGAGCACTGCCCGGGCCCGAGTGCACCTTCCCCGGACGCGTCGCGACGACCGCTCGCATCCAACTTGGGCCCAGGTCCCTCCCCCCGGTCACAGGCTCGGTCTCGGGGCACATTACTGGGACATTCCCGGTCCCGGGTCTCGCCCCCCGGCCCCGGGACCCACAGGCTTGGTCCCGCAGGCAGTATCTGCACCACCAACAAATCCATCCAGTTCATATGTTGAACCACTCCCAGAAACACGGTTTGAAAAGCTTACTAGAGAATTAGTCAATATCTTCAAGGAGTACACTCCCAACGACAACGTAATTGAAATTATCTGGACGGGACACGGAGGTTGACGAAGGTGTCCGCACGTTTTTAAGAAGCCGATCGGGCGGCATGGGCACGGAACAGAGGTAACAGAGAGAGAAGGCTCGAGAGAAGAGAGAGAGAGAGCGTGAGTAGCTAAAGGAGGAAGAAGACGACGGGGACTGACAGGTTGGCTCACGTGGCAGAAGCAATCACAGCTGTCCGCGTGCGAGTACTGGCGGGGCCCGCTGGCCGGCAACCACGGTGCTCGGGATAGGCTTGGGGCCAGCCTGGTGTGTGGGATCACATAACATGTAGCTGAAGAAAACGTCTGAAATTCTAAACTCTTTTTAAAAAGGAAGCAGTGGTAGTGGTAAATGAATCTACCACCAACTTTCTATTTTTTTTTAAAAAAAATACAGTGTAAGCTCAAATAACCCACATGTCAACTACCCTCCACCAACTCTCTACTTTTTATAGAAAGAAAAAAGAATAACATAGAGCTAAAGGATCCACGTGTAGTAACAAATATATACAGCAATTAAGAGATGATATATGCGGAAGATAATAATAATAACTAGTAAATGATAATTTTCTTTAACTAAAATCCTGTTGCAACGTACAGGCAGTTGCAACGGGCAATATGCTAGTGAGAAGATACATTCGGAAGCCTCCGCTTCTAACTCAAACTTTCTGAGCAACATAAGAGACCTTTACTGGTATTCTCATTGTATTCAAGAGCATGTTCCAAGTATTTATGGAACAGAATTAGAGAGAGTAGTCGTCTAATTGGATCTGCGACTGGTTCCAAAATATAGCTAGAAGAATGACTAAGCACAAGAACAATACTACTCTTTCTGCATCAACAACAATGCGAAAGAGATTTCTTCATGTCTTTCACTTCACAACGTTGAATCACTTGGAATCTATCACTGACTGGTTCCCGTTAGCAGAATTTTCCTCCTCCAAGGAATTTCTTAGATACGGTGAGTCTTTATACTTAGCATACAATGGTAAATCTAGGGCCTTCTCTGCTATTCTTGCATCCTCGTGAATCCTCTCTATCAGGCTCTCAAGTGAAGGAAAGTTGGCCTAGGCATTTACATAACAATGTGACGAGTCAGGAACATGCATTAACATATAGGGCGACTGTTTTGCAGTACAAAATAGTGTGTGGTCCTAAATTACCTCAGGTCGTATGTAACCAACAATAGCAAGGCGCAGCTCCTCTCCATAAAAGTCTTCACCAAAATCATGAATCAACCATGGTTCCTGCAACAAATGTCTTTTAGAATAAACTAATATACTGAAGTACTAAACATGGAAGGGGCTGTATTGAGAAACACTCACAATAGTCTTCTCCGTGTTATCAAAATAAGGGTTCCAGCCAATGCTCATGACCATCTTGTATATACCTCGTGTTGAAAGTCCAGCCCAGCCAAAGTATACCCCTGATGTATGCTCTGATAGTATGTCAGAAAAGTTTTCTGCAGGTAAGTTGGCTGCAAGGAAAATATACAGCTATCAGTGCTCACAATGGAAATTGGGCATGCTAGCATGAAAAAGTGAACTGGTTGAGTACTTCAACACGCTCCAGTTAATAAACAAAGTAACACACCATATGAGAAAAATCATCCATATGATTCATATAATGTAAAAGCCACAAAAATTACTGCTTACTTTCTAGAAGCTTTAAAGCCATAGCTCATAAAATTTATCTTTAGTTATATGCTCCAGCATACCTGTTGGTATTCCTAGTACTTTAGAACCACGGCCAAATCCTTTTATCACAGGTCCACCTATAAACCATGGTTCTATTGGTAAGGTATCATCAACCCCTGCACAGAAAATATGTCAATATAAAAAAGTTAAAGATGCCCGTAATTTCTTAACAGAAGATAGTCCCAAGAGTTAGAGCACACAATCATTGAATGGTGGCAACCCCCATTTTTCAGGCTTTACGTCCAGGAGGGAATTGATCACCTCATCAGCAGAACTGAATTCAGCAGTCCTTTTGGGGACTGAAGGTACAGCTATGACATGCATTCCTGCAGATTTTCCAGCCATAACACCTGGCCTAGCACAATCAATAACTTACAATCAATAACACCTGGCCTAGCCAATGTAAAACCTAGCCAATCAGATGGAGATGAAACCCAAAAGAAAACCGTTGGGGCGTAACCCTCTTAGCGACGCGCCATATCGGAACCCGGGTATGGTGTTAAATGGGCAAGGGCCGGGTCGTCACCCCCGTGACGCGCCGTGTCGTGATCTGGGCAGGGTGTTAAGTGAGCAAGGATCGGGTCGTCGCTTCCTTAGTGGCGCGCTACATCGGCGCCCGGGTGTAGTGATAAATGAGCAAGGGTCTTCACATCTGACTCGACGGGTGCGAAGGGTAAGGAAGCTAGTCGAGCCAACTAGGATTCGTTTAGGTAGTTGGAATGTAGGGTCTCTTACGGGTAAGTTGAGAGAGTTAGTTGATACAGCGATTAGGAGGCGTGTTAATATCTTATGCGTTCAAGAGACTAAATGGAAGGGTCAGAAAGCGAAGGAGGTAGATAATACTGGCTTCAAGCTTTGGTACACAGGGACAACTGCAAATAGAAATGGGGTAGGAGTTCTGATTGACAAGAGCCTCAAGAACGGTGTGGTGGATGTGAGAAGACAAGGAGATAGGATCATCTTAGTCAAGCTTGTCATTGGTGACATGGTCTTGAATGTAATTAGTGCGTATGCACCCCAAGTAGGCCACAATGAGAGTGATAAGAGGCAGTTCTGGGAAGACTTAGATGGTATGGTTAGAGCTATACCTAGTACCGAGAAGCTTTTCATAGGTGGAGATCTCAACGGCCATGTAGGTGCAACAAATGCAGGCTTCGAGGCAGCACACGGAGGTTTTGGGTACGGTAGTAGGAATCAAGAGGGAGAGGAAGTCTTAGACTTTGCTATAGCTTTTGATCTGATGGTAGCCAACACTTTCTTTAGGAAGAGACAATCCCACTTAATAACTTTTAGTAGTGGCCAACACTCTAGCCAGATTGACTTTGTCCTCACAAGAAGAGAGGATAAACAAGCATGCTTGGATTGTAAGGTAATACCTGGAGAGTGTGTGGTTTCTCAACATAAGCTTGTGGTGGCTGACTTGCGCTTCCAGATGTGCGTTCGTAGGGACAAACAAGCTAAGATTGCAAAAACGAAGTGGTGGAAATTGAAAGGAGAGTCGGCAGAGGTTTTTAAGAAAAGGGTTATCGAAGAGGGCCCTTGGGATGGAGAAGACGACGCAAACAACATGTGGAAGAAGATGGCAACATGCATCCGGGAGGTGGCTTCAGAGGTGGTTGGAGTGACTAAAGGGAGTGGATGCGAACCTAGAGATACTTGGTGGTGGAATGAGGGCGTCCAAAAGGCTATTAAGGAGAAGAAAGAATGCTATAGGCGTTTATACCATGATAGGAGTGCGGACAATATAGAGAAGTATAAGATGGCAAAGAAGGCAGCAAAGCATGCTGTGAGTGAGGCAAAAGGGCGGGCTTACGAAGGTCTATACCAACGATTGGGTACAAAGGAAGGAGAGAAGGACATCTATAGGATGGCTAGGGTTCGCGAAGGAAGACGAGGGACCTCAACCAAGTTAAGTGCATTAGGGACGAGAGGGAGCAGCTTTTGGTAAAGGAGGATGAGATCAAACACAGATGGCAAGAGTATTTTGACAAGTTGTTCAATGGTGAGAACGGGAACACAACCGTTCAGTTAGATGACTCTTTTGATGACACCAATAGGCGCTTTGTGCGGAGGATCCAAGAATCAGAAGTCAGAGAGGCGTTGAAAAGGATGAAAGGGGGTAAGGCAATGGGTCCTGATGGTATCCAATCGAGGTGTGGAGATGCCTAGGGGATATAGCTATAGTATGGCTAACCGAGTTGTTCAACAACATTTTTCGGTCAAACAGGATGCCTGATGATTGGAGGAGGAGTATATTGGTACGATCTATAAGAATAAGGGAGACATTCAAAGTTGCACTAATTATCGAGGAATTAAGTTGATGAGCCATACGATGAAGCTATGGGAGCGAGTAATCGAGCATCGCCTAAGAGGAGTGACGCGGGTCTCTATGAACCAATTTGGTTTCATGCCCGGAAGGTCAACCATAGAAGCAATTTTCTTAGTAAGACAAGTTATGGAGCGGTATAGGGAGCAGAAGAAGGACCTACACATGGTTTTTATTGACTTGGAGAAGGCCTACGATAAGATACCAAGGAATGTTATGTGGTGGGCATTGGACAACATAAAGTTCCAACAAAGTACGTTTCCCTCATTAAGGACATGTACAACAATGTTGTGACTAGTGTTCGAACAAGTGATGGTGACACATGTGACTTCCCGATCAAGATAGGACTACATCAAGGGTCAGCTTTGAGCCCTATCTATTTGCCTTGGTGATGGATGAGATCACAAGGGACATACAAGGGGATGTCCCTTGGTGTATGCTTTTCGCGGACGATGTAGTGTTAGTTGATGAAAGCCGAGCGGGAGTAAAATAGGAAACTAGAGTTGTGGCGGCAGACTCTAGAGTCCAAAGGTTTTAGGCTCAGCAGAACTAAAACCGAATATATGGCATGTGACTTCGGCACTGCTAGACATGAGGAGAGGGGTGTTAGTTTGGATGGTCAAATAGTGCCCAAGAAGGATACCTTTCGATATTTGGGATCAATGCTACAGAGAGATGGGGATATCGATGAAGATGTTAGCCATAGAATCAAAGCGGGGTGGATGAAGTGGCGTCAATCATCGGGTATTCTCTGTGACAAGAGGGTACCACAGAAGCTAAAAGGCAAGTTCTATAGAACAGCAATTAGACCGGCAATGTTGTATGGTGCAGAATGTTGGCCTACAAAAAGACGGCATGTTCAGCAGTTAAGTGTTGCGGAAATGCGTATGCTGCGTTGGATTTGTGGTCATACAAGAATGGATCGAGTCCGGAACGATGATATACGTGATAGGCTAGGGGTAGCACCAATTGAAGAGAAGCTTGTTCAACACCGGTTGAGATGGTTTGGACATGTCCAGCGGAGACCTCCAGAGGCACCAGTGCATAGTGGAATCCTAAGGCGCGACAGTGATATTAGGAGAGGCAGGGGAAGGCCAAAATTGACATGGGAGGAGGCAATAAAAAGGGACTTGAAAGGATGGAATATACCCAAAGATTTATCTTTGAATAGGTGTGCTTGGAAAGCAGCCATTTATGTGCCTGAACCTTGATCTGCAGCTTCTATTGGGTTTCAACTCTAGCCTACCCCAACTTGCTTGGGATTGAAAGGCTTTGTTGTTGTTGTTGTATGTAAGGTAAAGTTATGGGGTAGAAAACTGCATCCTACACCATAGATTTTAGAACATGTGCAGTAGTATAGATCAAGATAAGATGTACGCAGATAATCATGCCATGAGAAGTTGCACACAGAACCATTTATAACAGGGAGAAAACCTTACAAGGAATCCTCGATTACTACGCAATTTGGAGGATCCGTGTTCATTCTTTTCGCAGCTTCCAAAAATCTTGAATATCAGCACCCCAGCAGTTTTTTGGAATATCAGAACAAAAGCAGATCAAAGGAAACTAGATGAGATGAGATGAGTTCAACAGATCCATAAAGTACCATTAACGAAAATGTTACATAGCACACTGCCTTACATATCTGGGGATGGCTTCCCCTTCTCTACTTCATCGCCACCAACAATTGCAGAGAATGACTCTTTCCATCCTAAACATGGTGAAAATACATTGATATAAGATATATATTTCCACAAAATCAAAGAAAATAACATGCAAATTCAGGATTTTTTAACCCTGAAGTAGGAGAAGGTTACCTTGATGGCAGGAAATTTTGGCTTCAATGTTTGATCTTGGTGAGTTGGAGGCCAAAGCAGCTGGTACCCCGTTACTCTTCAAATGCTTTATCAACCGATTAGCCCCAGGAAGAGCTTTTATGTTGCACCATCTGCAATATGAAATTCATTGTGACCACACGATAATTTTTCCCTTTTATATACAATCTTCTTTGCACATTACAACATGAAAACTTTATCAATGAATAATGATTACAATCTTTCCAAAACTTCAGCTTAAAATAAATCTGCACAAAGAGCTTTATTATGTTAGACATTGGACAGTTCTTCTCTATTTATAGTAAAGTACTTCTCTGCCCTATACAATAATTCAGTGTTGTCTTCAACTTGTGTTTCTTCCACAGTGACTTACAAATTGTAAGTTGCATTTCATTATTTCAAACAAATGCTATACAAAAACAGGCATACTTCCTACTTGGCGTTGACAATTTGGCATGGTTCCATAATATACTAGATGCTTGTTCATAGTGTACGGTAGAAAAACTGAAATACATGCCAAAAAAGTATGAGAAATGTGTAAGATCAGCCTACTGATGGCATTTTATATTGCTATTATTTTCATGAATCAATTGGCACCAAATCCATCAGAGCATGGTGTGTTGATGCATACCATGGCATAGGCAGATGCAAACACAGAAACATTGGTACTCCAAAGGAAGAGATGGTTTAAGATTTCTTGTGACAACATTTGGGAGAAATCATTGAGAAGTAGTTTATGAGGACATGTCAGTAATTTAAAATATTACGGGAACAACTGGCTGACAAAACTACATATACATGTATTCTTAAATATTAAAATAGTCAATAGACCTTACTAAGTGAATGCAACCATAAAATAGAAATGTATGAAAACTCTCCACTAAGGTAGCACGGCAATATGCAATTTACAAAATGCAAGAAGTTATATGAGTGTTTAAAAAGTTTCAGCAACATTACTGCTCATTGAACATTGGAGTAAGCACTGAGAGAAATTCTTCTGTTGAGTAAGGGAGTCCATAATCTTCTAAAACAACAGCTGCTGCTTCATAAGGTGTTTTTCCAACTAATTTGTGAGCTTTCTTGCTATCCCACTTTTTCCCATTTTTTACCAGAAATGGTTTCAGCACTTGACTTACAACACAATCTGCCAAATGGTTACAACCAAGATGTATGAATTTGAGATACCGAACCAAGCAAAGTTTAACGACAAATGCAAGCAAATTTTGCAACTTTTTAATCACCTGTGTTTAAGAGGGTACCATCCAAATCAAGAATTACATGGGAAATAAGCCGAGTAATGGGCTTGGGTGCTGCCATTTGCAAAAAATGGAAGAGCTTAATGCAGCAAGAGAAGCTATCTGGGAAGCCCAACCTGACAAAAGGCCAAAATATTCAGGCCAACATGACATTAATGATGAGATACACCCATAGAAGAAAATTATGTGCGTAGCTCCTATAGTATCCATATATGTAATAATGCTGCTTTAACCTAATAGATGAGTCCAGTAATGTGTTTTAAGGACGGGTTTCATATTTGCCATTAATTACATGTTAGTGTGTTATACCATCAAAATAAACAGATCCCACCAAATGTTCTTACAACTATAATCAAAACCAAGTTTTTCAAACTTTTGTTGGAAAATGTACTGTTTGTAGGCAAGCCATATGCATGCTAAGCTAACATTATGCTTAAATTGCTCCTTTTGCAATTCCTTACCCCACCGCATCAGCTAGATAGTTCCTCAACTAGTCACATAGTTCATTCGATTTACAAAACTAAATGATGGAGCCACACCATCAGCACTAGACTGAACTCTACATGGTGGCATACTAGAATGGCACGGCCCAGGTGAGTTCAAAGCCAGGAACCGTCAGCAACTAGCAGCAACAGATTGCTGCAAGACAGCCTCAGGCTTGGTACATGGCCAATTCACCAGCTTGGGGCGTCCGGTTCAACCCCTTACTTGGGCAATTCACCGAACAGCTGACGTGCAGAGGTGACTGCGTTTCAGCAACAGGCTAACAGCACAACTAAATCCACAATACACCCACCTGCCTCGTTCCCGTATCAAGCACCGAAACGCTAAAGCGAGCCTTGCTCGGGAACGGAATCACCCCCTAGCTCGCGGCGATGTCCGCCAGGCACGCGCACGGAGGGGAGCACCGCGGAAATGAAGCGGCCACAGGGGAGGTCAGGAGGCTTACCCACATGTGTAGGGCAACGGCGGCGGCCGGTGTCTTCCCCAACAGCTACATCCGGGCTTCGGCTAGTGGCTGCCTTGCGCGATCAGTTTGGGTTGTGCGGGCGGCGAAGGGAGGGAGCCTGGGGATGGGAGGGATAAGCCGTGCGTGGCTCGCAATTGCAGGTGATGGAGATCGACGCGATGGCACAGGCACTGCAAGACAGGAGACGGATGGATCGATCGACTAACAGAGGTCCCGAGATCTTCAGAGAGTCGCCACAAGGCGGCGGCCTCACACGGGGAGGGGCTCCTGCTAGGGGTCCTCCTGTAGCGAGGAAATCGGCAGGCGACCTGAGACGGCGAGGTGGCAAGAGTGACGGCGACCTCCGATGATGAGGAGCAGCAACCTTGAGGTGGCAAGAGTGAATAGAGCAAGAGAACAGGGGAGGAAGAAGAGGGCTCCGACGAATTTGAGTGAGGGAAGAGAGGGGATAAGGTGGAGAACGGCCGGCTGCTGCTAGAATGGAATGGGTGGAGAGCGACGGCGCCTAATCCTAGCGGGCGAGACGGGGCTCGTGTGCGGAGTGGCTGGCCGTGACTCGGGAGGGAAGAGGGGTATACCCTCACAGGCGGGTGATTTTTTGGAACTTTGTGGGGACTCCTACATTTGGTAGGCCTGATTCTTGGCTGAAGTAGCATTCCTGTGCAAGAGTATCTTAACATCTAAATTTGAATAGGAATGGCAACCGACACATTATTCACGGGTAGAGTCTTCATAGACCCGTATTCGTCAGGTAATTCTCAAACCCATGCCCGCACCCGCACCTGTGGCGGGTAACACTTTACGCTGCGGGTAACACTTTACGCCCATACCCGCTACCCACAGGCACCACAAACCCACGGGTATGCCCATGTACCCACCTTCGAGCTGGGGCGTGTGGCAGCCACGCGCTGGGTCTAAGAGACAGGCGCCGGCCGGCGGGGGAACAGGGGCCAGGCCGCCAGGGGAGCTCGGCTTGACGCCTCGGGCAGTCGGGGGACGGGTGAGGCCGATGGGCGACGATAGCCAAGGGGCAAGGCCTCGAGGGCTTCGCGCCTGCGCAGTCGCGCGCGCGGCGGCAGACCTCAGCAGGAGTCGGGGTTCGAGGGGTTAGGGATGGGTGGATGGTGGCTGGGAAGGAAAGGGGAGGGGAGAAATTAGGTTGGTAAATCCTAAAATTGCAAGGGATCTCCTTATATATTTATACTTGCATCCACCTATCAGTTATTGGAGCGAGTTCACGGGTAGAGCGGGCACGGGTATGTCTTTTTCACACCGGCAAATTTTTACCCGTTGGGTTCAACTATAAACTCACACCCATACCCGTGGACACAAACTTACACCCGTATCCTTGCCTTATAGGATTTTTGCCTGCGGGCACACGGGTATTTTGTATCCATTGCCATCCCTAAATTTGAACCTCTATATGTTCGTATGGATGGCCATTAAAAAGATTCCTCCACATGTTCTTTCTCCCTCGTATCAAGAAATCTAAGTTCCCTCTCTTTTGTACAGAAACCAAGCATTTGCTGACTTCTGAATGATGTGTAGATTCAGTACTGTCGTCCACATGTTACAGCTTGCCTTCTTGCTGCAAAGCTTATACCAACAGTGCTTCACCATCGCATTCTAAGTTATCCTTCGGCTAGCTTTAAGCGTGGAACAACGTTCATTGCTTGCAGCTCCTGAAAAGGAGGAAAAAAACGACCAAATAATGTTAACCGTCTCGTCAAGGACTATGAGCTATGAAGCACATGGAGATATTGCCAGCGCTCCCCCGAGCGCCCGAGGCGTTGAGCCGAGCTCCCTTGGCAGCCTGGCCCCCGCTGCCCCGCCGACTGACGCCTGTCTCCCAAACCCAGCGCGCGACCGCCGCATGCCCCAGCTCAAAGGTGGGTACATGGGCATACCCGTGGGTTTGTGGTGCCCGCGGGTAGCGGGTATGGGCGTAAAGTGTTACCCATCACAGGTGTAGGCACGGGTTTGAGAATTACCTCGCGAATAGAAGACTCTACCCGTGATAATGTGTCGGTTGCCATTCAGTGATAATGTGTCGGTTGCCATTCCTATTCAAATTTAGATGTTGAGATGCTCTTGCACGGGAATGCTGCTTCAGCCAAGAATCAGGCGTACCAAATGTAGGAGTCCCCACAAAATTCCAAAAAATCACCCGCCTGCCATCGAGGGTATACCCCTCTTCCCTCCCGAGTCACGCCCAGCCACTCCGCACGCGAGCCCCGTCTCGCCCGCTAGGATTAGGCGCCGCCGCTCTCCACCCATTCCATTCCAGCAGCTGCCGGCCGTTCTCCACCTCATCCCCTCTCCTCCCTCACTCAGATTCAGAGCCCTCTTCTTCCTCCCCCGTTCTCTTGCTCTATTCTCTCTATTCACTCTTGCCACCTACTCCTCACCGTCGGAGGTCGCCGCCACTCTTGCCACCTCACCGTCTCAGGTCGCCTTCCCTCACTCAGATTTGTCGGAGCCCTCTTCTTCCTCCCCTGTTCTCTTGCTCTATTCACTCTCTATTCACTCTTGCCACCTCAAGGTTGCTGCTCCTCACCGTCGGAGGTCGCCGCCACTCTTGCACCACTCACCCGTCTCAGGTCGCCTACCAATTTCCTGCTAGGGGAGCTCCTCACCGTCGGAGGTCGCCGCCACTCTTGCCACCTCACCGTCTCAGGTCGGCTACCGATTTCCTCGCTACAGGAGGACCCCTAGCAGGAGCCCCTCCCCGTGTGAGGCTGCCACCTTGTGGCGATCCTCTGAAGATCTCGAGACCTCTATTAGTCGATCGATCCATCCATCTCCTATCCTGCAGTGCCCGCGCCAATGCAATTGCGAGCCACGCACGGCTTATCCCTCCCGCTCCTAGGCTCCCTCCCTTCGCCGCCCGCACCAACCCAAACTGATCGCGCAAAGCAGCCGCCAGCCAGAGCCCGGAGGTAGCTGCTGGGGAAGACATCGGCCGCCGCTGTTGCCCTACACATGCGGGTAAGCCTCCCGACCTCCCCTGTGGCCGCTTCGTTTCCGCGGTGCTCCCCTCCGCGCTTCGTTTCCACGGTGCTCCCCTCCGCGCGCGTGCCTGGTGGACATCGCCTCGAGCTAGGGGGTGACTCCGTTCCCGAGCGAGGCTCGCTTTAGCATTTCGGTGCTTAATACGGGAACGAGGCAAGTGGGTGTATTGTGGATTAGATCGTGTAATTGGTGGGCGTATTGTGGATTAGATCGTGTAATTGTGCTGTTAGCTTGTTGCTGAAACGCAATCACGTCTGCACGGTAGCTGTTTGGTGAATTGCCCAAGTAAGGGGTTGAACCGGACGCCCCAAGCTGGTGAATTGGCCATGTACCAAGCCTGAGGCTATCTTGCAGCAATCTGTTGCTGCTAGTTGCTGACGGTTCTTGGCTTTGAACTCACCTTGGTAACATGGGTTGGACGGTTATGTGCCATTCCAGTATGCCACCATGTAGAGTTCGTCTAGTGCTGATGGTGTGGCTACATTTAGTTTTGTAGACTTGGTAGGTAAATCGAATGAACTATGTGACTAGTTGAGGAGCTATCTAGCTGATGCGGTGGGGTAAGGAACTGCAAAAGAAGCAATTTAAGCATAATGTTAGCTTAGCATGCATATTGTTGGTTTGATCTCTTAACTACACTCTGATCTAGCTGAAAATTGAATCTAATAGGTGAGCTGAAAAGCTTATCTTACATAGAGGGTTACATCTCCTTTTATAGGTGGTTGCTACAGTAACCAACCTGCTACAGTACCAGACTTTTACGGCTCAACTCCTAGCTGTCCCATTGTAATAACTACTACAAAGACTCTAGTAAAAACTAGTAGAGAGAGCTTCATGAAACTGCTACAAGCTTCATGATTCACATATAAAATCCAAATTGACTTCTATTACCTATCCTTAACTAAGTAGGACACAATTTACTCAGTTACTCTTGCTAACACAAGGATTATCTAGTAACAATACTCCCTCTAATCCTTGTGTATCTACTTGATTTGGACCATTCCAATCCTAGCCCTAAGCTCTTGGAATTTTACTCGCCCTAGTGCCTTTGTGAGTATATCAGCGAGCTGGTCCGAGGTGGTGCTGAAGCTGGCACTGATGCTTTCTTCCTCCAAGCAGCTTTTGATGAAGTCATAGCGCAAATCAATGTGCTTGCTACGCTCATGGAAGACGGGGTTCTTGGCTAGCGCCAAGGCAGACTTGCTGTCCACCTTGAGCTCAACTGCTTCAGCTTTTCTTCCCTTGAATTCACCTAGCAGTCGAGTCAGCCAAATTGCTTGAGTTGCCGCATTGGTGGCTGCTACATACTCTGCTTCACAGGAAGATAGAGCCACAATTCACTGCTTGATTGATTGCCAACTCACCAAGCTTGAGCCAAGGAAGAACAACATGCCACTTGTGCTCTTCCTTGTATCGATGTCACCGGCGAGGTCGCTGTCGCTGTAACCAATCAGCCGCTGCTCCTGAAGTCCATACTCCAGTGTGCTGGCGACGTAGCGCAAGATGCGTTTCACGGCTTGCAGATGCTCGTCCGTAGGCCGTTCCATGAACCGGCTCACGAGCCCGACGACGAATGCCAAGTCAGGTCGTGTATGAACAAGATAGCGGAGGCTCCCGACGATTCGCCGGTAGTTCGTTGCGTCCACTTCCTCTGCCTTGCTTTCGCGACTGAGTTTGAGCCTCTCCTCCATTGGAGTGGCACAAGGATTGCAGTCCTTAAGGCCAGCTGACTCCACGATACGCTGAGCATAGCGCCCCTGTTTTAGAGAGATCCTTTCTTCTCCCTGCTTCACTTCAATTCCAAGATAGAAAGAGAGTAAGCCAAGATCACTCATCTGGAACTTCTCCTTCATCTCCCTCTTGAATTGATTGATTGCTGATGTCGACGGTCCGGTGATCACAAGGTCATCAACATAGACTCCGACGAGCAGAGTAGAGCCGCCATTGTTGCGCCGATACATGGCGTGCTCGTGCTTGCTCTGTTTGAATCCCAGCGCCTTCAGTGTGCGATCGAGTTTCGCATTCCAGGCTCTCGGTGCCTACCACAAGCCATAAAGAGCCTTGCGCAAGCGGAGGACCTTGCCTTCTTCTCCGGCGACGACGAAACCAGGGGGCTGCTTCACATACACTTCTTCATCCAATTCTCCATTGAAAAAGGCTGATTTTACGTCCATGTGATGGACGTGCCACCCCTCCTGGGCGGCGAGCGCAAGTAGGAGTCGAATTGACTCCATGCACGCGACGGGTGCGTACACCTCGTCGAAGTCGATCCCAGCTTGCTAGACAAATCCCCTTGCGACGAGACGAGCTTTATGCTTGATCACCTTCTCGGCCTCGTTCTTCTTTAACTTGTAGACCCATTTGAGTCCAATTGGACGATGGCCATGTGGGAGATCAATGAGCTCCCAAGTCCCATTGCGATTCACTACGTCCATCTCTTCTTGCATCGCGGCGCGCCATGCCTCGTCACGTTCTGCTTCAGCAAATGAGCATGGCTCACCAGGTCTAGCGAGGAGCAAAGACGCCTTCTCAAGCTCCCGCTGTGCAAGTCCTGGTCCCAGGGCATCTTCCCCGATCAGGTTGTCGACAGTACGGTAGCGAACCGGCGTATCAGAGTGCGCCGCGTCAAGCCTCTCCTCGTTGTGAGAGGGAGGTGACACGAACTCGATCGTGGTAGCCCTTTCAGCAGGTGTCGATGTAGCAGGAGATGGTGATGCAGCATTCTCCTGTGCCGGCGTTGAGATAGCTGATGGTGGTATCGCGTCTCCCCCGGAGCCAGGCACAGGATACCCTGTGGTCTGCTCAACATGGTACTTGATGGTGAAGTCACTCCTTGGTGGCGCACCTGCATCACTTGTCACTGTCCAGTCCTACCCACGGCTCTCGTCGAAGATGACATCGCGGGCGAGGCGCACACGCCGTGTCCTTGGATCAAGTACACGATACGCCTTCATCCCTTCTTCGTAGCCGATGAAGACGCCGGACGTGATGCAGTCATCGAGTTTGCATACGTCGTGAAGCTCCTTCACGAACACCAAACACCCGAAGGTGCGCAGGAAGCTGACTGCCGGCTTCTTGCCGTGCCACGCTTCATATGGAGTTTTCCCAGTTAGGCTCTTGGTCAGCGCGCGATTGAGGAAAACAGCTATGCTGAGAGCCTCTCCCCAAAACTCAGCAGGCATTCCCATCTGCTTGAGCAAGGCACGCGCCATGGACACCACTGTTTGATTCTGCCGCTCGACCACGCCGTTCTGTTGTGGGGCGTAGGGCGCAAAGAAGTGACGGTGGATTCCCTTGTCGGTGCAATAGGCGGCAAACTCTAGCGATGTGAACTCGCCGCCATTGTAGGTGCGGAATACGCGCAACTTGCGCCTGCAGTGTGCTTCCGCCGTTGCCTGGATCTTCTTGATGGCTTCAAGTGCGTTGCTTTTGGCTGCTAGGAACGCCACCCACATGTATCGTGTGGCATCGTCAACCAGCAGCAAGAAATGGCGCTGGTCGCTTGGCGTCACCGGCGTAATGGGGCCACAAATATCGCCGTGGACGAGGTCGAGTGGCTCCTGAGCGCGGTACTTGGCTGCTTTTGGGAACGTTGTGTCCTGCTGTGTCCTGCTTATTAGATGCTGTGTCCTGCTTGCCATCTCCCTTCTTGCCTCTTCCGCTGCCGCCGAGAGCTCCTTCCTTTCGAGGATTCGAGCGGGGTCGTCGGCGAGCCCTGTCGCCTTGCAACTGCTTGGAGGATCCCTCCCCCTTTTGCCGCTTCTTCTGCCGCGCGAGCCACTGCTCCTCGGTAAGGAGAAGTTGGCCTCCAACTGCAGCAATCGACGGTGCCAGATCTGGCCGTCGTTCCTCCGCCACCTTGAGACGCCCTGTGACGTCCTCAATAGAGAGTGTCGAGAGATCCAACAAGGTCTCAATCGACACCGCGATTTGGGAGAATCGCTCCGGGACGACGCGCAGGTATTTCTCGATCACATTCTGCTCCTCGATCTTCTCTCCCAGTGTCCCGAGCTGAGACACCAGGCTTGTGAGTCGCAGGATGAAGTCGTCGATCGATTCTCCATTGCGGAACGAGATTGACTCGTATTCCCGCTGTACTTGCTGTGCCTTCGCCTTCCTCACGCGGTCCACGCCGACACGTATCACCTTGATAGCATCCCAGGCGTCCTTCGCGGAGTCCTTGGTGGTGAGCAATGGGATCATCTCGCTGGCGACAGCGCGCAAGATGGCCTCCATTGCCATCCTGTCCTCCTGCTCGTCGCAGTCGCCGTACTCCACGGCGTCCCACAGTATGCGGGCTTGTAGCATCACCTTCATCATCAGCGACCACTCAGTGTAGTTGGTTTGTGTGAGAGTAGGGTACGCAGTTGCGCAGCCAACCTCCCTAAAAGTCCGCTGCACAACGACCTCCCGAGTACCGGCGGCTCGACCTTGACCTCGCCGTGGAGCCGGCGATGGCGAGTGGCGCTGACCTCGTCGCTGCGGCGACATGGAAGCATTGGCTCCAGCAGCAGATGCATCAGCCATCACGCTCTCACTTCTTAACCTAGGAGCTCTGATACCAATTGTTGGTTTGATCTGTTAACTACACTCTGATCTAGCTGAAAATTGAATCTAATAGGTGAGCTGAAAAGCTTATCTTACATAGAGGGTTACATCTCCTTTTATAGGCATTTAAGTCGGTTGCCGACCTGCTACAGTACCGGACTTTTACAGCTCAACTCCTAGCTGTCCCATTGTAGTAACTACTACAAGACTCTAGTAAAAACTAGTAGAGAGAGCTTCATGATTCACATATAAAATCCAAATTGACTTCTATTACCTATCCTTAACTAAGTAGGACACAATTTACTTAGTTACTCTTGCTAACATAAGGATTATCTAGTAACACATATGGCTTGCCTACAAACAGTACTCATTTTCCATCAAAAGTTTGAAAAACTTGGTTTTGATTATAGTTGTAAGAACATTTGGTGGAATCTGTTTATTTTGATGGTATAACACACCAACATGTAATTAATGGCAAATATGAAACCCATCAACTTAAGTCAGTATTCAATTTCAGATTTCAGAACTGAATTCAATTAAATTTTCAACAAGTAACTAAAGATTTCAGATTACAGAACTGAATACAAATGTCTATTATTTCACCCAAATCAAATCTGCAAATCATGATAGAAATAGCTGTCAGATCTCACTGTGTTCCGGAAGTGAAGAATCTAAACTCTGGAGGTTGGTCGGCAAGAACTTACCCCCTACATGGTCTGCATTGTGAGGTAATTGCATCATAATTATAAACAAAGTGCAACAATGCTATTTAAGGGCTAACAATTGAACAATTTTCTGTACTTGTACCCTATAAGTACAGTGGCGGGCACAATCAGCAAATGTATAGCTCAGTAAAGTTTTTGTAGTATTATATATTCGTGTCACGAAAAATTAAATCCAACCATAAATTATAATTTAGCATCAGAGAAGTAGCTGTCAGCACTATGGATAACTAGATCTCACCGTGTTCCAGAAGTGAAGAATCCAAACTGTGGAGGTTGACCGGCAAGAACTTGGCTGATGACAAGAACTCTCTCCCTCTTCTTCTACCTCTCGACCAGATCAGAGAAAATATTAGGTCAAACCCTAGGAGGAGAGAACGAGAAGGTTAAGGCAAAGAGAAAAGGTGTGGGTAGAATAGGAGGATGAGAAAAAAAGAGGATGTGCGTCGGCACGGATGCTCACCGAGGCGGACGACGGCACCGCTGCTCTGCTCGCGGGATGGATGGAGATCAGTGCAGGTCGCGGACGAGCTAGCGAGGAGACGGGAATCGAGGCCGAGGGGATGAGGAGATCAACTTGGGAGCGGAAGCAACAGGACGCCGACACCAGCTGCTCGCGGCGATGGAGATCAGCCGCGGGGGAGATAAAAATCGTCTCGATGGAGATTTTTCAGACGATTTTTTTCTCCCCCGTGGGTTGGCGTGGGTTGGGCGGGGAATTTCCCCAACTCCGGCCCAGCCGAATGCACCTGTGGGCCGCAAAGGGAAATTGGTCCCGGGCGGGATGATACACGGGGATTGAGGCCCAATCCCGCTCAATCCCCGTCTAAACGAACAAGGCCTCAAAGATTACCTGCACTTGTTATGGATCACTAGATATGAGTAGACGTTCAAAGATTAGCAGGCACGGTCAAGAGGCTCACCGGTGGTGGACGGAGGCGACGACGGTGACCACTGCCTGGCGCGGCGAGGGGAGGCTATACGGCGGCGCACAGGCAACCGCAGGGAGAGGCGATGAGGAAGCAAAGCAGGGGCGTGGGGAGGAGGAGCGGTGCACGGCGTGGCAGGGAACTGGCGGCGGCGGCTCTGGGCGGCGGCGTGATGCAGGAGGAGTGGCGGCGCTGCGGCTAGGGCAGAAGGGCAACGGCGGCGGCTGCTATATATGGGGCGTAGGCGGCGGCTAAGGCCGAGGGAGGCGTGGGCTCGGGAGGCTGGGCCAGGCCCAGGGAGCGGCGGCGACGGGCCGGCATAGGCCGGGAAGAGGATAGGCGCGGCGGCCTCCCTTGCGACCAGGGAAGAGAGAGGAAAACAGAAGAACGAAGGAGGAGGGAGAAGAACAGTGCGCAAGGGAAAGGAAAAGAAGGGAGACAAAGAAAAGGAAGGAAAAGAAAAAAGAAAAAGGAAAAAGGAGAAAAAAATTGGAAAGGAAAAATAGGAGACTTTTTTTCAGGAAAATTCTAATTTTGCAAAGATTGGAATTTGGAAATGTTTGCGGAATTTGAGTCGCGTTCTAGAATTTAAAATTTGCGGAACTGTCGGGACTTCTGAAACATTCTGGACAACGGGAAATATATGTATATATATATATACATATATATAGGTAGTTATATATATAAATATATATACTCTTTGGGAGTTGGAAATTATCTGGAGGGGATTGGAAGACGGAATATATTCCGAGGGGTTCGGAAAACGGAGGGTAGTTTATCGAAGAATATTTAGGGAGGTCGAATCTCATAGTAATTCGGGAATTGATAATATTGGAGGTTCTTTTGCGGAGGTCGATAAACCGGAATGTTCGAGGGTTAATTGAACTTCCCAAAACATATGGATATTTTGGAGATGTGGGAATTAGAGTATTTTCTCGAGAACTGGAAAAATGGAATATTCCGAGTATCGTAAATATTCCGGGATTAAAGAAACAATAAGAATGTTTTATAGGACTAGATTTGGGGAAAATCTCAGACGATTGGAGATTTGGATTTTTCGATGGAGAAGAGTTTCAAGGAAATATCCGGGATTTATTTCAAAGCGGAGAATAGATATTTTGGATGCACGGAATCTCGGGTTGGGAGTCCAAAGGAGTTCTAGGGTTTCACAATTGAATAAATCAGGAGCTCCGGATTTAGGGTATCGAGGAGACTTTAAGGTTTCGGACGCGACACAAAACCCTAGGATAAAAGGATCCAAAGTTCGAGGAGTGCGGGGGGGACAACAAAAGCTGAAGCAGAAATGACCCGAACAGTGGAAAAGAAAAGGGATTTATTTTACATTTAATTAATTACTGAAGTGATCTTTATAGCTTTAAAATTAATTCTGGAGCTCTGAAAAATCCGAAAAAACTTCAGAGGGTTTATTAAATCATGGGGAATTTACCAGGAGTAAATGCCACCACGAAACATGATAAATTTATTATTATAAATACTTAAACGCTTAAAATATTTCCACAAAACCCCAGGAATATAAAAGTGTCCAAGCATTTATTTAAAATTTAAACCTGGGAGTTATAATATTGAAAATTTCAAAATTTTATTCACACACTTTTCTCAAACAAAATTTTCTAGTGAATTCTTGTATTTCCTTTTACCCAAAAATAATTTTTAATTAAGGCGAATTTTTAGGGTGTGACACCCATCCCATTCTCTTGTGCCGAGATGACGTTAGTGGACCGTTCGGCACCCTACTGGGCTTCGCCCATTCACCAAGCCCTTTGCCCGGTGCGCCTGGCTTCGCTCATTTGTCGGGCCCTTCGCCAGGTGCTTCAGTCTTAGTCCAGCCGAAGGGGTTGCGGCCTACCTCCAACAGCATGGCAACGTAAAAAGAAAGAAAGTTTTAGCCAATTGCGTCCCTGGCAATGGCGCCAGAAATGCTTGTTGATATTTCTTATGCCCTCATAATTATGTTCCGCAAGCACACGGAATTACCGATGTAGCACTTTACCTCGGAGTATTCCGGGGTATTGTATTTATATTTTCCCAAAGGACGCACTGATGGCATAAAACATTTCCTTCTTTCTACCTTACTTTGTCTAAGGAAATTTATACTGACCAAGGATCGGGGGTAAGATCCAATAACATATATGATATATTAAGTCTACGGATGACACACACACAATATAACATATCTAGTTCTTGGAGTTTCGGAGGAGACTACGGGGTAACCTAATTTTAGACTTGAGCTATTCTTGAGACAACTAGTATAATTGGGGTATGAGTTTTACTTCGGGCACCAAAGCACCGATTCCTATTATCAAAGAATGGCTCTTCCTGGTCTTCTAACGCTAACATACTAGAGCTAATATGGACGACTACAAAGGACGCCTAGGGTTCTCACCACCCGACCGACTACGTCTATTTCCAGTTCTCTAGCTTACCTTCCCTGAAACTATACGGCCAAGGCACCACACCTTTGTCGTACAACAAAATACTTCCTCTGATCAGAAGAAAGTATCTACCGATTTAGCTAGGTGAACTCAACCTGGACAAGAAACCTATAATACTCGACACCACAGATAACTAGTCACTCGATTTGCCAATCGGTCGATCGGACAAATATTCCACAATCAAGAGAAAGACTATAAAGTAAATTATGGAAAGTAAATGCTCAGAAATATAAAGTAAAAAACAAAAATGTACAAATCAGAAAGGATAGAAGAATCGTTACTGAACTCTGTAGATAGTCCTCTGGACTCTGCCTGATTCCCAACTCGACTCGACTTGACTCCCGACTGAACTCCTCCTACTCCTCTACGAACTATAGTTGGCTAATCCCGACACTCTAATGGTGATAATGGAGTGTGGGAGCTGTAGAATTGCAAGCTGTGAAGTGAAAGTGAGAGGTGGTTCACTCTTCCGACGGCTAGGATCTCCTCCAAATGATGGTTGCTGGCTTCGGATTCCCTTGTGATGATGGTTGGAGGTTGGTAGTTCTTCGGGCTGGGCCGGCCAGCCTGTGTGAGTGGCCCAGCCTGTCTACTTATTGGTCGGTCGGTCCTCCACACTAGATCAGTTGGCCTATAGGCTAAATGGGTGAGGCCAGCCGAGCAAGGGTGGCGCACCGCCCGAGCTAAGCTAGCTCTGCCCCCCTCTCCTACCTATTGAACCTGCTGGCCGGCTAGCCTATCCAAGGTGGCCGGGCGACTACCCCTCGGTCGGTCGGCCAAGCCTTTAGGCTTGGTCGGAACTAGGTTCTTCCGAAGTTCGTGCAGTTTAATCTTTATTTGAATGACATCTACAAAAATGACTAAGACATGATAAAACTAGTGGAAATAGAACCAAATCAATGCATTTAACATTGTTTTACCCATTTTATTACCGAAGGTTGGTGGTTGAAATGGAGTTTAACGACCACCAACAATGCTCAAGGGGTTTTGGATCTGCGTAACTTGCCTTGCGGATCGACAAACTCTTCCGAACCTTCCTCAACATAAACGGGCTCCTCGCAAGCAGCGGCGGCTAAGGCAATAACACAAACGAGCAAAACAGTACATAAGAACACATGAAAAGCACAAAAAAAAAATACTACCAATAGATAGATCTTGATTTTAGATGAATTTTGAGACTTGAACGATCTCAATCCGAGTTCGTATGAATTAGTTATGAATTTTATAAGATTTAATTGATTTAAACCATATACAGATATTATTAAAGGGATTATGACGCAATAACGAAATGATTTTGAATAGAAAAAAGAAGTATTATTGTGTCATCGGGGTCTGGTCCCTGGTAGACAGGGTCCACAGAAGCGGTCCACGGGATCCAACGGCCGAGATTGAAAGGATTTGGATCGGACGACCAAGATAAATCTTGATCTAGATCGCCATGCAAGCGGCTACGCAAGCAACCACGTGGGAGGAAAAACTGACTTGGCGCTAACGGGGCACCGACGTGGCACCCACGTCAACACGCTGGTGGCGAGCGGTACGGGGACCGCTGGTCGCCGGTGATCTACAGCACGGCGGCACGAACGGAGGGCACGGGAGGCTAGAGCTCAATGTGGGGAACTCACTGAGCTACGGAACTACAGCGGAGAACGATGGATGGTGACTGGCAACGGGCTTCCGTGGCGAAGAGCTTCGGGTTGTCGACAGCGATAACGCTCCGGTGGTCTTCAGCATCGGTTACGTGGCGGCCGAGGTTCTTCTCCTCCTTGCGGTCCCCAAGGAAGTGATGGCGCGGCTTGATGGTGCTCCACTCGACAATGAGCGGCGGGTGGATATGGTGGATGGCAGTGACACACGGAAACTCAACAAAACAGCGGCTAAAGGCATCAGTAAGCTCCGGTTAGGGTTGAGATCGAAAGAAGGGAGCTTGAGGGTCCTTTATATAGCTCGGGGAGGAAGAATCCGAGCTAGACACGGCTGGGCGGTAGCAAGAAAAGATTCGGGTTCACCGGCACAAAAGAAAGCTTGAGTCCAAGCTCGATACGACAAGGATTCCTCCCAAATTTAGGGCAAATAGGAGCAGATAGAAAGGGGATCAAAAGCCCTCTCCCAATTTGGGAAGAGGCGGCCGGAATCAACCAGATTGGAAATAAGAGGCGGTGGCGTAACAGAGGCAGACTCTGACCTAATCTAACAGGTGGGCCCCACCTGTCAGTGTCACGCCGAGCTGAAGCGGCTCTAGTTGAGTTGTGCGAGGAGAGAAGCGGTAGCCTGCGGCGCACGTGTAGGAGAAGGGAAGACTAGGGAGAAGTTGGGCCGGTTTCGGCCTAGTGGCCAAAAGACTTTTGCAAAATCTTTTTCTTTTTAAATTAATAACTGAAATGATGTTTCATTTATTAAATATACTTCCCAAGCTCTAAAATTTCCCCAAAAAATCTTGGAGGCCCAGAGTTAAGAGTAGTATTTAAGAAAATTTTATCTAGCCCACTTTTGTGTTAAAAATTTCATAGATTTTAACCTAAACTTTCTTTATAATTTACATAATTTCTAAAAATGCATTAATAAATGATTTAATAATTTAGATGATTTTTAGGTCGTGACAATGGTCTAACGGGGTTGTCCGAGTAGCCGAATCCGGTAGCGATCTATGTGTCCGAGAATGAATTGGACAGCCTCGCAGTTGCGCTAGCCGGTGCATCTGGTCGGATTGGTCCCACTGTTGGTGATTGGCCGATGACAATAGGGAATTTGGAGGATGTCCCCGTTGCAATCGGGATGATGATAGATCCGATCTAAAGGTAGGTAACTCCCGACTGGGTTGGATCTCCCAGTCTAGGGTGGTCATAAAATCCTTCTTCGGAAAAGCTGCTCCTTGAAGTCATCTCGATGAGATCTTCGGAATACCAAGTTCCCTACCTGGTGTACCAACTGCCAACAAGTGGAATGCCGACTTGGGTATTTGCGGACGTAGGTGCTAACTGGTACAAAGACATGGTAAGGAGCAAGACACAGGGATTTTTATATAGGTTCAGACCCTTAGTGCAGGTAATAGTCTTATTCATGTTTATATATATTGATGTGGGTGTATCACACCGAGTATAATGTGGGAACAAGCTTGTATAATCTAGTTACCATACTAATCTCGGCGGAATATGCGTCACTATGTAGTCAGGGGCTAGCAGGGGGCTTCTTCCTTGGCGTTGACTCGATGTGGCGTGAATTGTAAGGCTTGTGATTCGATGCTCTTCTTTCTCGGAAGGCCTTGTATATATAGCATAGTTTGACCCCTTGTTTAAGAAGAACTCGGGTTACCAAATAGGACATGGGGCAAGTAAGGCCTTGTCATCCCCAAGGTGAACTACAAAGTCCTTCCTTATAGGAACATGATATCTTTCTTATTTTAGAATTATCTATATTTAGGTATATCTTCCGTATATAATTAGATATGCTGTATTTTCAGTGACGTACGTGCAGGTATATGGATACCCTATATCTACTACACTACATTGACAAAAATGATACATGAATTCATCACAATTGTACAAACAGAGATGTGCAGGCTCAATAAAGATAGGTGGGTTCGATTTGCCTATACTCTAACCCCAATTACATAAAAATGGTAGTAAACAAAAAAAAGATATCAGTAAAAAAAATAAACATGGTTTTTTAGGATTAAAAAATGTCTGCATAAAAGTCCTCTCCTAAAATTCATATCTAGAGGACATATTAGACAACATTTTTGCTATATTTCTTGCGACAGAAAATTGGTGGGGGGATGTTTCGAATTTCACATGTGGGGCTAGGTCCAAACCCACGCCGTCCACTTCCAAACGCTCTACGTGCAACCAACTGAGCTAACTCTTGCTTTTGTTTAGTTATATACTGGTTATATATGAGTTTAACATAGTTGCATTTAAAATATATTAGAGTGATTTTTTCGTCAAAAGTTGTATAGCTAGTCCTATTGGACAAAGGTGAACAAAACAAAGCAAGTTTCTCAGACACTACTAACCTGGGCCCACCAGAGGAGCGAGCCAGCCAGCGGGTCCCTCTGCCACGACCACCTAGCAAGTTTCTCGGACACTGCCAACCTGGGCCCACCAGAGAGAGAGCCAGCCAGCGAGTCTCTCCTCTCCTCTGACACGACCACCTGCTGGCCTTCGCTTCTTCTCCCGCTCTCCGCCTCCCTCCCACAGTCCCCCTTCCCCGCCGCCTCCACGGCTCGACTCGCCCCGCGCTAGGTTAGGGTTTCTCCCACCCAACCGGCCGGAGGTTTCAAGGTGAGCCCCCTCTGTTTACGATGTGCTGATTGATTTTCCATGGTTTGTGCGTGGTTTTGCTGGTGCATTCGTGGTTGATTTGGTCGTGGAGTGGAGTGGAGGTCTCGTTGGTGCGTGGTTAGAGCGAATTACCGAGTTCTTGCTGCCCTGAGAGGCCAAAGGGGGGCACTTTTATGGTGCCCGTCTCGCTCAGGTGCTACCAGGCGCAAATGCCGCCGTACGCCGCGGTCGGGCGCTTTCGACGGCGCGCACGTCATGCTGGCGCGCTTGGTCGCGTCCTCCGCCGCGCGCGGCGGTGGTCGCGTTCGACGGCGCGCATGGCACGTCTACTCCTTACGCGGAGCTCTTCGCGCGACCGCGTCGCGTCCGCCGCGGCGCGCCGGGCGCCCGGCGCTGGGCTGGAGCCGCAGTTCGAGCCCTGCCCTGCCTAGCTCGCGTCGTCCCTCCGCGACTTATGGTGCCGCCGCCAGTGGGACCTCACGTTCTCCGTCGTGCTCCACCCGTTTGCATGTACCGCCCCCGCCGCGTGCGCGCGAGCCTTGGCGCCGCGCCTGGCGTGGCCGCTGCCTTTCTCGTGTCGTGCCGGGCTAATGTAACTCCATACAGACTCTCAATTTCCTCTCGATTTCGTTTTTGTGGCATTTTTGTGCGTATTTAAGGGCTCATTGAGGAAGGTAGATGACGGGTTCTGTATGGCAACGAGGGGCGTTGGGCATTTCATCGAGCAGTTGGTCGACGCCGGTATTGTCGGGCTTTGTCTCTATATGGATGATGGAGCCCAGAGACAAGGCTGACAGCGGCTACATTGCAGTCTGATATGGTCTTCCAGTTCTCTCCCAAGTTTTTGAATAACCAAATAAAATACTTTGAAGCCATGGACCTGCCCCTCCATTTGTGTATAATGTTGCAGTTTTATTGCACCCTTATTTCTTGCATTTGTCGTTATATTTAGAAAAGATAATTATGGTGATTGGTGCTTTCTTTTTGTGTTGGTATTTATTAGTAATCAGGAGATGGGTATATATTTGCCATTAGATAAACTATGTAAAAATTCAATGGGCATACCTTCAGCTCTTGCTACCTATGGCCAAGATCTTTCTCTATTGCTACTAGTGATTAAAACCTTTTTTGCTGTCTTATGTAGATGGCAGAGACACGTGTACCAAATATGTTCTCCAATTTTCGACATCAGTTCGTGTGCAAAAGGAGCATGGATTCTGTGTTTTTTGTCAAGGTATCTCCTCAATCGTCTTCTCGTACCCAAGTAATTGATCATTTGATGAAGACATGGAACATAAGTAAGGAACAAGCTGAAGAAATGATTAAGGACCCCTTTACCGCTAGTGGTTTTGTGGTTTCAGAGAGTGAGACTACATATTCTATTTTGACATGTGCCCATATTTTTGAGGAGTTCTACTCGGCTGAAGTCGGAATCAATCTAGAGGAATTGAATTCATGGTTTCAAGTGTTAGTGATATGTCAACACTTTGAAAGCCATATGATCGCTACTTTTCCAAATCTTTATGCTCATCCAAACCATGATCCAAGATTTTATACGCCAGCCACTGTCGTGAAGTTTGATAAGAAGAAGGATTTGATGCTACTTAAGATAGAAAAAAGTGAACTCTATGCCGATTGCTTCTTGAACCAGTGTGAAATGCCACACAGGGCCCTTTGTATAACAGCAAGCTTACCCAACAATCCAGATGACGTGTTGATGGTGTCTTGGCCACCGGGTAGAAAAGATTCTGTGAGTATTGGTCATATGGTTTCTCATGCTAGGACTTATCCTCAGATGACACGTGATCTGTCAAAAGGATATGATATGAACCTGTTTGAGCTAAACATAGCTGGGGGTAAGGGGAGCTCGGGCACGCCGGTGTTGAATAGTCATGGGCATTACATTGGACTATTCCATGCTCGTTCTGAGGATATGGGATATGCTGTATCGGCTGATGACATTTTTCGATTCTGCTTCGGCTTTATCTGAGGTAATATGAACTTGGTGTTATGTATCTCTTTTTGTCGCACTTGGTGCTAATGTGTGATTCTAAGAGCTAGATGCTGTGGCTCATCCTATTTGTTTTCTTTTTTGAGAAAATTGCTTTAATGATGTCCAAGTTTGCATGTGCAGTCATTCAAAATGTCAAAGTAGTACTGAGTAGTCAACCACTCTACAGCCTATACATTATTGTCATTGGTTTACTAGTTGCATCTTGTAGAAACTGAACTTGTAGCAATAGAAAATGGTTCACTGTCCAAGGTTAACAATAGAGCCTCTTGCAAGTACAGGAAACTGAACCTCCGTTGAGATTACATACTGCCATATGTTTTGATATTAAGTAATCAACAATACTATCGCCCCTGAGAATGAAAAAATATTGGCTAATGAAGCTCTATTGGAGTACTACACTGTTGACATTTAACTAGTGCATGTCCAAATTATTACATACTAACTATTACTACAAAAGGTAAAATTTGTACATATAGACTTTGTTTGGAACAATTGTACATGATAAGGTTTCCTGCAAAAAAGGAAATTGGAAGGCCCACAAACTATAATTGGCTGTACTTCCTGACACGTTGAGACAGAGCATATATTTGACACCACGATGAATTAGGCCTAGAGCATTTTCCTGAAATAGAATGGGACCTTACACTGGAAGTCTGGATACCTCAACAGAATTGAAATGCAAGCACCAGTAATTGCTCCAGGGCAGATGACATGTTGATTTTCCAAAATCAGGGTCATCCAATAAATTGTCACTGATATAAATACTGCATGATTGCAATATTCAGCAAATTAAGAATACGAGGAACCAAAACTTTGTTGGTAGGAAAAATTGATATGGTAAAATAAAGCAAATATGCAAGTACTGGACTGAGGAGCTAATATGTAGAAATGTCACTTACAAAGAATGGCAAAATTTGTACATACTACATAGGGTGAAAACCGTTTACAAGTTGACACCTCGAGTTATAGTTGGACTGCAATACAAAATAGTTCATATCACTCCTCGCAAAAAATAGCAATAGCAATACCAACAATAAAAAACAGAGTTGAGGTCGCAATAACCTCTGTTCTTTGGCTTACGAAGTTTGAGGAACTGTCTGCAACTTTGCAGTTCCACATTCACTAATTAGGCCTTTTGAGACTCAAAAAGGTTATCTAGATCCGAATTGCACGCTTCCGGAAAAGAAAAACACATCACTGAAATTAAGATGAAGCATGAAAAAAATACCTTGTAAATTGGAAGATAATGTGATCTGAATAAGAATACACAATGCAGGCTGTGGGATTTGAATAGGTACCCAAAACGGCATGACAAACTTTGATGAGAAATTCAGTAAATTCGCCCTTTCTCATCTTTTCCCCAAGTTCTTCTCTTGTTCTCTACCTCTCACTTCAATTCCATGGGGCTGGTAGTAGCATGATGGGGTCACCCTCCTTGCTCCTGCTGCTGTCAATGGCTTCAGCCTAATGATACCTCGCTGGATCGTAGAGCACAAACCAAAGAGGACGGTGAATATCTTGCATGCCTCAATGTATAGTGATGTGGGATGCCTCAATGTATAGTGATGTGGGAGACGTGGCAGTGCTTTTTCCCATCTAATCAGCATAGCTCTACCTTTTGCTCTTAAATGGTGATGACTTTTGCACCATCATTGGAT
The DNA here is from genome assembly GCA_003991445.1 of Oryza meyeriana var. granulata. Classification (NCBI taxonomy): domain Eukaryota; kingdom Viridiplantae; phylum Streptophyta; class Magnoliopsida; order Poales; family Poaceae; genus Oryza; species Oryza meyeriana. The sequence goes on from RYFJ01001384.1 coordinate 333,516, forward strand.
TTGCTTTTCTGCTTGAGCTTAGAAAATTGTGGTGCAGGCATACAACGTAGAAGTAGTTGAGTATTTTTAGCAGCAAGCTCGAGAAAAGCTCGAGGCTCGAATGAGCCGAGCTGAACACAGCTATAAGCTCGCGTGAACTCAGGCTCAGCTCGAGCTGACTCTAGTCTACACCGAGCTCGAGCCTAGATGGGGAGGCTCGCTCGTTGACAGCCCTATAGGTGGCCAATCGGGAGGACCGGGCCGGCACGGTCCAGCACGGCCCGCTACGGCACATCCCGTGTAGGTACGGTTCCTGTAGCGGGCCGTGCCGTGCTGGCCCGCGTGTCTCCTCCCAGCCCAGGCACGGCATGTCCGTCGGTGGCCCACCTTTCCCGGGTCGGCCCGGTCCGCCGACGCCTGCTACCGCGCGTCCGGCGTCCCCGGCCTCCGCTGCCTGCCACCGCCCTCTGCCGCCGCCTCTCGCCTGCGCGCTGCCCTCTCCGCCGCCGCCTCCCGCGTGCGCCTCCCCGGCCTCCGCCGCCGCCCCCTCCGCCGCCTCGGCCTCCTCGGCTCCTCCGCCTCCTCCTCGACCTCTGCCGCCTGCCGCCACCCCCGCCCTCCGCCACCTCTGACTGAGTCAAGTGAGAGTGACTGAGAGATGAGTAAAAAAGGAAAAAAAAGACTTAAAAAATTTAAAAAATTAGAGGAGTTGTAAAAAAATATGAAAAAAATATAAAAACTTTATCTGATATGAGTAAAAAAATATGAGTATTTTTTTACTCATATCAGATAATGTTTTTATATTTTTTCATAATTTTTTACAACTCCTCTAATTTTTTTAAATTTTTTAAGTCTTTTTTCCTTTTTTACTCATCTCTCAGTCACTCTCACTTGATGATATTAGAGGAGGAAATATTTATATTTTTTAAACAAGCAAAATAGAAGAATATATATAGTTATGTAATTTAATTTCTACATAGATATATGAAAAAATTGCGCAATGATCTTTATTGATTTTGATATTACACAGCTGCCTCATTAAAACCTCTGTCATGTAAAAACTCAATTTTGAGAAAACCATGACAAAGAAAAAAGAGTACAGCTAAAGACCAATACTTAAAAATAAAAAAGATTACTCAAGTTCCTTGTTTTGTAGGTAAAGATTTTCGAACTGCTCAGCCAAATCTTGGTTCTCCGTGGTGTGTTGGGTACGTTTTTTAGCTAGCTCCCAGTCTTTAACCGCAAGTAGCATTTCTACTACCTCACTGCGGAGATTTCTTCTTCTCTCCTCAATAATTCTTCCGCAAAGACTGAAGGCCGATTCGGATGATACCATAGACACAGGCACCGTGAACACATCTCGTGCTAGTTTTGAGAGCACGGGATATTGGGTCTTGTGATCATTCCACCATTGAAGAACGTTGAGATCTTCCTGGTTGATCGAGTCGCTGTCCAAGTAGGTGGACAGCTCAAGAGCTTCAAGCAAAGCGTGTGCAGGACTTGCTGCGGCCGAACTTCCACCACCGATGCTCGAAAAAGAAGAGGAACCACCCCAAATTCGGCCCCACTGCAATTTCTTCTTACCTGGGACAGGGACGGGTGGGGCTCTTTGCACGCGAACTCCTTGAAACTTAGTTTCATACTTCCCAAATATTTTATACAATTTTGTCTTAGAATCAGAATAGTAGTTAGTGTAATCAATATTCATTGCTTCCCCAATAAGATTCAAAATATTTAGAAACCCCCGTATTTTACCCCTAAAATCAAGAATAAATGCAAAAGCATAGAAGTATGGAATGTCCTTCCAGTATTTAAGATGTTTTTGTTTCATGTGAAATACTGCAAGTCCTAGTAATTGGTCATCTTTATATTCTTTTAATAAAGTGGCAATCTCAAAAATTTTATATAAAATTAAATTAACAGTTGGATAGTAAACACCAGACAAAGTAACAGTTGCATCATAAAATGTTTCAAGAAAATAATAAAACCTTTCTACAACATGCCAAAACTGTTCTGTCAGTAGCGGTTGCCCGTCACTGGTAACAACATTCTTGGACTGCAAAAAAACTGTTAGTATATCCTTGTAAGGCAAGACGTGTCTCAACATCAAATAAGTCGAGTTCCACCGATGGTCTGCATCCGTTTGGAACTTGCGTGGACGCTTGTCCGAAGCGATGCAAAATCGCTTGAAGGTCGCAAGTCGAGGATTAGAAACATTGAGCCATGCTATGGCTTCACGGATGGAATCGAGATATACACTTACTCTCTTAAAACTGGATTTAACTATAAGATTAATAACATGGCAAGCACAACGTTGATGTAAAAGAAATGATTGAGCATAAACATTGAATAAAGGCTGCAAAATTTCCATTGCTCTGGAATTTGCAGCTGCATTATCTAGAGTTACTGCAAATATTTTATTTGTGATGCCAAAATCCTCACAAACTCTAGAAATTCGTTCAGCAATATTTTTTGCATTATGTGAAACATCAATTAATTTTAAAGTTATTACTCTTTTTTGTAGTTCCCATTCATCATTAACATAATAAGCAACTACACTAATATAGTCTTCCTTAGCCCTACCACTCCAAATATCAGATGTGATACTAATAAAAAATGTGCAAGTAGCAAATAATTATTTAATACTATCCCGGCCTTGGTTGTAAACATTCACCAAGTTCCGGGTTGTAGTTTATCTACTAACAGCTTGAAACCTAGAATTATGAGTAGCTTTAATGTAAGTCTCAAATACAGGAGACTCACCAAAGTTTAGGGGTAGATTCTGTCTAGCAATTAAACGGGTAAGGGAATCCCATGCTACCTGAGGATTATACTCCTATGAACGTACCGTACCGTCCGGATTGAGTACCAGTTACTGCTGTTTTAGCTGGTAACCTTGCTTTTTCGCACACGCCTCAGCATGCCGCCTCAAATACCCTGTTCTACCAAAAGATTTTCCAGAGAGTTTAGTCTTACAAATTTTACATTTCGCATACGTTACCTCCCTTCCATCCGCGCCGGCTTCCTTGATCTCATTAAAATGTTACCAGGTGGACGAAGTTCTTGATCTCTTCGAGCCGGTTGCCGTTGATAGGCTCCCGCTCACAGTTCTGGATCCTTCCGAAGCCGCATGTACTTCCTCCGGATGTTCTTGCGGTGTAGGAGCCGACCCGGAGTCGTCTCCTTGCGACATCGATAGATAGCTCGGGTCGAAGTCGCTCAATTGGAACGTCGGGTAGTTTGGATCCATCCTACAATATAAATAGAGAAAATTAGTAAAAAAAATAGTATGAACAAAGAAGAAAATTTAGGATTTTTTTACCTTGCAGGAGCACCGGAGGCTGCAGCTATCAGCTATGAGAATGTGGAAAAATTGTGAATTTTGGACAAAAATTTGTCTAAATCAAAAATTTAAAAGACAAGAGAGCAAAAGAGATGAGGATAGAGCACAAGAGGAGAGATTGGAAGGTTTGGATGGGCAAAAATGTGGCTGGTGGTTCTCCTATTTGTAGAAAAAATTTCACAATTTTTCGGATTTTTTTGATATTTTTTTGGATTTTTTTAGTCACCCAACGGCTAGATTCAAAATCTAGCCGTTATTTTGGACCGTTGGGACACGTGGCAATTTTTTACTGGCCAGTGCGGCCGAACAGTGCAGCAAACGGTCGTCTGGCAACGGGCAGATGTGCAACGTTTGACCTCCCTGAACACTGTAGCGACACTGTTGCTACAGTGTTCTTCAACTGTACTACACACTGTAGCCTCGACTAAACCGACGCGAGCGCTTCGGCCGGCTTGCTGCCTCAGCCTTCGCCGCCGCCTTCCTCCTGCGCGCCTCCTGCCGGCCTCAGCCTTCGCCGCCACCCTCCTCCTGCGCGCCTCCTACTGGCCTCAACTCCTTCGCCGCCCTCCTTCTGCGCGCCTCCCGCCGGCCTCGGCCTCCGCCGCCGCCCTCCTTCTGCGCGCCGCCCCGGCCTCACCTCCGCTGGCACCCTCCTCCTACACGCCTCCCGCCGGCCTCGGCCTTCGCCACCCTCCTCCTGTGCACCTCCCCGGCCTCCTCTCCGCCGCCTCCCCGTGGCCGCCCTCCGCCCGCGCGCCTTCCCGGCCTCCGCCTTGTCCCGCGCCACCGGTCCTCCCGACCGCCGACGCTTGCCGTGGCCTCATGGCGGCACGGCCTCTGCTGCCGCCCTCCGGACGGGCCGTGCCTCGTGCCGGCCCGCTACAGTGCATAGGCCGTGCCGTGCCGGCCCGCTGTGCCGCACCATCGGCCCAAACACGGCATGGCTACTCAGGCCATACCGACACGGCCATAACCAACCGTACCAGACCGGCCCAAACACGATTATTGTAGCACCATGCTATGGCACGGTCTATTTGGACATCTATAGACAGCCCTAAGCGAACGGCAGTCGGGAGACGATACGCATCCAAAAAAAAACAGGAGCAAATCTGAAACCCACCCAAAATCCTCGGGTGATGCCGAAGACAAGACGGGGCCGGAGATCGAGAGGGTCGGGACCTGGGCCGGCAAGCGACAGCGGCAAGCGATCCACCATCCAAAATCCTCCGGTGATGCCGAGTCGGGGCTGGAGATCGAGGGGGTCGGGATGTGGGCCGGCAAGCGGCGGCCGTGGCCGCAGCGGCGGCGGCGACGACGACGACGAGGGTCGGCAGCAGGAGGGGGCGACTCGCACGCCTGATTTGTCGGTGCCTTTGCCACCGCAGTCTCACCTTTCCCCGCGGCGGCCAGCGCAAGTGCAGCGCCCGAGCGTCGAGTTTGGGGCAGACAGTGGCGATTCCTCTTCGGAATTGGATACCAGGCAGCCATGGCAGCCGCCGAGCATCGAGTTTGGTACAGACAGCGGCTCCTCTTCGGATGTGGATACCAAGGGGAGGACGATGATCGCGACGGCCACAAGTTCTAGAGCCAATCTTCCACCTCCACCTTCCGCCTTTGTTCGCGCAACTAACCCGATTACATCGTCCGTGCAAGACAAGGTGAAGAAGAAGAAGAAGAAGAAGAAGGATAAGAGGAAGAGAAAGAGGAATATGACCACCATATCTTGCCGATCTCTTGATCAATCTTCATCAAAGATGCCGCCTCCACAGTTGGACATGGGCAAGAGCAGTGAGACTGTGGCGGCAGCGGCAACAAGGTCTGATACTGACTCCTCTGAGTTCAGCTCCCCAATTCGTCGCCCAAAACCTCGTTTGGTGAAAACAATCAATAGCAATGGAGGTGTGGATTACGTTTACAATTCTGATCAAGATGCTGCAGATGTCTTCCACACGGATTATCTCAAGTACACAAAAAAGCTCGTATGGATTTCTTTCACGTCCAAATTGAATGATGAATTGTTTTTTGGTTACTTTGCACCTGTACGTGGGATTTCAATGAAGATTGTTAAGCTTGGGGTTTTGGTTACTTTTCCTCATTCAGAATTCTCTTTTGTATGAAAATACTCAAAATTTATATATAGTGATATCAACCTCAAAGAAATACTGGTCCACTCAATAGCTATCATGTTTAATTTGATCACTTTTACAAGTTTTTACATTGTCTTAGTATACATACACATACTATTTCAATATTTACATTTACAGTGAATGAAAAATTGAAATTGAAGAGCTTGGCTTTATGGTTACTGTCAGTTTTCGTTGAGTTTGTTATATAATTCTAATGAATGCCTCTTTCAATCTGTGTATATATAGCTCGTCTAGAGCAGTTGCCCACGTTCAAGCAGTCCGTGTATCACCAAATATCACAGATTGGCATGATTTAGAACAGAAGAATGCGGTTCTGGATCTAGCAGAATCTGTGTTGAGCCTTTCTTCATCTCATGGTATTACTTCCCCACCTCTAGTTCATCTATGCGTATTCCACATGCCACTATATTCCTTGTTCATCTATTAATGGATGCGTATCCACATGTCACTATATTCTGGTTTCATCTATAATGTACAGATGTAAAGCAAAAAACCATTGTACTGGTTTTATCATTGAATGGGATGAAGTCCATGGATCAGCTATTCATCGTCACATCTTCTGAAATTATATGCACAAAGAATCATTGGATGATTGGAAAGATAACAATTGTCTATTCTCCTGATGCCAAGGTAAATTTGTGAACAGCCTTAATTTTTGATGTTTGCTTCGTTGCTGTTCTTTCGTGCACTGTTTCTACGAATTCATATCTGCAATTTCAGCTTTTCTTTCTAGATAGCTAGCTTAGTTTTAGCTTGCTTGTTGCCATTTCCTTAATGTTTTAATATCACCATACATTATGATTGTTCTGCTTCTCTCTTATGACAGGATAGTACGTTCCTTATGCATGTTGTCCCTATTGCCAGAAAGTCAATTTACACCTTAAGGCACATGCCCTCATCTTTTGAATGTCATTCAAATGGTTGTGAATATTTTTGAAAAAGTTTGACCATATATTATAATGTGATATATAACTCCAGAAATATGCAAGGCCAAAGTCAATCTGCACATCTAAGAATAGAAAAAAACAATAGTTTGTTGCTTTATAGACCGACTCTGACTTCAAATTTTGTGAATATTAGATGCTTTTTGCATCAAGGTTGTCAGTTTTTTTCAGTTCTTTAAAATCTATTGACATGTGAGTGAAAAGCCAATAAGGTCACATGCCCTTGAGTTTAAAGTCCAGTTCCCCCTATTGCTCTCAAATCTCAATAAGCTTAGTGTTACTTAGACAATCTATTTTCCTTTTGTTACATAGTTTTTGATATTTGAGTATTTGATTATACTATATGTGCTAAATATAGTTAATTTCTGAGAATTAGGCTAAAATGTTTGTGGTAATAAAGCTAGTTTCAACTGGTCACCACTATCCAGTATTAATGCTAGAATAATATATTTGTAGCAAGTAATAGTTTGTGGTGAACTGCAACTTAATTCATATGATGGGTCTGGGCCCACCTGTCAGGCACACATACAATACTCATTCAACTCATGCAGTTGCAAGTTGGGCCCACGTATCAGATAGACATAGGGTTTAAAATTTTAGTTTTCTGATAACACAGTCAACCAGTCAACCATTATTGTAGACTTGCAGTTCTATAAATGTTCGGCTTAAGTTACTACAAACTGATAGATTTAACTAAGTAGTTGTAATCTTGTGAAAATTTGCTCAAGTATTTGTTATAGGATGTTTGTTTGAACTTTGAAGATGCGCTAAAGAAATTTCAATTTCTTAGTAGACACCAATAGTGCCTAGCCAGTTTAGTGTGATATGAACTAGGTGGCCCATCCCCACGCACTAATGCCTGAAGATTTTTCAAACACAGCTGTGCATTCTTTAATGTGGTAGCCCATCAGCATACAAAGTTTGTATATATGCAACCACTGCTAGGTGTCCTTTGTAATTCTGCTATTTGTCCCATAGCCCCACAACCAGTTGCAACTGCTCGTATTCCCGTTAACCTTTCTTTAGGAGTTGAGCAAATGACCGTAACTCCATAAGGGTAAGTTCCGAATACCTTTGAAATTGTTTATGTTCTCTTCAGCTATAAATATTGAAGCTTTCACTGGCTACACTAAGCCATGAGCCCTTTCGCATGGCTAACATGTCTACCCATGAGGCAAAACAATTTACATTCACATCTTGGTGCATTATGTGCTAAGCTTTTTCGCGTGACTGACATGTATCAATGGGAAACAATTTCCAATCCAAGTTTTCTCTTGTAGTGACTCATCAACTGCCTATTAATTTTTAAGCTAACACTTACCGAATGTTTCACAATATTTCTTCCATGACATTCTGGTTATTGAAAGGATCTTGATGTTAGGCGTCCTGAAAAACTAGCAATAGAATTAAAACTTTAATACTGGAACTTTGATCCTTGGACCCTGTGTTGAATCCTCGAAGTGGATGGAACCAGGGACAACGCCCACAGCACAAGGATATTCAGAGATAGATAGACAACAGTAGATGAACAGGAACACATATCACAAAGATAAAGCACAAGAAGACCGGGAGAAATTTTTCCACCAAAGTTCGGATACCAACGATCCTACGTCTCCCGTTGAGGGACTCTAAAGAGCCGGATCTCTCTCGATCCCAAGCCTCACCAAGCAAGAAACATAGGAAGATGCTTTGATCTCCAAAGCAACCACCAAGGTGACACACCATTCCAAGTGACCACCAAGGTCGCAACTTGGACAACGAGCAACCACCTTTGATGAAGCAAGCTTAGTTTTCACTCAAAAGTTACCCCTTTTTCTTTCAAAGGCGGAGTAGAATCCTTGACAAACGATCCTGGGCGGTGCCTAGCCAGCTAGGAGGAAGACCTCCAAGAGTAATAAGCCAAAGACGAATCCTGGTGCCAATCACCAATGCTCACAAGAACCCTAGCCTCACAGGCTCTCTAAATCTCAATTGTCCAACCCCATCTTACAAGATGCTCTAGATACAAGGTGGAGAGTGTAGAAAACAGAGTTAAATACTTGCACCCACACAAAACTGCCGTTACTCACAGATCTGAACATCGGAGGTTCCGATCGAGGACAAATAGAACTTCTGATCAACACTTGGAACTCTTAGGAAAGATGGATCGGAAACCTCCAATCACAATGATCTGAACCTCCGATCAGCCCTCTCCGCTAGGCCGAAAACCTTGATCGGAACTTTCAATCTCAACCATCGGAACTTTTGATGCCTGACAGAGAGTGCTGATCAGAACTTCCGGTCACAACCATTGGAATTCCGATCAACACTTAGGAACTAGGACCATTTTTTCCCATGTGCGTGCAGTGTTTGTGTCTCTCTCTGAGGATCAAAGGAACCTCTAGAGCACTTGGACACAAACAACAGGCCCTTGCATGAGCCCTCTTAGTAGTGCGGCTTTCTTATGACTCAAATTGAAAAGCAACATTAAATTAAATCTCCTCGAGTCATCTAACCGCTTTTCTTCTTTTGTAGAGGTCGCCATGCATCAATTAGATCACCATAGGGACTAAACCTACGCTTATCCTCAATAAGATCATTTGTACCCCAAATTGTCTTGTCATCGATGATCCAAAAACCCACTAGGGTCTAGATGCACTTTCAGTTATGAACTTGCTTAGTTTTCTTCAACATTTTGTGATGTTTTTTATCTATACTTTGATGTTGATTGTGTGAGGTTATTTCTTGTTTGTTGTTTATTTTCATCTTTTTATGAAGACTTTTAATTTATTTTATTTTATATGCTTATATAGTCTAATCTTTGTCAATGTTGCTTAGATGTCTAATCTTGCAATACTGTTTACTTCCAATCATGTCTTTTCCATTTCAGGTGATTGTGCACCTATGGGATGGGACCACTTCTGAGGTGCAAGTTGCTATACTCAACAGGCATTATGAGATTGCATTTTCGGAGTCAATGGAGGGTTGACCTACGAGTTGCACCATTAGATCCTAGTTTCAAATTTGATACTGAGCTTGTGTGTTAGCCAGGACAAGGATCTTGAGTTGATTTGTAGGCGCACAACAATAAGAGCATTGGATCCTTGTGAGCACAAAGAAATCATTATTTATTTTATCAATGCTTTAAGTGTGAGGTATTCTAAATTTGATTCTCTATTTCAGTTATTGCAATACAAGTTTGCTTGTTGCACTTCACTCCTATTCTTCGAGCAGGTTGTAGTGGAGGGCATGGCTAACTTGAATGGGAGTATTGTGGGAATGGTATATTGCTCTACCCAATATTGCTTTCTTCCTGGCGTTCTTATTCTCAAGTGCTTCAAATTGTGGAAAAAATTCAGACTTTACTCTCTCTTGTCCTCAAGTGCATTATATTTTTGATTCTTAACATTTCCTGTAGTTTATAAATTCCAACTGAGTAATTAGCAGAAAACTGTCTTAAAAGATCATTTGCTCAATTTTTGTACTTATTCCTATAATAAATAGAGTACAATCTAAATAGTTTTGCAAAGTTTCTTTCTTTTAGTTATTATCAATTGATCAATTGATAGTGGTTTAATTTGAAAAATTTGCAACAAATATGAAGGTTTTTTATGCTCCTTTTAAACTTTCGTATACGATCGTTGATTGGAGATATAGATATATATATACACACTATATTACTTTGAATTTAATAATGCCATCATTTTTTGTATAGGAAACTTGCTCGACCTCATCTTGGTTTAAAGCTAAGGACAGTGGGCTTTTTGGACATTTCACATTTAGACAATCTGTCTCGTATTTATGGAGTTAGATCTGGTTTGATTGTAGCAAAGGTATATCTTTTTTTTTTCATTTTTTTATGGTAAATTTCCCATCTTCTAGGTAGCGCTATACTTCTTACACTTCTTTTTTTATATAAGTACTAGGTGAATGCCCATGCTTTCTTACGTATAAAAGAAAATATATTATAATATTGCCTAAAATAATTAAAATTATATTTTTCATGAAATGTGTTACACATCTTTTTTCTATAGGGAATATTTACCTTAATTTGATTTTATATGTGGCTATCCATTTAGATTTGATTGTCTCTTAATATTAAGAAGTTCAAGGGATAATTTATAAAATTTACAATGGAGTAAGTGGGGTGGCAGATTTACGACCACCACCATTACCTTCTTTAAAGGAGTATAGATACAAGACTACACTTTCAATTATTTGGATCATTTTATTGGCTGGCCAACCACTGTCTTACAAGCCTGTGCTTTTTGTCCCATTTGATTTGTATAGGCTTGTGAGACCAACAAGTGGGGCCAATCTGTCCAATATATGACTTCTCAAGTGCAGTTATGTTAAATTTAGGCAAATAAAGGTGTGATCATCTTAACTTGGTGCTTAAAAATGTGGATTTGCGATATTGTTGTCATAGGTAGTGTGGTTTCTGAAATTAACTCTTTTATCGTAAATAAATGGTTACAATACTTTTAACTTAACTGTAGGTGTCCGTTGGTTCTCCTGCCGAGAGAAATGGTATTAGAGTTGGTGACATCATTTTTCAAGTGTCACAAGAATCTATTTCTACCATAACTGAGGTAAAAATACATGATCTTTAATAGTACAAGATTGTGTGGACTGTTTTTTCATGACTGAGCTAGCTGTTTTCTTTTCAGCTTGAAGATATATTGCTAGATATTTGTGAGAAACATTTTGAGAAGGGATCTGATGTGAACTCAAAAGTAGATGTTGAGGTAAGCTTTCGTTGAAATTCTGTGCTGTGGTTTTCTATTACAATTTGATTTGTTTTTGGCGCATATCTTATCGTATAAAATTTTTAACTCTATTGCCATAATAATGATAAAAACCTACCATTGTCATTTCGCATTTCACGAAACTATACCTTTAACAAGGTGATAATAAAAAACATACAGCTTTTAGCCTCACACCTCCCTCTTTCCGAGAGGCTAACAGGTGATCCCGCTCTGTAAGTAAATATTTGATAAATATTTTCCCCATAGTTGTAGTTTTGTGAAATGTGAAACAAAAGTTGCATTTTCATATACCATAACTTGCAAGTCCTGTTCCATCTCTTAGGAAAAGACGTCTTTGGTTCACCATTTCAATCTTTTAACACTAGAACATTGTTTGATCACACCTAACAGGAGCAGAAACTGATCCTGCAGCCACAGTACAGTTCTAATATAACAAAAGAGATAAGAATGACCAAGGCAACATCAAGTTAGCAAAATTCAAAGTAGCTTCCCCTTATTCATCGGTTATAGCCATTCTGATCAATGTCTAGTGGTTCCAGTCTCTATCTTTTGCCCATGGTCATCTTTGCACATACAACACCATTGCCTCATCGTTATCCGCATGTTTCCCCAAACAACCTACATACTTGTCCATGCAACTTAATTGAGACGCAAATCATCATGCACTTTTCAATTGGACCAAAAATCCCCAGACCAACAAGATATCTTTATTCTTTGCCCAATTTACCATCTGCCAGCATATTCAGTCCCATAAGCCCCCATCGATCAATTCAATCATTAAAAGGATTAACCTATTTCCTTGTTATGTTATGACAACCTTTTGTTAGTACTATTCCTCGCCAAATTACAATAAAGTAGGGATGCTAATCTATCATCATGTCATGAAATCCATCAATAAACTCCTGTCTGTATTCCTCATAAGCAGTGCCATAAACAATCACAAGTTCCAAAGGAAACCATCAATTTTGTTCCTAGCTAGAACAGAAACATGATATTTTTAACTCTTGACTGAAATAGTGTCAAACATGTCTTTGTTTACTCCTACCAGAATACCACCAGCAGTGCCCCTGGCGGGTGGACAGTGCCATTTAAAATTTTAATTCTGAGCCAAACTATTGAAATATGAATCAGTAAAACTCTCTTTGTTGGTTTCAGATAACCCAAAAAATCAGGATCCATTTCTTCAGTACATCAATGACACGTTTTGTTTTGATGAGGTCATTTAGAGCCCTAACATTCCACATGACCCTTCATGTTTATCAATTGTTCTATTGTTTCTCGTCCTTCTACTCTTGTTGTCCAACCCTTTTCTGGAGAGTTAGGGGAAACAGATACTTTCCACCCCACAGAGTTATTTTATCCAAACCATCAATATTTGGGGTAGATAGCTCATCCATCAGTTGATTATCTTCCTCAATATTCAAATCACGAGGCAAAAAGACTTCAGGATGGTTATCAGCAAACAAATGCATTCGTTCCTCCTCTACACTTCTATGATAATGTTTTTTATTGTACTAGTTTTGATGTACCTAATTCCAAACCAGAAATGATAACTATTTCTTGTGGGGCATTAGTATCCATGAGTGAAAAAGAGTTAGAAAGATTTCATTCATACCCTGGACCTTTTTTAAGACCCTGGGCCTTTGTAAGGTTCTGCCATCGTTTTTAATTCTTCCACTGTTTCTGGCGCTCATTGTTGTGGATCTGCTCACTATTGATTTTGCTGTCTGTGCTTCATGTGCACAATATGGGGCTGAGGTATGAAAACCAAGGTCACTAGCAATCCCTGAGCAAAACCCTCTTATCAGTTTTTCTGCAATGTTATTTATCCTCAATTTCTCAATTAATCCTTTTGTCTTGCTTGATTCATTGCAACTCTTCACTATCTTGCATATCTATATTCGATCTTGAATTGGTTCCTGAATTGCTATTGCATCACCCTCCTCTTCCGATTATCATTTCCGTTTTCCTCAACAACTGGGACCCTATTACTGCTCACTTTCAGATTGGGGGCGAAAACCAAGTTGTAAAGTTTAGTAGCAGCATGCTGATCCATCTTAACTTTATTAGCAGAGCTTGCCCCTCCATTATCTTTTGTCATCTAACGTGTGAATCCTTTTCTTTCTTCTTTGAGATGCATTATCATTTCCACTTCCATTATTCCCCTCAGTATCCATACTTTGCTATCATCTTTGGCATCCCCACTTTCATCTAGGTCATCTGAATCATCATCTTCTCCATCATCTTGTTTAACTACAGTAATCCTACTCTCGTCCTGCTCCACATTGCAGTTGATCGGGTTAAGAAGTTTTCCATTGCCATAACCTGTTCCGTGGGAACCTTATCAGAATCTTTGCAACCAATTTTAACTCTCACTATCTCATAGGAACTTGAAAAGATACCAGACCAATCAATTTGCAGCAGCACATCTAAAGATGAGGCAATCTGTTACTTTCCATATACACCACTTTGGAGGAATTCCTCTAATCTGAATCCAAACATCTTACAGCTCACCTTAAGGACCCAGAGTGCCTTCCTCGACTGTCATCTCAATTTTTACCCTAGGCTTCTTCCTATCAAACACAGAAAGTCTAGCTAAAAATGTCATATTCTCAGTTGGTGGGAACCTAACTGAAAAATTGTCCTTCATCTAACTGTCTCACTTGCTAGGGCCAATCCTCATCAAAGATATCTGAAAAATTCTGTTGTACCTCGGGCATGGAGACCTCACCAATTGAATAGTGATCACAACACAATTGTTAAAATTCAACCACTAATGTTGGCCTAAATTCTGGAACAACAGCATGGAACAAACCCAAACCCTGCTTGCACTGCCCACATATTGATGTGAGAGTGGCTTCTTCCATTCAACGCATGTATCCATTTGATGACCAGTGTGATCACACATGAAATATATATAGTTCTTACACAATTCTCCACAAAATGACCTAGCTCACCACAATTGTCGTGAACCACCTGCCTCACCACAATTGTAGCAAACCATCTTAAGATATTTGGATTGGTGTTGTTGGTTATTGGGCTCACCTCTTTTGTTCCCTTTCTGCTGATGTGGACTTTGGTTCAGCTGATTTGAACACCCCACCCCAACATTCTGATTTGCCGCTTTCCTGGACTATGATTTCCATGATTTGGCATCTTCTGTTGATTTGCTCAAGTCAGACTGATATTTTAAACTAAAACATAGTATAATACGATATTGTACTTTTAATACATATTCCATAAGCCTGTAATCATATTAGATAGCCACAAGTATAAGTGTTCATGGATGTCCCCATTATTTCTATCAACAAATTTATTTTGCCTTTACAGCTTGGTGTTTACAACTTACGCAAGCGTACCAGGAGGACTGTCACTTTGTCCGTGGAACTATCAGATGGCATGGAGGTCATTGACCAAGGTAACAAAATTTTGCCTTGTTACATCTTGTTTGGATCCTGTTATTGGTCATCACATTTCTAGTCAAATGTTTTTGCCATTCATGTTTACTAATATTTTGCAGGCCTGTGGGATGAGTAGGACTTCAAATTGCTCCCTGATGTGGCGAGATGCCCTTGCATGCTCCGATTCCACATTTTAACCCATGCATCTTATTCTCTTTACTCAACGTGGCACTCTACTAGACATAAACCTTTATTTCTGTTCTCCCTACCACTTTGCACATTGAAAATTGTGTCAAAATTCCGGACGACAAGTAATATAAACTAAGCTAGCGACATATTTTTGTGGTGTCAAAGATTGAATATGTTCGTTGTCGGAAAAAAATGCCTAGCTACTTCAAACCAAAATTTTAGGAATTCATGACTTGGATATTAAGAACATAGCTTTACTAAGTAAGTTGCTATTCAATTTGCTCACCACAGATGGTGTCTGGCAACAATTGATACGCAATAAGTATTTGGGTGACAAGTCCCTTTCACATGCTCAATGGAAGGCTGAGGATTCTCATTTTTGGTTTAGTCTTATGAAGATAAAACGAGATTTCCTCTTTTTTGGATTCTTCGTAATAAAAAAGGGCTCCCAAATTAGATTTCGGGAAGACAAATGGTTAGATAATACAACCTTAAGGGACCAGTATCCTTATCTTTATAATATTGTTATACACAAGCAAGTTATAGTCTTAGAAGTTTTCCAAACTAATCCTCTAAACTTTTCATTAAGAAGAGATATAATAGGATCAAAATTAGTGGCAGAAATAATTTATTGACTCGCATCGCTAATATACAACTAAGTCATGAGCAAGATAAATTTTGTTGAAATTTGACCCCAAATAGGGTGTTCTCTGTGAAATCTACACATTGATGTGCCAAATTTGAATAAGTGTCTTTGGAAACTAAAAATGCCTTTGAAAATCAAGATTTTTTGTCAGTATTTGCGCTATGAAGTGATATTGACGAAAGATACCTTAGCCAAAAGAAACCGGCAAGGCAGTAAAAAAATTGTTGTTTTTGTCACAAAGAGGAGACAATTAGATATTTATTCTATGAATGCTACTTCACTCGTTTGGTCCATCATCAAGTAGCGCTAGGACTTCCTCCATTGTGTAGTGCATATGTTTGGGGGTTGGTTGGGTATAATTCATAACACTATGAAAGCACATCTCCGATTAGGAGCAACCACTACTTGTTGGTCCTTTTGGTTATGTAGGAATTGTGTGGTTTTTTTATTAAAAAAAGTTAATTCTCTCTTTTGCAGGTTATTTTTTTTACTTATATTGGCTCCATACATGAGTTATTCTCTAGAAACTTGGTTCGCAGAACCTTGTAGTTTGCGGCTTGTCAACATTTGGAGAATATGGTTGGCAGTGTTTTACCTAGGAACGTGGTGGCGATCTAGTATTAGGATTGGTGGTACTTGTTACTTCCTTTAATACGCCACTTTTTCATAATGTGTGTTTGGGTGTATGTGTAACATCCTGAAAAATTCGAAATAAGAAACGAAAAATGCGAACCAACAAAACTTTTGCGAAAAGCTGCATCATGCTGGTTATTCTTGAGTTTATTTTATTGTTCCTGCCAATGCCTGAAGCTGTCTTGCGTAAATACCAACCCTAGGGCAAATATTAAAAAACAATTAGTACAAATACCTAGGACTCTATTTGCTTTCCTTTTTTTTCTTTTCTTCTCCCCTAACCTAAACCAATTAAAAGGAAAAGAATTAGAGCAAACCACCTCGGGTTGGGCCTAATTCTCTTCCTCCCCGGCCCAAAACAGTAGCCGAGGCCCAGCTGGAGCAGCCCCCGTAGCCGTCCGCTAGCTTGCCCCTGCACGTGAGCCCGCCTGGTAACACTCCCGTGGGCCCTACTCGTCAGTCTCTGCCTCACCCCGACGGGTGCCCGCTCGGGGCCAACCGCGCGGTCGTCTCCCCGATCTGCCGCGCCCCCGCCCGAGCCGCGCCGCGCCGAGCGCAGCCCCGTGCCGTGCCAACGGGAAGACCCGCCCGAGAAGTCTAGTCACCGACGACGCCCACGCCGCTACCCCCCTGCCTGCCCCATCTCGTCGGTGCACGGCGCCCTGCCATGACGACGGTCGTGCCGTCTCATCGCTCGGCAGCTCCCCTACACCGGCCGCGGCTCAGTGCCCGTTCTCGGTCGCCGTCGGCGATTATGGCGACGGAACCAGACCGGCCACGCTCCCTTGCACCTAGCCTACCCCGACACCCACGCCCAAATCGTACCCACTGATGCCGTCGCGTCCCCATCCCCTCGCTCACGCGCACGCACACGCACCACCCCATTAAGGTGGACGAGCACGCCGAGCCGCGCCAGAGCCGGAGTGAGTCGCGCCATGAGGACCTAGAATGGACCGGGGGATCGTCAACTACCTCCGCCCTCACGCGCCGCCTGCCAAACACCACCAACCCGTCCTCGCCTTGCCATCCCGTCCTCCCGCCACCGCTGTGCCTAACGGTTCCGCCGCCCAAGCTTATAAAGCCCCGAGCAGCTGCGTCGCCAAATTTCGGCTCGGAACATCCCCCGCCTCGGCCCCCAGGCTCCCTCGCCACAATCCCGCATCACCGCCCAAGCGGAGCTCGCCGCTCCGAGCTCGGGACGGACCGCCGCCACTCGCGCCTCCACCCCTCCGTCCCACCCGAGCCCAGCGACGCGACGACCGCAGCTGCACAAGGGAGGAGACGACCGCTGGAGCCAGGAGCCGACGACCCTGCCACCACGGCCAGGACGAACCACAAGCTCGCCGTCATCCCGCCCGAATCGGACCTCGCCGCCGTGCTCTGTTCGTCACCGCCTCGATGACAAACCGGACCGTGCCGCTTCCCGGCTGCCGCAAGGTGAGCACACTCGCCAGCCGCCTCCCACCTGTCCGTAGTACCGTCGCCGGTCGGACCTACGCCCGATTGCGCCACCTCCGATCGATCTTTCGTGCCACAGCGCGCCGCCGCTAGGGCTCTAACCGCTGCCCCGCCGTAGGGAATCGAGGTCCCGAACCTCGCCGCCGGTAAGGACCAAGACCCCGTGGGTCGGCAAGCCCGTCCGGGCCCTTGCCGAATCGCCACAACCGCCGGCGCGCGCGCCTGGCGCTTGGACTCGCGTCCTGTGTGAGGAATAAGATGACTGGGCACCCCTCGGCCTCTGACCGGTGGACCCCGCCCCAAAAACTAATGACGGGATTAGAGTAAACCACCCTATTAATCCTTAGACCGACATGTGGGCCCTCATCAATAACGAACGCTAATTAAAATCAAATTAAAACTCTGTATCACTGACATCTCGACCCCACACGCGTAGAGAAAATTAAAACCCCCATCCCGTGCCACTGGCCGGTGGGCCCTAGGTCCCCGTGTCAGCCGGGGTGACCTAGCCGACCGGGCCTCGGTCCCACCTGTCACTGGCAGGCCGACCCGTGGAAGAACCCCTCTCTCCCACCCCGGGGCCCGCCTGTCAATGGGTGGTCGGATTATGTGAAGGAAAATAATTCAAGGGAGTAAAAAGAAAAGAAATCCAACAGTGCGCTTTTCCATTTATTTGATTTAATTCAAATTTGGATCTTCTAAAGCCCATAACTTCCTCATTTTAAGTCCAAATCGAGTGAAACTTTCACCAAAATTCATTTAAAATTAATACCTATCCAATAGAACTGGTTTGGTATTTTTCCCATTTTTATTTTTATTTATTCTTTATTATTTTATATCTCCACTTAGGGACTTAATAGTTACCGCATCCGAATATGGTATATTTGCGACGATGAAACCCCTGACGCGGAGGAGGACATCACTATAACTGAAAAACCAGGCCATGAGAGGCTTCATGTGTTGGGGCTAGGTTCATGTGTTGGGCAGAATCACAAATTATGGGTAAAGCGTATATGCATTGTAGTGTGAGTAGAACCAAACTATTCGAATAGCCGTGCTCGCGGTTAAAAAAGCATCTGGACTTGTACTGGTCTTGACTAGACTTGAAATTTTTCCTAAAATCTGAGTGGGTAAGAGACGAATGGAAATGGGCATTTGTTGGAATATGGTAACATGGTTGGGACATGGATGATTAGTCTAGTACGGGGGTAAACCGAACTAGTGAGGACTGGCAAGATGGACCCAGCCCTCGTCACGGGATATACCACTTAAATCTTAAACAACGTGGTTTGATAAAATGGCTTGTTCATAGGCTTGTGAAATATATTACGAAAATTGGCTTTGTGCAAATTACCTCGGCCTCCCTTGAATCCCAGGTGCATTAAATCATATTATAGTGGTCGCTTGCGAGTACTCTATGTACTCATCATTGCTCAATCCTATTTTTTTTTTTAGAAATAGACGCTGAGGAAGAACCGTCCAAGACCTGTTAGGAGGGTGAGGAACCAAAGGAGGCGCCATAGGATGCAGGTCGCTAGTCAAGTCCCTGTGAACGAACGCAGGACTACCGCCACTTAAGTTTTCGCTGTCATATCTTGTCTTTCATTAGATTACCCCAAGTTGGATGGTTATGTATCCTTGGGGCCCTACATGGGTACTCCCCTTTTGTAAACACTAAGCAAGTGCAAGACTCCATTCCGTTGTATGTAATGATACCAGTTGTGTTATGCATGCACCGAACTATTAATTTAGGGATTTGGCACACAAAGCATGAGAGGTTCCTGATCTTACAAACCAGGGGCCGACAGACCTGGTATTATAGCCGACTTGACTGTAGGACTTACCAATGGCGCCACAGAGCGAGCCAGCCAGCGAGTCCCTCTGCCACGACCACCTAGCAAGTTTCTCAGACACTGCCAACCTGGGCCCACCAGAGAGAGCGAGCCAACCAGCGAGTCTCTCCTCTGCCACGACCACCTGCTGCCCTTCGCTTCTTCTCCCGCTCTCCGCCTCCCTCCCGCGGTCCCACCCCCACCCCGTTCCCCGCCGCCTTCACAGCTCGACTCGCCCCGCGCTAGGTTAGGGTTTCTCCCACCCAACCGGCCGGAGGTTTCAAGGTGAGCCCCCTCTGTATACGATGTGCTGATTGATTTTCCATGGTTTGTGCGTGGTTTTGCTGGTGCATTCGTGGTTGATTTGGTCGTGGAGTGGAGTGGAGGTCTCATTGTTGCGTGGTTAGAGCCAATTACCGAGTTCTTGCTGCCCTGAGAGGCCAAATGGGGGCACTTTTATGGTGCCCGTCTCGCTCAGGTGCTACCTGGCGCAAATGCCGCCGTACGCCGCGATCGGGCGCGTTCGACGGCGCGCACGTCATGCTGGCGCGCTTGGTCGCGTCCTCCGCCGCGCGCGGCGGTGGTCGCGTTCGACGGCGCGCACGTCTACTCCTTACGCGGAGCTCTTCGCGCGACCGCGTCGCGTCCGCCGCGGCAGTCGGGCGCCCGCCCGGCGCCCGGCGCTGGGCTGGAGCCGCAGTTCGAGCCCTGCCCTGCCTAGCTCGCGTCGTCCCTCCGCGACTTATGGTGCCGCCGCCAGTGGGACCTCACGTTCTCCATCGTGCTCCACCCGTTTGCATGTACCGCCCCCGCCGCGTGCGCGCGAGCCTTGGCGCCGCGCCTGGCGTGGCCGCTGCCTTTCTCGTGTCGTGCCGGGCTAATGTAACTCCATACAGACTCTCAATTTCCTCTCGATTTCGTTTTTGTGGCATTTTTGTGCGTATTCAAGGGCTCATTGAGGAAGGTAGATGACGGGTTCTCTATGGCAACGAGGGGCGTTGGGCATTTCATCGAGCAGTTGGTCGACGCCGGTATTGTCGGGCTTTGTCTCTATATGGATGATGGAGCCCAGAGACAAGGCTGACAGCGGCTACATTGCAGTAGTAGGAACAGCGGCTACATTGCAGTCTGATATGGTCTTTCAGTTCTCTCCCAAGTTTTTGAATAACCAAATAAAATACTTTGAAGCCATGGACCTGCCCCTCCATTTGTGTATAATGTTGCAGTTTTATTGCACCCTTATTTCTTGCATTTGTTGTTATATTTAGAAAAGATAATTATGGTGATTGGTGCTTTCATTTTGTGTTGGTATTTATTAGTAATCAGGAGATGGGTATATATTTGCCATTAGATAAACTATGTAAAAATTCAATGGGCATACCTTCAGCTCTTGCTACCTATGGCCAAGATCTTTCTCTATTGCTACTAGTGATTAAAACCTTTTTTGCTGTCTTATGTAGATGGCAGAGACACGTGTACCAAATATGTTCTCCAATTTTCGACATCAGTTCGTGTGCAAAAAGAGCATGGATTCTGTGTTTTTTGTCAAGGTATCTCCTGAATCGTCTTCTCGTACCCATGTAATTGATCATTTGATGAAGACATGGAACATAAGTAAGGAGCAAGCTGAAGAAATGATTAAGGACCCCTTTACCGCTAGTGGTTTTGTGGTTTCAGAGAGTGAGACTACATATTCTATTTTGACATGTGCCCATATTTTTGAGGAGTTCTACTCGGCTGAAGTCGGAATCAAGCTAGAGCAATTGAATTCATGGTTTCAAGTGTTAGTGATATGCCAACACTTTGAAAGCCATATGATCGCTACTTTTCCAAATCTTTATGCTCATCCAAACCATGATCCAAGATTTTATACGCCAGCCACTGTCGTGAAGTTTGATCAGAAGAAGGATTTGATGCTACTTAACATAGCCAAAAGTAAACTCTATGCCGATCGCTTCTTGAACCGGTGTGAAATGCCACACAGGGCCCTTCGTATAACAGCAAGCTTACCCAACAATCCAGATGACGTGTTGATGGTGTCTTGGCCACCGGGTAGAAAAGATTCTGTGAGTATTGGTCATATGGTTTCTCATGCTAGGACTTATCCTCAGATGACACGTGATCTGTCAAAAGGATATGATATGAACCTGTTTGAGCTAAACATAGCTGGGGGTAAGGGGAGCTCGGGCGCGCCGGTGTTGAATAGTCATGGGCATTACATTGGACTATTCCATGCTCGTTCTGAGGATATGGGATATGCTGTATCGGCTGATGACATTTTTCGATTCTGCTTCGGCTTTATCTGAGGTAATATGAACTTGGTGTTATGTATCTCTTTTTGTCGCACTTGGTGCTAATGTGTGATTCTAAGAGCTAGATGCTGTGGCTCATCCTATTTGTTTTCTTTTTTGAGAAAATTGCTTTAATGATGTCCAAGTTTGCATGTGCAGTCATTCAAAATGTCAAAGTAGTACTGAGTAGTCAACCACTCTACAGCCTATACATTATTGTCATTGGTTTACTAGTTGCATCTTGTAGAAACTGAACTTGTAGCAATAGAAAATGGTTCACTGTCCAAGGTTAACAATAGAGCCTCTTGCAAGTACAGGAAACTGAACCTCCGTTGAGATTACATACTGCCATATGTTTTGATATTAAGTAATCAACAATACTATCGCCCCTGAGATTGAAAAAATATTGGCTAATGAAGCTCTATTGGAGTACTACACTGTTGACATTTAACTAGTGCATGTCCAAATTATTACATACTAACTATTACTACAAAAGGTAAAATTTGTACATATAGACTTTGTTTGGAACAATTGTACATTATAAGGTTTCCTGCAAAAAAGGAAAAGTTGTGCATGGTTATCCTTTAATTCATCTTAGGATTCTATAGTAAAGATTCTTTTGTGTGAAGTAGTTCAGGTCAAATGAATAATTCTAGTATGTTTCTCTATAGAGGCAGCGTATTCATGTATATATGGCAACAGCCCACGTTGTGGGAATACAACTCGGTTTACAATCCAAGTCCGGTAGAGATAATCCTCTATTCCAATCTACACAATGTTAGACTAGAACTAGGACTCTATGCCGGTTACTTGTCATATAAGAATATGTCTCAAACTCTGACATGGGGCATTTGTATTTTGTCTTCTAAGGTCTGTAACATGTCAGTACTGAGTTAAACTTGTTCTTCATTTCTTTGCAGGAGTTTAGGCCAAAAGTCTTAGGAGGTTAAACTTGGCTTCAGTCTTTTGCAGACCCAAGAAACGGATCAAAGGATGCCAGGGCACCAGTTAATGTTAATCTAGCTTCTTTACATGCTGTTGGCTTGTGCGAAGAAAACTGCTACATTATCGTTTTGGAAACCGTGAAACTGCTACATTACGTACCCCTGCTTGTTGCAATCTGACTCTAGGATGCTGTAAACTTTACTGGGCAGCGGCAGGGCTTCAGCCTTCAGGTCTGCTGGAGTCGCGGCTTGTGAGCAGGATTAATTCAATTATCTAGTTAATACTACTGAACAATTTTTTTATCTCATGGTATAATTATGTCTTCTGCTAAGACATTGCCAAGCAACATAATCCCGTTGAAGGCTTGCCGCAGCTAAAAAGCGTGCCTGTGAAAAGACATGGCGATATTTCATTTTTAACGTTTAGAATACACTGACGAGCCATGAGTGATTTACAATTTTTACTAGAAAAAATGGCCGTGCTTTGGAACGGTTGAAGACAGCTTTAGTTATACATACTTGAAAGAAACACGCGCTACGCTGCGTGCGATCTTAAAGCACAGCCACACAGGAATCTGCATTATAACAAATGTTGTTTGCACTTAAAACAAAGAGCTGGACATAATGAAATCATCTTTCACCATCTACGTAGAACATGGGCAACCATGCTTTTCTTTGTTGCTACCATCCAAGCATGTTCTGTAGTATGACCAATTTGTTAAAAAAAAAAACAAATACGCTGTAAGTTGCATCTTTGAGGTACAGAGACTTCTACTTAGCTCAACAATCAAAATATGGTGCAGATTTATTTTGCTTCCCCCCAAAGACAAAGATATCACCATTATATCTGAACATGTCCATCCGTCCTCGATGATGTAAAAGCCCTGTTTGTGATGGAGGATTTTCAAAGGAAAATCAAAGGAATAGAAAACCATGGTTTTTCTTTCCTATAGATGTATTTGGAATGGAGGAAAGGCCTAGAATTCCTTTGGAAATCTTTCCTACATTTCTCTATTATATTACTACTTTAGTCCAAATCAAAGGAAATGAAAAATGAGGTCTAAGATATGCAAAATTTTCCCTGGGAAGTGAGAGCAACGATGAGGTGAGCTTGAACCATAAAAAGGAATTTATGACCTTGTTAGTTTAAGCAAACAAGAATCTTTTTTAAATTTCCTGCGTTCCAAACACCTATTCATATAAAGTTTTCTGTGTTTTTTAATCCTCTGTTTTATATGTGTATTCCTATATTTTCTTTTCCTGGACTTTTATTCCTCTGTTTCATTTTCCCCCAATCCAAACTTTAGTCAGTATAACACATTAGTAACACTGGCCAGTATAATTTGAGAATTGAGCTTTATTTGACGTAATTGTTTTTTCACTAAAAAAATTGGTAGCTACGGCCAGGAAGATTCAAGCACCAGCCTGCAGGTGCTAGAGATGTACTGCACACCTGCTGATTCTGAACACCATCTACAATAAAATGGAGCAATCCGTGAAAATTGGTCAAGGAAGTTTTTGCAATAAAAGTAAATATGCGTACAGTAGAAAGATCAGATAGGGATGCACGATTAACTCAGAAAGCTAAAATTATGTGCCTGTCAAGTGAGGAGAAATGGCGTTTCTGTATGTTGGCACAAAACAAAATGAGTTAACTAAAATAATTTCATTTATATCACAAAGACTGAACAAAACAGAGTTGAACTATAACAATTAACCAGTGGAAACTTATTGGTAGAAAAATAACAGATTGTGTATTTAGTAAAATATGGCAAACTACCGCACGGTTCAATATCGAAAGGAAATCATTCCACAACTAAGTGGTCGTGCAATCCAAGAAATACCATATAGGATCTCCATCATCATAGTTTGTGTTTGGTTCTCACTAAGATAACTGACAAACGTCATTTAAGGATTTTTCATGACCTGAACATAGCGGGCTGCCCCTCTCAACAGGAGTAGGAATTTTGCTCTACAAAAAGATAGTTGTTCTATCAAGATTGTACCAGGATCTTCCACCTCACTTGTCTCCGGATCAAGAACAACTAAGATATAAATCGGAAATCATGGATGTCGTAGACGAAAGAACAATTTTTATGAACTCCAAAATGTAAGAACTAAATTTGCTATAACAGCTTTCGTAAAGAAGTAGGAAGTTATAGTGTGGCATTGCAGTACTTAGTAGGTTAACATGATCATATATGTTATTATCATGTATACAACGTGAAGAACATGGAGTCAATGACAACGGTTCGTATTGGTGGTGCATGCACTTATGTGTAATCAGGTAAAACTAATGTATATAGATAACCCATCACATAAATAATGAAGAAGCACATGTAGAGTTTCTCATAGGATTTTTTTAAAAACAAAACCGAAAATAACTTACCTACAGATATGTTGCACAACCTTTCATGTAGGTCTGAACTTATCCGACAAATCATTCATGAATATGCTTTGTACTTATATCTTGACCATGTAAATTGGAAGGCCCACAAACTATAATTGGCTGTACTTCCTGACACGTTGAGACAGAGCATATATTTGACACCATGATGAATCAGGCCTAGAGCATTTTCCTGAAATAGAATGGGACCTTACACTGGAAGTCTGGATACCTCAACAGAATTGAAATGCAAGCACCAGTAATTGCTCCAGGGCAGATGACATGTTGATTTTCCAAAATCAGGGTCATCCAATAAATTGTCACTGATATAAATACTGCATGATTGCAATATTCAGCAAATTAAGAATATGAGGAACCAAAACTTTGTTGGTAGGAAAAATTGATATGGTAAAATAAAGCAAATATGCAAGTACTGGACTGAGGAGCTAATATGTAGAAATGTCACTTACAAAGAATGGCAATATTTGTACATACTACATAGGGTGAAAACCGTTTACAAGTTGACACCTCGAGTTATAGTTGGACTGCAATACAACATAGTTCATATCACTCCTCGCAAAAAATAGCAATAGCAATACCAACAATAAAAAACAGAGTTGAGGTCGCAATAACCTCTGTTCTTTAGCTTACAAAGTTTGAGGAACTGTCTGCAACTTTGCAGTTTTCCACATTCACTAATTAGGCCTTTTGAGACTCAAAAAGGTTATCTAGATCCGAATTGCACGCTTCCGGAAAACAAGAACACATCACTGAAATTAAGATGAAGCATGAAAAAAATACCTTGTAAATTGGAAGATAATATGATCTGAATAAGAATACACAATGCAGGCTGTGGGATTTGAATAGGTACCCAAAACGGCATGACAAACTTTGATGAGAAATTCAGTAAATTCGCCCTTTCTCATCTTTTCCTCAAGTTCCTCTCTTGTTCTCTACCTCTCACTTCAATTCCATAGGGCTGGCAGTAGCACGATGGGGTCACCCTCCTTGCTCCTGCTGCTGTCAATGGCTTCAGCCTAATGATACCTCGCTGGATCGTAGAGCACAAACCAAAGAGGACGGTGAATATCTTGCATGCCTCAATGTATAGTGATGTGGGAGACGTGGCAGTGCTTTTTCCCATCTAATCAGCATAGTTCTACCTTTTGCTCTTAAATGGTGATGACTTTTGCACCATCATTGGATTTGCTTTTATACTTGAGCTTAGAAAATTATGGTGCAGGCATACAACGTAGAAGTAGCAAGCTCGAGAAAAGCTCGAGGCTCGAACGAGCCGAGCTCGAACACAGCTATAAGCTCGCGTGAACTCAGGCTCGGCTCGAGCTGACTCGAGTCTACACCGAGCTCGAGCCTAGATGGGGAGGCTCGCTCGTTGACAGCCCTAACCCTAAGCGAACGGCAGTCGGCAGACGATACGCATCCAAAAAAAAAACAGAAGCAAATCTGAAACCCATCCAAAATCCTCGGGTGATGCCGAAGACAAGACGGGGCCGGAGATCGAGAGGGTCGGGACCTGGGCCGGCAAGCGACAGCGGCAAGCGATCCCCCATCCAAAATCCTCCGGTGATGCCGAGTCGGGGCTGGAGATCGAGGGGGTCGGGATGTGGGCCGGCAAGCGGCGGCCGTGGCCGCAGCGGCGGCGGCGGCGACGACGACGAGGGTCGGCAGCAGGAGGGGGCGACTCGCACGCCTGATTTGTCGGTGCCTGTGCCACCGCAGTCTCACCTTTCCCCGCGGCGGCCAGCGCAAGTGCAGCGCCCGAGCGTCGAGTTTGGGGCAGACAGTGGCGATTCCTCTTCGGAATTGGATACCAGGCAGCCATGGCAGCCGCCGAGCATCGAGTTTGGTGCAGACAGCGGCTCCTCTTCGGATGTGGATACCAAGGGGAGGACGATGATCGCCACGGCCACATGTTCTAGAGCCAATCCGACCATCGAGTTTGGTGCAGACAGCGGCTCCTCTTCGGATGTGCATACCAAGGGGAGGACAATGATCGCCACGGCCACAAGTTCTAGAGCCAATCCGAGCATCGAGTTTGGTGATGTGGATACCAATGGGAGGACGATGATCGCCACGGCCACAAGTTCTAGAGCCAATCTTCCACCTCCACCTTCCGCCTTTGTTCGCGCAACTAACCCGATTACATCGTCCGTGCAAGACAAGGTGAAGAAGAAGAAGAAGAAGAAGGATAAGAGGAAGAGAAAGAGGAATATGACCACCATATCTTGCCGATCTCTTGATCAATCTTCATCAAAGATGCCGCCTCCACAGTTGGACATGGGCAAGAGCAGTGAGACTGTGGCGGCAGCGGCAACAAGGTCTGATACTGACTCCTCTGAGTTCAGCTCCCCAATTCGTCGCCCAAAACCTCTTTTGGTGAAAACAATCAATAGCAATGGAGGTGTGGATTACGTTTACAATTCTGATCAAGATGCTGTAGATGTCTTCCACAGGGATTATCTCAAGTACAGAAAAAAACTCGGTATGGATTCTTTCACGTCCAAATTGAATGATGAATTGTTTTTTTGGTTACTTTGCACCTGTACGTGGGGATTTCAATGAAGATTGTTAAAGCTTGGGGGTTTTGGTTACTTTCCTCATTCAGAATTTCTCTTTTGTATGAAAATACTCAAAATTTATATATAGTGATATCAACCTCAAAGAAATACTGGTCACTCAATAGCTATCATGTTTAATTTGATCACTTTTACAAGTTTTACATTGTCTTAGTATACATACACATACTATTTCAATATTTACATTTACAGTGAAATGAAAAATTGAAATTGAAGAGCTTGGCTTTATGGTTACTGTCAGTTTTCATTGAGTTTGTTATATAATTCTAATGAATGCCTCTTTCAATCTGTGTATATATAGCTCGTCTAGAGCAGTTGCCCACGTTCAAGCAGTCCGTGTATCACCAAAATATCACAGATTGGCATGATTTAGAACAGAAGAATGCGGTTCTGGATCTAGCAGAATCTGTGTTGAGCCTTTCTTCATCTCATGGTATTACTTCCCCACCTCTAGTTCATCTATGCGTATCCACATGTCACTATATTCTTGTTCATCTATTAATGGATGCGTATCCACATGTCACTATATTCTGGTTCATCTATTAATGTACAGATGGTAAAGCAATAAACCATTGTACTGGTTTTATCATTGAATGGGATGAAGTCCATGGATCAGCTATCATCGTCACATCTTCTGAAATTATATGCACAAAGAAGTCATTGGATGATTGGAAAGATAACAATGTCTATTCTCCTGATGCCAAGGTAAATTTGTGAACAGCCTTAATTTTTGGATGTTTGCTTCGTTGCTGTTCTTTCGTGCACTGTTTCTACGAATTCATATCTGCAATTTCAGCTTTTCTTTCCTAGATAGCTAGCTTAGTTTTAGCTTGCTTGTTGCCATTTCCTTAATGTTTTAATATCACCATACATTATGATTGTTCTGCTTCTCTCTTATGACAGGATAGTACGTTCCTTATGCATGTTGTCCCTATTGCCAGAAAGTCAATTTACACCTTAAGGCACATGCCCTCATCTTTTGAATGTCATTCAAATGGTTGTGAATATTTTTGAAAAAGTTTGACCATATATTATAATGTGATATATAACTCCAGAAATATGCAAGGCCAAAGTCAATCTGCACATCTAAGAATAGAAAAAAACAAATAGTTTGTTGCTTTATAGACCGACTCTGACTTCAAATTTTGTGAATATTAGATGCTTTTTGCATCAAGGTTGTCAGTTTTTTTCAGTTCTTTTAAATATCTATTGACATGTGAGTGTGAAAAGCCAATAAGGTCACATGCCCTTGAGTTTAAAGTCCAGTTCCCCCTATTGCTCTCAAATCTCAATAAGCTTAGTGTTACTTAGACAATACTATTTTCCTTTTGTTACATATGTTGATATTTGAGTATTTGATTATACTATATGTGCTAAATATAGTTAATTTCTGAGAATTAGGCTAAAATGTTTGTGGTAATAAGCTAGTTTCAACTGGTCACCACTATCCAGTTATTAATGCTAGAATAATATATTTGTAGCAAGTAATAGTTTTGGTGAACTGCAACTTAATTCATATGATGGGTCTGGGCCCACCTGTCAGGCACACATACAATACTCATCAACTCATGCAGTTGCAAGTTGGGCCCACGTATCAGATAGACATAGGGTTTAAAATTTTAGTTTTCTGATAACACAGTCAACCAGTCAACCATTATTGTAGACTTGCAGTTCTATAAAATGTTCGGCTTAAGTTACTACAAACTGATAGATTTAACTAAGTAGTTGTAATCTTGTGAAATTTGCTCAAGTATTTGTTATAGGATGTTTGTTTGAACTTTGAAGATGCGCTAAGAAATTTCAATTTCTTAGTAGACACCAATAGTGCCTAGCCAGTTTAGTGTGATATGAACTAGGTGGCCCATCCCCACGCACTAATGCCTGAAGATTTTTCAAACACAGCTGTGCATTCTTTAATGTGGTAGCCCATCAGCATACAAAGTTTTTGTATATATGCAACCACTGCTAGGTTGTCCTTTGTAATTCTGCTATTTGGTCCCATAGCCCCACAACCAGTTGCAACTGCTCGTATTCCCGGTTAACCTTTCTTAGGAGTTGAGCAAATGACCGTAACTCCATAAGGGTAAGTTCCGACTACCTTTGAAATTGTTTATGTTCTCTTCAGCTATAAATATTGAAGCTTTCACATGGCTACACTAAGCCATGAGCCCTTTCGCATGGCTAACATGTCTACCCATGAGGCAAAACAATTTACATTCACATCTTGGGTGCATTATGTGCTAAGCTTTTTCGCGTGACTGACATGTATCAATGGGAAAACAATTTCCAATCCAAGTGTTCTCTTGTAGTGACTCATCAACTGCCTATTAATTTTTAAGCTAACACGTTACCGAATGTTTCACAAATATTTCTTCCATGACATTCTGGTTATTGAAAGGATCTTGATGTTAGGCGTTCCTGAAAAACTAGCAATAGAATTAAAACTTTAATACTGGAACTTTTGATCCTTGGACCCTGTGTTGAATCCCTCGAAGTGGATGGAACCAGGGACAACGCCCACAGCACAAGGATATTCAGAGATAGATAGACAACAGTAGATGAACAGGAACACATATCACAAAGATAAAGCACAAGAGACCGGGAGAAATTTTTCACCAAAGTTCGGATACCAACGATCCTACGTCTCCCGTTGAGGGACTCTAAAGAGCCGGATCTCTCTCGATCCCAAGCCTCACCAAGCAAGAACATAGGAAGATGCTTTGATCTCCAAGCAACCACCAAGGTGACACACCGATTCCAAGTGACCACCAAGGTCGCAACTTGGACAACGAGCAACCACCTTTGATGAAGCAAGCTTAGTTTTCACTCAAAGTTACCCCTTTTTCTTTCAAAGGCGGAGTAGAATCCTTGACAAACGATCCTGGGCGGTGCCTAGCCAGCTAGGAGGAAGACCTCCAAGAGTAATAAGCTCAAAGACGAAGTCCTGGTGCCAATCACCAAGTGCTCACAAGAACCCTAGCCTCACAGGCTCTCTAAATCTCAATTGTCCAACCCCATCTTACAAAGATGCTCTAGATACAAGGTGGAGAGGTGTAGAAAACAGAGTTAAATACTTGCACCCACACAAAACTGGCCGTTACTCACAGATCTGAACATCGGAGGTTCCGATCGAGGACAAATAGAACTTCTGATCAACACTTGGGAACTCTTAGGAAAGATGGATCGGAACCTCCAATCACAATGATCTGAACCTCCGATCAGCCCTCTCCGCTAGGCCGAAAACCTTGATCGGAACTTTCAATCTCAACCATCGGAACTTTTGATGCCTGACAGAGAGTGCTGATCAGAACTTCCGGTCACAACCATTGGAATCTCCGATCAACACTTAGGAACTAGGACCATTTTTCCCATGTGCGTGCAGTGCTTTGTGTCTCTCTCTGAGGATCAAAGGAACCTCTAGAGCACTTGGACACAAACAACAGGCCCTTGCATGAGCCCCTCTTAGTAGTGCGGCTTTCTTATGACTCAAATTGAAAAGCAACATTAAATTAAATCTCCTCGAGTCATCTAACCGCTTTTCTTCTTTTGTAGAGGTCGCCATGCATCAATTAGATCACCATAGGGACTAAACCTACGCTTATCCTCAATAAGATCATTTGTACCCCAAATTGTCTTGTCATCGATGATCCAAAACCCACTAGGGGTCTAGATGCACTTTCAGTTATGAACTTGCTTAGTTTTCTTCAACATTTTGTGGATGTTTTTATCTATACTTTGATGTTGATTGTGTGAGGTTATTTCTTGTTTGTTGTTTATTTTCATCTTTGTTATGAAGACTTTTAATTTTATTTTATTTTATATGCTTATATAGTCTAATCTTTGTCAATGTTGCTTAGATAGTCTAATCTTTGGCAATACTGTTTACTTCCAATCATGTCTTTCCATTTCAGGTGATTGTGCACCTATGGGATGGGACCACTTCTGAGGTGCAGTTGCTATACTTCAACAGGCATTATGAGATTGCATTTTTCGGAGTCAATGGAGGGTTGGACCTACGAGTTGCACCATTAGATCCTAGTTTCAAATTTGATACTGAGGCTTGTGTGTTAGCCAGGGACAAGGATCTTGAGTTGATTTGTAGGCGCACAACAATAAGAGCATTGGATCCTTGTGAGCACCAAAGAAATCATTATTTATTTATCAATGCTTTAAAGTGTGAGGTAATTATAAATTTGATTCTCTATTCAGTTATTGCAATACAAGTTTGCTTGTTGCGACTTCACTCCTATTCTTCGATGCAGGGTTGTAGTGGAGGGGCATTGGCTAACTTGAATGGGAGTATTGTGGGAATGGTATTATATGCTCTACCCAATATTGCTTTTCTTCCTGGCGTTCTTATTCTCAAGTGCTTCAAATTGTGGAAAAAATTCAGGTACTTTACTCTCTCTTGTCCTCAAGTGCATTATATTTTGATTCTTAACAATTTCCTGTAGTTTATAAATTCCAACTGAGTAATTAGCAGAAAACTGTCTTAAAAGATCATTTGCTCAATTTTTGTACTTATTCCTATAATAAATAGAGTACAATCTAAATAGTTTTGCAAAGTTTCTTTACTTTTAGTTATTATCAATTGATCAATTGATAGTGTGTTAATTTGAAAAATTGCAACAAATATGAAGGTTTTTTATGCTCCTTTTAAACTTTCGTATACGATCGTTGATTGGAGATATAGATATATATATACACACTATATTACTTTGAATTTAATAATGCCATCATTTTTTGGTATAGGAAACTTGCTCGACCTCATCTTGGTTTAAAGCTAAGGACAGTGGGCTTTTTGGACATTTCACATTTAGACAATCTGTCTCGTATTTATGGAGTTAGATCTGGTTTGATTGTAGCAAAGGTATATCTTTTTTTTTTCATTTTTTTATGGTAAATTTCCCATCTTCTAGTAGCGCTATACTTCTTACACTTCTTTTTTTATATAAGTACTAGGTGAATGCCCATGCTTTCTTACGTATAAAAGAAAATATATTATAATATTGCCTAAAATAATTAAAATTATATTTTTCATGAAATGTGTTACACATCTTTTTTCTATAGGGAATATTTACCTTAATTTGATTTTATATGTGGCTATCCATTTAGATTTGATTGTCTCTTAATATTAAGAAGTTCAAGGGATAATTTATAAAATTTACAATGGAGTAAGTGGGGTGGCAGATTTACGACCACCACCATTACCTTCTTTAAAGGAGTATAGATACAAGACTACACTTTCAATTATTTGGATCATTTTATTGGCTGGGCCAACCACTGGTCTTACAAGCCTGTGCTTTTTGTCCCATTTGATTTGTATAGGCTTGTGAGACCAACAAGTGGGGCCAATCTGTCAATATATGACTTCTCAAGTGCAGTTATGTTAAATTTAGGCAAATAAAGGTGTGATCATCTTAACTTGGTGCTTAAAAATGTGGATTTGCGATATTGTTGTCATAGGTAGTGTGGTTTTCTGAAATTAACTCTTTTTAGCGTAAATAAATGGTTACAATACTTTTAACTTAACTGTAGGTGTCCGTTGGTTCTCCTGCCGAGAGAAATGGTATTAGAGTTGGTGACATCATTTTTCAGTGTCACCAAGAATCCATTTCTACCATAACTGAGGTAAAAATACATGATCTTTAATAGTACAAGATTGTGTGGACTTGTTTTTCATGACTTGAGCTAGCTGTTTTCTTTTCAGCTTGAAGATATATTGCTAGATATTTGTGAGAAACATTTTGAGAAGGGATCTGATGTGAACTCAAAAGTAGATGTTGAGGTAAGCTTTCGTTGAAATTCTGTGCTGTGGTTTTCTATTACAATTTGATTTGTTTTTGGCGCATATCTTATCGTATAAATTTTTAACTCTATTGCCATAATAATGATAAAAACCTACCATTGTCATTTCGCATTTCACGAAACTATACCTTTAACAAGGTGATAATAAAAAACATACAGCTTTTAGCCTCACACCTCCCTCTTTCCGAGAGGCTAACAGGTGATCCCGCTCTGTAAATGGAAGCAACATAACTGTAAATATTTGATAAATATTTTCCCCATAGTTGTAGTTTTGTGAAATGTGAAACAAAAGTTGCATTTTCATATACCATAACTTGCAAGTCCTGTTCCATCTCTTAGGAAAAGACGTCTTTGGTTCACCATTTCAATCTTTTAACACTAGAACATTGTTTGATCACAACTAACAGGAGCAGAAACTGATCCTGCAGCCACAGTACAGTTCTAATATAACAAAAGAGATAAGAATGACCAAGGCAACATCAAGTTAGCAAAATTCAAAGTAGCTTCCCCTTATTCATCGGTTATAGCCATTCTGATCAATGTCTAGTGGTTCCAGTCTCTATCTTTTGCCCATGGTCATCTTTGCACATACAACACCATTGCCTCATCGTTATCCGCATGTTTCCCCAAACAACCTACATACTTGTCCATGCAACTTAATTGAGACGCAAATCATCATGCACTTTTCAATTGGACCAAAAATCCCCAGACCAACAAGATATCTTTATTCTTTGCCCAATTTTACCATCTGCCAGCATATTTCAGTCCCATAAGCCCCCATCGATCAATTCAATCATTAAAAGGATTAACCTATTTCCTTGTTATGTTATGACAACCTTTTGTTAGTACTATTCCTCGCCAAATTACAATAAAGTAGGGATGCTAATCTATCATCATGTCATGAAATCCATCAATAAACTCCTGTCTGTATTCCTCATAAGCAGTGCCATAAACAATCACAAGTTCCAAAGGAAACCATCAATTTTGTTCCTAGCTAGAACAGAAACATGATATTTTTAACTCTTGACTGAAATAGTGTCAAACATGTCTTTGTTTACTCCTACCAGAATACCACCAGCAGTGCCCCTGGCGGGTGGACAGTGCCATTTAAAATTTTAATTCTGAGCCAAACTATTGAAATATGAATCAGTAAAACTCTCTTTGTTGGTTTCAGATAACCCAAAAAATCAGGATCCATTTCTTCAGTACATCAATGACACGTTTTGTTTTGATGAGGTCATTTAGAGCCCTAACATTCCACATGACCCTTCATGTTTATCAATTGTTCTATTGTTTCTCGTCCCTTCTACTCTTGTTGTCCAACCCTTTTCTGGAGAGTTAGGGGAAACAGATACTTTCCACCCCACAGAGTTATTTTATCCAAACCATCAATATTTGGGGTAGATAGCTCATCCATCAGTTGATTATCTTCCTCAATATTCAAATCACGAGGCAAAAAGACTTCAGGATGGTTATCAGCAAACAAATGCATTCGTTCCTCCTCTACACTTCTATGATAATGTTTTTTTATTGTACTAGTTTTTGATGTACCTAATTCCAAACCAGAAATGATAACTATTTCTTGTGGGGCATTAGTATCCATGAGTGAAAAAGAGTTAGAAAGATTTTCATTCATACCCTGGACCTTTTTTAAGACCCTGGGCCTTTGTAAGGTTCTGCCATCGTTTTTAATTCTTCCACTGTTTCTGGCGCTCATTGTTGTGGATCTGCTCACTATTGATTTTGCTGTCTGTGCTTCATGTGCACAATATGGGGCTGAGGTATGAAAACCAAGGTCACTAGCAATCCCTGAGCAAAACCCTCTTATCAGTTTTTCTGCAATGTTATTTATCCTCAATTTCTCAATTAATCCTTTTGTCTTGCTTGATTCATTGCAACTCTTCACTATCTTGCATATCTATATTCGATCTTGAATTGGTTCCTGAATTGCTATTGCATCACCCTCCTCTTCCGATTATCATTTCCGTTTTCCTCAACAACTGGGACCCTATTACTGCTCACTTTCAGATTGGGGGTGAAAACCAAGTTGTAAAGTTTAGTAGCAGCATGCTGATCCATCTTAACTTTATTAGCAGAGCTTGCCCCTCCATTATCTTTTGTCATCTAACGTGTGAATCCTTTTCTTTCTTCTTTGAGATGCATTATCATTTCCACTTCCATTATTCCCCTCAGTATCCATACTTTGCTATCATCTTTGGCATCCCCACTTTCATCTAGGTCATCTGAATCATCATCTTCTCCATCATCTTGTTTAACTACAGTAATCCTACTCTTGTCCTGCTCCACATTGCAGTTGATCGGGTTAAGAAGTTTTTCCATTGCCATAACCTGTTCCATGGGAACCTTATCAGAATCTTTGCAACCAATTTTAACTCTCACTATCTCATAGGAACTTGAAAAGATACCAGACCAATCAATTTGCAGCAGCACATCTAAAGATGAGGCAATCTGTTACTTTCCATATACACCACTTTGGAGGAATTCCTCTAATCTGAATCCAAACATCTTACAGCTCACCTTAAGGACCCAGAGTGCCTTCCTCGACTGTCATCTCAATTTTTACCCTAGGCTTCTTCCTATCAAACACAGAAAGTCTAGCTAAAAATGTCATATTCTCAGTTGGTGGGAACCTAACTGAAAAATTGTCCTTCATCTAACTGTCTCACTTGCTAGGGCCAATCCTCATCAAAGATATCTGAAAAATTCTGTTGTACCTCGGGCATGGAGACCTCACCAATTGAATAGTGATCACAACACAATTGTTAAAATTCAACCACTAATGTTGGCCTAAATTCTGGAACAACAGCATGGAACAAACCCAAACCCTGCTTGCACTGCCCACATATTGATGTGAGAGTGGCTTCTTCCATTCAACGCATGTATCCATTTGATGACCAGTGTGATCACACATGAAATATATATAGTTCTTACACAATTCTCCACAAAATGACCTAGCTCACCACAATTGTCGTGAACCACCTGCCTCACCACAATTGTAGCAAACCATCTTAAGATATTTGGATTGGTGTTGTTGGTTATTGGGCTCACCTCTTTTGTTCCCTTTCTGCTGATGTGGACTTTGGTTCAGCTGATTTGAACACCCCACCCCAACATTCTGATTTGCCGCTTTCCTGGACTATGATTTCCATGATTTGGCATCTTCTGTTGATTTGCTCAAGTCAGACTGATATTTTAAACTAAAACATAGTATAATACGATATTGTACTTTTAATACATATTCCATAAGCCTGTAATCATATTAGATAGCCACAAGTATAAGTGTTCATGGATGTCCCCATTATTTCTATCAACAAATTTATCTTGCCTTTACAGCTTGGTGTTTACAACTTACGCAAGCGTACCAGGAGGACTGTCACTTTGTCCGTGGAACTATCAGATGGCATGGAGGTCATTGACCAAGGTAACAAAATTTTGCCTTGTTACATCTTGTTTGGATCCGTTATTGGTCATCACATTTCTAGTCAAATGTTTTTGCCATTCATGTTTACTAATATTTTGCAGGCCTGTGGGATGAGTAGGACTGCAAATTGCTCGCTGATGTGGCGAGATGCCCTTCCATGCTTCGATTCCACATTTTAACCCATGCATCTTATTCTCTTTACTCAAAGTGGCACTCCACTAGACATAAACCTTTATTTCTGTTCTCCCTACCACTTTGCACATTGAAAATTGTGTCAAAATTCCGGTCGACAAGTAATATAAACTAAGCTAGCGACATATTTTTGTTGTGTCAAAAATTGAATATGTTCCTTCTTGTCGGAAAAAAATGCCTAGCTACTTCAAACCAAAATTTTAGGAATTCATGACCTAGATATTAAGAATGTAGCTTTAGTAAGTGGCTATTCAATTTGCACACTATAGATGGTGTTTGGCAACAATTGATATGTAATAAGTATTTAGGTGACAAGTCCCTTTCACAAGCTCAGTGGAAGTTTGGGGATTCTTATTTTTAGACTAGTTTCATGAAGATAAAATGAGATTTCCTCTTTTTTGGATCCTTCGTAATTGAAAAGGGCTCCCAAATTAGATTCCGAAAAGATAAATTACGGTCTCTTTAAGGGACCAGTATCCTTATCTTTATAATATTGTTATACACAAGCAAGTTACAGTCTCATAATTTTTCCAAACTAATTCTCCAAACTTTTTATTAAGAAGAGACATAATATGATCAAAATTAGTGGCGTGAAATAATTTAATGACACGCATCATGAGCGAGATGAATTTCGTTGAAACTTGACCCTAAATAGGGTGAAAATCTTATTATCTTACTCTGGTATATATTGATATGCATAATTTGAATAAGCGCCTTTGAAAACTAAAAATGCCTTCAAAAGTCAAGATTTTTCTTCGGTATTTGCACCATGAAGTAATATTGACAAAAGATAACTTACCAAAAGAAACTGGCAAGGCAGTAAGAAAATTGTTGTTTTTGTCACAAAGAGACAATTAGACATTTATTCTATTAATGTCATTTCGCTCGTTCTGTTTGGTCCATCATCAAGTAGCGTTAGAACTTCCACCATTACATAGTGTAGTGCATATATTTGAGGGCTGGTTGGGTGTAATTCATAACAATATGAAAGCACATCTCTTGTTAGGAGCAACCACTACTTATTGGTCGCTTTGGTTATACAGGAATTGTGTGGTTTTTTATAAAAAAAAGTTATATCATCTCCTTTGCTCGTTATTTTTTTTATTTATATTGGCTCCATACATGGGTTATTCTCTAGAAACTTGTTTCGCAGAACTTGGTAGTTTGTGGCTTGTCAACATTTGAAGAATATGGTCAAGCAGTATTTTACCTAGAAACATAATGATGATCTAGTCTTAGGATTGGTGGAACTCGATACTTCCTTTAATACGTTACTTTATCTAAGTGTGATGTGTATTTGGGTATATACATCCTAGCTATGCAGAGATCGAAAATGTTTTTAAGACAATTGTATTACCTTGATTTAATTGTGAGTTCATTAAACAAAATTCAAAACAAAAATTAAAATCTGTTTCTCAAACGTAAAATACAGCAATTTGATCGCCGCCACACGAGCGCGAGGGGAACAGTCGCTGTCATGTGGGCCCGCATCTATCCTCCCGCGCGGGGCGGGGCCCACCCGCTTCCCTCCCAACTCCGAGGCCTCGATCGAAGTGAGCAAGCACCGCCACTCCCATCGCTCTCCCCGATTCCCCGCCGCCCAATCCAAATACCAAATCCACAAGCCCACTACCACTAGCAATAGCAAGCGAGCTCACCACCATCAGTCTCTCCTCCCTCCCTCTCTCGAGAGCGGGGGGAAGCAATGGGGACGTCGGGGTCGAAGGGAATCGACGGCGCCGGGGGAGTGGGGGGCGTCGGCGGCATGGGTGGCGCGGCGGTGGGGGCGGGGGGAGAAGGAGACGGCGGAGTCGGCGCGGCGTCGGGGGCGTGGCACGGCGGGGCGCAGCTGTACGTGTCGCTCAAGATGGAGAACGCGCGGATCAGCGGCGACCTCGTCCCGCACGTCTACGGCTCCGAGCCCATCATCGGCTCCTGGGACCCCTCCCGCGCCGTACGACTGCACTGCTTGATGATGATGCGCCCTTCCATTCCATTGCTATTGCTTGATGATTGACTGGACTGACTCGCTTGCTTACTGCTGCAGCTCGCGATGGAGAGGGAGCTGGCGTCCATGTGGGAGCTCAGCTTCGTCGTGCCGCCGGACCACGGTACGGTCTGCTCACCTGTGTGTGATTGATTATATGATGTGATGTGGCGCTTGCACGATGCTTGGTGTTTTTGTGTTAGTATTTGGGGGCATGTTGATTGCAATTGGTTATCACGTTGTCCTTTTTTTAAACACAAATAGTCTTGTCCTTTTGTTCTTGGCTTTTTTTGCTTTTCGGTGGTGTTTTTTTTCTCTGTGTTGTTTGTTTAGTTTTTATTTTGGTAACAAATGAGTTCTATGAGCTTGTTTGATGGACTCAACATGGGGTAGTTGGACTGTCTACTTACGTTTGCTGTATTTTCAGGCTGCCTTTTTGATTGTGTAGTAACAACCGACAAGTCAAACATATAGGACTTTTGCGTTAATGTTTTTCTGTGTTCAGTCCTGAAATTTCCTTCCGTTGTTTGTTGGCATAGAGTTTCTTGACTCAGTTACAAGCGCAACTGTTAGATTTAACTTATTTAAATTCTGATGCAAATTGGTGCGTTCGTGCATTTTCCTAATGATTGCTACTTGTGGAATCTACCATAGAAACACTCGACTTCAAATTCTTGCTCAAGCCCAAGGATGCAGCAACCCCCTGCATCATTGAGGAAGGTCCAACCCGGCTTCTCACTGGAGGCATGCTCGAGGGCGATGTGAGGATTGCATGGTTCAAGGTCAATGGCGATCATGAGGCGCTTGAGTTCAGGGTGTTCAATAAGGCAGACATTGTGTCTCCGCTTGATCTTGCGGCGAGTTGGAGGGTGTTCAAGGAGAACTTTCAGCCATCCAAAGTCCGGGGAATCCCTGATGTCAGTATAAATGTCGCACCTGCTCATGGGATCGAGGTGATAACAGTAGTTGAATTTCTATTAGCATTTGAAATTGCTCTTCTTGTGCTTCCATATGAATATGATGGTCCAATTTGACTGTTACTATTTCACCTTTCTACTCCGATAACTTATTTGCTGATATCCTATTTTTCTCTATAGCCAAACAAGTAGACAGAAAAAGCCAAGCACCGTATTATCTGGTTAAAACATCTGCTTCCTTTGAAAGTTCTCTCTCGAGGGCATAAGTGGCCTTGTTCCGAAAGCTCAGTTATTCTTGTTCAAAAGGCATGTTTAGGGGAAGAAATTAAACAGTTCAGTATTCAGATGGAAGAGATAACATCGTATATGTTCTTACAGAAGATACCAATGATAATATTTGCTCCTTTTCCATTTTCTTCATTTTCTCTGGGAACCATATTTGTGCAACATTTAGCATTGTACACACTTAAGAAAATTTCAAAACAAAACGGAATGCCCTTTTCATTTCTTCACCTTTTTCCACTAAAAATTCCAATGCTTGCATGATGTTTTGCACTTAATTGCTGATAGCTGAGCTAATCAATGGTCTGGTTTCTAACAGGTTTTTGTTTCATACCTTACTGCAGGATACATCTGATGAAAGTTTGGAGCTTGACTTGGAGCATTACGTTATTCCAACACCAACTGCACCACCATCTGAATATGCAGCAAACCTTGCCGCGAACCCAGCATCCTTGATTCAAACTGGAGCTTTATGGACAAATGACATGCTTCTCAGTGATGGCATCCAGAGTCCAAGCAGTGCCTCTGCAGATTTTGAAGATCATAATTACCGTAACAAGGTAATCCATAATCAGGTCGAATTGGTATGCTAGAATATTTGTTCCCCCAATGAATTATGTATTCCCCCCAAAAAATGAAGTGTGCTGTGTTTTTATTTTAAATCATATTTTGATGTGATACGTCACCTATCAATAACCATCATTTTTTATTGATATCGCATTTGCGTTTTGTCACTTAGTCAATTTCCTGGTTATAAATCGACCCCCCTACAAGTGTGGAATACGTCTGATCTTAATTGATTGTCATTTCATATGGTAAATTATATTTTGGTCGACTCAATTGTATTCTTTTTTGTTAAACAGAAGCAGTATTGAATATAACCATGATGTGCCAATTTGGTTCTTTGTAGGATAATGTGGCCTTGCCAGCAGATTCTTTTAAGAATTTACAAGTTTCTGGAATTGTAGAGTCAAAATCAGTTGACACCTTCACAACATTGCAAAAGCAAGATGGGCAAAAGGGACTTTTTGTAGACAGGGGTGTTGGCTCTACTAAGTTTGGAAAATCATCAAGTGCATGTTCCCTGGCTTCTGGTCTTAGCTTTGGAACAGGAAAGGTCAGTACTGTTCCTGTACTTAACCAGTTGGAGCTGTGATAATAAAAATAAAAAGGAAGAAAGTTGTCTACGATCCTACACCCTAAATAACTCCCTGGTTTAATGATTAATGTCAAGTACAGAATTCAAGTGCTTAAATGAAATGTTGCGTGTGAATCTGTATAATGTATATTATGATCCATCTATTTATTCATCAACTTTCGCTCATTAAAAGAAATTTTCCATCAGAATGAAGTTTGTACTTGATTCTTTCTTCTTATTGACACATTGGCAGGCCATGCCAGAAGCAGCAGGAGCTGTTGCAGCTGCAGCTGTAGCTGATCGGTTGCATGGGTCAAAGGAGGACCGAAAGCTAGCTATTGTTTTGGTAAATTACTGCTGCTATTTCCTCTCTTATACGACTTTCAGTATTTAACCACCATACATCAGGAGAAGCCAACCTTGCTTGTTGGCTGTTGCTATCTACCAGCTGACCCTTCTACCATGTCTATATGGTTTTAAACACATAAATGGATTAAAAAAATGAAAGTATGCTCTGAGTAATCTGGGAGCTAAAAAGCTAATCTCCAACTATCACAGTAATAATTCCCATGTCCCATAAC
Organism: Oryza meyeriana var. granulata; assembly: GCA_003991445.1. Classification (NCBI taxonomy): domain Eukaryota; kingdom Viridiplantae; phylum Streptophyta; class Magnoliopsida; order Poales; family Poaceae; genus Oryza; species Oryza meyeriana. The sequence goes on from RYFJ01001384.1 coordinate 375,401, forward strand.
GGATTGTCTTGATGCTTAACATATTTGTTATTGCATCTTAAGATTCATTTGTATCACTGCTTGTTTCGAAAGGCAGATTTTCTTCCTAAACATGTCTACTTGCAAACTAGGTTGGCCTACCTGCTCGTGGAAAAACCTTTACTGCAGTTAAGCTTACAAGGTACCTTCGTTGGTTAGGTCATGAAACCAGACATTTCAATGTTGGAAAGGTGATTATATTCTTTTCCTGGTTAATTGTCTTGCTACAATGGCATACATGTTATTGGATTGTTTGACAAGTGAACTAAACTCTTTTTTGGTTGAAACTCGGTGTGCAGTACCGCCGCCTAAAGCATGGAACAAATCAGGTACTAACAATTGATTTGCTGCAATTCTCTTTGCACACTCTGATTTTCTTTGAAGTATATCTTCTTGTTAAATGCTATCATGGCAGAAATTTTCATTTCAAGTTTTGTAAGCCAATTTTATTTCAAGTTACTCTATTTTTATATTTCGTTTGTTACATCACATTTTATTTTGGTGTATTAAGAACGATAATATCTTATGCTCTGATTCATGAGATGCATGCCAAGTATTCACACGGAAAAAAATAAATTTAACACTCCTGTAGCATTGTGCCTAAAAGGGTGATCTGCTCCACCATAGAGCTGTCAACCAATCTGCTCAGCAGCAATTTATGTGCCAACTGGGCCAGAATGTCACATAATGCAGATCCATTATCTTTCAATTTCTCTTACAATTGTTTATACATTGATACTTGGGTCACCTCTAGTCCTATTGCAGATTTCTGGTACTGCTAGTTTGCATATATTTCCTTGGAGTTTTCAGTGCAGTTACACACATTTCTGGTGGTAGAATAATAACAGTTTTTTTTGTTTAATTGGTTCAGTCTGCAGATTTTTTCCGTGATGATAACCCTGAAGGGATTGAGGCACGTAATGAGGTTAGCATGCTTTCCTGTACAATATTTTTGCAACTATATCATATTCCTTCAATTCAAAGATTAGATGCCATCCCAGATGTTGTAGTTTAAAAATGTATGCTGTTCCACATTTTGAGAAGAATATATAACATGGCAATAAGATAAACTATTAGGGCTACCATGGTAATTTTGAGCTACAAATTAATCCTGATGACTGTCTACAACATCCTTTTTTTAAGGATAAAGGGAGTGCAACAATTACAATTTCTGCAAAAACTTAATATAAATTTAGAACACATCATATTTGTAATTTTAACTCTTAGTTTGTCTTGTATAATCTGTTCCCTGCCTCCTGTGATATAGTCGCATTTTGCCATTGCTCCTCCACTTTAAGGTCATGCTAAGGCATTTCATTTGAATTATCTTTTTTCCAAGGAGAGCTAAACCTATATTATTCTCATGAAAGCACCCCCAAAGTCCATAAAAATATCAATATATGTACTAAACTTTCTGAGGTCAAATTTGATTGGATGATAACCAAACGTCATGAAGCGAATATTAACATTAAAAAGATATATTTTTAGTCTTACTAGCAAATTTCAACATTTACATTTTTCCAGGTGGCTGCTTTAGCTATGGAGGACATGATAGACTGGATGCATGGGGGAGGTCAGGTAAGCAGGTTTCTGTGCATAGCCTGCTTGAAATGTAATGTTCATTCTGACGGGGCCCAGTTGTGTCTAGGTCGGTATATTTGATGCAACAAATAGCACAAGAAAACGAAGGTATATGCTAATGAAAATGGCTGAAGGGAACTGTAAGGTAATTTGTTTCATTCAAATTCTGCATCAAACATGGTTTGTTTACCTTTGCTTCATTAAGTATCTCAGGCCAAAATTACTTTCTGTAGATGGAATTGAGCAATAATACTGTCATACTGTTGATTGTTTGTCGGTTATTTTAACTAATGTGTTCTGGTGCATTTATCATCTATTTGTGGCTTTAAACTTTTGTTGCTTTCATCTTCAGATTATATTTCTGGAAACAATCTGTAATGATCAGAATATAATTGAAAGGAATGTACGTCTGAAGATACAGCAAAGTCCTGACTATGCTGACCAGTGAGGATCTCCCAAAATTTGCCCTTTCCTATATAAGTGAATTTGTGACTTGAATCCTGTGGAAAATTTTCAGGCCAGATTATGAAGCTGGAGTGCTGGACTTCAAGGAACGCCTGGCAAATTATGAAAAGGTTTCACTTAGTACAATTCTGTTGAACCGCTGCATACTAGGTAAATTCTTGAGCTCCACGAATCATTTAGTATTGATTAAAATGGTTTTCCTTCTGTAGGTGTATGAGCCAGTGCAGGAAGGTTCTTACATTAAAATGATTGATATGGTAAAAGGGCAGGGCGGCCAGTTACAGGTAAGTTCTGTTATGCCTTTCCATATTCTGCAGTAAACAGGCTACACTAGAATGGTTGACAACGTGACATGACTATTGTCAAGGACGTCGAGCCCTAGGGAAGCTGGACCCCGGCTACGTAGTTCGTAGCCGCGACCCGTGGTTAGGGGCGAGGTTTTACCCCTCAGCGCCCAGTTGGTTTAGAGGAAGAAGAAGAGAGATTAGGTGATATTTCTTGCTTCCTTCTCAATATCCTGAGTACAATCATATATAGGCCACTCGGCACTAACACTGGAGCTAATTGCTCCTAATTCTAAGGCCCTGATTGGCTGTGGTTGCCTTCTAGCCACTTGCCTAATTAGCGCGCCCTGCATGCATGGTGACCGCGCCCACAACTTTAGCTGGCGCGCCGTCTGCGGCTCTGCGGACGTCCCGGGCGCGCCGTTTCCTTGTATAGGCGCGGCCCCACATGACATCTCTCCCCCCCTCGACTAGCAGCTCGTCCTCGAGCTGAAACGCCGGGTACTTGTCGAGGAATGAGTCCACATCTTCCCATGTCGCGGAGGCAGTGGGTTCTCCCTTCCAGTGGATGAGCACCTGGCGAACGCCGCGAGCCAGGCGGGTGCGCACAGCACGTTCAGGCTCCGGGACAGCGGCGCCGTTGTGGATGACCGGGAGGGCCGGCGGTGTAGCAGGCGGATCGCCGATGAACTTCTTGAGGAGGCCGACGTGGAAGACGTCGTGCAGCCTAGTGCGCGGAGGCAGGGCGAGGCGCACGGCAACCTCGTTGATGAGCTCGGTGACGTGGTACGGCTCGAAGAAGCGAGGCTTCAGCTTCCCTGTGGTCGCCTAAGGCAGTGAAGCGGCCGTGCGATGGCGTAGGCAGAGTAGAACCCAGTCGCCCACCGCGTAGGAGACCTGCCGGTGCAGCTTGTCGTAGTGCAGTTTCTGGACCGCCTGGGCTTGTTCAAGCCGATAGCGGACATCTTCTAGGAACTCGTCGCGGTCTGCCATGTTCTTAGCGATGGCAGCGACACAAGTCTCGCTCGGCTCATAGGACTGAATGGTAGGCGGGTCTCGGCCGTAGACCACCCGGAAAGGTGTGTCGCGGAGCGAAGTTTGGTAGGCCGTGTTGTAGGTGTACTCGGCCCACGGCAGCCAGCGAAGCCATTGACGGGGGCAGTCGCCGGTGAAGCAGCGCAGGTACATTACAATGACGCGGTTGGCCGCCTCCGTCTGGCCATCCGATTGCGGATGAAAAGCCGTTGTCATGTGCAGCTTGGCGCCCATGAGGCGCATCAGCTCCCTCCAGAACGTGGAAGTGAACACTGGATCGCGGTCGGACACCATCGATTGAGGCATGCCGTGGAGTCGAACGATGTCGGTGAAGAAGGCCTGTGCCACGGACTCTGCAGAATACGGGTGAGCCAGGGGGATGAAGTGGCAATATTTGCTGAATCGATCAACAACCGTCAGTATGATGGATTTCCCCCCGACGCGCGGCAGCGCCTCCACGAAGTCAAGACTGATGTCGGTCCAGACCGCCTGCGGGACTGGCAGCGGCATGAGCAGGCCAGCCGGATAGAGATGTTCCGATTTGTATCGCTAGCAGGTGGAGCATGCTCGGACGTAGTCCTGGACCAGGCGGCGCATGTTGGGGAAGTGGAAGTCGCGGCGGAGGCGGTGCATGGTGCGCTACACACCCTCGTGGCCGTCCTCGTGCACCGCGGACATGAGCTCCGGCAGCAGTGGTGACGTCGGCGGAACGTAGAGGCGGGAATCATAGGCCACCATGCCGTCGATGAGGGACCACGGCGCCGCGCGGGTGCCCGCAGTGATCTCGTCCCTGATGGCGATGATGGCCGGATCGGTGGCCTGAGCCTGGCGGAGGCGCTCGATGTAGGCGAACCGTGGCGCGGAAATGGCGAGAACAGCGCCCTCGTCAGTGTCACGGCGCAAGAGGGCGTCGGCCACCGTGTTCGTGGTGCCGGGCTTGTACTCGACGGTGAAGTCGAACCCGAGGAGTTTGCCGACCCAATGATGCTGTGGAATCGTCGCGAGGCCCTGGTCGAGGAGGAATTTGAGGCTGTAGTGGTCCGTGCGCACCAGGAAGTGGTGGCCCCAGAGATACGGACGCCAGTGGCGGATGGCGTGGACGAGCCCGATCAGTTCCCGTTCGTAGGCGGCGAGGGAATGGTGGCGCGGCGCAACGGGCCGGCTGAAGTAGGCGATCGGGTGCTTCTCCTGGATGAGCACCGCCCCGAAGCCGTGGGTCGGCGCATCGCACTCGACGACGAACGGCTTGTCGAAGTCCGGCAGGGCCAGAACCGGGGCCGAGGTGACCGCGACTTTGAGGGCCTGGAATGTCGCGGTGGCGTCGTCGGTCCAACTGAACCCCTCCTTCTTCAATAGCGCCGTGAGGGGAGCCGCGATGGAGCCGTACTCGTGGACGAACTTGCGGTAGTACCCCGCAAGGCCAAGAAAGCCCCGCACTGCGCGCGCCGAGCGGGGTTGGGGCCAGTCACGGACCGCCTGCACCTTGGCGGGATCCATGGCGACGCCGGCCTCGGTGATGACGTGCCCCAGGTAGGAGATGAAGCCGACCCCAAAAGCGCACTTAGAACGCTTGACGAAGAGCCGGTGCTGCTGTAGTACGGTGAGGACGGCACGGAGGTGTCGGAGGTGATCCGCCCAGGATGAGTTGTAGATGAGGATGTCATCAAAAAACACGAGCACAAACCGGCGAAAGAAGGGACGCAGAACGTCGTTCATCAGCGCTTGGAATGTGGCCGGGGCGTTGCACAGCCCGAACGGCATCACCAGGAACTCGTATAGACCGTCGTGTGTGCGGAACGCCGTCTTGGCGATGTCGGCGGGGCACATGCGGACCTAGTGGTAGCCCGAGCGGAGGTCAAGCTTGGTGAAGAACTTGGCGCCGTGAAGTTCGTCCAGCAACTCGTCAACCACCGGAATGGGGAAAGCGTCCTTGACGGTGATCGCGTTCAAGACTCGGTAATCGACGCAGAAGCGACACGAACCGTCGGCCTTCTTGACGAGGAGGACTGGGGAGGAGAAGGCCGAGGAGCTCCGGCGTATGAGCCCCTGGTCCAGCATGGCGGCGCATTGCCGCTCCAGCTCGTTCTTGTGCGTCGCCGGGTACCGGTAGGGTCGGACGGCCACGGGCTGCGATCCCGGGAGGAGGACGATGCTGTGGTTGCGGCCGCGAGGAGGAGGCAGCCCGTGGGGCTCGGCGAAGACGTCGGTGAAGGAGTCGAGGAGCTCGTCCAGCAGGGTGGCGCTGGCCATGGTCGTGCGAAGGCCGGGTGCGGCAGGGCCGGCCAGCCCGTGCCAGCAGACGGCACGCTCGCGCCACTTGAATGTCATCGTTCGGGCGCTGAAATCCCAGAGGATCGGGCCCAGTGTCGCGAGCCACTGTGTGCCCAGGACAATGTCGTAGCCGGCGAGAGGCATGACGAAGAGGTCGGCGGAGAAGATGGCGCCGTTGATGGTGAACGCGGCCTGGCGGATGACGCCCAGGCAGGAGACGCACTCGCCGTTGGCCACTGTGGCCGTCAGGCGGGAACGGTGCTGCAGTGGGAGTCCCGTGCGCTGCGCGGCGGCCTCGGAGATGAAATTGTGCGTGGAGCCGGAGTCGAGGAGCGCGATGAGGGACGTGTCGCCCAGCGCGACCTGGATTTGCATCGTGTCGCTGAAGTGGATGCCGGCGATGGCGTGGAGCGAGAAGTGGGGGCTCTCCTCAGTGGCGCCCTCTTCGGACGGCTCCGGGACGTCCTCGTCATCCTCCACAACGCCATCCAGCAGGAAGAGGCGCTTGCAGACCCGGTTATGCCCCCAGCCGAACTTCTCGTCACAATTGTAACAGAGGCCCAAGCGGCGGCGTTCCTCCTGCTCGGCCTGGGTGAGGCGCTTGACCGGCCGGCCCTCCACGGTGATTGTGGCCGGGACGGTCGAATTGGGCACGGGCGGCGCCGACAGAGCGAGGCGCGGTGCGGGCGCCGGTAGGAGTGCTCAGGACGCCGCGCGAGGTGGAGGCGCCGCGTACTGCTCCCGCAGCTCGAGCTTGCGCGCCAGGCTCATGGCTCCGGCGAGGGACCGCGGATTGTGCACCTCGACGTCGAAGCTGAGTGGCGGTTGGAGGCCCGCGGTGAAGAGCTGGACCCGCTGATCCTCGTCGAGGCGGCCCGTGCGAGTAAGGAGCGCTTGGAAGCGATCCTGGTACTCCGCGACGGTGCCCGTGCGCTTGCACGCCGCCAATTCGCCGAGCGGGTTGGAGCGCAGAGGGGGCCCATAGCGAAGGTGCAGCAGGTCCTTGAAGCGGCGCCACGGCGGAATCCCCTCGTCTTGCTGGATTTGGATGTACCACATCTGGGCACCCTTCTCCAGATTGTAGGAGGCCATCCAAACTTTCTCCTCCATGATGCGCTGCTGGTGGAAGTACGATTCACAGCGGTTAATGAAGATGAGGGGATCGGATTTGCCGTCATACCGCGGGAAGTCCAATTTCTGGAACCGTGGCAGCCGGTCCTGGTGGTGCTCCCCGTAGGCGGACTTGGTGCCAGAGGAAGACGACGTCGGCTGGGCAGCGCTCAAGCGTTGGATCACCTGAGAATTGGCATCGACGGAGGCCTGCAGAGTCTGGAGGGCGGCGGCCAGGGCGTCCAGGGTAGTCTGGAGGGCGGCCTCCTTATCTCCCATGGCAGCGGTGCGGTGTGGGGTGGGCGGGGCAGAGGTAGAACGGGGCGAGGATGATCGGCGAGGCGAGGAAGGCCTGGATCGTGATACCAGGTTGTCAAGGATGTTGAGCCCTAGGGAAGCTGGACCCCGGCTACGTAGTTCGTAGCCGCGACCCGTGGTTAGGGGCAAGGTTTTACCCCTCAGCGCCCAGTTGGTTTAGAGGAAGAAGAAGAGAGATTAGGTGATATTTCTTGCTTCCTTCTCAATATCCTGAGTACAATCATATATAGGCCACTCGGCACTAACACTGGAGCTAATTGCTCCTAATTCTAAGGCCCTGATTGGCTGTGGTTGCCTTCTAGCCACTTGCCTAATCAGAGCGCCCTGCATGCATGGTGACCGCGCCCACAACTTCAGCTGGCGCGCCGTCTGCGGCTCTGCGGACGTCCCAGGCGCGCCGTTTCCTTGTATAGGCGCGGCCCCACATGACAACTATGAAATGATGCATGGGTGGATAAGGGAATGCTGGTTGGCCACTGGCAGCCCCAAAAAATTTACCATGAAGTATGTATGCATTGGAGAGACTAAATATGGGAATGCCTATTGATCAAACGTTTGAAAAAAATAAATTCATCAATCGATTGCAGTATTTATGACTAAGTTGCATAAATTTATAACTAAAATTACGCATGATTGATAAATTACATGCAGTTGCAGATATTTATGACTGAGTTATATAGATTTATAACTAAAGTTGCGCGTGATCGATAATGGCAACTACAGCAAGTTGAAAGTGCAACTATAACAAGTTAAAAGTACAACTTGGAACTCGTTTCCCCCGTCCCGAATCTTAAAGTTCGATCCAACAGTTAGTGTTGTTGTTTGATACAATCCAAAAAATCAAACGTCTGACCAATAGCAAATCTGACTAAATATTAATTGCAAAAAAGAATCAATAGGGGACAAGGATTGAAGATATGTTTTTGTGATTTATAGGCTTAGATTAAATTGAGTTGATCAAATTTAAACCTTATTTTTATTTGTGTGTATGAAGATTTTGAATTTTGCTTGAGACATGTGGGCATTCCCAATGAGAGTTTTCTGGGTCCGCCACTCACAATTCTATTTCATGTACCTTTCAAAATACCCAAGCATGCATGTGAAGTGCTGAAAAATGTATATGTTACTGGGTTCTTATAGTTACTTTCGAAGGGCATAAATTTCATCAAAGGTCATAGCTCTTAACGCATTGGGATCAATTCATTACATAACACTGTTTACTTCTATTACCATATGTCTTTTAGCTTCTGAAACTTGTCATGCACTCGAGCTTTATTTTGATTAATGATTAATGATTCTTTATTTGGAAGTTGTTAATTTGTACTGACCTTTTACCCAGGTCAACAATATCAGTGGTTATCTACCTGGGAGGATTGTCTTTTTCTTGGTATGTACTTCAGATTCGATGCTCAGAAAATACAAGAAACAAATAGCAGAATGCAGTTTTGTGAGAAACCATAATATTTTTTCTCGAATACGCAAGAGAGCTGTGCATCATTGCATTAAGAAGAACTCGAATATTTACAACCCCCCCAACACCTATGCAACACGAACTAAAAAGCTAAAAACAAACCAGAGGCAGTTATCAGCCTCTACCAAACTACCAAAACAGCCCCGTCAAGCAGTGTCAACCCTCTAGTTCCCGCTAAACACCATAAATGTCCTTCCATTATCTGCCTGAGGACAAGCTGCACGCGAGGGGAAGGTCCATTGAACACACAATCATTGTGATGTTTCCACAACAACCAAGCGATAAGCTGATAATATCTTCCTGTTTAAGATGCTTGTATTTGTGGCCTTTAATTAGTAGTGCATTGTTGTGACACATTTTTCTCAACATGCAACTGCAGGTGAACTCTCATCTTACACCTCGACCTATTTTGCTTACAAGGCATGGTGAGAGTTTACACAATGTCAGAGGAAGAGTTGGTGGTGACACAGTCCTGAGGTTTGCTTTTTTTTTTTCTCTTTTACTAACTTCCAATATGATACATTCAGATTATATTTTTCTACTCTGGTATCATCATTTTGAGTTATGGAAATTATAAGAAAATGCTATGAGTGCACATTCAGATTCACCAAGCTTTCATATTTACGGAAAGTGTACTGAAAAGGCATACTCATTGATTTGTAGGAACTGAACTTGATGTATTGAACTAATAAATTTATAATTAATGGTGCACAGTGAAGATGGAGAGCTTTACGCAAAGAAATTAGCCAACTTCATAGAAAAGAGGCTCAAATCTGAGAAAACTGCATCTGTAAGTAATCGCTTGATTGAACTGCATTATTTTCTATAGGCAACTTCTTATGTCAGTATTAGCATTTGGAGATGGTGACTGTAAAGAAGATGAGCTAATAGAGTAAGAGGCTCTAATTTCTCATTATCCTGATGTTCAGATATGGACCAGCACGCTTCAGAGAACAATTTTGACAGCAAGTCCAATAGTTGGATTCCCAAAGGTAATCAAGAAAGTTTTGGAATATTTCTTACAAAACTCTTGCAAGGTTGGTAGTTATATGGGCATTGCTTAACACTTGTTATTTGCAGATACAATGGCGTGCTCTTGATGAGATAAACTCTGGGGTGTGTGATGGGATGACGTATGAAGAGATAAAGAAAATTATGCCCGAGGAATATGAGTATGTACTATTGTTATCTTTGGTTACATTTGTTTGAGAGTTCTTTCTTTAGTAGCTTACATGACGTGCTCATCTTCTAGACTGCTGATTGTCAATTTGTATCTTCTGTTGCACTATAAACTATCATGGCAAAATTAAAAAAAATCACAATTTGAGTTGCAAAAGATGGTAGTAAAGGTATAACCGCACAAGGCACAGTCTAAATGCGTAAGTATTGTGCTTATCACTGGCTGGTCCACTTGTATTTATTGAATGCTAGCATCTGAAAACACTTATGATGTTTTTCCAATACTTATTGCAACCAGATCACGCAAGAAGGACAAATTAAGATATCGGTACCCCCGTGGAGAATCTTACCTTGATGTGATTCAGAGGTTTAATCTTTTCTTCTAATATTATTCAGAAAAAAACTTTTCACAGTTTACGAGACTGCACAATGCAGTGGAAATATTCAATTCTATCAGTACATCTTCACTAACTTGTGATTTGGTAAAATCCTCAGATTGGAACCTGTCATCATTGAGCTAGAACGCCAGCGAGCACCAGTAGTTGTTATTTCCCACCAGGTAATTAATCTCTGAACTTCATGGATTTTTCTTCTGCAGAGCCGTTAATCTTAAACAACTTATCCTGTTTGTAGGCCGTATTGCGGGCACTATATGCATATTTCGCTGACAGGCCTCTGAGGGAAGTTCCAGATATTGAGGTCACACATATGATCTTCTCTTGTTCATTATTGTGCTAGAAACCTGTGAAGTACATAGATCAAACTAATACCCTTTAATCTTCATGTAGATGCCTCTCCACACCATAATTGAGATACAAATGGGCGTCACAGGTGTAGAGGAGAAGAGGTACAAGCTCATGGACTGAATATACATGTAGGCTCAGTAGGAGAGCAAGTCTTGCTGTTTCAGATAGTCATACAGTAACACAGATATACGATTGAGTCACTACAGTAACCACACTGTCATTTTTCTCCGGACGGTGCAAAAACAAAACTAGCCCCACCGGTGTAAAACTGTAACCCAATATACCTACGAATCACTCTAAAAAGCATGCTACTAATCAGTAGTAAATAACTGTAAAAAAGCCGTACTGCTACTAATAAGGAGTGCAGATATATACATATATTCTCAAAAGGTGACATAAGTTGTGGCTGATCCATCACTGCTAAGTCGGACTTCATGAGGCTGACCTACCAAACATCGAACTGTCTTGTCCTCCTGTGCCCATGTGAGTGCACAAGGCAGGCAGTTTCTTGCTCCAGAAACTCTGCTCAGATAATGGCATGATGCCCAACAGTGTGCCAAAAACTTCCATGATTCCATGCGGCCTCCGTGGCTGCTGCTGCTCACTTGTTCCTGTCTCTCCACAGCTTCTATCTAAGCACTACGCTGTAAGTTTATATGCTATTATACTACTTCATATTTGACGCCGGTGATTTTTAGATATATGTTTGACCATTTGTTTTATTTAAAAAAATTATATAATTATTATTTATTTTGTTGTGATTTTTTATTACTAGAGATACTTTAAATATGAATTTTGAATAAGGCAAATAACCAAACTTATGTCAAAAATCAATGTCGTCGAATATTAAAAAGAGTATAATAGAGGGAGTATAATGCTACTGCCTTCAAATACATATATGGTCCATCTATCCATGGCTGGTGATCACTAGATTGTGCCATCAGAATTGCATGATTGATTTGCACATTGCATCATTTGCACTTAAGTCATGTCTGCTTCTCCCGTTGCCTACGACGCCAATGTCCTCCTGGCCGCGGTGACCGCGCTCTCGGCGGCGATCGCGTTCGTCGCCGCGCTCCACCTCTACGCCCGGTGTCTCCTGCGGCGGCGTGGGGCCGGTGAAGGCGTCGGCGCCGCCAACCCTCACGCGCTGCGCCGCCCCGTTCCGGGTGGCTACGAGCTCGAGGTGATCAGCGTGGTGGCGTGCGCGCAGGAGGGAGGCGGACTGGACGCCAAGCAGCTGGGCGCGCTGCCGGTGTTCACGTGGGAGTCTTCTTCACCGGCAACGGCGGCGGACGTCTCCGTCGCCGCCGTGCAGTGCGCGGTGTGCCTCGGGGAGATGGAAGACGGTGAGCTGGGGAGGCTGCTCCCGGCGTGCCGCCACGTGTTCCACGCCGAGTGCATCGACACGTGGCTCACCGTCAGCTCGACGTGCCCGGTGTGCAGGACGGCGGTGGGGACGGAGGGTGAGCCGGTGGCCGGCGTGTCGCCGGCGAGCTAGGTCTGTTGAGTATCAGTGTACATTCTCTCTCTAGAATTGCGTCTATGCACTTCAAACAAAAGTTCGGGGCCAAAGAGCGAGGAAGAATTTCTATATTTTTTTTAGGAAACAATTAATAAACTTCGTAGGATTTCTGTGAAAATCCACGTTGCAAATCAAATCGAGCCTTAATGAACATAGAGAAACTTAATTAGGATTCCTCGAGAAATTCCAAATAAAAACTTTATATTCCACATTCACATATAGCCTATAAATCCATGCTCCATATTTCAACCTGTGTGTGAACAGAGTAAGAACCCTACCAAAAATTTACATTGACACGGTTTAGAGCGACTGGATTGCTTGAGATTGATTTAACCATGTGTTATCTACCCTGATTTAACCATGTGTTATCTACCCTAAGAATTAGATGGAGAGGAATGGTATAATCGCAGAGGATACAGCGAGGACTGTGTTTGCTTCTTACAATTGAATTTGTTTTTCTTTTATACCTAAAGCCCACTCTCGGAGTTCAACTCCATACGCAGGACAAGCCCAACAGCCCACTCCATTACGCGGCCCAAACTGGCCCAAGGTACTTAGAATTAACCCTACGAAGACTTTTCCTCTCTCTTGTTGCTGAGCCGGCACAATGGCACATCTTCAGTCTTGTCCTCTCCAGCTTCCTTAGGCCTCCTTGGTCGCTTCTCTTCATGTATGTCAGCATCCCTGACACCATGATGACTCGAATTTAAACTTGAAACTTATTACAGCATGAAACCATCTCGGAGGTTTCAGTGTTTGATGCCTAAGAGGCAAACCGCAGCAACATTGCAAACTCCATGTCAATCAGTTTAAGGAAATTGCCAGGCTATAGAGCAATAGTAGTCCAGAAAAATACCAACAAGTCATGCAGGCATAACTGATAGCTTTAAGATAGCTCCATCTTCATGCTCGTACTCGTAGGAAAAACAGCCAACACCTTATAGGCAGGACACCACACACACTGGCGGATCCAATCCACCACCCGAGATCGTCGGCGAAGTTATCTGTAGAGTTTGAGTTTATCTCAAATATAGGTACCTAAACATATAAAAAGTGAATTTTAGCATATAACTTTTCATTTCACCCCTAGTGATACCCATAATCCCAACTAAAATGAGCTCCACACCCTACTCACTATAATAATGACATTTTTAGCTATGTACCATAACCCATAACCCTTAATCCCTGCTAGCTATATTTTAAAATGGAGTACTTATTTTTGAAATAATTTTACTGGAGCGCCTACTGGTAGAATGGCCATTGGCCTAAGTACTAATGCGTCATGATCTGTCAGTTACAAGAAATCTAAAGATTGAAACTTTGGGCCAAAGAGGGAAAAGAATTATACTTTTTGTAGGAAACAATAGAATTTCGTAGGATTTCTATGGAAATTCAACGTTGCAAATGAAATCGAGCCTGAATGAACATAGAGAAACTTAGGATTCCTAGAGAAATTACTGGATGTTCTCTATAAAATTCCGATTATAAACTTTTTACTCCAAACATCCACATAGCCTATAAATCAAATTTGAAGGGTTTAATTCTCCATAAAACCATCTCCGAGGTTTTCAGTGCTTGATGCCTAAGAGGCAAGCCACATCAACATTGCAAACTGCATATCAATCAGGTCAAGGAAATCACGGAGTTACATGGGCAATCCAGAACAAGACTTTTCCTCAGACTTCCCGGTTGGTAGCACTTTGGAGGTTCAGATTTCTGAACCTGATGCAGACAAACTTGCCTGATGCAGTTCCGAGATCAATTGGCAATGCTGTCATTGATGTTCTTGCACCTTGGAGAATAGCTTTGTCAGCCTAATTCCAGCTTCTTTCAGCACCCTCAAATCATCGACAAAAAATTGGAGATCATCAATAGCATGCTCTCTGGACAACTCCCCCCTGGATTGGCAGCTTCACATGTCTGATATAACTGCAGTTCACCAATTGCAGGCTTTCAGGTTATATACCTTCTCTGAGAACTTAAGACAACTGAAGACACTGGTTCTCTCACTGAATAATCTCATTGCTACTACTAACTTTTCACAGAAACTTCAATATTATTCATCGGCAAATCCAGATCTCCTGTTTGCCGGGAAAATTCCAGTCTTTCTTCAGACTACCTGCATTGGAGCATTTTGATCTCAGATCAGACCAGCTGTCAGGTCCACTTAGAGTTGGTGTTCATCTCTCAGTCTACCTGCATTGGAGCATTTCTCAGTCTTAACCATTCGTGTTCATTGACTTAAGAAACAATAACTTAAGTGGATCCGTACCAAGTCCTTTCACTTCCTTAGAGGTCACAAATTGACCATTCTGCAAACAATTTTACTCGCATCGTGGAACTTAGTGCATTTGGCTTTTCAACAAAACATGACTCAGCTCAACCTCTCACATAATAGTCTGACAATACTGGATGGATAATGGTGTTTTTATCTCCTCTCAACTTCAAATGATATACCTAGTGATTTTGCAACATAACTGAGCTCCTATTGTTCTTGACTTGTTCAAATAATCTCAGAACCCTTAACTTCTCAAGCAACCGAATTAATGGTGATATACCCAAGTGGATATGGCCATATGGTGGACTAATCTCCCCTACAACTACTTCAGTGGCATTAACCTCTCTCTCCTATTACCCATATTGAGTACTCTCTCCTACAACTACTTCAAGTTGATCTCAGTTATAATATGCTTCAAGGACTCATGCCCATACCATACATAAATTACACAGGATCCTTGCTCTTTCAACCCATTTGGAAGTCTGCAAGAAGTCAAATCCCTCAGTCAGGGATCAGGATGCATTAGAAGTTAAAGACCCAAAAGAATATGAATTTATAACTGTTTTCTTTTTAAGCATTGATTAATGATAAATAAATGCTAGAAGATTACTATTATAATGCACATTTCCACTTACTGGTGGTAAGCCTATGTTGTTATATGACAACTTCAGGTCAATCAGCAGCTGAGCATTGCTTCTAAGCCTTGACCTTCCAATCCATGATTAGAAAAGAAAAGGACACACCAAAGAAATATGGACCTACTTCATTTGCCTACAACCTACAAGAAAACTGGAACAAAAGCATCTATACACCCAAAAAGCTGAACCAGAAAAGGGAAAAAAAAACAAGAAGAAATTTTTCAGTTAGTAGCTGTCTGAGCCCTGACTTGACTGCCTGGTTACTCCAGTTATTTCCTGCTCCTGGATAGATAAATAAAAAGATGAGAACCAACCCACTTACCTCAGACTTGCTCACTAAAAAGAGAACCTTAAACGAATTGAGTATCCGTACTGTGACCATTGTATTATTTGAGTTAACTGGATTTTGTTGAATTACTTACATGATAGCTTTTTTTCCTGCAATTCTGTTTAGTTTTATTGAACAATAGTCTGTTAAGTGATGCCATCTGACAAACAAGTTAAGTATACAAGACAAAGTAGAGCTCATTACCTATTATATGCACAAAATGGATTATCCAGTTGAAATTATTGTAATAACTAAAAGCATGAATTGAAATCTGAAAGGACATACAGTAGAGATGTTCATAGCATCAGCTAAGATATAGAACTGATAGCACACACTCTTAATTAAATGTTGCATAGTTTGCAAATTGCTGCTTTACATGGATGAGCATTCCTTCCTAATATGAACCCAATTGTGACAACAGGATAATCAGCATAGACAAAAGTTCCAGCCTATTACAGTACTTAGTATACACAAACTGAAAGTTAGGTCACTGACGTTTTGCTTGTCCATAGTAATCAGGTGAGGAAAATAGCTTACAGTAGCAAAAGGCATTTGAGAATTTTCAGTTTCCCATTATGTGGAAATTTCAAATTTACATTGGGGAAGTACCGACTCCCAAAACATCCATTCTTCCTACAAAGGATCAATAGACCATATTGCACCCCGGTTGCACTAACAACCTATGCCCAGAGAGCTAATATAGACATGGAAGCAGATCCAAGCACTAATGCGACATAAGAGATCTTCTTCAATTTTAGAGATGATGACATCATCTTATTATGAAAGAAATCAAGGGAAATGAGATCGACAAGTGCCATGTAGACAAGAATTCCAGCAGAAAGTGACCCAAGAAGCCCTTCTATTATTAGGGCATTTGGACTGCTATCATCATAACCAGTCATATGGAAGATTGCCATTCCAAGAAGTATTCCCAATGGTGTTGTCACTGAGAACATTACGCACATGTAACCCACTGTTGCAATCCCAAAACCAGCCTGAGAGAAATAGAAAATTATTAATTAACTCATCAATTAAGATCACAATAATCTTTATTTGGTGCTTTTGTGCTATTACAAATTGTAGTGGAAAACCACTGAAGTAGATCATGATGCTTCTGGCAACTTAGATGAGAATGGCAAGGTATGCTACTGGAAATTAGAAATTACTTTAAAGGATTTGTGACATCTAAACCTTGGACTGTTTAACAAAGGGGTATATAAAGTGGCTATTTCAGGTGATGGCTTTATTTAATATGTTCTGTGTTGTCAACTTAGGCACTAGTGTCACTTTTAAAAACTGAAAGTTTGATATCACACTCTCCAATTCTTCATGCACCCCCTATCGCCCCATATATGTAGATACTGCATTTGGGCATACCTTCAATGTCTTATCTTTACCTTTTTGGTTAACATGTCAGACTGCTTTCTGGAGTTGCCTCCAACAGGATGCCACTAAACAAAAAAGGACTTTTAAAGACCTAGTGCTATTTTCCTGCCAATTCTTTGTGCATAGTACAACAGCCACCTTTCCTTCTATAGTGGCATACTGGTAGCAACTAAGCATAACACAGATTTAGATTATAGAATAGATGTGGACGAACAGAATTGGATAGTTAAAAGTTATCTTCAAAGATAGTTTGGAGTTCATGGGTTTAGACGTGTACATGATTATGACATCGATACTTTCACTGCAAAAGCAGATGTTATGGTCATATGGTAAGTAGGTTCTGGTTGTTAGTGGTGTACAACAGGGATCCTTGCAGGTTTCCACCAAGAATGCCAAAGTAATAGAAATAGTTCAGGGGGGCACAGGGGGTTAATAAACCAATTTCAATCATTCAGCACCTGACATAGCGGTATATAGCACTTTTCAACTCTGAATTTTAAACAATAACATGAGAAGACCTACTCGACTAATCACATGTGCTGTTGATGTGCAAACATTGGTTGCTAATCACATATTATAAGACTACGTTTATTTTTAAAGAAAACAAGTCAATATGAATGGCAACACTGACATGCAAGATTCATACTACTCAAAAACTGAGCTCACACTGAGAGCCGCAAAGCTGCTTTCACAAGTCTTCGCTATACTTTTTAATTAATTCAAGAAGCAAGTCGAGAGAAAACCACTCTGGTAAGAACAATTAATTCATGGATTCAATCATGAATGGTGAAATTGCAGACATTGAGAGACAATGTTTTTTTCCCTTACCTGCGCAATGCAGCCGCCGAGGCCCATTCCTTCGAACACCTGGTGGAAGGAGAGTGCGACGACGAGCGGCCGGATGGCGCAGACATCCTGCGACATCCCCATGGTCACCCCAATGATGACCGAGTGGAACACAATCCCAATCTCCAGCACCTTGGACACCATCTTCTGCTTCCTCCTCGCCTCCTCCTCCTCCCCTCCTTCTCCCTCCCCCACCTCCACCAAGTCGTGCCCACCCCCATGGCAACCGACACCAGGGACAACGACGACCTCATCGTTGCTGCGGACCAAGTTCTTGGACCCGAAGAGCGCCACGTCGTCCCGGTCAGCGTCGCCGATGTTCCTGGCGGCGTACAGCGCCGGGTCGTCGCGGTCGTCTAGGTGAACGCGCTTCTTGGGGCTCATCTCGCCGGAGAGCTCGAAGACGAGCGCCTTCTTGGTGGGGATTGGGACGTACGGTTGGTGGGGCTCCTCCACGTGCTGGTGGCCGCCGTGGCCGTGGGCTTCTAAGTGGGAGGAGGCGGAGAGGTCGACGAGCAGGGCGAGCAGCGCCCCGACGAGGGAGAAGAGCCCCGCGAACGGGAAGTCCCGCCATGGCCGGCGCGTGGCGACGGCGCAGTCGGCGAGCGCGGCGTGCGCGTCGGGGAGGACGTGGACGAGCGAGGTGGAGAGGATGACCCCGGCCGCGTAGCACTTGACGAGGAGGAGGCCCCGCGCGTACCCCTCCTTCCCCCGGAACGCCCGGGTGAGCGCCACGGGGAGGCAGATGCCAACGGCGCTGGCCACGAGGATGGCGAGCAGGGACCCCGTCTTGAGCCTCGCCGCCGCCGCCCCGTCCCGGCACACCCTCGCCACCGCCGCAAGCTCCCCCGCCGGGAAACACCCCGCCCCCGACATGGCCAGCCACGCCGCGTCCACGCGCTCGCCGGAGTCGCGACGGCGAGGAGGAGGAGGGGCAGGCGAGGAGGCGAGTGGACCGTGTTAAAACGATTTCTCCTTGTTCAATTCTTCAATGCGAGGTGGGCCCGAGGCGGGCGTGCGTGATGGGGTTTTGTAGAAATTGGTTTTTCTTTGAATTTTCTTTTGTTTCTTCGCGAAGGAGAGATAGTCACATGCTTTTACTGCTTTTGCAGTACTCTATCCATTTGTAATTACTTACTATTCTATTAAATCTCACACTACCCAAAAATTATAGCAAATGACATTGTTGTCCTTATTAAATATATCACAGTTATATTTTTAAAGCAGTCATTAACTCTAATTAGTTAAAATAAGCTAATGAAAGTTTTGAGTGTATTAATATACGGCTGCATTGATGAAGGCTAGGGAGAAAAGTTCATATCTAAGAATGTTTTGAAATGTGAGAATGTTAAGTATTTTGATAAAATATTTAAATCATATAACGACAAGTAATTTGAAACGGATTATTTGGAGTGGATCAGTGAGTAGGTTGCACATCACGCATTCACTGACATATGGGTCCGGCGGTTAAGGTTGTTTGTACTTTGGGTCTTTATTACTGGTGCTGTGTGACTGTGTGGGCAATAGCCAATAGCCTCCTACACTCCAAAGAGTTCATGTTGCTGGCTTGCAGGGTTAATGCGCGACCCACATTGATTGATTATTGAATTATTCATTTATTGTACTGTTCAGATTTATGGAGTAAAGATTTCCCATGTTTATGAGGCACTTCATTCAGACACACATACAGGTCATTTTGGATGTTGATAGTATGGCATTTTAAATGTAATTTTGAACACTCGTTTCAATTTTAATATATTTGTACCAAACAAAATTGTTTTTTATTTGTAATATAAATGCGAAAAGATAGAATCCTGATGTCGCCAAAGATTGACCGAGGTTACGTGAACAACTGCAAGTAATTATGCCATTATGGCCGAGCAAAGTCTAGTACTTCGAAAAGGACGGAGACATTTGATGATTCCAGTCTAAAATAGAAGTTAATGCTAAGTGATCGTGCATACTCCACTGCATACCCTAATTAAACGGCGTACTACACGGACTAATTATTTTATCGTATGAAATAAGTGAAAGTTGAGTGTTACAATAACCATCCCTTCATTTCCTAGCGTATTGCGTGAACGGATGCATTCAAAGGTTATGGCGCATAAGAAATGCTTGCAAAGGTTTGTGAGACTCTTAATATAGTAAGAGATATGTATGAATTCCAACTGTTTGCATGGTCAATAACACATGGCTCTAAGAACCCAAAACCATCAATAGATATGCAAAACCATCTGGGTGTGTTGTTCTGATCAAAACTAGGGAGCAGCTAGCTTGAACCTCCATGATGCATCAATCAGATGTGATCTTATCAGGCTAGCTGTGATCAAAACAGTGTGATGTGAACATACTGCTGCATTTCACAGACAATCATCAGTGGGCCATAATATGCAGATGTATTACATTAAACATCTATGGTGCATGAATCAGATGTGATCTTATCAGGCTATCTTCGATCAAAACACTGATGTGAACATGATGCTGCAATTCATAGACAAACTAAGACACATCCAAACATCACAATGGACCGTAATATCAATATGCAGACATATCAAACAAAAGTATAGTGCAAATACGGAGAGCAGCAGAGGATTAATATGTCGCATCCATAATTTTTACCCGTAATGCATTCCATGAGATGAGATGGTACCTGACAAAACAGGGTCTCTCTCAACAACAGTGAGTATATGTGGCTTCAAGCATGCAATTGCGGAGCAGGATCTAAGTGACTGACTACCTAACTACATATTATGCTGACTTTCGCTGTACATGAACCGGAATCGCAGCAGAAGGGCATTTTTCACCCTCAATGCTTTTTTTTCTGAAAACACGGTTTGGGTTCCTCGCATGGCGCATAATTGTTAGAACTGATGAGATGAGACGAGCACTGTACTCCTAACAAACTACACTACAGCAGCAGACGCGAAGCACCTCTTCCCAATTGAGCTGAAATCAGGAACTGACCAGCCGCATTTCACGTTGTAAACTTCCACCTGTAACAGAAGGGGGAGAAACTATCCTTAAAAGAGAACTGGGAATTGTGAAGCTTGGAGAGAGATGGTTGGTATGCGTGTACTTACAGCATCCAGAATTTGTTCGTTGGACTGTAGACCGCCAATGACAAACACAGAGTCACCCAGAGTAGCTGTAGAGGCGTATCCTCTTGGAAAGTTCATGGAATCACCCATCCTCCAGGAATTAAGACGAGGGTCAAATATCTCTACACTAGACACCATACTATTCCCATTATACCCTCCAATGGCATATCTGAAAAGTCAAGTCAATACATAAGTTTCTTTGCAAGATTGAAGTCCAAGATGACATTATTTTTTCCCTGTTCAGTAAGACATGATATATACAAGAGGAAATTACTCACAGGACTTCTCCAAGGACAGCTACAGTGTGGCATCCTCTCCTTACATTCATACTTGGAAGCCGGGCCCAGAAACCCTCCCTTGGGTCGTACCTTTCTGCTGATCTGTATATGGCGTGTTTGTTCTTTATCTTCTAGAGAAACTAAATCATGTAATAACATGGAGGAAAATTGACAATATCTTACCGTAAGTACTCGCGACCATCAAATCCACCAGTAGCATAGATGACGCTATTCATTTCTGCCGCACCAAGAGCAAATCGCTGGAACATATAGTACAATGTGTAAGATATCAGTGTCAAGATAATTCAGCTTACTCAACCACTCTTTTGATAACCACCAATATCAGAAAAAAAAAAACTAATTCAATGGCCCTTTCCTGTTATCCTGCCATTATGTAGCAATAAATATATGCAGTATGCAATGGACTAATGGAGGTTGCAGTGTCGAACCTAATTTTTCTGAGCAATGTTATTATGCAGAAGATGGACACTATTAAGCTGAAGCTAAATTACATGTTCTAAAATAAATGCATGTCCTAACTTATCCTTATAAGGTCATTAAGATGATCACAGTACAATCATGACACTGACAAGAGTAGAGCAAGTGTTACTATAAAACAGGTTGCAAAATACAAATAAGGCAATCATCACAAGCAACTTAGAGGCTCATAACATACACAGTTCATCATAGACGGGCTGCATATCCACTTCCCAAGAAAAGGATCGAACATCTCAACATCTGAGTAAGTTACAGTTCCATCTCCTCCACCAATAGCATATATTTTTCCATCAAGGCTTGCTCCAGCAAGACTTCCCTTTTCATGGTTCAAACAGGGGCAGACCATCCACTCATTATTCATTGTATTATAGCATTCCACTACACAAAGAAAAAGGGTAAGTAGCTGCAATTTGAACCTAAAAGAAAAGAAGTTAACAGATCACATTCAAAATACCATGTTATACCTGTGTTATACCATGAATTGCCATCCCCACCACCAAAAATGAAGATACAACCTTCCAATGTAGCAACAGATGCATATGAACGAGCAGAACTCAATGGTGTGAGAGGCACCAGTATGTCTTTCTCAGGTGAAAAAGCATCAAGAGATGATAACCAGGACACACCATTATAACCACCCATCAGGAATATTGATGGCTTGTCCAGAGTATCACATGCGCCTCCAACAAGAGACAATGAAGAGTCAAGTTTGAATTGTAACTCGTCTATACGGTATTCCAGTTGCTTTACTTTTGTTCCTGAGTCTTTAACTACTTCCCTCAGAGAAAGTATTTCTTCACGTGACTTGTCCTGAAAATCACAGAATCATGATAAGCAAAAAACCTATGCATCCAGCATTTGCATAAAAAAAATGGTGGCTACACAACTTTGATCATGAATACATCTGGCAGGAACAACAAAGGTAGATGACCAACTACACGTGCCAAGGTTCATTTGTGTGTTGCAAGAAAAAATATTATATAGACAAGCTAAATTGCCCTTACAATAAAACTTAGTGTTCACACCAAAGAAATTTATGTGCTACTTGAACCCACATCACAATTAGAAAATTTGGTAAAAGAACCATATTGGACATCCATAATTCCTTATAACAGTTGAGAACTACTGCCAAGTCCCACAGCACCACATGCGATTGGGAAAGTAAACCCATTCGTATGTTTCTATGCAACAATGAAATAAAACCTCCAATCAACTTTTACATCACACGTGCTCAGGAACAAATGATAGACCTGTCTCTTATCCAAGGCATCAGTCTTCTCGATTAAATCAAAGATGATTTTCATCAGCTGTAGAGGAGTGAAAAGAATGATGTGAGGATACTACACAGCAACAGGAATCATTAGTGACACTGGGTTATCAAGTGTAATCAGATAACAAAAACTAGGGAACAGGTGAACAGAAAGGAATAGCAAACACACCTCAGCATTTCCTTTATGTTGCTCAAAAGATGTATTATCTTCCACCGTTGCACCGAATGGGTGTTCAGGAAGGCTTGCATTGGCCTGTGTTACATGTTGAACTGGACAAGAAATGGCTGCAGTGGTCTTTGTTTCTTCTGGTACATGCTGATCTGGACAGGAAAGGCATGCATTGACCTGTGTTTTTACAGGAACATGCTGGTCTGGACAAGAAATGCCTGCAGTGACCTGTGTTTCCTCTGGTACATGCTGACCTGGACAGGAAAGGCCTGCATTGAATTGTGTTTCTTCAGGAACATGCTGATCTGGACAAGCAAGGCTTGCATTGATCTGTATTTCTTGAGGCACATGTTCCTCTGGACAAGGAAGGCTTGCATTGTCAGGTACATGTTGCTCTGGACAAGAGAGGCTTGCATTGGCCTGTGTTTCTTCAGGTAAAGGTTGCTCTGGACAAGAAAAGCTTGCATCATCCTGTGTTTCTTCAGATACATGCTGATCTGGGCAAGGAAGGCTTGCATTGGCCTGTGTTTCTTCAGGTACATGTTGCTCTGGACAAGAAAAGCCTGCATCATCTTGTGTTTCTTCAGGTACATGTTGCTCTGGACAAGAAAGGCTTGCATTGGCCTGTGGTTCTTCAGGTGGATATTGATCTGGATTAGAATAAACGAGATTCTGATCAGATAGTTCTGCCTGTTGTCGTAGAACAAACAACTCCTTAAGTTTTTGCAAGATGAACAGTCTTTCAGGCTGTATCACGACACCATCTGGTTCATTCTGCACTTCACACTCTATTCCATCAACACTCACAGCACTGGAACTTTCTATTTCTCCATTCACAGGATAGACAACTGAATGACTGCATTCCACAACTCCTTTGGCAAGAGCGTTGTATGAGGAGTTTTGACTGACCTCATCTGGATTTGAACAAAGACCAAGTTGGTTGTGAAGAACATTGTCATCCAAATCCTCCCAATCAGAAACTAGCTCCCCAGATTCCTTCTCATCTGAAGTTCTACTGATGCTGCCATTCTCCACATCAGAATCAGCCCAGTTATCTGTAACAGCACCACCTGATTGTGACAGAACACTAAATGGATTGATGTCCTTCGGATTGGCTGACCCTTTCTTTTGGTCAGGGATAACTGGTGCCTGCCTTTTAGTTGATGGTAAAGGTGCAATAGTCCTTTTGCTCGAAACAGCTGGAACTTGCGTGAAATTGGTAGGAGCAAGTGCTTTGAACACAGCAATCAAAGCTCTTGTTTGGGCATGGTCTAGCTCAAAATAGAAGTGGTGGTGGTTATAATAGTTGTCACCAAGCACTGTTCTAAATTGGCTCTCCATCAGTGGTGGATAACGAGTCTTTGTGCAGATACGAACCTAAGACAAATGGCCGCTTTTCATTAGTACAAATGAACTGGAACTTAACTACACATCAAATAAACTGTGCCAATTATTTAGAAATTTATAACTTATTGATACCTGTGCAGGAAAAGATGTCCTTAAAGAACCATCATGACTCCATGCATATGGGTCAATACACATCTGCCCAGGACTTGCAGCCTCAAAAATACCATGCAGCCTTCTGTCACTGTAATTGAATAGGAATAAAGGTAGGCCAGGCTTGACATTTCTCACATATGAATAGTGGACTGAAGGCAGACCTGCAAACAAGCAGGATGCAGAAACTGATTAAGATGTGAGATCAAACAAAATTTCATGCTTAACTAGTCTTTACTTCACAATCCTCAAGATTACACCACGATAGTAATGCATATAGTATCATATTATCTCAACAAAAAAGATATGACACTGTCAATCACCAAATGATACCAATGAGAAACAACAGATGTGTTCAAAGCAACAGGTGAAAGGCAGACTTCACAAACCAAATAGCTGTTTCTTGAAGCATTCTTCAATAGTATTGTGCTTGCAACCAAAGATCACTCCTCCTAGCTGGTTTTCCCGAAGATTACGGGCAAGATCCACAGACTGGCTGTTTAGATTCTGCCCCTGCATTGCGAGACCGTTGGCCTCTCTTTCCTCCAGCACCCTGTAGATGCAAAGGTACAAATCAACAATACTGGGGATGAATTCTTATGCACAACACATATCTATCACAGAATTGAAGTAACGAGACTACGATCATCGGCATATACTCTCTCCAACGCGCAAACAACTTGAAATTTTGGGGGGGGATCCGATCTAAATGGAAAAAAAAAACCCACGAGAAAAGGCAAACAAGAGCACAACATGTAGTCAATCAAAAGCAATCAAATCAGAAATAAAAATATACAGAGCGTAACAGCCGAACGATCGAACTGAAACAAATCCGTGCCAAAACAACTTGAAACTTTGAAAAGTCGGTTCCAATTTAAACAGAAAACGCACAAAAGTTACCAAAAAAAGAGCAAACACAAGCACAGCTTGTAGCAAATCAAAAGCAACCAAATAGAAAAAATTGCAGGGCGTCACAACCGAGTAATCGAACCGAAACAAAAACCAGTGCCAAAACAACTTTGAAAAGGTTCCGATTTAAACGGAAAACCCACAAAAGTTCGCATAAAAATGGCAAATGAGAGCACAATATGTAGCCAATCAAAAGCAACCAAATCATAATAAAAAATTATGGGGAGTAACAACCAAACAATCGAACAGAAACAAAAACCTCGTGCCAAAACAGTACCCCCAACCATCGCGATCAACGCACAGTCGGCACAGATCAACACCTCCTCCCAGGGGGCGGAGCTAACGTGGGACATGGGGTTCAGTTGAACCTAGGGTTAATGCAAATCCCACAGAAAAAAGTGCGTGGATAGAGAGATGAGAAAGAGGATGCGGCTGCGAACGGATGGATGGATGCTCACCGGTGAGAATGCAGCGGAAACAGCAGGACGACGGCGCCCCCTCCTCGCGGGAGATCGGCGCAGGCGGCGGGCGAGCTCGGGAGGAGACGAGACGGGAGTCACGGGAGCGGACGCCGAGGGGACGGGCTAGTACTCCAGGCACAATGATTTTCTCTCTTTTTTTTCTTGGGCACAAATGGATACATGGCAATCTGAGATATTGAGATATTGGTATCTCCTCTAATTATTTTTTATTGATTTCATTTTTTTTACTTACTAGTAAAATACCCTTATATTACAATGGATAAAGTTAATTTAAATTATATAGGACACAATATTCCAGTGTCTCACATTTTGAGGGACACGTTGTAAAGTTTTACTTTGTGTATGCTTGTCAAAAGCATTTTAATCCGATAAAAATATTCACCAAATATTGGATAACAAAGATAACGAATAAAAACATTCTACAAAATTTAATTTAATTTTAAATAGGTATATAAGATAGTAATATACACATGTATTGCAATGGGTGGAAGTAATTTTAATTGAACATACCTACTCTCCAAGGCAATTTTTAATTGAAAATTTTGGATTTAAACTTCTATCTCATAAAAAAAGGGTAATTAACCAGCATCCTGGCCAATAATTCTGAGAAAGCTAACCATTAATTTCCGAACGTTGCTTGCAATTTGGCAGGATGCACCAATTGCCCGAAGTTGTGAAAATTTATATTGTATTTTTCTCACAAATTACAAGCTAGGCTAGCTAGAGTTTAGTTCAATCTTTCTCCTAGTTTACTGCATGCTAGCTAGCCCATCCATGTAAAAACAAAAACTAAGAAAGCAAATATCCGATAGATAAAAAAAAGTAATGCCACGTTCCCGGAGAGAGTTTGGCTAGCGTGGGGCGTGGGCGTCTATTGGGCTCTCCTGCACGATCTTATGTACAACACGTGTTCTGCGCTTCTGGCGGGGGCAAGCGATGTGGCGACGAACGAGTCGTATTTGCTATCACAACGGACGACGCAGTCGGATTGCCCCTTCTTGCGATGAAGCTGTGGAGACCCCAAGACCAATACAACAAGATCCCGTTGCTAGTGTCGGGGCTCCGGTCGAGGAAGAAATAGAAGAAATTCCCCAAGTATCTTGGATCCTGTCCACCACCAGCGAGCCCCTCAAGATAACATGGATCAATTCCAAAAGGGCCGTGGACGACTTCGATGACTCCAAAGATCAAGAGGAGTTCACGGCTCTATTTAAGGGTGCAATTAAGTTGTCGCAACTAATCCAGTTAATTATCCTTAGGTGCACACATGTGCATCTAATAGGTATAGGCCCCATAGGCCTCAGCTTTCTGTTAGGTTACTCGATAACTTGGTAAAAGACAGACATACCTATCATGCTTTTTTTTTCTTTCATCTACGGTCTGTGACCAAAAAGTCTAGGTAAGGAGAAATCTTCTGCCTTAAAAAGGCTCCTCCCTCAAGTTGCCCGGCTGGATGAGTTTAACGAAAAGGTGGCTGAAATCCGGTCGCACGCACGCCACAAAGAAGAAAAATTCCAGCAGGAGATAAATATCTTGAGGGAGGAAAAGATGGATGCAGTCGGCTCCCTCCATGGTAAAGTATCTTTCGAGTGCTTTCTATCCTTGATTTTGTTGATGATGCTTTCATGAAGTCTTTCTCCCTTCTTGAACCAGCTCGGGATCTTAGTGTAATACCTGAAAATTCAGTTAAGAAAATGCGTAAAAATTCAAAATTTTTAATTTTTTTTGCTTCATGCTGTATCTTTGGTTACTGTGACTCGATAAAAGTCAACCCAAATGAGGTAACCAATAGGACAAAGTTAATTAAAGAATAGGTTGGCAATAACAGTTAATTTAAAGAACGAGAACGAATAAACAAAAATTAAATATAACAGAAATTAAATATTACTAACCTCATCTTATATTCAGTAGGGAAGAACTAGCCTTCATCCATAAATTAAGTGTGGAGGCTAAAATGCTAATTTAATTTCCAACCTTTACGAGTCAAATAATAAAAGAGACTATCTTACAATCTATAACTACATTAAAAAGTGGAAATTAAATATCCATCTAAAATCCGAACCTCTAAATACACATAATTCCCTAAAACCAAGCTTTGAGTAAAATGCACACAAGTATTAAGGGAAACTAGTTTCATCTCCTACAAATACCTTGGAGCCTTCTGAAATAAATTCCACAATTTATGGGGATTACTTATCCCCCAAGAAAGAATGATCAGACAAGTTTAATTACAAATACGAAAACTCTCTAAATAATTGAGTTTTTCCTTTTGAAGGAAATGTGAGAATTCAAACTCAAATTTGAATTCTCAAATTTCTGAGGAAGAAATCGAAATCAAACGCTACATTATGGGAACCCAGGGTGTCCATCCTCCGACTTTGAATTCCAGTCCATTGAATAAACCTCCACAAAACATAAAGTGATTTCCTTTGGGCCCAAATCCTTTTCTCGCTAAATCTCAGCCCACCATCCTCCCTCCTTTTCCTAGTGGACCAAATCTCTTTCCTTCTAGGTCCAAGCCAACACGGCCCAACCTCCAGGCCAGGCCGGCCCGATTGCCAAGCTAGGCCGTCTCCCCCTCCGGCCAGGTCGACCAGCCCAAGGCCCAGCCGAACGTCCTCCCTCTCCCAAGGCCTCCTCTCGCTCTCACCCTAACCAAGCCGGACAGCCCCGGCCTAACCAAGAATTACGGCTCGAGAAGACCCGTTTCACGCATCCGTCAGACGACCTTCGCACCAGCATCCAGCAGATCGCCACCTCGCCGGCCCCGCTAGTTGGCCACCGTCCTAATCAGCGACCGCCCGCTCAAGCAAGCCCGCGTGGTCATCTCCCTTACCGGACTGGGCAACTCACCTGTACACCCTCCGGTCCGAGAGGGGCGCCGCCTTACCGCGGATCGCGCCAGCCGCCCAGCTACACCCAGCGCTGCCGCTCCGCCACTGCCCCACATGATCCGCACGATGCAAACCGACATGCCTGCCGCAAATCCCATCATGCTTGCGAATCCCGGCCAACCACTGCCTATGCTGTGCCGTCTTCATCACTGCCGATGTGATCACCGACCCTATGCCCCTATGCCGGTGAAGCCATCCCGTCCTTACCACTGCTCTATCCCATCCTCGCCTGCACGTGCACGTCGCCCACACTGAAGGCGACCTGGCACGCCCATGCCCTATGCCGCGCCTGCCCGCCCCGTCGCCATCGTCATCCCGTACCACGAATCCCATTGGCCTCGCTCCACGCCGCGTTGCGCCACATGCTCCGCGCCGAAGACCACGCGACGCCGTCATCGCTTCGCCTCCCTTGGACCGTCGGTCCGAAGCTCACTCGTGCCATGGAGCTCGCCACGGACCACTAGGTGGTCAACTTCCTCCCCGCCCCACACGTCACCTGCCACCGCCACCAACCCCATCCTTGCCTGCCACCCACGTCATCCTCGCCCAACCGCCTCCATCTCCCACCCAACAGCTCCACCACCTCCATCTCCCGCCCAACGGCTCTGCCACCCCTGCCTATAAAAGGCCAAGCCGCCATGCCCACCTTCCTTCGTATCCACCTCCTCGCCCAGCCATCTCGAGCGCCCTCCCAGATCCACCCGTCGTCGTCTTCCCCAGCTCAGCCGCTGAGGCACCCACTTGCTTCTGCAGGACGCCGTCGATGTGCCGCAAAGGAAGGACGAGGAGATGATGTTGAGCAGAGGCGATGTCACCCTGTTTCCGCCTCGACCCCCATCGGGCCGTACCTCGCTGCCGCCAATCCATCCCAACCCTGCCCGCGCCGGTGTGCCGCTCCCCGGCTGCCGCATCGGTAAGCTCCCTTTTCCCCTCCTCTTCCTCCGCGCATCCCCCGCCACAGCCGGTCTGCCGGAAGACCCCACCCCGAAGTCCCTAGATCCACCGCCAGCCGCCGTCGTCTACTGCATTGCGCCGCTCCGCTCGGCCACGCGAGAGGGGGCATAGCGCCCAGAGAGAGAAGAAGACAGGAGGGGATTAATTTCTCCCCACCCCTAGTCTGACACGTGGGCCCCACAGTAATTAATCTATCATTAGAGCTGATGACAGTAATTAAGTAAATCAAATCACTAATCACTCATTGACATGCAGGCCCAATTTGCTAAGGAAATCTAATTAAAACCAGGGTTATGTTATGCCTCACTAACAAGTGGGCCTAGGCTGCTAATGGTCAACTGGAACAGGTCAAGCTTTAACCCGGGCCCCTCCTATGGGCCACACATTCCCTTTCCCCATGAAAAATAATCCAAGTAGAATTTAAAGCCCTCTGGCCCCACCTTTCAGTGACTCTCATCCTCTCCTTTAATAAAAGAATTCGGGAAGTAATTTAAAAAGGACCTGAAGATTTGTTTTAGGGAAGGAAAAACTAGACTAACCTTTGAAAATTCATAACTAATTCAAATAAAGTCCAAATTGAGTGAAACTTGTCTCTAAAATTTTGTAAATTCAAGCTCTACATTTTAGACAAAAAATAATGGTTGTCACCAATACACTTTTTGCACCAAAAATAATGATTGTCACCAAAAATTAAGTTCCCATATTAAAAATTCCCCTGACTAATTTATAAATTCAAACAATGGGAATAAAGCCCCTAAACCACAAAATTTGCAAAACACTACCATAACGTTTAGTTTCTAAATTGTAAGAAAAATCTAAAATAGTTTCTTATATTAGGTTTTGTCTTTAGGCAAAATATTAAATTCTAAAAATAGGAACAGGGGCTCTATCTTGCAAACCACTACCATGAAACACAGGTGAATAATAATTTATAAATTGTAATGGAAATATAACGATCGACCAAATTTCTAAACAAACATAGAACTAATTTATGTACCTATATATAATCTTAAAGGAAGTAAATACGTGCCACATATGACTTTTATCTCAAAGGGAATTCATATGCCTAAGTCACAAATCAAAGCAATGTGATCCTATGAAATATACCCTACTCGGGGAAATGACTAAACAATAATAGAAATCACCCAAAAATGTGTAGACATAGGAATTGCTCCTACACATAAAATAAGGAATAAATCAGGATTTTGAACTACTCTTCGATCTACCAATTCAACACACCAAGTTAAAACCTCACAAGTTTAGTATTTCACAAAAGAGTTAAACCTACAAGATCGCAAGGCTATTCACCTAAAGTTCAGCTCTTAAATCAACAAATACCGTCACTAAAATACAAACAACCAAATGCTAAGAACAACACGTGTAAGGCCAAGTGTCGATATGTGCCTAATTGTGCTAGTAAGCCAATAACTAACCTAAGCCACACCAAGGGTAGAATATAACCTACCTCACCCGGGTACCAAGTGGCAGACAACTTTAGATACACAGTTTGACCGCTAGACTACCCTAGCTTCTACATTGCCCTTGAGCCTTAGAACCCTTGGCCCTTTAGTTAATGCTGATAGTAGGATGCGATCACCCCAACCTCAGCCCGTAGGCTGCCTTAAATCCTATATCTGTGCCTTGTATGATTGTTGCTTGATTTGGTTCTTCTCGCACGACTAGTTCATGCGATCCGTATAGCGGTGAGGAATGTGAAAGCACCCAAAGGAGGAGAAGGTTTGAACGAGATTCAGTGCAAAAGCAAATTGGTAATCGGTCGCCCTGAGCAAGGCAAGTCACCACATCCCCCTCCTTGAGCATATTGATCCTAGTTTGTGAACTTATTTGTTTGCGAAATAAATTGCATGCTATCTTTAAAATGTGATCCCAATTATTGATTATGCCGCCCTTGTATTGAGCAACTTATTCCTTGACGCCATGATATTAATCGAGTCCCTAATTTTATCTAATAAGAAATGCTTAGCCGTGCCTAGTTGCAATGGGTGATTGAATCGTCCTTCCTCATGTCTTAAATAAAAGGGGACGATTGATTGGGCAATCACTAGGGTTACAGTGATTGGCGAGGATGAAGACATGTATTGCCATCCCACACATATAATGAGAAACCATTTGTAAAAACCAAAAACAAGGAAAAACCTATTTCGACTGGGGCGGCATGGATTGATTTGGGTGGTTCCTGGAAAAAGCTAGCGTCGACCCTGGTCAATTAAGGACCGAGTCAAGAAAACATGCAGTAAACGAATAGAGTATGACCGCATTTCTCTTACGGGCATAAGACCTAGTGGACCATATGATTCTAGTGGGGGCGGCACCCCAATCATGGCCAGTTCTGATCACGGTGTTGTGTTGCGAAGAAGAAAATGGATAGAGTGTGAGTTAATCGACATGTCAAATAAAATGAACCTTTGCTTCCCCTTTACCTCGGTGTCCAAGACTTCTCACACCACCGGTAAGACGGGATAGGGGTGCCAGGGGGTGCATGAGGGCACATAGTCTTTGGAGATGGTACCGCAATGCTAGAAGATCCGAAAAGCTGGGCTGTGGCAAGTCTCATGTGTTGGATGCGCCACGGAATACGGGTAAAGCGTACATCCACTGCAATGTTAGTAAATCAATCTATTTGAATAGTCGTGCTCGCGGTTAATGGAGCGCCAGGACTTGTACTACTCTTGACTAGAATCATAATTTTATAAAATTGATTAATGGATGGTTGGGACTATGGGATGGTGATGTTTTGGATGGCTATGGCCATTGTTCTTTAGGAGGCAATGGGACAATGAGTTGTAGAATCTGCATGATCAACGGTGGCAAGTCATTCCCGAGACGGTATTAGGATTGGTGGATAAAACCTTCGTTGAGCAAACATACGATATCAAAATTGTTTTAAGTTTATCCCGCTAGGTCATAGGTATTTATGAAATGGTTCTCAAAATTGGTTTTACGCAAAATAACCACAGCTGCTCCTTGAATACCCTGTGCATGGTAAGGATATTTGCGTGATGGCTTGCTCAGTACCTATATACTCATGATTGCTCAATTACTATGTTTAGCAGAAGAACATGCCAAAAGAGAAGACCTTGCTAGTATGATTTGCATAGCAAGATGGACGGAGTGTCAGTTGGCTAGGTCGCGGCCCCAGTTATCTACCTATGGGCATGACTATTGGACCCTACTAGTACTCATTTTCTATTGCTATTACTCTGATAAGGTGTGGCCATTTCGGCCTTAATAAAGGTATAAGCTCGTTTAGTCTTATTTCAATTCGTATTATGTTATGAGCTAGCTATGTTTTGTGTGTATCAACTACTGATTCAAGAATTGTTACAGGAAAACACAATAGGTTTTCGGTTCTCAAAACCGAGGGCCGACACATGCCCTTCTGGAACAAACCAGAAAATATGAAGAACTCCAGAAACAATATGAAGTGTTGAAGGTGGCTAAATCCAAGGCCAAGCAGGAACTTGATGGTAAGCCTCAACCTATCTTGACTCCCTTGCTTGTAATTGTCTTTTGATAGCGTACTCTTTTAAGTAGACTGCTAAAGTCTTGGTTTCTATCTTTAACTTGTACCATACTCTGTTGAGTAGATTACAAGGTCAAGACGAAGTCGCAATTCTAAGCATTCCAAGAGCAGATCCAACATCTGGAAGCAACTCGTGGAGTCCTTGAAGTTGTTGCGAAGCCTATCATTGATGCCTTGCTCCCGGAAGTCATAGGATCCAACTCCAACTCTGATTTGATCGGCCAACTGGAAGTAGCGCCCGGAAGATTAAGGATAAACCTCAAGGAAATTGCCACTTTGGGATCTAGCCAAGCGCTAGCGATCATCAAATCTCTGTATCTCGGAGTGGAACTTGAAGCTATTATGATGTGAGGGTAGGTGCCCGATCTTCCGATAGGTTCGATTTGACGACGTGAAGACGTTTACGTTTTGAGGCTTCCAATCAGCGATCGTCACCTCGCAACCGCTACACCCGCGCATCTTGTCGTTATCGGCCACACTCTCACGTAGTCAACCTAACCACGAAGGTTGTGCTCCTGCAAACAATCAAAAAAATTTGCAAGAACAAAGAAAATACAACCTAAATTGCAGATGAATGTTTAGCACACGAATTTGGGGTTCTACAAACCGATCTAGGCGGCGAAACTGCAGTGGCAGAATAATCTAAGCAAAACCCACCTCTAAACAACGATGGCTACTGTATATATATGAGTTGGGACGTCCTAGGGTTATTCCTAGGATGCACACTCCTTGGTCTTAGCCCACGACACAATTACAAGGCCCAAGGCCCAAAACAGACTCGGACTGGAAGAGATACGTGTCTTGTTTCGATGATTTCGGACAGCTTAGGAGTAATTTTAACGTGGGACCAAAATCATCTGAAAGTAGACTCCATAAGCTTTCCAACAAGTACTCATGGGCCCCGAGAGTCCTTCTAGATCAGCGGCTAGGTCCGTTTGAAGTTGATGCTGTCAGGAGGCCCGAACCCGAATTCAAAACGTGCAGAACTTTATCTCTTGCCTTCTATGGACCAAAAGTGACGTGGTGATGTATGAGTAGACTTGGATAAGGTCTTGGTTTGGTCCCCAATCAACTTCTTTGACCATCCATGCATTCCTTGCACTCGGTTTCTTTCCCTTCACCCAAGCAAGTATCTCTGCAAACGAGCACGCACAAAACTCATGGTGTAGTAATGACTGTTCAAATATATAACATATAAATCTTACGTAGAAAACATGCACCTTTGGTTGATGAATACATAAAGTAGCAATGGTCATATCCGAGCTAGTGATGTCCTCATCATATTAGTGAAGGGTTCACTTGCACTTGTACTCCGGAACAAGCACTCGACTTGATAAATGAGGTGCACCCGACTGCAGCCACCCTAGCAGAGAACTTAGACCTGTAACCATTAAGAACCCAGAGTAGTTGTGTGGGAACATTATTGTAAACATGTACATATGTGAATATGTAAACATTTATGTATTTATATATGAAGTTATGTTCCCTCTCTTATTTTTCTTGATTTCCCTGAGTGATTTTAGTACCTTGTGTTATACATTTTGCCCAACTTATCCTGTAGCCCCCGAGCACAGGGAGCTGGCTCATGGCTCTATCCCACACACACGTCATGTGGACTAGGCATCATCTGTTGCAAAGCTTCATTACTTGGGACAAATTCCACTCGGGTACTTCGCAATCAAAGAGAAAAAAACAAAATAAATTAAACAGACGAGTGCACTTATTAAGTGTAGCCCCCAACTTTCTGCTTAAATGAGAACCAATTAAGTAGAAAGTCTAAGCAAAAAAACACTCTTTATTTATTAATATCAGAAATATGATTGAATACAAAACTCAAGTATAGAAATGACATAGTTGTTTTATGTTCCACGAGTTGTCCATTGTGGTGCCATCCTCGCGCTTGAGTCGATAAGCCCCTGGGCGTGTCACTTCATCGACGATGAACGGCCCTTTCCACATGGGAGAAAGTTTATGCTTGTATTTTGTGGTCTGGATTTTTTGTGAAACCAGATCTCCAACTAAAAAGGCTCTGCCATACACATTGCGACTATGATGTCGACGTAAGCCCTATAGGTACTTAGCTGACTGGATAGTTGTGATATCCCTTGCTTCTTCAAGTTGGTAGAGATCATCCAGTCGGTTTTCTTCTGATTTGTCTTTGTTGTAAGCTCGAACCTTGGGGATCCAAACTCCAATTCTGTTGGTAAGACTGCTTCTAATCCGTAGACAAGGAAGAAAGGAGATTGTCTGGTGGCCTGACTAGACGTTGTCCTAAGAACCCATAGCACCGAAGCTAGTTCTTAAACCCACTTTTCCGTGTACGGTCGAAGTCGATCAAACACCCTTGTTTTGATGCCTTGAAGCACCATGTCGTTGACTCTTTCAACCTCCCCATTGCTCCGCGGATGTGCCACATAAGCAAAGTAGATCTTGATTCCCATATCTTCACAAAATTCTATGAATTCGCCGCTCGTGAATTGTGCTCCATTATCCATGATAATCCTGTTTACAACTCAAAATCTGTAGATAACTCCCAATATAAAATCTTTTGTTTTGCTAGAGTCAATCTTGACAACCGGTTTAGCTTCAATCCACTTGGTGAACTTGTCAACGGCAACGAACAAATGTGTAAACCCTCCTGGCGCCTTCTTGAGTAGTCCAACAATGTCAAGCACCCAGACAGCAAATGACCAAGTGATAGGGATTGTTTGTAGCTCTTAAGCCCTCACAAGAATGGACAATTAATTACACGTCTGTGAGAGCAGTCGGCTAGGAAAATCCTTATCGGTAGGCTTTTCCCACCAAGGTCCTAGACACAGCATGGCTTCTGCAAATTTGCGAGCAAATTTCCTGCAGCAATTTCTTCCCTTCTTCTTGTAGGATACACTTCATCAAGATTCCAGAAGCACTTTTATGAAAAAGTTCATCTCCAACTACTATGTAGCCTTGACTTTGTCGTTGTATGCAGTCCGCTTCGTTTCTATCATTGGGAAGTTCATCCTTCAGCAAATATGCTAAAAAGGGTGCTCTCTAATCGGGTTTATCATTAATGCTTCCACTGTTGTAGGTTGTTCTTCCTTTTTCTCTAGCTCTGGTATTGATGGTTTGTGAAGATCTTCGACAAAAACTCCTGGTGGGACTCGGTCTCGCTTCGTTCCCATCTTAGCTAATTCATCCGCCGTCTAGTTATCACGACAAAGAACATGAGCTCCAAGCCATCAAACTTGCTTTCTAATTTCCACACCTCTTGGCAGTAGGCAATCATGTTGTCCTTTGAGCACAACCAATCTTTTGTTACTTGATTGACAATGAGGCAATGAATCTCCATGAACAACCAATCGTCGGGTATCAAGCGATGTAGCGATTCACAGACCATGGATGAGAGCTTTGTACTCAGCTGCATTGTTTGATGCTAGGAAATAAATCTGAAAAACATGTTTGAGGTGCTCGCTTTCAGAGAGACTAGTAAGATACCAACCCCCACGCTAGCGAGGTTGAGAGATCCATTAAAGTACATCATCCAGTACTCTAGATTGGCAACTGGCATTATAACTAGAACTTCTGTCCACTCGGCAAACCTATGATTTGATCACCGTTCATGGTTTGAAGATAATGTCGAAAGCCATTAACTCAAGCGCCCATTTTGAAATCTTCTTGTAGCCTCTCGATTATGCAGTACATCCCCCGAGTAGAAAAAAAGTAACCACAGAGATTGGGTGCCCTTAAAAATAATGCACCAACTTGTTTTTGAATCTGGGGGTACCATACCTTGGATTCGCTCAGGACTACGCTTACAAAGTAGACCGATCGCTGAACTTTTTGAAAGTGTCTGGCTTCCTCTTGTTCCACCACCAAGACTACGCTGATGACTTAAGAAGTGTAACACACTAAAAATTGTGTTAACGAAAATGTGTAAAATTTTGAACTTTTTAAAATTTTTTGCATCATGCTGCATCTTTGTGTGTCTAGTTGTTATTAATATATATAAACCTAAATTTAGAGCAGTAAAGAAATCGAGTAAACCAAAACCATTTGAAAGATTAAGTTGAGAACCTCAAATAAATGAAGGCTAAAGAAACCAAAGGAATTTGATTTGCAATGTCTATTGTTATAAGAATAGTATTTCTGCCAAATTTTCGTCCGTCAATCCAATGGTTAGGGTGCTTCATCTATCAGATCTGATGGTCAAATCCTCTCAAGCCTGAATCACTGGACCTATAGATGTCCAAACTGGCGGACTGGGCCGGCACGGTCCGACACAGCCTGCTACGGCACGGCCCGATTAGGCATGGTCCCTGTAGCGGGTCGTGCCGTGCCGGCCCGCGTACCTCCCCCCGGCCTAGGCATGTGTAACAGCCTGCCCTCCAGAACCGCGCAGCCCAGCCCATCCGATGGGCGGGCCCACTTACACATAGCACCCCACTTACACTTTCGTCCTCGCTTCGTGTAAAAGGGTTAACCCGGAAGTACTATGGTTGGAGGGACAAGGCCTTATAAGTTGGTTCAACCCTTGCTCAACTAGCAAGGTGGTACTATTCATGTGCACATAGCACTCATGGGCCATATGGGCCATATCCTAATTGGGCCAGGATGTCACACACACCCCCCCTCAAAGGACCTGGCGTCCCCGCCAGTCCAACTTACCCGCATAGCCACACAGGCCTGCACACTGACCCGTACGCGCAACCGCGAGGGTGGGCTCTGATACCATTTGTAACACCCTGCCCTCCAGAACCGCACAGCCCAGCCCAACCGACGGGCGGGCCCACTTACACATAGCACCCCACTTACACTTTCGTCCTCGCTTCGTGTAAAAGGGTTAACCCGGAAGTACTATGGTTGGAGGGACAAGGCCTTATAAGTTGGTTCAACCCTTGCTCAACTAGCAAGGCCACACAGGCCTGCACACTGACCCGTACGCGCAACCGCGAGGGTCGGCTCTGATACCATTTGTAACACCCTGCCCTCCAGAACCGCACAGCCCAGCCCAACCGACGGGCGGGCCCACTTACACATAGCACCCCACTTACACTTTCGTCCTCGCTTCGTGTAAAAGGGTTAACCCGGAAGTACTATGGTTGGAGGGACAAGGCCTTATAAGTTGGTTCAACCCTTGCTCAACTAGCAAGGTGGTACTATTCATGTGCACATAGCACTCATGGGCCATATGGGCCATATCCTAATTGGGCCAGGATGTCACAGCATGGCACGCCGAGGTCGTGGCCCGGCAGCCAACCATGCCCGGTCCGCTTCGGCCTTCCCGCCACCGCGCCAGCCTGCCCGTCTCCCGCCCGCACATGCACGGCGTGGAGACGTGGACCGCTAGCCGGTGGGCCCCGCCGGCAACGGCGCTGAGTTAAAAAAAAGCGTTATAGTAAAAAAGACAAAAAAGAAAAAAAAGACTTAAAAAATTTGTAAAAATTAGAGGAGAGGTAAAAAATATAAAAAAGGCAAAAAAAATTATTTGAGATAAGTAAAGAAACATGAGGGTATTTTTTGATGATATTAGATGAGGAAATTTTCACTTTTTTAAACAAGCAAAATAGCAACACATATATAATTATGTTATTTAATTTCTGCATAAATATAGGGGAAAATTATTTGAGATAAGTAAAAAAACATGAGGGTATTTTTTGATGATATTAGAGGAGGAAATTTTCATATTTTTTAAACAAGCAAAATAGAAACACATATATAATTATGTAATTTAATTTCTGCATAGATATAGGGGAAAATTGCGCAATGACCTTTATTGAATTTGATATTACACAACCGCCTCATTAAAAACTCTGTCATGTAAAAACTCAATTTTGAGAAAACCATGACAAAGAAAAAAGAGTACAGCTAAAGACCAACACTCAAAAATAAAAAACATTACTCTAGTTCCTCATTTTCTAGGTAAAGATTTTCGAACTAATCAGCCAAATCTTGGTTCTCCGCGGTGTGTTGGGCACATTCCTTGGCTAGCTCCCAATCTTTAACCGCAAGTAGCATTTCTACCACCTCACTGCGGAGATTTCTTCTCCTCTTCTCAATATTTCTTCCACAAAGACTAAAGACCGATTCAGATTGTACCATAGACACAAGCACTGTGAACACATCCCGTGCTAGCTTTGAGAGTACAGGATATTGGGTCTTGTGATCGTTCCACCATTGCAGAACGTTGAGATCTTTCTGGTTGATGGAGTCGCTGTCCAAGTAGGTGGACAGCTCAAGGGCTTCAAGCGAAGCGTGTGCAGGACTTGCGGCGGCCGAACTTCCACCACCGGTGCTCAAAAAAGAAGAGGAACCGCCCCAAATTCGACCCCACTGTAATTTCTTCTTACCTGGTACAGGGACGGGTGAGGCTCTTTGTATGTGAACTCCTTAAAACTTAGTTTCATACTTTCGAAACACTTCATACAATTTAGTCTTAGAATCAAAATAGTAGTTAGTGTAATCAATATTTATTGCATCCCCAATAAGATTCAAAATATTAAGGAACCCCCCGTATTTTACCCCTAGGATCAAGAATAAATACAAAAGGAATGTCCCTCCAGTATTTAAGATATTTTTACTTTATGTGAAATACTGCAAGTCCTAATAGTTGATCATCTTCATATTCTTTTAATAAAGTGGCAATCTCAAAAATTTTATGTAAAATTAAATTAGCAGTTGGATAGTAAACGCCAGACAAAGTAACAGTTGCATCATAAAATGTTTCAAGGAAATAATTAAACTTTTCCACAACATGCCAAGACTGTTCTGTCAGTAGCGGTTGCGTGTCACTCGTAACAACATTTTTGGACTGTAAAAAAACAGTTAGTATATCCTTGTAAGGCAAGACGTGTCTCAACATCAAATAAGTCGAGTTCCACCGATGGTCCGCATCCGTTTGGAACTTGCTGCATCGCTTCGACGCTTGTCCGAAGCGATGCAGAATCGCTTGAAGGTCGCAAGTCGAGGATTAGAACCATTGAGCCATGTTATGGCTTCACGGATGGAATCGAGATATACACTTACTCTCTTAAAACCGGATTTAACTATAAGATTAATAATATGGCAGGCACAACATTGATGTAAAAGAAATGATTCAATATAAATATTGAATAAAGGCTGGAGAATTTTCATTGCTCTAGAATTTGTAGCTGCATTATCTAGAGTTACTACAAATATTTTATTTGTGATGCCAAAATCCTCACAAACTCTAGATATTCGTTCAGCAATATTTTCTGCAGTATGTGAAATATCAATTAATTTTAAAGTTATTATCCTTTTTTGTAATTCCCAGTCATCATCAACATAATAAGCAACTACACTAATATAGTCCTCCTTAGCCCTACCACTCCAAATATTAGATGTGATACTAACAGAAAAGGTGCATGTAGCAAACAATTGTTTAATACTGTCTCGGCCTTGGTTGTAAACATTCACCAAGTTTCGGATTGTGGTCTGTCTACTAACAACATGAAACCTAGGATTATGAGCAATTTTAATATAAGTCTCAAATGCAGGAGACTCACCAAATTTTAGGGGTAGATCCTATCTAGCAATTAAACGGGTAAAGGAATCTCGTGCTACCTGAGGATCATATTCCCATGAACATACTGTACAGTCAGGATTTTGTACTAGTTGCTGCTGTCGTAGCTGGTAACCTTGCTTCTTCGATCACATCTCAGCATGCCGCCTCAAATGCCCTGTTCCACCAGAAGATTTTCCAGAGAGTTTAGTCTTATAAATTCTACATTTCGCGTAACTCACCTCCCTTCCATCCACGCCGGTCTCCTTGATCTCATCAAAATATTGCTAGGCGGAGAAAGTTTTTGATCTCTTCGAGCTGGTTGCCGTTGATAGGCTTCCGCTCGCAGTTCCAGATCCTTCCGAAGTCGTGTGTACTTCCTCCGGCTGTCCTTGTGGTGTAGGAGCTGACCCGGAGTTGTCTCCCTCCGACATTGACATATAGCTCAGGTCAAAGTCGCTCAGTTGGAACGCCGGGTAGTTTGGATCTATCCAGAAATATAAATAGAGAAAATTAGTACCAAAAAATAGTATGAACAAAGAACAAAATTTAGAATTTTTTTACTTTGCAGGATGTAACGCCCTGAAAATCGTCTTAATTAAAAATTATCGTGGGTAAATGGAAATACAAGAATACACTAGAAAATATTTGTTTGAGAAAAGAGTTTGAATAAATTTTTGAAATTTCCAATATTAAAAATCCCGAGTTTAAATCTTTAAATAAATACTTGGATGCTTTTATATTCTAGGGGTTTTGTCGGAGTATTTTAAGCGTTTAAGTATTTATAATAATAAATTCTTCGTGTTTCGTAGTGACATTTACTTCTGGTAAATTCCCCGTAATTTAATAAACTCTATGAAATTTTCTCGGATTTTTCGGAGCTACACAATTAATTTTAATGCTATAAAGATCACTAAAGTAATTAAATAAATATAAAATAAATTCCTTTTCTTTTCCCCTGTTTGGATCGTTCCTGATTCAATCTTTTGAAGTCTCCCCGTTTATCATGAACTCTGACTCCCTTTTCTTCTAGGGTTTTGTGTCGTTCCCAGAACCCTAAATTCATCTCGAAAACCTAAATTCGGAGTTACCGGATTTATCCATTTTTGAAACCCTAGAACTCTTTTGGACTCCCAATCCAAGATCCTTTGTATTCGAAATATTTATATTTCCCTTTGAGATAAATCCCAGGCATTCCCTTAAACCCCTTTTTTGTCAAAATAAATCCAAATCTCCAATCGTCTAAGATTTCTCCAAATTCCGGTCCCAATAAAACACCCTCGTCAATTCCCTAATCCTGAAATATTTTATTCGGAATGTTCCATTTTCCCAGTTCCCGGAAAATCTCCTCCAGTTCCCAACCCGAAGAATAATCCGATACTTTATTCCCCGAATATTCCTCGAATATTTCGATATTCTACTCCCCAAAATTCCCTTATGAAGATATTCTTCATTCTCTGAATCCCACAAAATATTCCGCCTCCTGGACCCCACTACATATATTATGTTTTCTAATTACTTCCGAATACTGTTCGATTCCTAATATATATATTTATACCTATGTATATATACGTATGTATATATATGTATGAATGTATATATCCGCATATTCTAAGTTTTCGCCCTATTTAAGTCCTTATAAAATATCCTCCTCAACTCCTTGATCCCCAGAAGATTTATACTATTCTGGATACCGCTGCAATCAATCGATAAAATATCCGTCTGTTGGAGGAGGAAACTCCAACCGTGGGGAGTCTGGAGACTCCCTTTTGAGTTCGGCCAGGGGAGTTGTTCACAGGACGGTAGCGACGTCAGGGAGACGATAGGTGCTCGGGCGGGGGCCCAGGCTGAGATATGGCACGCAAGGGAGACAGGAGGAGGTAGACAGGTTCGGGCCGTACGGAGGCGTAATACCCTACTCCTGTGTGTTTTGCTATGTGGGAGATATGAATGTGGTTTGCTTCTTACAAGGAGTTCATCAGCCCCGGAAGCTCTACCGGAAGCCGGACTCGAAGAAGAAGAAGACTAAGTCAAGCTAAAGCTGAAGACCAAGACCTCGACCAGGAGAAGATGGAAGTCCCCATGCTGTAGGCTCGGATTCTCCTTTTATAGATCAAGGGGAGTCCACAGTGTCCAGTATACAGAGATAGCTAGCTACGTTTTGTCTTGTCGTACGCACGCGGCCGCCTGCCGCGTCGCGCCGGAGGGATGTCTAATCGCCGCCTAGCTCGGCTGCTTGTCAGGTCGACACGTTGCCGGGCTGCTATGGACGGCTGGAGTATGGAGATGTGACAGCGCGCGCCTCCGCTGTCAGAGTGTGGAGAATCGAGGCCCTCTCAGCCAAAAGTTCTCTGACGGCACTGGGAGGGGGCCCACGGAAGGTCATCATGACGGTGCACGCATGTCCGACCGGGAGATAGGCGGGAGGCGCCCCGTTGCCTCGCCATTAATGCGGGTAGTTAGGGAGCTGATCCGCTCAAGCCGGCCTCGTGCCCTGGGCGGAGAGCTCATCGAGCCCTCCGCGCACACAAGGCGAGACCCGGGGCCCGGGCATGGAGCTTCCCGGGACCGGGGACGAGACCCGGGGCCCAGGCATGGAGCTTGTGGGCCTCGGGACCCGGGGTGGATGTGGGCGCCCGTCGCGAGGCGCCCGGAGAAGGTGCACCCGGGCCCGGGCAGTGCTCGGGCCCCAGGTACTTGGCGGGAAGAAGGCTGTAGCCGGTCGTCACCGGTGCAAAATGTGGCCCTGGAGGAGCTGACGTGGCCAAAGACCCACGCGTCCCCAGGGTATGTGGGACCCCCAGTCCCGTTTCGCCGACACCGTCGCTTTTCGAGTCCCGCCAAATATTCTCCTTGTCGAATTCCCCAGAAATCCCCAAAATTCTAATTTTTGTGAAATTAGAGTTTTGCCGAATAACCCCTTTATTTTTCCCCTATCTTTTTTTCCTCATTTTTCCTTTTAGTTTCTCTTTCTTTCTTTTTCTTACTCCTGCGTAACTGTGCATCTCCTTCCTTTGGGTTCTCTGGACCTCTCTCTCACTCAGATGGCCGGCCCGCGCCTGCTTGCGCCGCGCCGCTCCAGCCCCGGCCTGGCCTCGGCGCTCCTGGCCCAGCGCCGCCTCCCGCGGCCGCCTCCCTGGTCCGCCGCAGCAACCGCCGCTCGGCCCGTCGCCACCGCCGCGCTCCACCCCGGCCAGCCCGCGCTGCTGCCTGGCCCAGCCCGCTGCGCCAGCCGCCGCCTGCGCCTCCTCTCCGCGCCTGCCGCCGCCAAATCCGCGCACAGCAGCCGCCCCATATATAGCCGCCGCCGGCCCCCTGTGCCCTAAATCGCCGCCACCCCGACGCGCCGCCCGGCCGCCTGCCTCTGCTGCCCCTGTGCTCCACCGCCGCCCCGGCGTCTCCTCCGCCGGACCAGCGCCGCCGCCCTGCTCGCCTTCGGCCGCTCCATCCCGTTCGCCGCCGCTCCTCCTCTGCCGTGTGCCGCGCTGCCAGCGCCGGTCTGCCGTCGCCTCTGCTTCGCCGCCGCCGACACAGGGAGCACGAGCCGCCGTCGCCGTCTTCGTCTCTGCCGCCCGCCGGCTGCCTCGGACGCCGCCTCCTCCCGTCGCCGGTGAGCATCAAAAACGGCCGCCCCGTCGCCTCCATCTTCTCCGCTGGGCGCCGTGCTGTTCCCCGCTCGGCCTCGTCGTCGCCGGCATCTACCTCTCCCCGCCGCTTGGACGCCGTCGCCGCCGTCATCGTCTTCGATCCCCACCGCCGGTGAGCATCCACCGTCGTCCCCGACGCCTCCACCTTCTTTTCCTCCTCCGGCTCCCCTCGGCGTCCGCTGCCGTTCGTCGTCCCGACGCCGTGGTGCTGCCCCGACGTCGTCTTCTCCAGGTGCTGCTGCTGCCGCCGCTGCCCATACTCCGACGTCGCCCTCTGCACCTGCCTTGCCGCCGCCCCGGGAAACCGCCGCTGCCCCTGTGGAAGCCGTCGCCGCCTCTGGAAGTCATCGCTGGTGAGCCTCCAAACCACGCCTCCTCCTCTGACCGTCGGCATCGTCTCCCCTGCACCCGAATCAGCGCTCCCCTTTCCTCCTCTGCCGTGCGCCGTTGTCCTCCATGACCCGGCATCGTCGCCTGCTGTCTCCGTCGTGTTCTGCACGCCGCCGCTTCGCCTGTGAGCGGCTGCCTCCCCTCTGCCTCATGCACCCCACCGACGTCTACCGCCTGTCCGCCGCCGATCTTTGGTCCCCAAGCCGCCTCGGTCCCATGGTCAAGATGCCGCCTTTTCTCTCTACCCCACTGGTGCACTGTCGTCCGTCGTCGCCGATGACGTCATCTGCGCCAACTCCGCCAGCCGCTGTGCGCCTGCTCGCTAGCCGTCGCCGGTCGCTGC
Organism: Oryza meyeriana var. granulata; assembly: GCA_003991445.1. Taxonomy (NCBI): domain Eukaryota; kingdom Viridiplantae; phylum Streptophyta; class Magnoliopsida; order Poales; family Poaceae; genus Oryza; species Oryza meyeriana. The sequence goes on from RYFJ01001384.1 coordinate 420,354, forward strand.
GTCACCGTCCCATCGCCATCGTCTACTGCCATCATCGTCATCATCGTCTCCCGACCTTCCCTGTCTCGCTGCGTGCCGGCAACGCAGCATGGCAGGGACTGGTCTTCCTCCAGTGATTGACATGCAGGGCCCTCGTGCAGCCTTTTCTTCTCCGTCAATGACGTGTGCACCTCAATGGTCACACGCCTAACCAATCTCGGCCTTCCGATACATTTTGATAAAATCCTCGCCGATCTATGTCACTGTTTTCATCCTCTCCCTTCCCGGCGTTTGCTGACTCGGCGTCGCCAGCGTTCGTTGTCACCATCCCGAAGCTGAATCACAGCCGTCCGATCTTAGAGACCTAAGCTGAGCCATCGGATATTCATGTCTCTCCGGATATTGTCACGTCAGTCTTTGCCACCTCAGCAGTCCACCGGCCCCTCCTATTCCTAAATCCATGAGCCAAGTCTACCATATGTCTAGTCACTAACCATGAACCCCACATATCAGCATTCATCCAAAATAATTATTCTAATCCGAAAATCTAGTGAATATTCTAAAGAATATTTCTTTTCAATTCTTTTCGGATTCATTCTGAATTCAATATTCCAAGAGCTATATCTTTTTCGTTTGAAGTCCGTTTCGACCCGTTCTTCTTTCTAAATTTATCTAAAATCATAATTTACTTATTTGTGTATTTTTATGTATTGTTTATTTGGAGTTTCTTAGGATTTATTATCATTTTACGTGTAGTCGCGTACAATCGTCATTTCGGAAGACTGCGGGGTCTGCGGAAGAGTTCGGAAGATCATTTGAAGATTTTTGTGATTGCAAGGCAAGTCACACGACAATCTCCTTGAACATGTTGATTCCGTTTGCGAAAGCTATTTTATTTTAAAGTTATTGCATGAAATGCTTTAGAATGACATTATTACGGGTAATTATTTAATAGCCAATATTCCTTGATATTTATGGCCATTTTGTTATTGCTATCTATACCTTGATACCTTGGGTGAATAATACTGACTAGCTGGATGACTATTTAATGGTCTAGCTAGATTATTTAGGATTTGCTTAGCCATGCCTAGCAACTATAGTGTCATTATATGTAGGAAATTATTCATTCATTCTGATTAATTAATGGATATTGGCTATATTTTGATGACAGTGAGTCGTGGCTGGTTAATTAATTGTATCAACTAAAACTTGACTAAATGGTGGGTTGTGAGCACCAGGTTTGTGATTGTTGCTAGTGGTGCTCATGACAGTTAAGGACCAGTTCGCGGATTACTTGTTGCGAAGCAACACTCGTGTTAACCACAAGCCAGCATGGGTAATGGTAGGATCCAATGTGTAGTACGTTCAACCGGGGTCTACCATGGTGTGTTGTGGCTGTGTCAATAAGACCACCATGGCTGCGTCAATAAATCCATGTCTTGGGTATTGGATCGTTTTCCTGTTAGGGGCCTGATCAGCTTCTGCCGGAAACTGGTGGTCCAGCGGGTGGCTTCCTTGTTGTGCGGGTTACATAGAGGATCTTATCACAATTCCTTTCCGAGGTACCGTGGTGGTATTAAGGCACACAGTAATGTGTTGTGGAGTTGTGTCTTGTAGGTAAATTGGTACACCTCTGGCCAGAGTAAAACTATTCGGATAGCCGTGCTCGCGGTTAATGAGCGGCCTAGCAATATTTCTGTGATTAGTCCCACACTATTTAATAATGATGATAAATGATGGAATATTGATAGCTCCTGTTTGGAGAGTTATGGTTTGGGCCTAAACTGCGTTGGTGCGTTGTTCAGAGATGGATTTAATGTTGATAATAATTAAACTATATGGTTTTTAATGGTTTTAAATACAAATGTTTTAAATGTTGTTTTATACAAATAAGCCATACTATGATTTTCCTTTGGTATCTTGTTGCATTACATTGCATTCCTAGTATGGCTTGTTGAGTACGGTGGGTGATACTCAGTCTTGTATTATTGCAATCTTTAGAGTGAAGCTTTGCGAGGAGGCGAAGTTTGGTGCTTGGCTTATACCCTAGTTGAGCTGCCTGTGGCTTGGGGCTGAAGCTACGCTAGTTGCTGTTCCGCTACTATTTCTTCTGTGTGAGGACTAAATGCCTCTGTTGTAAATATTTATCGTTATTTCGTATTTGGTTATGTTTACCAAATTGTCGATTTGTGTACCTCGGCTGATTCCTGGACGAGGATTTATTGCACAAATTAACTTTGGAAATTCTGGTGAATTTCTGAGCGTGACACTAGAACACCGGAGGCTACAGCTATCAATTGTGGGAATATGGAAAATTTTTGATTTTTAGACAAAAATTTATCTAAATCAAAAATTTAGAGCGCAAGAGAGAAAAAAAAAAGCAGAAGAGAGCACAAGATGAGAGATTGGGAGGTTTGGATATGCCATGATGTTGCTGTTGACTACCCTATTTATAAAAAAAATTTCATAATTTTTTGAATTTTTTTGATATTTTTTCGAATTTTTTGCCCTCTAACGATTAAATTTAAAATCTTGCCGTTATTTCGGACCGTTAAGGTGTCAAGTATTTATTGGGCTACCGAGACAAACTGTCCGTTGGACAAGGCAACGGTCGCACTGTAGAGGATACTGTGTTGGGCACTGTATCACACACTGTAGCGGCACGGCCCACGGGTGGCCGTGCCCGGGCGGCCCGAGAGGGAACGGGCCGTTTGGACATCTATCTTGGGCCGGCCGTTTGGACATCTATGGCTGAACCGCTGCTCCTCGCCCTCACCCTCGCCTCGAATTTTTACTGTTACTAATTTAATTTTTTTTTAATTTACAAAACTAATTTTTAATTTGAACTTTTTGCAGATCTACCCTCTTGCCGCCCTGGGCCACGGCGGTATTTAAAAACCGCCGTGGCCCAGGACGGCGAATGGCATCCCCGTCTGGCGCGGCCGGGGGAGGCCACGTGGCCTTGCCGCCCTGGGGGACGGCGGCGAATGCAATTGTGCATTCGGCATTCGCCGCCGTCCCCCAGGGCGGCAAATGCATAGGACCGTCCGCACGGCGATCGGACGGTCCGAATGCTAATTTTTAACCCAAAATTTTTGAAAATTTATTTGTCAAAATTAAATTCTTAAATTCTATTTATTGTGCCATTGCATTTATTGCGTCGATGTTTAAAAAAAACCAAATATCATAGATTGTTCACGTCGTGAAAAGAACTTGTCAAACTGAGGGTATTTCCGGATCGCCACTCGCATTCCACTCCTTGTATGTCTGGATCGGCACCGCAATCCACTCCTCCCCGTCTTTCGCCTACACGCTTCACAAAATTTAGTTTTAATCGTGGTTTAGGGTATGTTTTTTAAAGTTTTTTTTTATAATCCGACGATGGTGGGCGTTGGTTTGTAAAATCGTACTGATCATTTTGTCAAGTTTATTTTTGGTAAAACTTAATTAATGACATGGTAATAGACCGGTCCGTTTTACGTGAGGGGCTTACGACCCCAGGCGAACGGAATGTTAGGGCTTATGAATTTTTTTCCCAAATTTTTGTGCAATGTACGTACTGAATGATTTTTAATTTGACATTGGAAGACGATATATTCTATTATTCGTTATCCACTCGGTCGATACTTAACACAGTGCACGTACAATAGCATAGTGATATTAGCTAGATGCGAGCCGTTCGCATTGCGGCATGATGAATGCGACACCCATAGTACGAAATACAACAAGAGAGACTACATTATTAGCAGTACAATGTATCTGAAGTATGGGATCGAGTCTACAGGGGGTGAATATGGACATGACAAATTTAAACAAGTAATGCGAGACCTCTAAATAAATAAATACAACAATAGCCGCTAAGTCATACGCCTCCTCGTCCTCCTAGGCTGCGCTCGCACGTGCCCACGCGAGTATGTCAGGCGGTCCACCGGTACCCCACAGGTGGCTCGGATCACCTGAGCAGCAGGGGAAGCACCGGCGTCATGCGGCTGTGTCTGCGGTGCACCTCCGAGCTGTGACGACCCGATCACGTCCTGCTCCGGAAGGAGGTCGTCCTCGGTAGAGATCCAAGCAGAGGTGCTCCCCTGCGTTATTGATGGCCGAAGGTCTGTCACATACCGAACTGCCGCATCACACTCTGCGGGCAGTGCGGCTCGACAGAAATGTCGAACAGCATCGGCGTCATCGTCAGCCAGTACGCCTGGTCCCTGGTGCAGAGGGACGACAGCCCGTGCGGCGCACGCGCGTGCCTCGCCTCGGCGCTGTACGGCTCCCAGACAACGTCCTCATCCGTGATCCTGTCGAACTCCATGACGAAGTCTGGGTACGACTTCTGCACCTGCACGTGAGCGTACCGACGCTACAAACAGGAAAAGAGTTCTCGTTAGTCCAAGTAACATAAAAAACCGAGACGGTTCTAACACCGAACATACCTCACGACGACACCACACCGTCCCCATCGTCGGATAGTCCTCCGGTGGGACACCCACGTACAGGCTCTCCTCGTACGGACTGTGGTCCACAACGGGGCGGCCGATCGCGAACCGCTCTGCCGCCCAGAGCTGTAGGAGGAGTGGACAACCCGTGAAGACCGCTTCTGGCTCGGTCTTCCTGCAGCCGTCGCACAGACCCCTGTACGTGGTGGCAAGGACTGCCGATCCCCAACTGTATTGGGGAACAGCACCGTCCTCGGCGTCGGCTATCTCCCTCGCGTAAGGGATCAAGCCATTGTCGACTGCGTGGCCGTGCGAGTTGGTGAACATCACCCACCCGAACACCCACAACAGGTACGCCTCCAGGCTCCTCTGCAGTGAGTACGCGTCGGCCTCCGGGTCTAGCTGATCAGACTGCGGTAACATATAAGGAAGTTGACACTGTAATTCTAGTACGGACTGAAGGACGAACATAAAACAACAAGAAAGCATTCTTACCGTGTAGCTCAATACCCAAGCCTGAGGGAGGCCCGCATGCGTGTACGGGGAGATGTCGCCGACGAGGGGAAGCCCCGGAGCACGGTGAACCGGGGCGAACCGCTGCAGGATCTCCTCTCGCCACGCCTGGAGCCCGTCAACTGGGCCCACCGCATCGCCGGCTAGAGGCAGCCCAAGGAGGAAGCTGACGTCCTGCAGCGTGGGGGCCATCTCACCGCATGGGAGGTGGAAGGTGTGCATCTCCGGTCTCCACCGGTCCACAAGAGCTGTGATCAGCGACCGGTCGATGCCCCACTTCTTCGTCGGGTCATTCGGCTCCACTGCGGCTGCTACCAGCCTACATAGCGGCAGAAGGCCTGCCTCTCGCAACCTGACAATCAAAACAAAGCAAGTTAGTAAGTTGACATATACAGATTCACGGTACAACGTTCGTACGTACCTAGTCGTGAACCTGTCGTCCACGGGAAGTAGTCGCCTAGAAGGTCGAGGACGTAAGGTACTGAGCTTGAGGTTCTGCACCGCCGAGAGAAACGACCGATGGGACTGATCGGTGGCGTGATCCAGCAGCTCAGGCGTCTGGTAGTCCATACCTGCAAGGAAAAAGAAGCGGAACGGATTAGCTCAATTAAACATAGTGCATTACAGTCAGAAAATTAACAGACAGCAAAGTACCTTTAAAAGACCCACACTAAAACGAAAATCAGATAGCAGTACATGCATATTGGTACACATTACAGGGAGATTACATCAGCAACCAGCGGCTATACTAGACAACATAACCCGAAGGTACACGAGGACGCCTGCGATGACGCTGCCGATCAGTGGTGCCTTCCCCAGTTGGCCGCCTTCCGTCGGCGCCTGATCCTTCCATAGGAACTTCCGCTGCACTTGGGGCCTTGGCGTCTTTCGTGCACTTCTTGTAGGTATGTCCCTCCTCTCCACACCTACTGCAATGTTGAGCGCTAACGCCGGCCTCGGATTCGTCCATATCATTGCGTATCCTCCGTGTCCGACGTCGGCCTGCCTTGTTCCTTGCCTTCGTCGGGTCAGGGATGTAATAAACTGGACTTGTGTCTTCAGTGAAAGTGCCGACGATGCCGAAACCAAAGATCTCGATACTCCATGTATGCATGATTGCTTCCTTTTTAAAGTACGAAGACACATATTGGCGTTCATCAATGCCGCACTCCCCGCAAGCGGCAATGACATGAGAACAGGGCTTGTGGTACAAGCTTGGTTTCCGGCAGGAGCACGTGCATGTCCCATCTTCCTTTAGGACACACTCCTGTATAGGTTTCCTTGCGAATATGCCACGCCTGGACCTGTCGGCACATAATATCTCAAATCTACGCTCTCGTGTGCCCTGCACTCGGACTCGGTGCTCTCTTGCCTTCTTGCATTTGTCCTCAAGGTACTCTGTCATTTTGGTGCCGAACCAAAGGTTTCCATCAGCCATAGATGTGCCATTTTGTCTGCACCTGTCGTGGAAGTACGTCTGTGTTTTATATAGGATGAACTCCACGATGGCAACAAGGGGAAGTTGCCTCACACCACGCATGACCCAGTTGTAGACCTCTGCCAGATTCGTGGTCATTATGCCGTACCTTGCTCCATCTTCATCGTACAGCAATGCCCATTTCTCCTTCGGCTCGTGCTTGATCCACTGCGAAAATCTGCTAACCGAGGAACCGGGCCTCCTTCTGAATGTACCGTCATCGGTGGGAAGTGCACCTAGAGCTTCAGGGCCGTCAACCCCTCTAGCTGGGGGTCTTGCAGAACTCTCGCGTCTATGTTTGGCTGTCAGCTCATCAAGTCTCCTCCACAGCTCATTGAACTTCTTCTGTTGATTCTGGGAGCACAAACGTTTGAACATGGTCATCAGCTCCTTGTTTCTGAACTGCTTATAAAAGTTTGCGCCCATGTGACGCATGCACATCTGCTCTTTACATCTTCCCACACCGGAGGGTATCTCTTGTCTGCGCAGCCGTTTCGCAGCTCCTCAATTGCACGCAGCATCCCTGGATGACGGTCATGTATGAGACATACATCTGGCCTCATCCCCACCACCTTTTCCTTAACCAGCTTCAGAAACCAGTACCAACTCTCTGTGTTCTCGCTCTCGACGAAGGCAAAGGCCACGGGCAACACTTGGTTGTTCCCGTCTACTCCGATTGCCGTCAACATTTGCCCTCTGTATTTTCCAGTTAGGAACGTGCCATCGATGCAGAGAATGGGCCTGCAATGAAGAAATGCAAACATGCACGCCTGCAGAGAGAGGAAGGCCCGCTGAAGGACGCTCTGCCCAGGATTTGCTAACGATGGGAAACTTTTGATTTCTGAGTAGCTGCCAGGATTCCTCGCACAGATGGTTTGCAGTAGACGAGGCAAATTATTGTACGAAGCTTCAAAACTGCCGAATCTCCTTTCAATTATCTTCTATTTGACCCTCCATGCCTTGGCATAGGTAATGGTGTACTTGTACTTCTCCTCGATGCGCCTGATAATTGACTTGGGCTCGAACCGGAGGTTCTCCACAACAGCATAGTACAGCTCTGAAGCGATGAATGCAGATGATATGTTCCTGTGGTACTTCTGAACACTCGGAAGATGGCAGTTGTGCTCCGTCACGATTGACACGGACCAACAGTCGTCATATTTCTTCCTGGATGCGTACATCATCCATGGACATCCATCGCTTGAACTTGCACATTTCACTTCGTACACTGATCTGGTGGACTTTGATACCCAGAACTCCCTCCCAAGTGACACGGCCCACATCTTCACAGCCTCTGTCAACTGTGCTTTTTCGGCGTATCTAGCGCCTTGCACCACTTCATTCTGCCGATACTCCCATGCCACGGTGTGCCCCTCTGAGACAACGAGTCCGGAGAAGTCCTGGTTGTCCCATTCTGCCGGGTATACATCGTCCTCCGAAGAATCATCATCCTCCATATGCTCAGGTTCTGAGTCTTCAATTTTCATCTCATGTACTAGACCTGGGTGTCTCTCCCCTTCATCTGTAAATCCCCCCGATCCCATGTCTTCTTGGCCTCTTTCCTCTCCGGCACCCTCGTCTTCTGCCTCATTTTGGTCCCCTGTTTCATCGGGCCCTTCCGCTGTACTCGGACCAGCCTGATCAATGCTGATCACGTCATGCACTACCACTAGGATGCTCGGTGCCCATTCTCGCTGCAGTGCACTCTCCACAAAAAATACCCAGCTGGCCGTCGAATCTACTGGCATTAATTCTCACCAAAAACCTTCCACAGCCCAGCTAACCAGTGCGTACACCGTAATTGCATTTATTTGAGGATCTACTCCGAATCTCCTCATTAACCAATTGTAAACTCCACGAAAACTTCTCTCAGCTGGAGCTATAATTCCCTTTTGTGCTACGTTGAACTCCGATAAATCTACCCCATATTGTCCTTCTCTGACATTTCCTTCACCGTGGTATATCGCGAATACAACTCTATTTGCCATTTCTGTTCACAAAAAAGATTTTATTAATCTGTACTAATCAATATTCATTCCATAAAAAGGCTATACGTATAAGTCAAACCATTACCGTTTCTATATTTTACAAACTAACCCAGCGGCGCTAATAAAGTTATACGCTAGGTTTATCTAACCTGTCAAAATAACGTATACCAACGATGGCCATGGCGGAGCATATTTATTTGTAAAATATCTACAATTTACTACATGTCCGCTATGTTCTTCTAGTACGGTCAAATAAATTTAACACTAACGATGGTTATGCCAAACCGCTAATATTTTCATACTATGTCAGGTATTACACTACGCGTCTAGTACTAATTAACACTTATCTAAAAAATTGACTACATAACAGAGGAAGAGCAAAAAAAATACCTGGATTCGCCTGAAAAATCTGCGAAGGCTTCGCCGCTGTACTGCTCCTCCTTTCCCTCAGCTCTATTGGACGAACGCTAGAGGCGAAAGGAAGAAATGACGCGCCGGCGAGTACGTGAATGGATTTTATACGGGATGGCTAAAAACCACCGTCCCCCAGAGCAGCGATTGGCTATAAACCGCCCTGGGAGACGGCGGATGCAAAATTGCATTCGCCGCCGTCCCCTAGGGCGGCAAGGCCACGTGGCCTCCCCCAGGCTAACGGCGGCCGGCTCCGTTAGCCGCGCCTGACGAAGATGCCATTCGCCGCCCTGTGCCACGGCGGTTTTTAAATACCGCCGTGGCCCACGGCGGCAAGAGGGTAGATCTGCAAAAAGTTCAAATCAAAAATTAGTTTTATAAATTAAAAAAATAAATAAATTAGTAACAGTAAAAATTCCCCTCGCCTCCGTCTCCGCCTCCACCACCGCCACCGACAGGGTCTCGGTTGCCCCTTCCCTCTCAAGGAGGACGAGGACGACTATGAGGAGGAGGCCTCCCTCCCTCTGCGCGTTAGCGCCTCCTGCCACCTTTCCCCCGAGCGACGGTGCAAGCCAGAGCCTCTCCTCCTCCCTCGCGAGCTCTTTCCCTCCATCCCACCGCACCGCTGCCTCCCTTGTCCTCTTGTGCGCAGTCGCCGTTATCTCCATCGCCTGCCCCTCTTCTTCGCGGTGCAGCTCCGACCCGCGGCCACGAGCTCGCCACCACCAAATCCGGTGGCCTTGAGCTCGAGGCCGCCAGATACATCGCCTCGAGCTCGTGCTCGGCCAGATCTGGTCGTGGAGATGGCGGCGAGCAGCCGATCGAGCAAGGCGAACCGCTGGAGGAGAAGGAGCCAGTCTCCCATCACCTATGCGCCTCCTCCGCCTTCTCCGAGGACGCTGATGAGGAGGAGGCGCGGTGAAGGGCTAGAGGGACGGCGGACTGACTTCGCGGGTGTTGCGGCACGCGTCGACGCCCTCCCGCATTGTGAGGTTGCTGCGGCGGCGCTGGGGTCGCCCGCGGCGGGGGAAAGGCGGGGGCGGGGCAAGAACGCGCGGCAAATCACGTTGGTGCTGCTGCTCAAGGCGCACCGTGCGGCGGGGAGCTGACGGGCGCGGCCTCCGCGGCGCTGTCCGTGGCGGCGGCTGCACGGAGGCGGGTGGCGGCGGGACGGACCGACTCCGACAACGCCGGCGCTGCACTGCCCGGTGAGAGCCCGTCCTGCGCATGAGGTTCTACGGCTTCCTCCGCGCCGTCGTCCTCCTGTTCGTGCTCCTCCTCGCCGTCGACAACGCGGCGCACATCCAGGGCTGGCACCTCGGCGGCGCCGTCCCCGACCTTCTCGCCGTCGAGTGGTTCTTCGCCGCCACATACGCGTCCTTCGCGTCCGCCTCAAGTACCTCGCGCTGGGGCTGCAGTTCCTTGCCAACGCCTGCATCGTGCTCTTCTTGATCCAGAGCGCCTACCGCCTCATCCTCTGCCTCGGCTGCTTATGGATCAAGCTCAAGGGAATCAAGTCTGTGCCTAAGTTCGGTGGCGGCAAAGGGTCGGACGACGTCGAGGCCGGCCCTGACGAGTTCCCAATGGTCCTCGTGCAGATTCCAATGTGCAACGAGAAGGAGGTGAGCCGCGAGAACAAACACAATTCCAATTATTTGCATAATTTGTTGGTTTGGCATTTGCGCAAGGTTGCATTTTTGAGATTGGGTGTTGGGTGCCATGGCCGCATCTGTGGTTGCAGAGACCGAAAGATTCAGTTTTTGAACTGCAATTGAGGGAACTCAACAAGTGTATAGGAATAATTCGATAGATTCGATTGAGGTATCTTGGTCGTAGTGTCACTGAGGGAAAACTTGGCTGCTTGCCATGGCCGCATCTGTGGTTGCAGGGACCAAAAGATTCAGTTTTTGAACTGCAATTGGGGGAACTCAACAAGTGGATAGGAATAATTCTACGGATTAGATTGGGGTATCTTGGTCGTAGTGTCACTGAGGCAAAACTTTGCTGCTACTATAAGCCTATACTATACTTTGGGATTGGAGTGATGGTTACATGTTGGGGCGAAACGGTTTTGATTTTTGTCCACAGCTCCAAAAGTAGATTAGCACTGCATAATGCACATTCTGGGTGGTTGGTATTCCTGATATGAAGTGTTTCGTCGGTTATAGACCAGTTTGATTGAATTTTTTTGATACAGGCTAACAGTAATTACCTACAATTAATCGATTATATCTCTCGTTTATTTGTTTCCCTTAATTTGATGGGAGGATGTTCTTTTCAGTATTTATGTTCCATTGTTCCTTAAACCTTAGCCAATACTTTCAAGTAAAGTAAAGTTGTGTGGGGGAATGATATTTGAGGAGACCAAGATTAAGGCGACTATGGTCATTTTAGTTGTTCAATCATATATATATGCTTATGTAATAAGGCACTTTGCATAAAACTATTTTATCATTTAAGTACCTATAAAGGTTCATAGTTCTCAATTGTGTTTGTTCATAGTTCTCAACTGTGTTGTCTTAGGTGAACAGATATACAGCTGCAGGGCTCTTCATGTCTTAGGTTGTGTTCTGATTTGTGAATAGGAAATTGACCGCAATAAACAAGCTTCTTTATGGAAGTTGGAAGAGAACAAACATGCCGGGTTATGAACAGATAGATGCAGATGAGGATTGTCCCAGCAGCTAGGTATATTGACCATCATTCGTCCGTCTACCATGAGCTAGCTGCACAAATGCTTGACTTATGGTGAGAATCACTGCCTTCTACTTCTAACCCGTACTTATAGCAAGCAGTGGGGGCATTAACCAGTTTGTTCTTACCATCATATTTAGTGCATTTCTTTGACAATGGAAAGAGTTTACTTTTCTAGCTTCAACTAGAATTCAAGCTAGATCATAATGGAAAAGAATTTGCATTCTTTTGGCTTTGTGAGTTTCTACTGCAGTGCTTGGGTTTCTTTTGGTTTTGTGCTGCAGTGCCTGGGTGGTGTCTTTGGTAGTGAGCTTCTGCTTGCTTGTCCTTTTTGACCTGAACTATTATGGAGATTTATTTGTTTCAATTATTACTTTGGTTTCTTCAGTTGCCTATGAATTTCTACACTGGAATGCAAATAATACGAGTGTCTACTGAATTGCATTGCAATACCCAATTGTGCAACTAATTTAAATAGTATGGGCTTTTGGGTTTTGACTTCAACATCAATTCATACTATCTTCCATCCTAGACTGCACCTAGACCCTCCAACACCGCTACTCCCTCCCTGTGTCAGCGATGGAACTAAGATAGAGATATTGGTAGATGTATTTCTTTGTACAGTCCTGAAACCTTTGTAGGATAAATTTCAGAGTGAAATTTCCTCCTCAGTTCAATCTGTTTTTTTTAAGAAGTTTTCAAGGTGGAAATTCCCCTGTGTTTCAATGAATTTTTTATTTTTAAACCTTTTTTTAAAAATTTTAAAACTAAACCCTCCTAAAACTTATTTCTAAATCTGAATAACACTGCCACGCCATGAGTAGTGCGCGCGGCAGTATTCTTCTGCCATGCCAGGCTAACTGGCTTGGCATAACCCAGTCTAACTGGTATGGCCAAATAACGCTGCCATGTCAAAGGTGACATGTTCAGATTTGGAAATAAGTTTCGGGAGGGTTTAATTTTAAAAATAAATAATAAAAAAATTCTGTTTCAATTCAGTGTTTTTAAGGAAGAAATTTCACCCTGAGCCATTATCGTCATGTTTTTATTTGCAAAATCGACAAGTATATGAGTGATGGGTTTTTTGTGCTTAGGAATTTTGTTCTCTTTTTTTTTAGCAAATATGCAAATGTAAATATTAATTCACTTATCCATGCTTCGATGCGTGGCTTGGCAAGAATCGACAAGTATATGAGTGATGGGTTTTTTGTGCTTAGGAATTTTGTTCTCTCTTTTTTTTAGCAAATATGCAAATGTAAATATTAATTCACGTCTCCATGCTTCGATGCATGGCTTGGCATATGTATCTAAATTACGGTGTTGCTACTATTTTTTTTTTATCTTTTTACGTATCTAACCTATGGTGTAACGGGTATGGATCATTTTATTATGCCCACCCCTGCCTACTCGATCTATCAGTCTTCTCATCATGGTCCTCTTCTCTCTCGCTCTATTCGGCTAGAGTTTAGCTTGCCATCATCTTTCTATATGTTGAACGAGTGCCCTTTCTTTGTTTATGCCGTTGTTTCACATAGCTGTCCGCTGATCATGTATTTTGTTTTCTCTTAATTTTTTTTTATTTCCGTTGTAACGCATGGGATAACTCTTATGTTTAATATGCAGAATTTTAAAAGTGTGTTAACCAACCTACCCACCTTCTAAAAGTGTGACCCTTCATTGCAAGTCATTGCTTCTTTGGCTCTCTCCACTCCTGTTGTCGAGGCATCGTCGAGTTTGAGTGCTTATTAGCCAAAGTGTAGCACAAAATACGTATCTATAGTTAAAATCATCTTTACTCGTTGTAATCCACGAGCATTTTGTTACTCCTTTATAATATATACAATGGATGAGGTATGCAACTTCTCAATTAGAAACTCATTCAAGTAAAGTGGAAACTGAATCTTATAACACGAATCGTGGCCGTTTTCCTGGGCAGCTAGATAGGCTACGTGGCGCAATGCCGATCCACTATTTCTGGCCGTTCGATCTAGGTATTCAGCTCTACCCATCCGACGCTGCAGGATGCGAAGAATGCACTTGATCGCCGAGAAATCTCCAGAAGGTGATAAGACCACATCCCAACTCCCACCAGTCCGCCCCCACCGCACGTTCGCTCTCGCCCTCTCTCTACCCGACTACCTCTCGCGCCGCCCCGCGCACCCCCCATCGAACCCTCGCTTCCCCTGCGGCCCGCCGCCGCTGCCTGGCCGTCAGAGTCCTCGCCCAACCGGAGTCAAAGATGCGCCTCCGTTCGTCCGGCTTTTGGCTCTGCGTTGTCCCGCGACCATTCTCACTGGGTGCTAGGATTTGGTTGGGGGATTTGGGAGGAGTAGAAGGAAGGGGAGAAGATCAAGATGGTGAAGGGGAGGCCGAAGCCCACTCCAGCCAACGCGCCGGCGGAGGTCGTCTTCGACCCGTCGGCGGCCGGTGCCCGGAAGCCCCGTCGCGCCGGGGCGCTGTCGTTGGCGATCGGCGAGTGGCACAACTTCATGGTCTGTCCCTGTGTTTCTCTTACCGCTTCTGTTTGGAAGTAATCTTCGGCTCCAGTTTCCTAATCTGCATTTCTGTTTGAGGTATCCTACAAATCGATAACTCATTCCTAACTTTTTTTTTTTTGGCCATTAGGGGTCGAGTCTTTCAGATATGTATCGGAAACCAGCTGCGGAAAAATCTGCTGACACGTCCGATTATGAGCCTGACATCGATATTGGGAAGTTGTTGAAAGATGTTGAACTTTTTGGTAATTACTGCCTCAATAGTATGCTCTAGCTGTGCATATCACTGCATTAGACTTCTCTCCATGTGTTCTGATCTGCTAAAACTTGATACTCAATCCCATAGCAATTCAATGAAAATCGATTCTGCTGGAACTCAGCAACAACAACAATATATAATTCCTTTTTCTTTTCTTGTAATATTTTACTCATTCGTTTATGTGTAGTGGCTGCAGACAGAAAAAGATTACATGATTCAGGCTTTGTTAATTCGCACGTATGTATCTTCGATCTATTTGGGGCATTTCAAAGCTGGGGCCGAGGCAACCTTGACAGCGTGACGGTTCGGGCGGACAAGGTCCGAGGCAGCTGGAACGGCGTGCGACGCCGCGATCGCGCTCTGCACGTGCCCACGAGCCTCCCAGTGGCGAGCTCGTGTCCCAATGAATGGCTTCGAGATAAAGGCTGCGGTTAGTATAGATGGAGTCGGCATACAGAGAAGAGTATGGAACAGGAGAATGTAGATGAGTTCGTCGGGACGTCGGCGGCCGTCGTCTTCTTCGTGGCTGGCATTGGGGATGAGGGAGAAGAGGGGTAGAGAAATGGCATCTGGTTCGGGAGTGGCGCCGATTTGGTCCGTATCCATCATCTCTTCCCTCCTCCTAATTCTCCTTAATTAATTGATTGATGAATTGGGTCCTTAATTGGATTATTATTGGGCGTTAGAGTTGAACCAAGTCCTAATTTTCAACTTGCTGTTTTGCTGCCTTGCCTTGCCCTCAGTCGTTGAGAATGGCTTCAGCAAGATCCAATGCCTGCGGCTTTGCCCCGAGGTCTCAAGCTTCACCCGTGTTATTACCCAACAACAAGTACTGAATGCTGCTGCTGCTGCTTCTTCTTCTGAATCGGAGCACCAGCACAGGGCGTACATGCATCTCAGCCATGGCCTTCTCTCGCCCGATGAGGATGGCCCCCAGGATTGCATCATCCGCTGCATCGGTGCCTCCACAACCTACAATTTCCCCGAGGAGACCGTACAAAACACCCTTGTGCCCACAGATCCGTCTTATTGGTCCAGTGCTGGCCACTTGGATCCTGCTGTGCCCGAATGCCTCTTTTACAGGCTTTGCTCCAATCTATGCCTTGTTCATCAAATCAACATACATCCATTCAAAGACCTTCCTTCCTTTTCTTTACTGGGAATAGTATGAGGTATGAATTTGTCGAGTTGAGGTGGTGCAGCAAAGCTTCCTTCCTTGCTTTTACTCTCTCGTGCTAATCACTCGTACCTTTCACGAATTTTTTTTATTTTTATATTTATTTAATAAAATATTTACAAAACTATATTTTCATTTCAAAAATTTACAAAAATATACTCCCGCCGCCCTTTGGGAGGGCGATATCTCTGAAATCGCCCTCCCAGAGGGCGATATGATGACGTGGCTGACGGCCGTTGGCTGGTGGCCCACGGCCGTCAGCCATTTTGCAGGCGGCCCCCCCGGCCACACAAAAACCGCCCTCTGAGAGGGCGGCAAGGGGGCCGCTTGTAAAATTCCGGCCGGGGGGTCCGAATTTTACAGGCGGCCCCCTTGCCGCCCTCTCAGAGGGCGGTTTTTGTGTGGCCGGAGGGCCGCCTGCAAATGGCCGACCCACGGGACCCGGGACCGGGGGGCGTACCCGAATAGGCGGCACCCGGGACCGGGGGGCGTACCCGGATAGGCGGCTCCCGGGTCCGGGGGCGAGTCCCGGGACCGGGGAAGACGCACCCGGGCACGGGGTGGCGCACTCGGGGGCGAGGCCCGGGGCCGAGGCCGATGACGATAACGTCTCGGGGCCGAGGCCCGGGGCCGATGGAGGCGGCGCCCCGGGGTCGAGGCCGGTGGAAACGGCGCCCTGGGGGCGAGGCCCGGGGCCGATGAAGGTGGCGCCCCGGGAAGGGCGCGTCCCGGGGCCGATGGACGAGATGCCGCCTTCCTTCGGGCGGTGCTCGGGCCCCGAGCGCTCAGCGGGACTTCGAGAGGGCTGCCATTTGCAGGCGGTCCCCGGGCCACGCAAAAACCGCCCTCTGAGAGGGCGGCAAGGGGGCCGCGTGTAAAATTGCCGGCCCCCCGGCCGGATTTTTACAGGCGGCCCCCTTGCCGCCCTTTCAGAGGGCGGTTTTTGCGTGGCCCGGGGGCCGCCTGCAAAATGGCTGACGGCCGTGGGCCGCCGGCCAACGGCCGTCAGCCACGTCATCATATCGCCCTCTGGGAGGGTGATTTTCAGAGATATCGCCCTCCCAAAGGGTGGCGGGAGTATATTTTTGTAAATTTTTGAAATGAAAATGTAGTTTTGTAAATATTTTATTAAATAAATATAAAAATAAAAAAAATTCTACCTTTCACCAGCCTTCTTCCAGTACGGTGATCCAATATACTCAGCAAAGTATGTCCGCTTCCAGATGGCTTACCCAAAGACACCTCTACCATCTGAAATATTTCTCTCTCATGAGAATCAACTATATCTGGACCTACACATCTCCACAATTTCCAATGCTGCAGGTCAGTGTATTTCATGCCTTAACACGCCTCCCCTGAAAAGAAAGCATTCTTGCAAAAGGATATTATTGTGGCATATATAGTGAGTGGCATATAATATATAGTTTCATTCTAGGTAAAACATTGTTCCAGCTGATATGTATACCAGCCCTATACTATAACTATATTTATTCTTTAAATTCTATTTCAGGAAAATGATGAAGAGGTAGACATTGATTACCATGTGGTTCAATCCAAGGGTAAAAAGAAGCGGTCTGCTTAGTAATTTCTGTAACAACAATCAGGATCCAAGAAATAGCGTATTACTCCCTTTTGTTGTACATATAAAAACTAAGCTTAGCTCAGCTTACCAGAAGATCGCAATCAGCTTTTGGTGTATTTATGTACTTGGTAATGTATAACATATATAACTACTAGATGTAGCTAAGTAATCACAAAGACAAACCACATTTGTTAAGTCTAGTGAAGACAAACCTGGTTGTCATGCATTCCAATATAAGCTAAGTTATTAAAGTTATGTAATAGCTGCTGGACACGATTAATAAATCAGTTTGCCAGTGTGTTTTATATTTGGAAGTTCTACATATTCAGTGTATCTATTGCAATGCGATAGGCAGAGGTTAGAAATGTGAAGCTCAAAATGTGTCCTGGACTTGTATGTGCAAGAAGCTATCTAATTTCACTTTACTCGCTCATTGCGACAATAACCTGACTTTGGACATAAAAATAGGAGATAATTGTTCTGGGTGGTTCTTTCCTGTACCGTTCTAGGCACTAATGTGTGTGTGTGTGTGTGTGTATATATATTTATTTATTTATTTATTTAATGTTGATCGTTTGCACCGACATTTTGAGCTTGTTTTAGTTAATCCTTGTACATCAGCCTCACTTTTATACTCCCAAACGCAACTTTTCCTACTCCTATATGCTGCAGTGAATACTAGAATCAAACTGGAGAGAAATCATCTTGAGATCAGAATATTAGTCGCAGTAACATTTAACAACTTTTTTTTGACACAAACTTGCATACACAATGTGGCTATATATAACTGCATAGCTTCAGAGATAGTAGAGGCTGCCATTGGACTGGTAGTCATAGACGAGCAGCCGCTACTCGTTTGTCTGGAAGAACGCCCGGAGTGAGAGAGAGTTTATTCATTCAGGGCATCATCATGTTAGATTGGCATTTTCAGGCTCCCAATGCTTTAGTTCAGTAGTTCAGTATGCATCTTACTGTTTAGGCTATATACGCAACAGTTGTCTTTCGATTGTGTTTATAAGTTAACATGAGAGTTCCTAAAATCCAATTAGTATATAGGTATATATAGATATGGATAGATAGGTGAATAAGTAAATATAGAGAAAACTCAACATATTTAAATTCATTTTTGTTCGTTGCTTTCGGTCCCTTCTGCCCATCGAGAGCTTGCTCCATCGAGGTTCTAACCAAATTAATCAGAAGCTGGACACAAATTGAACCCAATGTGATGAGGATAATGAAGAATCACAATTTTTGCGTTTCTCAAAAGCATTAGCTGAAAATTCCATTTTTATCAAGTTCACCTTATGATTCTGACCTATCATCCCCTGATATTTACTCAACAAGTTATTGCCAATGCAACCGGTCATCACAATTAGCAAGAGCAGGACATCAATAATTTTTCATGTATGCATGATCTATCACACAAACAGAAAAAATGTTGAGCAAGACACTCAGATGGAATAATCACCTCTATTACTGATCACCAGATTGAAAAATTGGTCCGCAATAGGCCTTGGATCAAAGCAAGCTACACCTTAATTTGCAAGTTTCAAATATCTGGCAGAACTTCACCAAAAACTGATGGGGATAACAAATAGCAGTTCTTCCGCTGTTGTGCACATGATTGTGAAGGAACCTCATGACAAGCACTAATTACTATACATAAGTAAACATAATAGTAAGTATACAAAGCAACGTTAAAACATGAGCATAATGCCAGAGCTACACAGCATGAACAAACGAGATAACCAAACTACCACCAATATTTCACCACTACAACGACCTGATACATATGTATATATATCTTACATGTGACACTGAACATAACACCAACTTAATCACTAAAACTTAATAGTCTTCCAGAAATATACAAACTATACACTACAATTTCATACTCTAAGGAGAGAAGTTCCCTTCGCCGTCACCTCCGCCTTCGCCTCTGCCGAGAATCCCCAACCAGAGCCTGGACGCCGCCGTACAAACAAAATAAAGGCAAAGCGAATAGCAAGCAGAATCTAGGGTTTTCCATTTGTAGTTTTCTGAGTAACTACATCTCGACCTATTCGTAAGGTCCAAATAGACTTCTGCCCGGCAACGCCGCGTGTTTTTTCTAGTACTATATAATTGCCGACCCATGAAATGCACATATTGGTCTAACAAACTTCACTTATAAAATTAAATCGGTACAAATAATTTGGGGGGATATTTACCTTCCCCTAAATGATAATGAAACAATTTTTTTAGAACATGGAAATCAACAAATCATTTCAATGAATATGTTTTCCTTTTGAATGAAATTTGAAAATCTAAGAATGGTTAACTAAGTGAATTTTCAAATTGTTGGAGAGGGGTTCTAACCACCGACCCAATATGAAGCCAATTCAGAACATATCAACTTTGAATCTATCAATCTACCCTATCACTTCAAATTTCCTTTTCTCTGTTTATACACGGCCGACTCTGTTCCTTGCTTTCAGCCCGCTCGACTTGGACCTGGCCCATTCAAGCTCTTTCTTCTTCTCATCCAAACCAAGCCAGCTAAACTAGCCTAGCAGCCCAGCGAGTTGAGTCGGCTCGTTCTCCTGTCCCATGCCGCACGACGACGAGACGCCGAAGCTCAACGCAGCACCGCATGCCAGCGCCGAGCTGCGCCTCTGTGCGCCGCCCGCGCCTGTGCAGCCTCGCCGCGGAAAAGCTGCTGCGCCAGCCCGGCCAAGTCGCCGCGCCACTAGCACGTCACGCCCGTCACGCACCCCAGCCGCCCGGCCACGGCTGGGCCGACGTCACCCGCTCCGCCCCATGCCGCACTAGGTAGGACGCGCCCCTCGTCGCCATTAACGCACGACGACCTCCATGGCCACCCTGTGCCCGTCCAGCCCACCCGGAGCCGACACCTCGCGTCCTCGCCATCTCCATCGTCGGCTCGCGCGAGCTCGCCATTCACCCCTCGCCCAAGTGCCGAGCCGTTCACCGCAAGCCTCTCCGCCCGGCTGCACAAGGTCAAGGGCATTTTTATCGAGCACCTGGTGAGCGCCCCTCCGCGTCGACTTCGCTCCTCCTATCCTCGCCACCAAAGCTTCACCGAGCTGAGCACCGGCGCAGACCTCTTCACCGGACTCAGGAGGACGAGGAAGGCCCCAACGACAACACCTGGAGCTACCAGAAGCCCTCCGATCCAAGCTGAAGCAAGGAGGAGGAGGCCGCCCGTGGGCATGCGAAGATGACGACGGCGCAGCCAAGAACCAGCTGGACGAACCGAACGCTCGCACGTACACGACAAGAACCTCGCCGCCCGTCGTTTCGTCCCGCCCCGCCGCCCGGTGTTGCGCCATGGCCTCGTAGACCGTAGGCTTGCCGGCGCCACCGTAATCGGCGTGCCGCCGCGCCGTCATCGCCGGGCCAGCTCTGACCAGTCGCACCATGGCCCCGAGCCACAGCCCGACGAGCTGCCGCGTTCCAAGCCTACTAGCCCGACATAGGGTGCCCACAGGACCGGATAGGCAGGCCCAGTGCGCCGCACCGAGGGCCGCGCCATCGCACTACGGCCTGGGCCGCCGTGTGCAGTCCGCTAGGGACTCGCCCCGGCCGAGCTCGATGAGGGGAAGCCTTCTCCTCATCCAAGGCAAAGCCCTATCGAGCTTCGATCCGGCCGGAGACCGCCACCACCGACGTCGCGCCCGCACTCTGCTCCAACTCCGCCGTGGCGCAAACCGCTGCCCGACGCACCCCGAGCACTCCAAGGTGAGCCACCTCGCCGGCGTACTCGCATGGTACCCTAGAAACTAGCCTAGTACTCCTCACCTCTGTCTGCACCGCCTCGCCTCCGTAGTCACAACACCACCGTGCAGCCGCCAGGGCCATCGAGAGCGGACCGACACGGGCCAGCTCCCGCCAAAGCCGATGGGGGGGAATCCACCCCTTACCAAGGCGTTGCCACCGCCGCGCTCCGCTAGGGCACGGAGGGATCCCCTCCGTTCCATCACCATCGACCTGAGCAGGACCCTGCCGCCGCCTCCCGCGCCGGCGCGCGAGCTTAGTTGTGCGAGGATATGCGAGGAACCGACAACGCCGCCACGCGGCCGCGCACATCGCCGCCGCCTCCCGCCGGTGAATCGCGGCGCCGAGGACCCTAGGCTGGCCTCCGCCGAGCCCCGCCGGCCGATGCTGTCTCGCGAGAGCTCGCGGGCACGCTCGGTCGCACGCGCGCGCGCGAGCAAGCGAGAGCGTGAGAGCAGAGGGAGAGAAGGGAAAGGTGGAAGTGGGGTCTTGTGGGCCCCTTGAGGTTTAGGCTAATGACGATAATTAATTTAATGACGGGATTAGAGCATCTGCGTGACATGTGGGCCATGTAGGTTAAGAAAACTTGTTTAGGGCCATAACTAAAACCTATGTCACTGGCTTGTGGGCCCGACGCTATTTTGACGGTCAGGTGACCAAGTCATTTATTGGCTGTGGCCCTACCTGTCAGTCACACGGTGTTTTCCTTAAAGAAAATAATTCAACTGGATTTAAAAGCCCAGTTGGTGCTACCCGTAAGTGGTCAAGCTTTTTCCTTAAGAAAATAATTCGGGAAAACAATTAAAAATGACTACACAATGCAGTTAATTTTTTTCAATGAAGGAAAATCTGAATTAATCTTTGGAATTCATAAATAATTCAAACAAGGTCCAAATTGAGTGAAACTTGTCTCTAAAATTTTGTAAATTCAAGCTCTACATTCTGAACTAGAAATAAGATTTGTCACAAATATAATTCTGTGCATAAAATGCAAGGTAAACCAAACTAGTTAGCTAATCACTATGCTAAAAATTGTCTTAAGCTAAATTTTGAAGTGGCATCTGTCCAGAACATGTTTCTCACTTTGTTGTTATCATCTAAGTCTATTTTGTAGCAAAATCCAGGATCTGTAAGTTTCCTTTTTGCCAAGTATTGCAGGACTTGCATCATGTCATTCAATGGGCACACGTCTTTCTTGGTGTATGGTAACGCAGTTATTCCTTCTCTGAGCACGGAAAGTACTGATATCATCCGTTTGCTTCTTTTAATGTTCTTATCATTGCTTTTTCCTCATCCGACATACGCTTATGTGACCGCAAGAATTTTGTCTCTGTTTTCGGACTCACTCCATGGTTACGATCAAGGTCTCACCTTGACATGTACCACTTATCATTCTTGAGCTTCACAACCATTGCACACTTGCAGTCTGCCCTAACCAGAATTTTTGTTTCTCTTTCAGTCCCCTTTTTACTGTTTTCTTCCGACTCCACAATGGTACCAGGTTTCCATACTTATTGCATCTGTAAGTCACTTTTGTTAGTTCACCATGTTAAAACTAAGATACGTATAGTTAGAGATAATAGAGTTAAATAGAAACTATAGAGATGAATAGAATCCTAGAGCAATAAAATAGCATAGTAAATTAATCTAACTTTTCTTGTACTCTAAGTCTCTACCTCCTATATACACTATATATACCTCACGAGAGTCAGTGCAATACACAATAGATATTAGGGTTTTTACCCAATTCAATATTTTCCACATGGTATCAGAGCTATAGACCAACGTTGTCCGATCCTTGCTCCACCAAACCTCCTATTCATGCTGCCCCAGGGAGATCAATCTCCATCGTCTCCTTGGGGCGCCACACTCCTAGTCATCTATTAGATCAATTTGTCAGCAACTTCGTCTCGGTCACCAACCGTGAGGGCCGTCGTCAGCATAAGATCGAGTGGTAACCTCCAGGAAGTCCAAGGACAGGCTGCGGTTGCACGCACGATCTATTCACAAGATTAGCGACGACTGCGTCGATGTCTACACATAACGGCATAACTTCTTGCGGCGACCTGGACTGGACGCTGCAAGTGGTCATCTGTGCCACACACTGGCCAGTCTCCATCAAGCAAAAGATGGATACAATCTACAGGTAAAGACCTCAAGTTCCAATCTGCCACCACGAAGCACTTCCTTTGATCATCAGATGTGACCAGAAGCCGGCAACACCGACAAGAAGCTTATCTGCTGATCACAACAGGAACTGTTGTCCAAGTTTCAAAAAAAAGAAGGCCGTATGCATAGAAACGAGATGAGATGACCAAGTACGACATGATGATGTTCTCTTTGGCCACGATGTCAAGAGCATATCATCACTACATCGTCACGTGCCGATGCGACTGCTCCAACCGCTCCAAGTCCAAGATAGATGGGAAGAAGAATGCACGCTCCCATGACGACGGCACGACGGGGTCCCGTCCTAGCACAATGCAGCGGCGTGTGGAACCTCAAACGACTCTAGAACCGTCCAGAAACTATGGCTGGAGGAGGACGCCACCCACGACTACAATAGCCACTCCTCTCCACGTCGCCGAATGCCCGTCGTCGCTAACGGCACTGACGTCAACACCAAGCCTTGATATCATGCGCATCCCCGACATCGACCATCCTCTTCATCAAGAAGCATGCTACCCAGGTCACAATATCCGCTGCATCCTACTCCTCTATGTCCCTATATGACTACATCAACAACATGATCGCCATCGCCGATGCTACATCGCCAGTGGTTTTCATCAACATGATAACATGCCGCCATCGATTTGTCCACAAGGATGGATATTACCGTGTGTCCTCTGACAAGAATCCTACAAGACGCTTCGTCCACAAGGATAGACATCACCAGTGTGTCTTCTGACAAGAATTTCTACAAGATACTTCATCGACCGCGTCATCTACGACGGCAACGACTGCATCAACACGACATCACTATAGTAATGAACTCCGACACGGCATACAGGGTCCATCCAAAACTGGTGGCCTCATCGCCAACAGCGTCCTCTGACATCCCCAAGACGCTTCCTGATGAGGACATTACTAGCTCGGATATGACCATAGCTACCTTATGTATTCATTAACCAAAGGTGCATGCTTTCTACGTAAGATTTACGTGTTATATATTTGAAGAACCGTTACTGCACTATGAGTTTTGTGTGTTCTTGTTTGCAGAGATACTTGCTTGGGTGAAAGGAAAGAAACCGAGCGCAAGGAACACATGGATGATCAAAGAAGTTGATTGGGGACTAAACCAAGACTTTACCCAAGTCTACTCCTACATCGTCACGTCACTTTTGATCCATAGAAGGCAAGAGATGAAGTTCTGTACGTTTTGGATTCGGATTCGGGTCTCCTGACAGCATCAACTTTAAACGGATCTAGCCGCTGATCCAGAAGGATTCTTGGGGCTCATGAGTACTTGTTGGAAAGCTTATGGAGTCTACTTTCAGATGGTTTTGGTCCCACATAAAAATTCCTCCTGAGCTATCCGGAATCATCGAAACAAGATACGTACCTCTTCCAGTCCGAGTCTGTTTTGGGCCTTGGGCCTTGTAATTGTGTCGTGGGCTAAGCCCAAGGGGTGTGCGCCCTAGGGTTAACCCTAGGACGTCTCAACTCATATATATTCAGTAGCCGTCATCGTTTAGAGGTGGGTTTTGTTTAGATTATTCTGCCATTGCAGTTTCGCCGTCTAGATCAGTTTGTAGAATCCCAACTTCGTGTGCTAAACATTCATCTGCAATTCAGATTGCGTTCTTCCTTGTTCTTGTGAGTTTCTTCAATTGCTTGCAAGGATAAAACCTTCGTGGTGAGGTCGACTACGTGAGAGCGTGGTTGATAACAATTAGACGTGTGGGTGTAGCGATTGCGAGGTATCGATTGCTAATCGAATGCCTCAAAACGTGAACGTCCTCACGTCACCAAATCGAACCTATCGGAAGATCGGGCACCCAGTCACATCACTTCCAGATGGCATCATCTGACATCTACAAGGTGCAAGGTGCCACTTCAACAACTGTAGCTCCGTCACTACAACAAAGTGCAATTTTTTTTTCGCCTTCGGCTATGTGCGGCTACATTGACTACCATGTACCACGACCACGACTACTTCATGATCGGCTACTACGACATACATCTATAACAAATCATCAACAACAGCTCTAGTCAAAGCGTCCGTGTCATCACTAATGTTTATGGCACTCCCGCTATGACTGCAGGAGGGAATAGAGGAGAGACAAGGGATGGCACCAGAAGGGGACGCAGGCACCGCCATAGGTGACAGACCGTCCATCAGAGATGCAATTGATGGCACAAGATTTCAAATCCAGTCGCAATCGTCCGCTTTGCTCCCATTACGACTGAGGGGGGATGTTAGAACTATAGATACATATAGTTAGAGATAATAGAGTCGAATAGAAATTCTAGAGATAAATAGAATCTTAGAGTGATAAAATAGAATATTAGAGACAGTAAATTAATCTAACTTGTCTTGTACTATAAGTCTCTATCTCCTATGTATACTATATATACCCTACGAGGGTCAGTGCAATACACAACAGATATTAGGGTTTCTACCCAATTCAATATTTTCCACACACCATTCCTTTTTTTACCTGTCGTATGGTAATTGTGAGCACACACTACTGAAAAGCCCGCAAGTAATGCATAGAAGTTGAAAAAGTTGTGTACTTCATCTTTAGAGTCAAACACCATGTTAATTTCTAGAACATATTTGGGGTCAATCTCTGGGACAGATTTGGGGTCATCTCCTTGAACGCTCTCCTGAGATGCCAAGAAATTCTCAATGTCTTCTTCGCACAGCTGATCCTTTGAATTTTGGTGCACAATTTCCTCTTGATGCTGGATGTCTCCCCGTGTCTCAGGACCATGCTCTTTTTCAGCTGAAGGATAACCCTGTGAGTAAATATCAATCAATCACAAATGGGTTAAAATTTGTTATGTGTTTATTGACTTGTTAGTTTTTTTTCTTTATCTCACAAGAATCAAACCTTGTTATATTCCATGGATGCAAACACATGAAGCTGCCAGTGCTTTTTGCTATTTTCGTCCTCTTCTTCATCCTCTTGAAGACCATCTTCTTGCATCAAGTCAATCATTCCATTCTGCTGCATATGAAAGGTAACTTTCTTTAGTCATTTTTGTTCTCTCTATTGCATATGTTTTCACTTTTTGTACTAGTCATGTTACATTTTTGCAATTTTTCTATTGAAATGCGTACCTTTTTGTCATTGTACTCTCTCTCTATATAACACACATAATGATAATTTGAGTGGGTACTATCCATTGCCATGAAATCCTTTATATACAAATAGAAATATTTTTTGTTAGTTATAGCTGAATTGAGTAACAAAAAATTCATATTTTGTGTCGTATACCTCATCACCAATGGTAGGGGGTCCATGCACCATCTCTGAGTAGTTTGCAACTTCTCTCTACAAGAGGAGATTATAATAACTATTATGTTTTTCTGCATCACTCCACATCAGATGATCTTTATTTTTATAAATAATTACCTGGTACAAATTGCATTTCTCAGCAGCGCTGCCAATTATCTGGTGCATGATTGCAGTGTATGTATGCTAGCTCCCTAGCTCCTGGTTTAAAACACATTTTAGAGAAAAAAACATACACAATCAGCACACATTGATTCAAAATGCGAACTGATTTTGTATATGACCAAATTGATTCAGATTTGTCAAAATAGACCACACTGTCCGCATTGAGACCGCTTAGCAATTGTTGACTTCCACTCTGTTCATAGCAAAACATAAATACAACGACATAACTGTAACTATTTGAACTCATCATTTTTGCATTTTATGTCTTATTTTTAAATCCTTTTTTTTTTAACAACTCACCTGTGCATAACCAGTCTGGTATGCAAAGTCATCATAAGAGATCGAGGTGTTTTGTACATCAGCAGCCTTGTCTTTGAAAATCCCAGCTTGTACCATATCAGCAGATGAAGAAGCTGTCATGTTGAAAATTATAAAGCTAGCATTATCTCTTATTCTTCCTCTCACTCTCTCTCTCTCTCTCTCTCTATATATATATATATATATATATTTCTCGTCCTCTTCCTTCTGAATTTCATCTTCTTCTAACTTATTCTTTCTTGTCCTCTTCCTCTTCCTCTTTCTCTCCTTCCTCTCTTCCTCTTCCTGTACCTTCTTCTTCTTCTTCTTGATCTCTGTTTTCCTATTTGTTTAGTATTCTTAAATTTTTTTCTATTTAGACTTCATCACTCTCACATTTCGTTGTCCTCTGCAGATGGAGGGTGCCATTGTTTGCCTCAGATTTCAAGAAGCTACTTCACTACAGATCAAGTTCTATTTCTATTACTATTTTTATTTTTATTTTTTTATTTTTACTTGAAATTGATGCATTGGTTCTCCCTTTTTGCTATTGATTGGCAAGGGTTATTTGTCAGCTGAACTAGGAATATGAGTGAATGGGGGGGAATAGTGGCATGACTCAGAATATGGTGAACTCAGGGTTTTTGAAATGTTGTTACTATTACTATGGTTCCTTCTTCATAGTCCTTTTAACTGTTTTGCAGAATCTTTGCTGATCCTCAAATCTGTGCAGATGGAGGAGCCATTCTTGCCTCAGATTCCAAGCTACCTTACTATGGATCAAGTTTTTATTCTGAATTTGGTGCATTAGTTTAAATTTCCCATTCTACCTTTCTTCTTCTTCTTGTTCTAATCAATTTTGCTAATGAACATCAACAGAAAGACTTAGAAGCTATTTTTTGTATGCTTGTGTTTCTCTAATGCAAGAATGTTTGATTCTCTGTAGAGAAAGTTTCAACCAAGTTTTTGATGGAGCTAACTCTGGATGGGGGGCATACCATGGGTAAAATCATGAGCAGAGGTAAGATCAGAACATGCTAGTGGAGTAGAATCATTCGAATTTTTTCAATTGATCTAGTGCATACAGGCAGGTGGGATCAATAGGAACAAGTTGCTCATCTAGTTCATCATCTACATTGTACAGGGGGGGTTAGTCTCTTACCTTCTCCTGTTTCTTCTCCCTTTACATCCATTTTTTCCTCTCGGTAGTTCTCTCCTTTTTCTGTTCAACCTGCCGATTCTCCCTGCAGTTCTTCCCTTTTTTTTTCTCGATCTGGATCAATGGCGTCTTCACGTGGAAGAAGACAACTGAGAGCTTCTTGTGTGTCAAGTTTTCTTTGTTTTGCTAGGCATGTTTGCTTTCCTATCTCCTTTTCTTTTTTATGGACAATTTTTTATGTACATTGCATGGGCCGGCATCCACTGACAGCCTGTGCATTTGGGCTGCCTGGTGCGTGGGCCACCAGAGCAATAAGAATCATTCGAATTTTTTCTGAGCCGATCAGGGACTCAATTCGAATGTTTTGCTTTGTAGGCCTCAGTCGAATTTTTCAGCCTACTTTCTCTGTCTTAAAATATAACAACCTAAATATTAAATACTGGTTTGTTATATTTTAAGACGGAGAAAATAGTAAATAAGAAGAACGGAATCCAAGCTGTTCATTTTTTTTTTTTGACTAAGATGGGCTTCAAAACCATGCGAATGATCATTAGACAGTCCCTTCATTTGGACGAGTAGCTACTTCGCTTATCAAAAAGATACTCAATTAGCACACAATTAATTAATTAATAATTATTATAAACTTGAAAAATAAAATTATTTATTTCTTTTAAACTAGTCTTGTAAAAATCATACTGTTAATGACTTGGGAAGCGTACCTGTGAGAATCTAGTGGCTACAATCTCAAAAAAGGGGCCTATGTAACCAACGCTATAAAGGTTGATTCAACCAAAAATGACGAACTGATCGACTCAAATCTAGTGCATGGATATATCGAATAAAAATACTTTCAGTATATCATAGTATCTTTTCTAGTGTGCACAACAACAATCTACAAGTACATAATTTAGTAAGTGTTTTTATGTTGCACAAGTTACCTCAACTAGTGGATAGAAAACACAAGAGAGTATTCGTATATATCACACAGGGTCCAAATTCCATGATCCTTGGAGCTAGGAGAACTAAATTGAGCTAAAATGAATCGTATATGAATCCAAATCAAACAGATGAATGAGATAAAAATTTGATCCTAGCAGTATATTATATATTGACGGTTAATCGGTTAACCCATCTAAATCAATTATAACTATCTAAAAAATACGTCTCTATCTAAAAAAACCGTTATTTTGGATAGGAGTTACCCAGTATCCCGCGGTGCAGTGAATTACGCACAAACGTCCAAGCTCATCATTGAAATGGCTCTCCTATTTACACTTTAATTAACTACCAACATTAATATAATTAATTATGAAATTAAGATATAGTATCCTCGTTGCTCGCATGCACGTACGCAGAGGAGGCTTGGCAAGCTAGGAAGAGTGAGTGACGGCGTAGCATCGTTGCTGTTTAATTAATCACTCGTCCCTCTGACCTTTTCTCCCATGGAGAAAACGAGATGAAAATAAAAGGGAAATTCGCTGACCTGGAGACTGGCGTGTGGTCGAAATGCAGAATCTAGCTTCCTGATGTGGCAACACGTGTGCATGAGTTCATGTTTAGTGCCGTAATTAAGTTGTGTATTTCTTCTTGGGCTTTAATGTACCTCAAGGTACTTGTACCTGATGGTACCTGAGCGAATCCGGCCGTTGGATCTACATGACACGATTAAAAGTATTCATACAGCACGAAGATGAGGTTGCGCCCTCGTGTCCTCTCCCTGTTGCACGGTGCCGCAACAATTTCAGCTTGCTTGCGCAGATGACAACGCTTACTTTCGTAACCACCGCCACGTCCCTCGGACGATCGGCCAACACGGCCGCGCGATGAGGGAAGCACGGTAAGAAAAGGGACTTAGAGTTGGAGGGAGCGGTGGCGTGACGAGGGAAGCCACCTAGTGGTAGCGCGGGTTGAGCGCGAGGGATAGGGTTCAATCCCCTTACCCACATATGAAATTACGTACTTGCCCTCCCACTACACTGAAGACTTACGGTTCCATCTAAAACACGAATTGGTACCTGACGTACCAATCTTTATCAATCGTTCGATCTGCCACAACCAATGGTCACAATTTAGTACTGCCCATGCCTGCTGGACCGTAACAAATTTCTTTCTTCTTAATTGGTCTTCCGATAGAGCTAACTAACCAACATTTCAGAGAATTAAACCATTTTTTGGGAGGGGAGGATTGAGCACTTGAAGCATAGGAATTTTGGAGGAAAGTGACCGTTTTGAAATTACTGCATATATTTGGACCCAAATTACCAAGTCCACAATCTTACATGGTGTTTGAATTTTCTTATTTTTCTGGGTTATAAAACTAAGAACATCAATATCGTGTGATTAATTAAGTATTAACTATTAAAAACTTGAAAAATGAATCTATTTGATTTTTTAGAGATACTTTTATATAGAAAATTTTTACAAAAAATACACCGTTTAGCAGTTCGAAAAACGTATTTACGAAAAACGAAAAAATAAGCCACCGCTATAAGTGCTGCCGAGTGGCGTGTCTTTGCATCACTAGTAGCTCTGCATTCATAGGTAGCTCCAATTAGGTGAAAAGCGTGGATAAGCTTACAAATACAGCTTGTCTTTGAAGTTTGAAGTTTGAAGTTTGAAACAGTGGTTGAGGTGAGTTTATAAGACGCACGTTAAATGAAAAAGTTATCAGCGTATGATTAATTAAGTGTTATCTATTACAAACTTGAAAATATATTTATTTTATTTTTTAAAGAAATTTCTGTATAGAAGTATTTTACAAAAAATTATACCGTTTAGCATTAAAAAACACGCTCACGATAAATAAGAGAGTACCTTAAGCCCAACTTTAGATTCAAACGGTGCCTAAGAGCATGGCCTAAACAGCTAAACAACATTGCTTAGATAATATGTTTTCTAATCTATTTGTAGCTAGCTAGTTTCATCTATAATCTATCCAATCATCCGGTTAGAACATGTCCTTAATTAGTCATACTTTTAAAAGCGTGACACAAATAACTCATACCAACGTTAACTCTACTCTGTCAAAAAACTCACATTCTTACTCCAATGCATGCAAGCCCTAGCTACATGGCTAACCTAGCTACTTTGTGGCCTAACTATTGCTATTATCTCTTTTTAAGAAGACTAAGCTTTGTGACTTGTCTAATTACTTACACATGCTTAACTTTCATCAAATTGGAGCCTATACTCACATAGCCACCAACTACCAGCAATGGTTTAATTTGGTCCGTCTTTAGCTAGATGGAGTAGGGGAGATGCATGCCGTGATAGATCAATGCATGGAAGTGCGCGCGAATCTTAAAGTGGAGGGCACGTGCGCGCGACGGCGATGCACGTGGGAGGGCCCCATCGCGTCCCACGTGGACCGGGGCTCGATGGTGCGAAGCTTCCGCCGCTTTCCCACGTGCCACTTTGGCCGTACCGTACGACGACCACATAAACCTACTCCTCCTATACTACTGCTTGCGTGGAGTATTATACGTAGTACATATTTCCAGCTTGTTTGATCCCTGAACGTAGCTAACCAGTATATATGGCACCCACGCATGTACCACAAGGCGCCTGACATCGACTTCTTTTTAGCAATTAAATTCAATTACATATCTTTTTGGTAAAATTTACTACAGATCACTTTAGATTTATGGTATTTGTTAAGACTAGCTAAATACCTGTGCTTTATTATGGATAAAAAAAATAGTATATTAACATATTTTCTAAAATAAATAAAAATATATTTTTTATGAAATATGTTACGTATTTTTTTAGAGAATATTCATCTTAATTTGATTTTATATGTGGCTATACATTTAGATTTGATTGTTTTTATATTCAAAGGGTAATTTGAAATGCTATAATAAAAGCAGGTGGGGTGGAAGATTCACTGCCACCATTTTATATAGATATTCTAGTTTTATGACATTGTCACATGACGCTCTAGCTTTGTAATTGTTTGTAAAAAAACATTTTGATTATTATTTTAATATACTCTATTTCAATCGAGAGATAAAACTTCGTTAAATGCAATTGTACCTTTGGGGCCAACTTACCAGGTTTAAATTCAAACAAATTTTGGCTAAAAATTTAAACTTGCCCCGATTTTTTGCCCTTCTTTTACCAATCAAGGTTCTATTTTTTAAGATAATAAAAGTATTAATTCCAGCATCTTCTTAAACGAGATGCTTAAACTAGGATGCACATAGACCCCGAAATTTGAACCATCGTGGAGTCGACCACACCAATGATGCTTTTTCCTGGTTCCATTGTATTCATTGTGTTATCATATCATAGAGCCCTACTAGTCGATGCACCATTCAATACTTGTGTGTATGGAGATGACGTTTTCTGTTTTTTTTGCTTTCGAGCCAATACCGAGAGTTACTTCATCCGTCTTAAAATATAAGCTCATTCGAAATTTTTCACGAGATTTAGAAAAGAGATAAAATTAAATAAGAGATAGTTGTAATTAGTTAACATAAGAAAGTATGTGAAAAAGT
Source organism: Oryza meyeriana var. granulata (assembly GCA_003991445.1). Lineage (NCBI taxonomy): Eukaryota > Viridiplantae > Streptophyta > Magnoliopsida > Poales > Poaceae > Oryza > Oryza meyeriana. The sequence goes on from RYFJ01001384.1 coordinate 452,721, forward strand.
AGCTATCTTTTCGACAAAATTTAACGCTAGATCTAGCTTATATTTAAAATAGGTAAAGTACGACATAAATAAACGTTATTTTTCTATACTCTTACCTACTGATAAAGACTTTAAAATAACTCGCTAGTAAATAGCTCTAACATGTGCTATGCATATAAAGTCATTTAAAGATATTGATCCTAATTAAAACTGACAGTACAAAAGAACTGATCGTATAAGAATCAATAAGTAAAAAGGAATGATAATTTGGAGTACAAAAATGTCCGAATGATGTACAGCAATTAAGACTCTGGAGCCGCATGCATGTAATTGCAAGAGCATGTCCATAGCTAAGCGAATATGTTAGTATATCACCCAAGATTAACACACAATGCTCGATGTGATTAGCCCATCATCTATTTCATTTCATCTCGAGGTTTGTGCGTCGATATCACGAGAAAGATCATGCAAAGCAGATTTGTCAGTAAACTAATCACGGATCGATCAATACATAGTAGTACTGCATTGGTGATCACACAGTAATAAGATACTATCTTAGTTACAGTTTTTAGCTGTGAAACCTGCAAAAGTATCTCTTGTGATCCTGTGACTAGAATATATGTAGCCAATCACCCATTCCGGATTTGGTGCTGAAATGTCATCGTGTCTGTCAGTGCAGTAGCGCAGGATATGAAGCATTATTTTTTTCAATAAATTAATCAATAATAATTGAGAAAACGGTAGCTTATAATTTTCATTCATTCATATATATATATATATATATATATATATATGCACCATGGTGCCCGGGTCTCAAAATTCAAATTAGTTATATACCTAATTTAAATAAATATAAATTTTTTAGAATTTTTTAGATATGAACATTAACTTATTTACTAGCTAGATTAGTTTCAATTGAATTTGAACTTATACATTTTTTTTGCTTGAATTTTAATTTTAGATACGTGTCATCTAAACATATGTTAATTAGTTATATGATATGGGATGGTAATATATATATGAGTTGCATGTTTTTTTCCTCTCGGACGCACATGCACGTACCCATGAGTACATGTTGTTAAGACACGCTTAAAACAGCAGCCGCCGGAGCCAACTTCCGAGCAGGTTGGTGGCCGCTTGGGCTTCGTCGCTGCGTTAGCACTGCCGGTTGCTTTGCCAATGGCTGTGGATGTCTAGAAAAACCGGTCAGCTATAAGAAAACGCTATTAGTCGTTAAGACTTAATGTCGCTGCTGGCTTCACTATTACTTAAAGCAAGATCAATAGAAGAGTTTATTATTGGCTATAATAGATGATCATGTTATCTATAGTAGACATTAGAGCTCATATGTATAATACAGAAATTTAATATTTTAATATAGTTTTGGGTCCACCATCTCTCCTCTCTCTTTCTCTTCCTCTTTCCTCTCCCATCCCGTGTAGGTGAGCGGCAACGGGCACCGGGGCGAAGGCCGGCGCGGGCGCGCGGACGGTGGGCGTGGGGGCAGAGGTGGGCGCATGCGAGGGGGGCGTTGACCGGCGGGGGCACGGCTGGCAAGGGCGCTAGCGGTGGCTGACGTGGGCACTGCTGGCGGCGACCAGCGTGGCGCGGGTGGACCCGCGCTCGCCTCGGTGCGCGTGTAAAGACTGGCGACAAATTAGTCGCCAGCTCTTTCTCTCTCTTTCCCTCTCTCCTCTAGGTCATTAAAAAACCCTCTGTGGAGCTCTTGTAGCCCGCTATTGTATTTGCTCTTAGAGAGATAGGCTAGTAACAAATTTCTGCACAAAGATTTGAATCCTAGTTAATGGAATCATTCATGATTTTATCGTCGCATCATTGGTACTTCCACTTAGGATGTTAACTACAGAAAGGTGCAAAATTAGAAACAACTTCTTGGTTATCAGAAAACCAGCCATCAAGAATAACTAAACCGCACGGGAAAACCAACCTTAAAACACTTTGAAAAATTAGGAAAGCTCGGCAGCCTTAAACATTCTAGTTACAATCATCATAAGATCAAGCAAGACAAATGTGTTTTACAAGCTAATTAAGATGAAAACCTGGTGCTTAACTAATGCAAGCAAGATGAAGTGTATCAATAGCTGGCAATTAAGAAAATATTGACGGCTTAGTAATTTGTATTTCAAGAATGAACAACTCATAAACCAGCCTTGAAGTGACAAAATTAATCCAGGTGTACGTGTGCGTGCGTACGTATATGTATGTACGTATCCATTCCAAAATGATTAGTTTCTTCTGAGTAATTAACGCAATCTAGGTGCATCACGTACGGTGGCACCTAATTAGCTAATAGCTGTTAGCATTGACCAAAGTTGCAAATGGGCATAGTTTTATTTCAATTAATTACAGCAACTTGGCCTGCAATTTAGTTAGTAAAATCAGTAATCACACGGGTACGTGTAGTAGCTAGGACAGGGCACGGTTGCCGGTTGGCACATAGCGTTTAGTTGCTGTTTGCCCAATAATTTGGTTAGGGTTACGGCTATCATTGAGATTTAATCTATTCTTGTCTGATCTAATCATATTATGGTTTGGTGCCGAATGCTGGGTTAGCGTGCAAAACAAACATACATGTATACACAAAAGTTAAATTTTTATTTTTTAAAAAATGAGTATATATATTTTTTCAGGAAAAATAAATGAGTTCTTTTAGATAATGGATAACCCAATGTTTGGTTTAAGAAAAGTTACAACCATTTATTACAAAGTTCTTGGATCAACATTCAACTCAGTGCAAAAGACATAAGATGATGAGACGACAAATTTACAACATACCAACACAAAAAGATGATATACATCATATTGAAGTAGCTATCCTATTAGTAAATCACCATATAAAGTTAACCAAGATTTGCATGAATGTTGACTCTAGATTCTGGCATGCAATGTGTATGAATTCTTTGTGCTCGTCACACCTTTATAGTTTGGCCTAAAATCAAAGCCAATATGTTGCTCTGAAAAATACCTACATATAGGATTTAGTAGAAGCTTTATCAAAAACCATATCATTTTTATTAAAACATAGAGCCCAATATAAAGTAGATGTTCCTACTAGAATATATTTTTTGGTTTTTGAGTCTATACCAATAAGCCAACTCCCAAATATGTGAGGAATGCTATATGGAGGTTTTAGGCCAAAAGAGACATAAATAGATCTCCAAAGAAATTTAGCAAAATGACAATTAAAGAATAGATAACGGATAATCTAATTATGCATACATAAGCATCATCTTTTACTACCATTTCAATTCCTTCTCACTAAATTGTCTTTAGTTGGAACTACTCCTTTGACCAAATACTACATAAAAATCTTTATTTTAAGAGGTATCTTTAACTTCCAAAAAACTTTATTCCTCTCTATATTCCTATTGTTGATTAAAGCTAAATACATAGAACAAACAAAAAAAATATCCATTCTGATGCAAATTCCACCTAAACATATCATTATCTTCATTCAGGTGAATATGCACAATGTAGCAACCAAGTTATGCCAATCAACAAGATTTTGACCAACTAATATTCTTCAAAAAGATACATTAAGTGGAACAGAACTCGTAACAGTTGCAACTGATGCAAATTTTCTACAAACAATGTTACAGAGAAATTGATATTGCTCCTTAAAAGAGTAGTTGCCAATCCATTTATCTTACCAAAATCTAATTTGTCTCCTATCATTAATTATCCAGGACCCTAGACTTAGAAACCAATCCTTAACTTTCGTAAGCCCCGACCAAAAATGAGAATCACCCGATTTTCTCATAACTTGGATAATCGTCTGATTTTTTAAGTATTTTTCCTGAGTAGGTCCTACCACACACCATCCTCATTAATCAACTTAAATAACCACTTACTTAACAAACATTGGTTCTGAACATCTAAATTATGTATATCAAGTCTACCTTGTTTCTTTGGTTGGCAAGTGATATTTAATCTTGTCATTCTATATTTCTTCTTATGGTCATCACTATGTCAAAAAAGTTTTGATCTATAATAATCAAATTTTGGAGGATTCCTTTTGGAATATCAAAAAACAAATCTCAAAAAACGAGATCATAAACATGGCTAAACTTGATAGCGCAAAATTAATCAGAATCAATATTCCACCTATCGGCATGTGTTTACTTTTCCAACTACTCAACTTTTTTCAATCCTTTACCTAATCAGTTTTCAATCCTTATTACTTAGCTTCCTAAAATGCATTGATTGACTGTGCTAATATATGAGTAAGTTAATAGGCTTTTTTTGTTAACTAGAAGTACATTGATCGGCTATGCTAATATATGAGTATATATGGGCCATATAACTCTTTTTCTACTTATTCTAAAACAATATTAATGTTTTTAGTATGTGTGTTTGTGGGTACTGGGTAGACTGATGATGATGATTGATCTCAGGAGATTATTTTCTAGCACAGAACGTTTTTGCGTGATAAAAAAGAACATATAGTTTGTATGGTTGGGCCTGGTTGTTGAGTGCGTCAACACACAAATTAGGGAAAAGCTAAAGACTTGTTTGATCAAAGTTTTTCTTTTTGGAAATTTGGAGTATATATTGTCATGGAATTTTTTGACGAGCATGTTTCGGACAAATTAAAGGAAACTACACATCTTCCATTCCTAAGGAAAGGGATGAATTTTGGTAAAACAAGAGGTCAAATCCAAGGGAAATTTTCATTTACTATTAGGTACTCCATGCTCTATTTTTTATTCCTGGTTACTGTGACAATTCATCATATATAACTTTCCTGTACAATCTAAACAACCCAGATCTCACCAATCCAGCTACGTTTTGTATTCTTTACATTATACTTCATTAAATTATTCTGCAATTTACTCGTTGATGTTCAAGAATATGGAGAGACAAGTTTAGAGGACTAGCTAGCTAGTACTCTATGATCTAACTCTACTTTTAATGTAGATTCTTGCTTAACCATATGTAGATTTTCTAGGGTAGCTTTACCACAGCTAACAAAATCACTTTGTACTATGTCTTCTCCTGAATTTTTGCAACTTTTAAGATGCATGTCCTTTGTTCCTATTAAGAATTACTATGCATGCATTCCTTTTTCAAACAATATAAGTAGATCAGGCGTACATTGTGCGATATTATTTTTTAAAAATTTTGCATTTCATTCCAAATGAGTTGCCAATATTTGAGTAAGAAGTGCTTCAATGCTTTTTGAAAATAATATTTACCAGAAAAAAGGTGAAAAATGTACTGTAGCAAGCACATAAGGTAATGATTTGATTAATTTTACATATTTTTCTCGATTGTTTGATAGAAAATATGACTATGAATTCGAGGCACTACCTTTCTAAATATATATCAAATAGATTATGTAAAAAACCCATACCTGAAATTCAATATCCAACCACACACTAACTGGTCTACTACCTACACATGCATGTAATGTACCATTCATTGTGTACAACCAATGTACAGATAGGCACCTTGACCATAAATGTGCTGTGGGAATAATTGAGGCAAGAGTAGAGAACTAGAGACTCATATAGTAAAAGAGAGAGAGAGAGAGAGAGAAATTGCCTCCATAAATTCTAGTGAACATGGGGGTTTGTTGTTGTAGTACACTTGTCCTTAGATGAGTACTTAAGATAAGGCTAGCAAACACATGAGGCCATCTTTTGATATCCCTTATCCCTAAAATATTTCTACACCAAACTATGCACATTGTATATATTTTTCCCTTGGCCTCTTTTGCCCTTGAAGCAATGCAAAGACCATGACAAAACAATAAAATTAATTAATTAATTAGACCCATGGCTCCCTTGAACATGTTGCAACTCTGGCCATCTTGGCAGGCCACTATATAAGCATTGGTCACCCAACATTGTGAAGAGAGGGAAGCTAGCTGGGAGATTAAGAGACTAATTAGAGTGAGAAAATCATCAAGAGAGGTAGTAGCAAATTAATCTAGAGAGAGAAAGAAAGAGATTAAGATTGCAATGGGCAACAGCCTGAGATGCTGCCTAGCTTGCGTTCTTCCCTGCGGTGCCCTTGACCTGATCAGGATCGTCCACCTCAACGGCCGCGTCGAGGAGTACGGCCGCCCGGTCGCCGCCGGCGAGATCCTCGCCGCCAACCCCAACCACGTGCTCAGCAAGCCCTGCTCGCAGGGCGTCGTGCGGAGGATACTCATCGTCTCGCCGGACTCCGAGCTGGAGCGCGGCGAGATATACTTCCTCATCCCGGCGTCGTCGGTGCCGGAGAAGAAGAAGAAGAGCAGCTCGGGCGTCGCCGCTGCCGGCTCGCACGGCGCCCCCGCTACCGGCCACCTGAAGACGACGACGCTGGCCGCGGCGAGCTGTCATGGCACCAAGAGCCATGGCATCAAGAGCAAGCAGGCGTCGTCAGATCATGGCGGCAATGGCGGCGGCCGTCGTCACCTGCGCGACGTGATGTCGTCGTCGGAGAAGAGGACGTTGCACCGGCGGCGCATGAGCACCGGCAGCCGCACGGCGTGGAGGCCACACCTCGAGTGCATCGTGGAGAACACTTGAGAGCACTAGTGCATTAATGATTATTAATCTTTTTCTTTTCTTTTTTGGGTTTGTGGAATTAAGGGGGTTGATGGTATTTTGCATGGGTGTCATTTTCTCACTTGAGTGCATGGTTAATTTCCATGTTTTCTTCTCTTTTTTTTTGTAAGTGTACATCCATGTAATGTTTTCCCCTTACTACATAAATATATGGTGAACATGTAGAGAGGAAGGGTTGTAAATTCTTTCTTGTTCTTGTTCTGTTATGTCTTTTCTTTTTTTTTTTTAAAGTCTTTGATTGGCTCAAGGAGAAGGAGGAAGAAGAAGAGAAAAGAGCAGATGAAGATGGACATATAACATTTCTTTTCACAAGAAAGAAAAATCATGTAGTGCCAACTTGTATAAAGTTGTTGGTGCATAATCTTACTTAAATTTGATCATCCTTTAATGGTCAAACAGTTGGCAAGGAGCATCAATCTCAGTGGTTACTACTTACTCCAATAATCCCTCCAATTAAGCAAGTTTGTTCTCAAATACTAACAAGATACTAGGATGTTTAGATTGGAGATGAAGTCTTAATTAACTTGTATTAATTAAATTTCCCATCATGCCTTAGTTTCTCATCATCATCATCGGCTAACTAATAGTGGGAGACATACATCATTATAACATGAATGAATAATGGTTGCTTTGTTTAATTTTTTGAGGAGCTTGACAAAAAGACACCCTAGCAAGCAACATTTTTAAGTAAAGCCAGCTACCATGGCATATAGTTTAATTTCTATTCTAACTTTGCACTAATTGATACCCTCCTCCTTGAAGCTTTGCCTTAATGCCTTCTGTACTAGTGCTACTCAATGCAAGCTTTAACAAATTAATGCATCAAATCGATGCCCTCAAAAAAAAAAAAATCAAAATTGAGGACAACTACAAACTATCTATGCAAATAAAAGGTACATTTTGTGCACTAGAGATGACAAATGCATACCCTGCATAGAAATATCTTCTACTGTTAATATTATACTTTATATTAGGAACCTGAAAGTGCCTACTGAAATCACTTTATTTTCCTGTTTTAGATGGAATGCTTATTCTCAGCTGAGAATTTTTTTTTTTCTGTTCGGGTGTCAATATCATCCAAATATTCCCAATATTGACGTACAATTGATTGGTGAAAAAGATATATTCTGTGTCGCTGAAATTGTAAAGTGGTGTGCTCATTTCACAATATGAATTCTGAGAATGATCCAAAGAAAACCATGAGACAGTAATATCCACACATTTTGCCAATCCAACAAGAACACTTCAGAAAAAGGTTGTTCAATGGTCACAGTAGAGCGGTCTCCTCATACCAATCACCAATAATTAATTTGTACTCTGGTTGCTATTGTGGTTGGAATCTTGAGTAGGAAATTAGAAGTCTCCCTTGCAATGACATGATGCAAAAAATACTTACAATAATCTATCGGGAAGATATGAAAGCTTCAGAATTGCTCTATCTACTGACAAATGCATAATAGGGCAATAAGCTAAAGCATGAACCTACTAATTTGCAAGGCTGTAAATTAATCAATTGCAATTCTGACGTACATGTTTCTGAATTTAGAGGCATGAAAACAGTTCAATTTCTAGTACAAGGTCATAAACATGTTTTTTTTTCATTGTTCTGCAAAGTTCCATATATCTGAAAAATTGTCTAACTGAATCTAACAATTTAATTTGCCTTTGGGGAAGTTCTCGCAATGAACTGTCCATGCATTGCTAGTACATGGAACAGAACACATATTCTGTTTGCTTACAGCTCATGCAAACTCTGATCTGAATAGAATAGATTTGCGTGAGCTCTTGGATCAGGCAACCACAGGAAGCTACTCATCGAGCAAAGAAAACAAAAGCTCATACACACATGCTGCTGCACGAATTAAGCTGCATACCAAATCATGCACAGATTTCAACTTGTTTATATTATTACTGCCTTGATTTGTTTGTGTTTGTTTACTTCCAAAAGACAGCTAAGGGGGCTAATGATAATTTGGGTTTTAGTATTAGTCAATGATTGGCACTGCAAAGGATTAAGGAGTAAAACATTGGTGTTTTGCAGACTAGGATGTTTTTGTCCATTTATGGCTCATAATTGGAGTTTAGGGTGGTTGTTAGAGTACTCAGTTTGTGTGATTTGTACTACTTGTTTTCTCTTCTGACAAAAAAACCATATAGAAATTATTGCTTTGTTCTGAAGTGTGCTTCACATGTGCTTCAGTTTTGAGAGGACACATGTGTTGCTTATTCATTCATAATTAAGATAACTAGTAGTACAAGCTCTTGAACTCACACAAAGGCAAAACCATGCATTTTGGAACTACCATCGAGTATTTGTTGCTAAACTTCCTTATCTAGAAAGCTATGAACATGATCTTTCTCTCTTCAATTTCTTGGTTTTCGTCCATTTTTCATCATATGACTCTTCATAATATTCTAAAAGTTCCATCTTAATTGATCGACATAGCTCCTTTCTTTGACCATGGGAACAAAAAGAGAACACGGGCCTACTTGGAAGCCTTTAATTGGCCCAATACCCATGTAAATTATTGGCCCATAAATTTTTTTTGAGAGTAAGCTCAAATGGTGATTGGATGGACCGTAACCAACTAAACTTATGGCCTATTTCTGTCTATTTCATCGGAAAATAAGTGTGGGCCTCTAATGGCACACCGGATGAGGATCCTCGAATTTTTACTGTTACTAATTTAATTTTTTTTTAATTTACAAAACTAATTTTCGATTTGGATCATTTGCAAAAGTACCCTCTTGCCGCCCTGGGCCACGGCGGGGTTTAAAAACCGCCGTCGCCCAGGGCGGCGAATGCACCAGCCCACGGCGCCGTCACCACACCGTGACGGCGGCGGTGAATGGCCCCGGGCCAAGAGCAAAAATGCCCGTGCCCGCACGAAAGACGAGCGCGGGCGCGGGGTGCGGGCGCGGGCGCGAGCACGGGGTGCGGCGACGGCGCGGACGCGGGGCGCGGGGTGCGGCGATGGGCGCGGACGCGGGGCGCGGGGACGGGCGCGGACGGGGCGGGTGCGGGGTGCGGGCGCAGGCGCGGGCACGGGAGACGAGCGCGGGCGCGGGGACGGGCGCGGACGGGGCGGGTGCGGGGTGCGGGCGCAGGCGCGGGCACGGGAGACGAGCGCGGGCGCGGGGACGGGACGGGCACGGGGTACGGGCGCGGGAAATGAGCGCGGGCGCGGGGACGGGACGGGCGCGGACGCGGACGGGCACGGGCAATGCAACCCCCGGCCGGCTGACGCCGTCGGCAGGCCGTGCCGGCGCCGTGGGCTTAGGCCATTCGCCGCCCTGGGCCACGGCGGTTTTCAAACACCGCCGTGCCCCAGGGCGGCAAGAGGGTAGTTTTGCAAATAATCCAAATTGAAAATTAGTTTTGTAAATTAAAAAAAAAATTAAATTAATAACAGTAAAAATTCGAGGATCCTCTACCTTCAAAGTCACTATGTCTATTTCCTGATCCGTTTTTCCGAGATATATTGGGCTCACTCACCGCAAGCTTGAGCTCTCAGGTGTATGTGCCTTCTACACTCTCAACCACAACGGCTGCAATTTGCTCCGCTCCCCTCCGCCGCCTCCACCACCATGGCCTGATCTGCGTCACCACCACTGGGCTGGTCTCTTTCCGAGCCACCGTTGTCTCCACCGCCTTGACCTCTGACGATAGGCGAGCTCTTGGCTCTTGGCACAGCCTAGCACAGCAGTGTGGTAAGGTTTCCTGAAGATCTTGGTGCTGTTAAAGGTAGCTGATGCAGAATAAGGTAGATATATTACATATTTATATTCTTAACTAGGTCTAATACTTTATTCTCGGCCCTTTTTCTCAACAAATCCACTCGTCCTAACTTCTGAGCTAGCTCCTCAGATCCCTTATCAAACGCCAGCAACAGGACAATTGATATTGTTGAGTGAATACCCATTCTTAAAATTCAGCATCATCCATTCTTCAATTACCTCGGAACACTTTAATCTTTTTGCTGAAATTTGTATTGATTTATAATTTTTCAATTATTTTCTTTTCTAAAAGAAAGCTCTCGTATTTTTTCCCCAAAACTGACTGACACAAAGTTATCCTTTTGAGATGTGACACAAAAAGCTACCTACTTGATAAAAAATTACGGATAAAGACAAATTACAAGTGTTTTTCTATTAGTAATCTACTCTATAATGCACTTAGGATAGTCCTTGTTCCTCATTTCATCGTTCTTCAGATCCAATGGCCCATATTCATCCGCTTCCATCCAACTTCCCAGCTGTTCAGTCCAGCCGCCCACAGACCCGCCGCCCATCCCCATTCCCCACGCAACCCTTCTCTCTCCCCTAAACCCAACCCCCGCCGCCTCGCCGTCGCGCCGTCGATCCCTCGTCGCCTCGACTTCTTCGCCACCGCACCTCGCCGGCATCCCCCTCCGCCCCCGCCTCCTCCCAGGCGGCATCCTCTGCCACCGGCCTGCGTCTCCCCCTCTTCCTCGGTGCACCTCCTTGCCTCAGATCGCCGGACCGGACCGCGCGCCTGTGCAACGCTCGTCCCGACGCCCGCGCACCCACCCAACGTGCCGCCCCCGCTCCGGCCTCCCCACGGCCGCCGATCTCGGGTGAGTCCTTCCCTCCACCTCCTCCTCCTCCCCCTCCCCCTCCCCCCTGTCTCTGCAGAGCCGCTGCTTCTCTGCATTCAAAGGTAGCGGCTGAGTGAGTAGCTCCCCGATGCGATTTGTATGCGTTTCGTTTCCTGTAGTAGGGTGAATTTGGATTAATTTGTTTCTGAAATTGGGAGCGAGTTCTTCCCCCCATTTTTGGAAAGAACTTATTTTTAGAAAGAACAAAATATTAGCCTGGAACACAAGCAGACCATTAACAGTGTACGAAGCAAAATTTATAGAGATTTAGACTTTCACATTGTAGAGCTAGATGATATAATTCTTTTTGTGATGGATGTTTGATGAAGTCATGTTCTTCAATTATAGTTCCAGTTCCAGCTAGCGATCAATTAGAGTTAGTTCATAATTATTAGTGAGAATCTCGTAATGCTCACTATCTAATTCTAACTACCGAGATTTAGTTTTATGCTGAACTTTGTGCCTTTCCGAAAGGGAATGCTGATCTGAATGTCGAATAGGAATTTGTGGATCTGTGAAATGTGTGTGATATAATAGGCTGTAAATTCACTTGTGAATCAAAATATACATTTGATTTTTAATTTGCCAATTGTCATTTGATTTCACAATGTACACACGAAAATAGGTAAGCGTGGAGTCAATATTTTGAACAACCAGCAGCTTCGGTTTGTAAGCTTGGGCAATACAACTTGTGTCAAGGCTATTATTAGTCTAAAATAATGATTTTTATATATGATTTGAAGTAATTTATATAGTTTTTTAAACTGATGACCATGCTAGCTAAGTATTGACATTTACCTGCTTGGAGTGTTCATATGATTTGACTCTGTAGGATTTAAAAATGTGAGGAACAAAACAATATTTGTGTTCTCCATGTTGGTTTGATTTTGTGACTGCAATGTTTTTCCTCATTTGGATTACCCTGTTGTTTCTCTGTGAGGGTGAACATAAGCCATTTTAGGTAGGTTGCAGCTGTGATGATATCAGACGAGATCTGATCATTTGAATAGAAAAAAGATAGGAAGTTCCTACCCATCACCGTTTGATTTGTATACAAAAGTGTTTTCTGGTGTGCGAGGGAGATCCCAGATTCCAAGCACAATCAGCTCTACCTCAAATCTACTATAACATGGTAACTTTGATGTATTTGTTTGACAACTTATAGTAGAGCAAGCAATCATAAGTCAGAAAATAGTTTTGATTGCTCACAGTTCTAAGTTCCTACCCATCACCATTTGATTTGTGGTCTATACTGCGGGTGACAGGTTATTTACCTGTGCTTGAATCTTTTAAATTTTATTAGCAGCAAAATTACTTCCTTTTCCTTTATTCTATTTGTTTTACCTTTCCATTTGATGTTGGTGCTGTGGCTTCCCGGTGGCTCTAAACAATTGGTTTTCTTAGGTTTATAGTGCAAATTATGCCATCTTGAGGAGTGAATAACAAGAAATTGATTGAATGTTATTTATTACTGCTGTAGTGCTGATTCTCATCGGCTGCTAGAGAATAGTAGATGGACAAAGCTAAACGTTTATATTTTGAGCCTATGGTTTGGCAGTTCTGTAATAATGGACTAAGCTGAATTACATGCATGCATTTCTTCTCTAAGCAAAGTTAATGCACTTATTCATTTGGGTCTGAGTCTTGTGGTCATTTGGGTATGAGTCTTGTGGGGCGGCTACTTAGGCTTAATTTTAGACATGCACTCTCAGGTTGGCTTGTAAATCACAGAGTTTGTTATCCAGTCATTGCATTCCACTGCAGCACTTTTACCCCCTTGGATTGTCCAATTTGGTTTCTTCTGAATGTGGACGCACACCACTTTGGTTGCAACTGATGTAAGATGACAAGGATAAGATGCAAAAAGTTTTAATTTAAAAAGGTTTCATTTCCTGCTCAAGGCCAATTCCTGCGTTGCCGATCCCTCTCCGCCTGCTTGCCGTCACCCGCGACCACCTCCCCCAGACTGTGAGGTGATTGGAATGATCTTTTTTTATTTGGTTGCATTCATGTTTTTCAACGATTTTGTGGTTGTTGTATTGAAGGATCCGAGAGGACAGTGAATATCTACCAGCAACTTCACTGACGGCGTGCAGCTGCTTTTCATAGACATCCACTCATCAGAGCCTTTTGGTATTTAATGTGTTCTTGATGTAAGTAACCATGCACATATTTCAAATTAATCAGTATATTAACTATTTTACCCTATAATGCACCAACAACAGTCCTCATAATGCAAATAATAAAGATCTATCATCCTGTAACTTAAAAAGATCCTTGAAGCAACAATTATCATAGTACATGATATGACAGTACTTTTATAAGTTTTGCACTTGATGATAATGATATGTGTTTGTATTTGAGCATATTGTTGCTTTGCAAAAACATGTGATGGGTAACAGCTGGAATAACATGCCCTACATTCACCAAACTGGTGAGAATTGAGAAGTCTTAGCTTAAACCAGTATATTCTTATGTAAAAAGGAGAGAGCAATTATGCCATAAAACAGGGGGCTAACCAGATCCCTTTGGGATTCAAAAATCTATGTAGTATACCCATAAGGTTAACTCAGCAACTGTAATTTCAGAAAAAATGTACAACTTTTATAAGCAAGAGCTTCCTAGATTCAAAAATAAAATAAAGAGAGACTTGCGGCAGTGGGAGAAAAAGACTGAAACTGAAATTTCGTTCAACAGTTCTTTTTTCCATAACTGACAGCATCTGGAAACATATATCAACATAGCCAGCTTTGAGCAAACCATTTGGGACTAAACCATTTGCTTAAATTTCGTTCAACAATTCTTTAGCCTCTTTTAGCCTATTCTTCTTAATGAGGCTATTGATCAGCTTTCCAAAAACTTGTATATCAAGTTTACACTTGCTTGACATCATCTTATTCTTCACCCTGAGTGCATCATCAATCTTTTCAGCAATGCAATATCCATTGATCAAGTTCGTGAATGTAACAACTGTAGGTGTAAAGCCTCCCCTAACAGCATTATTCAGCCATAATTCAAAGTATTGTATGTCCAATCATCTGGGTAGCAGCCATTTTTTTTCCATCAGCTCCTTAATCTTCAATGCATCATTCATACTACCTGACTTACAGTACCCAACAATCATTGCATTGTATGCCATAACACTTGGAACAACACCATTCTGAGGCATTGCACCAAACAACCACCTGGCATCATGTTTATGGTTTAAATTCAGGTTCGTGCTATGGATAATTAATTAAGGTATACTCAAGCTGCGATCAAATACCACCGGCATTAGCACGGGCATATTACTAGTGAAAACAAATTACAGAGTTCTCAAACAGGCCCTAAGTTGACATCTTGCTTTTGTGGGAATGGTAAATGGAAGCCCGGCCCATTTATTAATACAAGCCCATTAATGAGTTGCCTAAACAGGAAAAGAAACCCAAATTGTTGGAAGAAACAAGCCCACTAAAGCCCACAAACCGACGGCCCAAAACCTGAAACTAATTGGGCCCACAAAGAGGCCGGACGAAAAGCCCGCAGCGTGCGAACAGATCCCAGCTCGGGCATCTTGCCTCGCACTCGCACCCCATGCCTTGCTCCTCGCCGTCGCCGGCTTGCCGCCGCCCACCACCCACCCTCCCCCCTGGTGCGGCGTGATGGAGGTGGCAGGATAGCTCACGCCAACGCAAACAGGAGGCGAACCTGGCTTGGTTGCCGCAGCCACCGGGTTCGAGCCAGAACGCACGCGTGGGGGGAAATGCGGGGGGCGGCGCCGCGGGTGCGGTGTAGAGTGCACCCAGGCTGCGGGGCGTGTCGCAAAGCGGGCGCGAGCGGTGCTGCTCAGCGCAGGCTGCTGCAGGGCCCGCGGGGCCAATCGTCTTGCTGCTACGCAGGACAGGCAGGCTGCAGTCTGCAGTCTGCAAGGTTTGCCTCATCCCTTATGCTTCGTGATGGATCAGATATGTGCTATCTGTATGCTGATATTGTTCACCTGTCTCTCTGTGTTTGATTTCTGATTCTGCCCTGGTCACGGCTGATTGAGTGGTTGCTGGTTCTGTCTTAGGTGCCTAATGCAGCGGTTGTTGTTTTATCCAGTGAGGCCATGGAACAAGAAGGAAAAGGAGAAGTGTCTAGTGGCATATATACTTATAATCATCATTATGACAATGGGTTTGATGTCCATGAAATCTTTGTTAAGAGGAGCAGATTCCGGGTTCTGTTGTCATACATTGGCATGGTTTTCCTTCTTGGAAGTGTGTGTCAACCATTTCTGTCAAAGGTACACTTCTCACATAAATCAGTTCGCACATGTTAGTAGGAGGGTTTGTTAATGAGGAAAAATTTATCTGATGTTTCAAGAGTAGCCTAATGAAAATTACCCGGTTCATTATCTAATGGTTTGGTTCAATGGTTCATCATGTTGTAGACAAAGCTGGAAAATGTCTACTATTTCAGAACCTTTTTGTCACATGTTTTCCTTATTCATAACAGATTCGTGTTTGTACACTTACACTGTTTTTTGTGGCTTAGTTGCCCATCATTTTGATGAGGTTCTTAGTACCCTACTATCCTAGATTCATATGTTATGAAAAGCATTACCTTTCTGTTTATAACTGTCATAGCTGATATCTATATTGGTATTGACTTGCTTCAATGTTGAAGGAAGGCTTATCCCCTGGTTTAATGTGGAGTATTGGCTTTGGAATTCTTGTCACCAAATGTTTGCAATACAAACCTGTGAAGAAAGGTGAATTTTTCTTCAAATATGTCCTTATGTGGCCTTTTCACATTATAGTGCTGCATTCTTGTGCACCTTTAAGATTACATCAGAACAGGGTTTTCTCCTGACCTCCATATTGGACTCTTATCATATGTAGTTATGGATGAAAATGAACAGTGTTTCTTATTGGTTATCCCTGTTTCATCATGTGCAGAGTCGGTAGTGATAATGCCTACTTTTGGGGTTCAGCTAGAAATACATTTTTCGAGGTATAACAGCATCCTTACCACCTTACCTGAAATTATCAATCCTATCATATTGTATATTACATCTGGATTGTTTGACACTAGTAGGCTATCTTATTGCTTGGTGTACGGTGTCCCCCCTTTTAATGTGTTACCTGAAATGAAATGACCACTTTAGCTGTTGAATATTCATCAGCAATTATTAGTGTCAACTGACCCGAAGCTGCTTGGCTGCAATATCCTGATTGCTGAGAGCATGCCTGCTTAACTGGACGACTAGCAGGTAGAACCAAATAGTTTGTTGCTGTGTAGTGACCCCCTCCTGAGCAAACAGTTGGTATGTTATGAAAGTCGATTTTGACAAGAAAGAGGACAACCTGTTCTATATGATTCACTAGCTGCTCTGGATCAGAGTGATGACTAATGTTCAGTTATAATATATTCTAGGCTGAACAGCTCTCTAGTGGATTACTCAACCTTTGGTTCCAGCTGTTGATTTGTAGTATTAACATTTGAAAGTTCTGATTCTTAGTGGGAGAATTCATCGTCGTTTTGTGCCAATCGGCAAGATTCTGAAGCCATTGCTGAATGAGTGTGTGACACCGGTGACCTGTTACTGGAGCTTGGCACTGCTTCTGCGTGATGAAGAGGAACTCATGCTAGTTTTCCAGGTAAAATTCATCTGTTCTCATGTATTATTAAGGGATTCAAGAAAAGTTCAGTTACCAATAGAGTTTAACTTGCAGAAATCCCGCCCTCCTGTCAAAATGTTGGTTCCTGTCTGGAAGGCGCTCTGCAAATTCCTACACTCTGAATGCCAGACCAATTCTGCAGTTTCTAAACCAAACTACTCGGAAACATGACTCGATTGCAATATTGAGAAAATCAACTACAGTTTAGCTAGAATTATCTAGGTACAGTTTATTGGAACTATCTGGTGGGGTTGTAGGACGCATTAATGCAAAGTATCGCTGCTTGTTGGAACTTGGAAGAAGATACCTGGAGAATTTTCACACTGATGCACTTCCCTTGACAGTGACCACTGACCACCCAACAGTCAATAGTTTACCTCCTTTCATGCTGTAAATTATGAGCCCATTTGAGTGTACGGCAACATTGTTCTGCTATCACCATTCATGTTTTGCCATTGATTTTGTTCTCACAAGCATCTACATGAAGATGCAAAGTTTGGTTAAACAATGTTGTTTGTCTGCTATGCTACATAAATGAGAATACTTAAAGAGCACTCCTATGGAGTGAGATGTGCACAGACAAGCATGTGAGGAGCCCCATGGAGAGATCCAAATGCAGTCAAACAAACACATCACATAGAGAGCATCGTGTGCACGTGCACACTCCATTTCCCCAACCTTCTCAGTGGCTTGAGTTTGAAAAGCTCAACTTTTGGTTGAAGTTAGTTCAGCCCCCCTGATTATCCGAGAAGATGAATTTTACAGGAAATTTGCACAAAAGAAAATATAGTGCTGAAATTGTAAAACTCATAAGCTGTAATTGGCTAGAACGAACTTGGTACCGATTCTTGAATTTTTGGAATTTTGAATCGTTGCAATTAATATGGTGAATTCAGAAATTGGGACTTTTGGACAAATAACCGTATTTCAATATTTACTCTCACAGAGAAAGAAGGCCTTTTTATTCCGATATTTTTCACAGTAGTCTACATAAAAACAGAGGCAAAATTACACTGAAGAAAACCTCAATACCAGAAAGCTAGTGCTACTACAATCTTCAGCTAAAATAGGGGACATTCTCGTTGGTGATGGAGCTATAGTCCGTGGAGCTCGACGCGGCGGCGTACAAAGTCGACGACGACGACGAGGCGGAGGCCGGCAGCGTCGCCGTCGTCACCCCCATCATCCCGGCAACGGGCAGGCGGCCCCGGCCGGAGGCGGCGAGGAGCTGCGAGGCGTGCGAGGAGGGGAGCACGGTGGCCGCCGTCGCCGTCGCGGCGGCGGCCGGGCGGTACTTGTGCTTGACTATCTCGGCGCGGACGGCGGCGAGCTCGGCCTCGAGCGCCTGGACCTGCTGCTGCAAGGTGAGGATGGCGCCCATGCAGCCGTACACCGGGTCGCGCAGCCGGAGGTTGGCCTCATACACCAGGCTGTTCGCCGCGTCGCCGCGCTGGCTCTCGTGCACCTCCTGCATTGTACCGTACGCCGCCGGCGACGAGGACGACGGCTTAGCCATCAGATCAATGTGCATGCATGCGGCTAATCATCATGCCATGATTAAAGAGATTCGAATCATGGTTAACTTGATTAAATTTGGTTCCAGGATTTGAGCGAGCTCTCATCACTGATAAGCAGCAAGAGGCGGCTAACTGATATAATGATTAATTTAATTTCTTAAGAGGAATACAAATTCTTTCTTGTGTGGTTTCATAAGAGATGTAGTGCTACTTGACCCTTTTTTGAAATAAGTTATGAAACTTTAACACTGATTGTTTTAACTGCAATCTTGAGCCTAAACACATGCAAGTTGTATAAACAAGAAAAAGAATATTCCTAGATAGCAACGGTGCTCAAAAGAAAAAAAAATCAAGCGAAATTAGGGTTTAGAATGTGGCAAGGTCTAGTTCATGATTCAGGATTCGAAGAGTTGAAATTTGCAACCCTTTTTTTTTGCGAGGAAAAATTGCAATCTTCAACAAATAATTAAGCTGCGTCATATCATGCCCTGAAAATTTGACCGAGATACTACATGTCATATCCAATCCCATCAGTGACATCAAATCAGTTCATAATTAAACCAGATGAGCTGAAAATAGCATCACTTCTCACATATAATTAAGTTTAGTTTTACCAATTAATATAACCCCATTTGCTAGCTAGGGCACCATGGAGGCATGCTTATGCTTAAGCTTAAACTCACCAGGAGCATCTTGGAGACGTTGCTGGCGCCGAAGACCTTGTGCACGGAGGCGAACTTGTGCGGCTCCAGCGGCGAGAAGTAGGGCGAGAAAGGGCACTCCTGCGCGCACCGCCGCCGGAGCAGCTTGCACGCCGCGCACGGCGTTATCGTGTTCACCGCCGACGACGACCCCGGCCCGGCGCCCGCCGCCACAGCCGGCAGGCTGCAGCTCCTCCTCGCCATCATTCTCCCGTCCACCACCGCATCCGCCGCCGTCGCTGACTCCCTCTTTATCTTCCTCCCTACCTCATGGTGGTCTTGCCAGTCACTGAACAAGATAAGAAAGATATATATATAGCATGAGATCGCTGTTAGGGTTAGGGCTCTACATTGATCTTGTCACTGACACGCATGCATCCATGAACAAACAATTTTCAGCTTTGTGTAGAGGATTAATTACACTGATGAGGCTGCCAGTGACAGTACGGTTCTTGCTGGTTCCTGCTCTTGCTAGTATACTATGGAATGCATGAATTGATCATGGGAAAGGTGATTGGATTAATTGGCTAGATGAAACTATCTAGCTAGCTAATTGGTGATTCCTTTGAGTACTAGCTAGTTTTGCTCAAAAGTATAAGCATGATTTCATCATACCTTGCAGTGGACATGAAGGCAAGATGGAGACATGGAGAGAGAAAATTAAGGGAGAGGGGACAGAGATGGAAGTCTGGTGCTTTGGAAAAGGTAGCTTCTAGGTTGTGTCTCTTTGTGTGTGTATGTGTTTAGAGAGAGAGAGAGAGAGAGAGAGATTGTATAGCAAGTGCAAGATAAATATATATGTTGTGTTTATCTTGCACCATTTGGAAGCTAGGTGCCCTGAAGCTTTGTTGACTTGTTGCAATAGATTAACATAGGCTGAGCTGTAGGTGTATGCATATGGAATGATGGAATCTTCTGAATGTAAAAATTAACACTCTTACTGTTCCCGTCCAGATTAGAATAGTCTGTCTCAATGTCTTGGAAGAGGTCAGTAATCACATGACATGCATGAGAGCTAGCTTGATATGGTCAATTGGTTGTCATGTATTTACATGTGCAATAATTTGCAAAATAATGGGTGTAATAGTTTTTGATTTTTTTTCCTTTCTTCTTTTTGCCGACTTCGATATCTATAGTGCAATGGTTGTGTAAATCACTAGTCGGTGAAGATATCAGCAATTATACCACTCCATTATCGAAAAAAGGGATAATAAAAAAGGTTCACATGGGGCACAAAATGTCTGCATACTACATTATCCTCTTAATAGTAAATTAACTTGAATTGCATATAGTCAAGAGCATGCACTACTTATGCACCACCAGTATTCTTAGATATATTTTAATGTAATATAATATGGTCTAAACATTCTTTCACTTCATCCATGTATGTATATGCACAAAACTTTAAGTCACATACAGACTATACAAATTATATTGGTAATTTGGTACTGAATTTCCTTAATGGCACCTCACATATGTATGAGTTTGATTTATATAATTTTCAGTTAGGATTTCAAAGAGTTCCGAAGAATTATTTGCTCAACCATAGTCGATTGTTAATTTCATATATATAGTTAAAAATTGTTATCCATATACTTATATTATATTACCCTAGAAATTGTTAATGATTTTCCAAGGAACAAGGCCCTAAATACTCTGCCCAACATTAGGCACATTTCTAGGGTTGAAGCTGGTCCAGCAGAAGAGAGGATCACTTGAGTCTTGCTCTTTTCTAACTAGGTCTGCACATGTGTACATTGTGTTTCTGGCCCCCTTTATTAATTTTTTTCCTGGCATTAGCTGTAGATGGCATAATGGCTTGCTTATGTACATCTAAGATCCAATCTAGAAGAAAACAGTCTATCATTTCTCCCTGAATTCAGAATTAATATAATCAAGTTTTCAAATACAACAATAATAACGTATGTACTCATCTAGTACGTTGGACTAAAGTATGAACTTGACACTGGCATTTCCAATGTCTTCCGTCAGAATAAATTTAACAAGCTAGGGCCGGCGCGATGCACGATCATATTGTTTACAAGAGGTGATTATAAAGTGTTATCTCCTCAACTCCTCGCAACAAAATTTTGCTGAGAAACAGAAAGCTAGTATTCTATTGTAAATGTATATTATAAGCCTACTACTGGAAAGGTTGTCGATCAGCTTACAAATAATATCAAGGAAAGGGGTTTTAATTATGTAAGTGATGAAACATCTAAAGTACCTAGCTAGGATCAATAGTTATTCATGATATTTATATGAAAAATAATCAATTGGCCTAATATTAACTTATTTTGGTCTAGATAAAATGCATGCCACTTGCTGGCAAAAAATAATCCTTCTATTATTGTATATGTGCGCATACATGATCAAGTGCATGATGATATTCACTAATGGTCTAAAAAGATTATTACGGTTGACAAGTTGTTGTGAAACTACATAATTGATGTATTTCTTAATTACATAGTATATGATTAAATAAACTCAGTAGCCAAATTAAGTTATATAACCTGAAAACTGATAATATTATGTAACAAAGATAACATGTATTTTTTTTAATATGAACTAGCTAGAAACAGTGAGTAGTAATATTTTGGGCGATCAGTATAGCTAGCTAGGAGAGAAAAGATACCTTGAGACAACCCTAATCTCGCATAAGTGGATCACCAACATCACCCTAGCTATAGCATACAGGGAGCACATTAGTCATTAATTGCACCTGCAGAGATTCTTTTCATGCATGTCACTATGCTGTCTTTCAAAAAATGGATCAAGCTAGGGGATCAACCCATTCAAACAAATACTTTATCGACCATGCGTATGCATATACTCCCTCATTTTAAAATATAATTATTTTTAGTATTATTTATAGTACTACTTGTCACACCAATCACTCTCTATTTAAATTTCTTTATATCTTAACCCCAATCACCCTTCAACCCAATCATGCTTATTTATTAAGAGGCACAAAAGTATTATCTCCTCAACCTTAATCTCTGCTAAATAATCTAAAAATATTTATATTTTAACAACATTACCCTTGTAATGCCTACTTCAAACATCACTACTACAGATCATTAATTTGCACATCACTCAGTGGCTAGAATTGAAATGTATATCAACATTGATTCACACTACTGTAGAAACGATTTTTCCATACGGGTAGAACAGGTTTTTGTAGGCGGGTGGCTAGTCCGCCTAGGAGAAGGGATATGTGAAAATATTTCTTTTCTTAAGCGGGCCTATCACCGCCTGCGATAATCAATCTTTGCAGACGGGCGGCTTAATGGACTTGCCTGCGATAACCGATCTTCACGGGTGGCCCAGTTAAGGCACCCGCTTGCGATAATCGATTATCGCAGGCAGTCTAGTTAAGACGTCTGCCTACGGTTTTAATTCAAAAAATAGAAAAATAAATACTTTTTTGTTTTGTTTTTTCCATAAATAAATAAATTGATTATTTTAAATTGTCTCTAAATCAAATATTATGTATCCTCTAGTAATTGATATCACCATATGTTGGACAGTAATTGATATAAATAATTAATTATCATTCACTAATTAATAATTATTACACAACGTGTTTTCTAATATAATTATTCACAACAAATATGTCTACAAATATATCTAGGAGTTCATATACACATTCAAATCTCCTCATTTTGCCTTGAAAAGAACCAAAATTGAATACATATGGATTAAGGTATATCATTGTACTAATATTAAATAGATATTTTGGTTCAAATTCATGCTAAAACACAAATAAAAATTGTTACATCTAGACTAAAAAACCACCATTCTCAAGCAAAATTCACGCCGTCCAAATCCTAAATTTGAAGAAAAACATTATAAATATAGTAGAAAAACATGATTCTAAGGCAAATCTCCCAAGAAATCTGAGTTTAAAACCTTCCCCAATATTTTTGCAAGTTTTAGAGAAAGAAACGTCGGGTTAGGAAAAAAGAGGTCGGGCTGGCAAGATATATATGTGGGAGGACATCGTAGGCAGGCCGGTTTGAGGCCCGCCTGTGATAATAGATTCATTATCATAGGCGGATAGCTTAGTGGCCCGTCTGCAATAATCGATCTCCGCAGACGGGCTGTAACGATCTCCCGGACCGCAGACGGGCCGTAGCGATCTCCCGAATCGGGATTATTGCAAGTGTCCCTCATCTTGACCCGCCTGTGATCTCCAGGGGGTCTGTCTGTGAAAACCGATTCTACAGTAGTGTCGACAAACTTATTGGACAATGCAGGACAACCATATAATAAATTGATCAGTCACAGAGTGGATATGCATGATTTCGGTCAGTTTCTTTTTTGTTAAATACCCACAAATTAAACTGAATCTTTCAGAACAAGGCCTAAGCTGCGGCAATAGTTTTCAGAAATAATTACTTCCTTCATCTTAAAATATAGGGCACAATTATTTTTTTTTCATATCTTCTAATACAAGATGCGTATATGAATGAACTAGCACCTTCCCGTCCCTAAATTTGGTTTGTTTTAAATCCTCCACCGCTAAACCCCTAATCTCATTGCTTGTATGCGTGCATGCAGCAGAGAGATCCAAATAAGAAGATGATAATTCTTTTGGTCTCCATATTAGTTATAGTAACGTCCTATATTTTGACATGTAGGGAGTATACGTCTAGTACAGAACTAAATAACATGTATACAGCTAGCAGAGATGGATTACTGAAGCTAGCTACTACTCCCTTCCTTCCATAATACTATTATCTTTGCCATTTGAATTTATCTCAAAATACTACTGCTTCTCTACTTATCAACTAATCACAATTATCCCTTTATTAATTTTTTCGTCTACCTTCTTATTTCAATCAATCATAACTATTTCTTATCACAATCTTAATTTTCTGACGGAAGGAGTACTAGGTTAGCAGTGATGGAGTAGCAGTGACAGTAGTGCAACTGTGCAAGAGTGCGTGGCTTGCAAGGGAATTCGTTTGAATTGCACGCGAATTCTTGTTTTGACCCGCACATCGTGCCTACAACGTCGTTGCGCTGTTCTTTGACCACACATCTGTCCACCGTACCCTGCTCTATCTTCTTAATCAATCATATAATTAATTAGTTATGTGCCGTTTGGTCTTAAACATGAGACTAATCGTGCCTCGTTTCTCGTGCCCTGCAGTTGATTAATTACTCTCTGATGGCAATATCATCAGTGTTCAGCAAAGCAAGCTAGCTAGCCCTGGTCTGCATGTATGTTTGGTCCATCCCGAAAACTATTAACTCCGTTCTAAAATATAGATATTTTTAATTACTATTTTTTAAAATATAGATATTTTTGTTACGAATCTAGATAATATTTTAGAACGGAGTATTAACCAGGATTGAACATTCGCACATATATACAACAAACGAGCAATTAATTGAA
This sequence comes from Oryza meyeriana var. granulata, assembly GCA_003991445.1. Lineage (NCBI taxonomy): Eukaryota > Viridiplantae > Streptophyta > Magnoliopsida > Poales > Poaceae > Oryza > Oryza meyeriana. The sequence goes on from RYFJ01001384.1 coordinate 477,161, forward strand.
CTCACGGATTTCTTTGTGCATTTTTTTCATGTGATAATTAAAAAACAAGAAATTGAACTCAATTTGCAACTAGACAATCTTTGCTGCCAAGTGCCAACAGATGGCTATCTAGTTCAGTCTAAAAAAAACAGAAAGAAAAAAGATGGCTCAGTCCATGCCACATACCTGCCTGAAGGTGTAGATTTTTGATCAATTTCATACATGTTTTGAGCCTGTTTATCTGTTTATACTACTATTAGTGGAATATTACATTTTTTTCATGTAGTAAAAAGTAAAAAAATAGATACGCGTGCCATATTTTACTAATGGTGACAGGCGCAAGGAAAGCCCAGGGAAGACAAAGAGAGGTATCTTAGAAAATATATGGGCCTTAGTCCATATGACTTTATGCGGCCCATCATGTTCATTTTTTTACTAGCTTCTTCTAGAAGAAGTTTCTTGTGTAGTACAGTACATCCTTTTGTTTTGGGTGAGCATCCTACGAAGGATTTCTAATCTTATGGTAATATAGTTTTGCTTGTGTATGCATGCTTGCCAGAAATTTGCATATTTGCATACTGATAAAAACAAGCAAGACGGTGAAATTTCCAATATGCATGCACCCATATGTAAACTGATCTTTGTATTTGATAATTAAATGGGACTGCCTAGGTAATATTGGCAAGTTTGGTCGTTCGATCTGAATCAGTTTAGAAAATCTGTAAGGTTTTGCCCCAATTTTCATGCGGATTTAGTTAAACAAATTCGTAATTAGAATTCTCTCTCAAAATGAAAAATATGTTCAGTCAATACTTAACTAATCTAGGTCATGCTTGGAAAAGCACGGTTTGTACGTGACTTTGATGCCATATCCCATAGAAGTAAGTCTTACCATCTATATGAAATTCATGTATTCCTAAAGGCCGCAATTAATAGCGTTAAGAGTATAGAGAAATTTTGTGGTTCTTGAGACTTTAAGGTAGCAAAATTTTTTGTGTAAAAATTTATATCTCCTGGTACCCAAGTACTTAAAAATACCAAATTTTATATAAGATAATTAGTATCTATAGTTACTCCATTGACTACCGTAAAATTACTCATATAAACTATTAAGATCGGAAATGTTCCGGTTGTTATGCTTAAACGAATAAGATCAAACCTTTTCTTATTTACAGTACTCTTGCAAATCTCTTGCCCACACAAGGCAGCCATAATGCAGGAACATATCAAGCACCAGCAGTGAGTGGATAATCTGAATAATATACAGTTCAGAGGCAACCGATCGATCGACTACAATCGCGTAGATCAAGGACACAAGTGCACGATCAGTAGCAGTAGGTACGATATACATGCGCGTTCTTCAACAAGTGGCGGCCAATGATCCGGATCTGCAGGCTGCAGATCAGATCACAGGACAAACATGGAAAATGTCAGTGCAGCATGATTATATTTCCTCCGTTTTAAAATATAGTTTTTTTAAATTTAAATTTATCCTAAAATATAGTTATTTTTTCATCTATTTCCTTATCTCAACCAATCACAATAATCCTATATTTTATTTATTCAACCACTTTCTCTTTTTAACCGATCATAATCTTTCACTATTTAAATTCAACTACTTTCTTAATTTCTATAAAAATCTTTAAAAATACTTATATTTTAAGAAATGGGAGTAATCATCCAGCAGCTAGCAGGACGATCTCACCTCAGTCGGTATCTGCATCCACCAGTAGCTAGGCTAGCTGCAACTGAGCTAGTACTACTACTGATTAATCAGCCAATTCGCCTCCTGCTTCGTGTGTGATATCTCGATGAACATGTTAGGTGATCGGCCTTGGCACATCCCATGCCCAATTGCCCACCATGCATATATGCTTTGTTTAAGATCTTAGTGAAGGGTCATGTAGCTTGTGATTTAGCTGCCGTTTGAAACCGCTTTCAGCTTCTGACTTCTTGCTCGTTTTCTGTTAGCATATTTTTTAAAACATAAAATATTATATTTTTTATAAAAATTTTCTATATAAAAGTATCTCTAAAAAATCAAATAGATCTATTTTTTAAGTTTGTAATAGCTAATACTTAATTAATCATACGCTAATGATGTTTCTCGTTTTATGTGTGGCTTATAAGTCAATACCAAAAGCTAAATCGAACACCCCCTTAACTGCAAATTTTACAGAAAATTTACAGAAAGCAAGCATCTCTGTTCCAAAAGCCATGCAAATAACAGAGAAATTTCAAAAAAAAAAACCCTTTTTGCGGTCCTGGGACAAATCAAGAATTAGAAAATGTGATATGTTTTTCTTTTCTTTTTTTGGATTTTAGTTGGTCGTCACCGACACCAGAAACCCGACACATGGTTTTGGGGCACTGTTCAAACGGGGGTCCGGACAGCATTGAGGAAGAGAGATGTCAGCATGTGGTGTAGCAAGAAACACCAAGAAATTGCCATCATGGCATGTGTCCCTGAAGTTGCTCATTGTCAAGAAGGTTGGTGAGAATCATATCATATGCATCTATCCATGCATTGCAGTGCTCTTCTTTATCTCACTCTCAACATAGGTCTTTTTGGGTCAATTTAATCACAATGCTTCTCACATGCTTCTTTGGTTCTTGCTCCCTCTCAACTTGTGTATCTCTCCAGATTTTTCCAATGGCAGGGCTGCAAGCACCCCTGCCTGCAACCCTGCTGGTGTTTTCTAGTTATTGTTAGGTTGAAACTGGTTAGGTTGCTCCAGTCCAGAGGCTTCTATAGGCGGCAGCATGGAAGCTAGCAGCATGCATGCAGTACACCTTGCATTGTCTGAAATGTCTTGGGACTGATGCAGTTAATACAACTATACTCCTATATTTCTGTATTCTTGTTGTTGTGCTGCAGAGGGAGTTCGCATAAGCCGCACGTAAAAAAACATATAATTAATTAAGTATTAGTTATTATAAACTTAAAAAATAGATTTATTTAATTTTTTAAAAAAGAATCTATATATAAATATTTTGCAAAAAAAGTCTCGTCTAACATTTTGAAAAATATACTTATAAAAAAGAGATACTAAGCTTAAGCGTTAAGCTCTTTTAAACACCACCTAAAAAGCATTGGCCATTTTAGGTGTACTTCCATTTCACTGAAGAGTTCAGTTGTGAGTTCAGAATTGAATGTACTATCAGATGAAACACAGTTGGGAATTTGAGCAGAATGTGCACTGGTTTGACTTGATTAATTGTCAAAATGAGGTTTTCACCTAATTGCTAATGGAATGTTGTAGGTAAAAGAACCACTTTTCAGAGGGCACTTGCATTCTTTTCTACATGTCCACTTCCTGGCCTTGACAGTAAAAAAAAGGGAGTTTAGCTTTGTCGGAGGATGAAACCTCGACGGTGGGAAGTCGGGAGACCCTCCTTTTGAGGTTCGGCCAGGGGAATAGTTCTCAGGTGAAGCGGCGTCTGGAGACGATGGATGCTCGGGACTGGAGGCCCGAGCTGGGGGGAAAAGAGGTTCGGACCGTCCGAATCCCGGGGCCCGAGAAGGAAACAGAGAAGTCCGGACCGTCCGAAGCGGGTCCGGACCGTCCGAACTGCGGTAATTGCGCTAGTCGCCGGGGAAGACGATGAACAGAGGCGCACAGAGGAGGCAGGAGGATTTATACAGGTTCGGGCCGCCGGAGCGTAAAACCCTACTCCTGTGTGTATGATATGTGGGAGAAGGTGTATAGCTGTGTTACAAGGTGTTCGCCGGCCCCGGCCGCTCTGCCGGCCGCCGGACCCGAAGGAGACTCACACGAGCTGAGGTAGAAGACCAAGGCCTCGACTGGGAGGAGTTCTCAACCGGGAGAAGCTCTCGACCAGGAGAGCTGCTCCACCAGGAGGGGTTGATCAACTAGGATAGCTCTAATGTGAACTCTGGCTTCGGCAGTTGCTAATGCTAAAGCTTGGTTGTCTTCTCCCCCTCGCCGGTGGCTTGGATCTTTCTTTATAAAATCAGGGGAGTCCACAGTGCCAGGCAACAGTGGTGAGAGAGAGAGAGAGGGCTATGCTACGTCTTGCCATGGACCTCCGCGCTCCGGCCGTCTGCTGAGCCGTCCCGGAGGCGCGTCTCATCGTCGCCCAGCCGTCGGCAGCTACGGAGGCGCGGCTAGATGCCGCCTCCTACGTCAGCCGCAGGCGGCCAGTTGCGGGCGGCTAGATGCCGCATCCCTCGCTAGCTGCGGGCGGCCAGACAGTGACGATGCTGTCGGGTTGGCCCGTCTCATCGTCTGCCAGGCCGTGGAAAACCGGAGCCCTCAGCTGTCTTGGGAGCCAGCTGACAGGGGGTCATTATGAAGGCGCACGCTTGTCCAGCCGGGAGACAGGCGGGAGGCGCCCTGTCGCCTCACCATCAATGCGAATATTTGGGGAGCTGGTTCGCTTCTGGAGAACGTGTCTTGAGACCGGGGAGGATACACGGAGGTGCGCCCGGGCACGGGAAGGACGTACCTGGGTGAGGCGCACCCGGGCACAGGAGGGCGCGCTCGGGGAAGGCGCTCCCGGGCCCGGGGAAGACACACCCGGGCACGGGAGGCGCACTCGGCGACCGTAGCCGGCTGTCTTTTGTGCAGAACGTGGGCCCAGAGGAGCTGACGTGGCCGGGGATCCACGCGTCCCCGCGGACTGTGGGATCTCTAGTCCCATTTCGCCGACAAGCTTCAACTCACAATCACACCATTTTTATCAGAAACTCTTTATTTATTTCCATTGGCATGATCTAGCATCAAAATGGAAGTAATATAGGTGAACCATGCTTTCAGTTCAGGTGTCACATTTTCACATTTCCTTCTCATGTCCTTCACAAAAGGATAGTCACTGCTTTGCAAAAGAAATTTGTTGTTGCAAGTGTAGCATCAGAGGAACGATACTATAGCTACAGTTTAACTACAATCTCATCCTTTGTTTTCACTTTCCAATGATCCAATCCATGCATAGCAGTAGGTCAGTGTTAGTTTTGATGATTATGTTGCCAGTTAGTTTTGATGATTTGTAACCGAATTTTTTTTGTTTCTACAAGTAACACATGCTTTCATATCTGATCTGAAATCAAGTAAGTAGGATGCTGACCTCCACAGCAGCACATATACACCACAAACACCCGACGGTTCACAAGGAAACACAAGAAGATTCTCCCTTTTTTTCTCCTTAGAACACATCATTCATTCAACAAATAATTGCTTGACTTAATCTTACCACAAGTAGGGACCAATGCCATGTCTTGTCCTTTTGAGCATCACATCATTCAGAAGAATGGATTCAATTATGTGCGTTTCTCATAGATGAGGCAGTCAGAAGTTTACTTGATCCATTCATTAAATGTTGTACCATGAATTATGCATCATTCACATAGTACTTGCTTGACTTGATCTTACCACAACTAGCTGGAGACAAATTGCTCATTATTTGGGCATCACATCAGATAGAAGCATGGCCTGACTTGTGTTCGTTTTCATTAACTGCAGCCAGAAAGCTGTGGCAGATGCTGTAAACATAAATGTGCATGAAGCTTCAGAAAATTCAGATATAATACACTGCAAAGCAGAACCATTAACTGAAAAAAATAATGGCATCTTTCCACAGGAACAGTGTGCAGCTGAATAATCCCTTTCATCATTGTACTTATAAACTGCACTCCATGCAAGCCTGAAAACAACACCTCCATGGATTAACAACCTTGATGCTACAAGGTACCCATCAGATTATTGTTGATTTGGCATTACTCTCTAGTTAGCATAGGCACATCAGTTACTGACCAATGTCGTTTTGTGCAGTTTTCCTAGTACGCTCATGCTTAATCATTAGATTTTTCCTGTTATAAAATTACAAAAGACCAAAAGTGACTGTCTTTGTTACAACATTATATACTTTCCTCCACTTGAGCGTATGCAAGAACATTGGCCGGATACATCTTTGATGTAGAGGTTGGATTATATTTCATTATCGAAAAAAATCTCAGAACATCTCCTCGTTGAAAATGGAAAAGATGAAAAGCAAAAGGTAAAGTTGTCAAGTTGCTGCACAAATGTCTTCGTTATAAATATGTAATGACTCTTCAGAATGGATTAGGTTTAGAAGCGGAGTAATTTATACTGAGGATTACACATGCAACTACCTAATTCATTTGACAGATTCAGAGGCTTATGAACTCATGATGGCGTCAACTCTATGAAAATATATGAATACACACATTGCAAGTCTTGTACTCGTGCCTCCCATTGTTCTTCTGTACTGTTAGTAGATCGTCACCGTAATACCTCCTCGGATGCACTGAATCATAATCCTAATTATTGCATGATTTGAAAGACACCTATAAGTATAAGAACAATTTTGCTTGGTTTGTAGGGCATTGTTGAACTGTCGTACAAACTCTTAATCAACACTTCCTATCAGAACAACTGATTTTTATATCTTGTAATCATGAAAGATGAAACTTCACATTGATATTGGTCTCGAGCTGCAAATGAAATAGACCTCTCACTAGATATTTCACCGCACTATTAATTTACACTAGAATTTTTTTTGCAAAAACTAGTGTCTTACTTACACTAGAAAAATGCTTCACAATAAGTATCTTGGTGATCAGCTTCTTTCACAAGCTTAGTGGAAATTAAGCTGGGGATTCATATTTTTGAGCTAGCCTCATGAAGGTAAAACGGAATTTTCTTCGTTTTAGAACCTTCATAATCAACGATGGCTCCTAAATTAGGTTTTGGGAAAACAAATAGCTGAGAAATACAACCTTAAGGGATCAGTATCCTTGCTTGTATAACATTATTAGACATAAACAAGTTACTGTCGCAGAAGTCTTCCAAAACAATCCTCCAAATTTTTCATGAAGAGAGACCTAATACGATCAAAACTAGTGACGTAGAATAATCTATTGCCTCGCATCGTTAATGTATAGCTAAACCAAGAGTAAGATAGATTTCGCTGAAACTTGACCCCAAGTGGGAAGTTCTCGTTGAAATCTCATTATCTAGCTCTAATACACACTGATGTTCCTAACACATACAAAGGTCTTGGGAAGTTAAGAATGCCACTGAAAGTCAAGATCTATTTTTGGTATTTGCACCGTGGAGTGGTATTAACAAAGGATAATTTAGCCAAACGAAATTGGTAAGGCAATAGAATTTGTTGTTTTTGTCACAAAGAAGATACAATTAGACATATTTTATATGACCCCTGGCTCGCCCATTCGGTTTGATCAATCTTACATGTAGCATCAGTGCTTTCTCCACTGTGTAGTGTAGCACATATGTTTGAGGGTTGGTTGAGGGGAATACAGAATGGTATGAGATCACTTGTCTTGTTAGGGGCGGCTACTGCTGTTTGGTCGCTTTGATTATGTAGGAGTGATGTGGTTTTTGATAATAAAAAGTTATCTTTTTCTCTTTTGTAGGTTATATTTTTACTTATCCTTGACTTCGTATGTGGGTTATCCTTCAAAAGCCTGGTTTGCGGGACTAATTGGATATGGCGTGTCAACTATTAGAGAAGGTGGTTAAGGAGTATTTTACCCAAGGACATAGATGGCGATCTAGTCTTAGGATTAATGGTCTATAATACTTCTTGTAATTCATTTATCTTTGGATAAAGTAGGTGTTTGGTTATGAATATCCTAGTTATGCAGAGGCTACGAGTATTCTCAAGACAGTTGTATCATTTTGATATAATTGTTTAAGTTCAATAAAAAGCTTTTATTATCTAAAAATAAATCTACTACGTCTCAGGAAAAAAAGGTGGTAAATTAAATCATTTCTTGTCTGATCGATCTTTAGTTTTTCTAGCTGTGCTTGCCTTGGCAACTAGTTAAAGCATCCAGCTAATTTATCACTACACCACATCGAGTGAAACATGGGTCCATCAACATGTTGTTTTTGCATCACATGATGAGCTAGCTGGTCCTCCAATAGCATTAACTTCAGTGTCTTCCTTGCTGTTTCTCCAACTACTTTATGCTCCTCAAATGGGGTAAAGCAACCTGCAGCAGCATGTAAATGGCCAGTGGGCAAATGCATGCATGGCAATATGGCATGCATGGGGAGCCCTTGAATCTTGATATGGTTGATGCCTTTATTGAGAGTACACACACCGTTTCAATTCTTCTGAAGAAGATGAACAGAGCACTGAATTCATGTTCAGATATTAAATATTCAGTACATGTTGTAGTAATTGGATCCCATGTCCTGTGCTAATTCAATCAGATTGCAATTGCATGGTTGGTGCAATTAAGAACTCGAGTCACTTGAGTATAGGTCAATGCTTTGAGTGAAGGTTTAGGAGTTACAAAAGTCCAGAGTGGGTGACATGAGAAAGTGACTGCATCAGCATGCATTCAAGGACAAACTCATGCCAAATTCAGAGCTATAACTGTCTGAATAGACAATGCAGCAATCTATCTAGCATGCATATGACCTACAAATATACAAAAGATTAGTGTCAGCTAAAATCTCTAGTCTAAATCAACCTATAAGATATGAGTTGGTCTTCTCTTTACAGATTTTGAAGTGCAAAAAAGAAATCAGCATAGCTTAACCACTACTGTCCTCTTCTTGGTAGCATCATCCAGAGACATTGGACTGGGTAAACAAGCTTTCCCTTTCTCATGACCATCAGAAAGCAGTAACTAAACAAAAATTAATTAAGACATTGTCACAAGCTGGAAGTCCAAGAACAATGTCCAAGAGGGCAAAACCAGAGCCTCCGAAGAATCTTAAATTAGCTAGTGCCACTATATTTAAATATCCATCCAAGTTCAGAGCTCCATGTTACCATGTTGCACTACTCTGCTTGCAATTTACAGAAAACAACTGTGATCAGATTCATGACAGAGATATGACTTATGAACCATGAGCCTCTAAGACAGGGGATCAACCCCTAGATTTGTGCTTAAATTTCTCTGAAGATTCGTTAATGGCTTCATTGGGTCCTGTACTCCTGTAAACTATGTAGGTCCAGTTGACTAAAAATTGAGAAAATTCAGTCAGAAGACTCCATGTAAACTACTCATAAATTCACAAAAAAACAACAGTTTACTAGTAACATATCATTAATTACCGACAACTCGAAGTTGAAATATATATCCATTTTTCTGCATAAAATTTCCATGAACTTGAGAGAGAACGAGAAAAATTCAGACCAAGAACCATAAAACCTTTTCAAATCTACTCTGCTCATCACCACCATATCCATGGTGATGTAGATAAACTCATCAACTTTTGGAACAAGCACACATATTTTTAGGACATGCATGCATGACCGTATATATACGTATACGGCTACAGAAATACGTACACTTAATTACTTCTCGACTAGGACGTACAAAATGCAAAGAACACCCAGGAAAAAACGCAAATTAGATAGCAGTACATACTAGCATGCATGTAGAGGGATTTGCTTTGCGTTGCTTTGCTTTTGGATGGTTAATACGCCGCCGCCGCCGCGCCGCCACGGCCGCCGGACTTGTGGCCGACGACCGTCGACAGCGCGTTCCTGACGGCCACCGCCACGCCGCAGCCTTTCACGAGCCCCCTCTCGCACTCGCGCTCCATCCCGAAGCACCTCGCCGCGGCGGCCGCCTCGTCGACATCGTAGCCACCGCCGGCGGAGAACGCGCGCCTGTGGTGGGAACGCGCCAGGGCGGGGGACGCCTGATGCACGGTGAACACCGGCGACATCGACACGGACGACGGCGAGGAGTAGGACCACGACGAGGAGGAGGTGGAGGAGGAGGAGCACCGCGACGTCCGGCGCCATGGCCGCCGGAGGAAGCCGATCCTGGGGAAGATGGCGCCGAAGACGCCGCGGCCGCCGGACCAGCCGTGCCACCTGGAGGAGGCGGCGCCGCCTTTCTTGGCGCCCTTGCCGCCGGAGGCGTAGTACGACGGCGGCGGCGTGAGCGGCGGGAGCACTGCGGTGGACGGCGAGCTCTTGGGCGTGCCAGGCTGCGATTCCCACAGGAAGGGCACGGAGCCCGCCGACGCGACGCCGTAGTACACCCTGAACGACGGCACGGCGAGCGCCGCCGCCGCCGCCTCCTTGGACATCATCCTCGAGTAGAGCTTGCTCCCCTCCTTCACGTACACCTCCCCCTTGCCGTTCGTGCTCGCCATGGCCAACACACTTACACTAGCCTCACTCTTTTCTTGGCTAGCTTAGAGAGAGAAACAGACAGACAACTAGAGAGAGAAGGCGTCCTTGGCTGTAGAGAGAGGAAGTGAAGAAGCTGCCACTTAAGAATGAGAGGAAGCTAGGCAGTGGCAGCAACAACTATAGCAACTGTGAATGTGTCATCTACTCATCAGCTATTTGTATTTTTTTTCTCTGAAACAACAAACCCATCGTTTGCTCTACGCGGATAGGCCATGGAAAAATTGACGAAACAACTTAAAAAATAATTTATGGGTAAACTTTTATATTTATGCTATTAGTGATTTAAAAATCAATGATGAAAACTGTAAGCTATTTGATGCTTAGAAAAATATTTGGTCAAACTTTTAAAACATTCACCATTAATAACTTCTTAAATGTTTAGTTTTAAAAAATAGCATATGTAGATTTGCATGGATAAGCACTACATAATATCACGAACTTACTAGATTTTTATAAAGTCAGTGTAATAAAAATTGATGTCAAAGTTTTAAAAAATTAACTAAATTTTATCTAAACGTTAAATATTTATTTATTTATAACAGGTGGAAGTACTACTATTTGCAGTTTTTTGTCTGAAACATGCAATGGCAGGAGCAGCAGCTAGCTACTATTTGCAATTACAAGCAGAGCAGCAGGACGTGGTAGCTGTCCCCTTCCTTCCTGCTGATCTCTCTCTCCACTCTATCTCTCTGGGGATAGAGAGAGAAATTAAAGTGAAATGCATGACATGAGCTGACTTTTGCAATGGACCAACCAGCATCGGACAAGGCGATATAAGCAGGTATAATTAAAGGTTAATAAGAGAGGAGACAGTTATGTATTGCGGCTTGCTGCCGTAAGCATGAGAGGTAATCCAGAAAAAAGTGTCAGATATTGTCTCCATGTTTCTCTTTGTCAATTCAGCAATGTCGTCGCACATAATTTTGATGTGCACGCCGTTTAATTTACTAATCATGCTTGCTAACTGTTTACTTAGAAGCAGTTGAATTGTGTTAATATTAAGCAAGTGATTGCCTATATCCAAGAGTTTATGAAAAATCCAATGATGTCAAAAATTATTGGATTTAGTCCCATATCGAAAATTGATGGTGGGACCCATTAGACTAATCTTTTAAGTTATATAAACTTAGGATGTAAAGTTATGGCTCTAGATCTATGATATAGCAGGTCTAATATAATTTTGGTAGCACATAGACGCTAGGCTAGGTTGTGCACTTAATAAAAATATAATGGTGGCATGACATGGTTTGATGATAAACATAATGATCATGTCATTTTTCATGTTGCGAGTCGAACTTTTTTTTTTTTTTGCATGCTTGGATATTGTTGACCAAACTTTGTTAAATCAAACTGTACCTATTCGAATTCGACATTGAGAGAGACTTTGAGCATCATCTGAAGTATTTAGTAGGGTTGATGGCGCCCATGCACAAGCACCCTGATCCTCACGTAGATATGGCTTTATAATGATGGATGATTATGGCGATTATATATTTATATTGTTGTTGCCACCGCTTGACAACGACCTCGTTCATACAGATGATGCAGTCCTCCTTAATATCTACTAGCTCGTTAGCGTCACATTGCACAACACCTTCCTAGCTTTATTTAATTTCTTTTGTCAAGTCCAAAACTCATGTGTAGTCCATAATTGGTTGCCATCTCAAATATGAGCAATGTTTAAACATCAATTCTTCAGAATTTCTATACTTCTTTTAAAAAAAGTAGTGGTGGTGACAGTAAATCTGTCACCCACCTACTGTGCTCTAAATTTTGTAAATTACCTCTCCTACTTCTTAATATTAAGAAATAATTAAATCTAAATGGATATCACATATAAAATCAAATTAAGGTAAATATTCTCTATAGAAAACAGATAGATAACAAATTTCATGAAAAAAATGTTTTTATTTATTTTATTATTTTAAACAATATTATAATATGTTTTCTTTTATCGTAATAAAGCACAGTCATTTAACTAGTAGCATGAAACAAATACAAGCTAGAAAAATAACCTTTAGCAACAGGCACGCCGGGAAGCATCTTTGTTGTAGTGGTGTGCCTATGTGTGTATAGATTCTACATAGGTTTAAAACTTAATTTTTTTTACATTTCTGTACTTGTAGGTGTGCTTCATAGGACTTTCTATGAGACTCACGGATTTATTGTGATCATCCCATTCTATCGAGAATGTGCCGAAGGATATTCACGATGTGTATAACCCACTTTTATGGCCTATAGCAGATAAGCCGTAAAATAGCTTATTAGTAATAAAAAGTAATTTGTGGATAAAACTTTTATATATATGTCCTTGGCAATTTAAAAGTTAATATTGAAAAATAAGTTCTGATGGAAAAAAAAACTCCAAAATCAACCCAAAAATAAGTTTTAGAATTCAAATTTCGGTAGCGGGCTTGTAAGTTGAAAAGCAAACGACAGGTTATGCACATGAAAAACTGAGAAATTATATATGAACTAGAAGGGTGGCCCGTGCATTTGCGCGTCTAGATTTGTTTTAAAAGTTTTAGTATTTAATAATATTACTTAAAATTATAACAAATATTCACATATTTGTAAGTTGATAATGTGTATTTTTATCTATTCATATAATCACACACTACCATAATTTCTCTTGTTTGGCCAACAATAGCAAGTCTGTATCTTGCTCAATCTCACTTTTTTTGGTGCTCATTTTTTATAATTTAGTCTTTATTCAAGGGTGATTGAGAGCCAACATCTAATCTGCTTGTTTACGAAAAAGTCCTTGTGTGATATGACATCCCATTAGTTTTTTCCTTCGAGAGCTCGTGAAGTTTTTTGGGATATAAGAAAAAAATTGTTGATTTTAGATCATAAAATTTAAAATGTCAGAATCAAACATCTCGTAGGCATACTTCTCAACCACTTGAATCAAAATCAAATCTATCATCTATAACCGTTTGATATAAGATGAGCTCATAGCATATATATGTGACAGTTAGTTTCTAGCAGCTTGCAATCCTCTGTCTCTATTAACTATGGCCCCTATTTCTCTCCATCTATCTCCCCTTCCCCTACTCTTGTCTCTCGCCAACCCCTTAATATCTAGTTATTGACTATAATTTTCTCTCCCTTAGTTGTTCAGGTGTATCGGTTTTTCCTTCAACAAAGTGGCAAAAAGGTAATATGGCTCTATAGTTTATTTGTATACAAATAAGATAAATACTTATGGTTTTTATTTAAATTCCAATTATTTGTGTTTTATCCTCTACTTTTCATATTTGTGTTTTTTATATAGTACTACCACCATCTCAAAAAGGAGTTAATTTCTAGTGTTCAAAATTTGTCCTAAAAAGATCGAGTTAATTTGTAGCCCTTTACTTCAAGATAAAGTATTAAATGTGTCTTGTCTCTTCGATCCGCTGTACTTGCTCGCCTGACAATACAAATTCCTATTGATTACTAGCACTTTAATCTTTTTCTCTAACTACTAATTTGTATTGGAATTGTTAAAAATCAACTGTTTTTGACAGATGTAGTATTTGATATGGACCTTTTTTGCTATTTTTTACTATATATTATTTTAAACTAAAGTAGTATATGAAATCAACTAAAAATATCTCTCTTTTTCTCTAATCAATGTGAGAATTCTTAGACCTTTAGAGCAAACTTGATGCCTCTTTTTCGAGCTCTCTTTATAGTCGCAATTATGGATCTAAGTCCACCGTCTATGCACCGCAATAGTGTTCAACAATGCCATGCTCGTACCAACTCTAAATTATCATCATGCTAGCATTCTAAACTATTGTAGACATGTAGATTGTATGAGTTTAATTAGATAACATTTAGATAATTCTATTTTATTAAAAACAATATTCATCTTCCACATTGGTTTTTATAATTTTTTAGTTCATATTTCAAATCATAACATCTAGATATTAGAAATTCCCACAGTAATCAAATAACTATATATTTATTAAATTTTAATTACTCCCAGTTGGTATATTCAACATGGACACAATTGATATTTTTCAACTTTAATTTTCTTAGTGATTTAGGTATTTATTGTGGAATATGCTTTCAATTGAAAAGCCATTGATTTTAATTTATTTTTAGTCGGAGCTAAAATTATTCTTCGATATTATTTCACATGAAATTTTTTTAAATAATTTCTGTATTAACATTTTTTATAATTTTATTTTGAATAGACTCTCACCAATAAATATTTATCATGGATACATGTTTATTAATTTATTGTAATTATTACATATTATTCTGAATTTTGTTACTCCATCCATTCCAAAAAATAGCAATTTTTACAAAGTATTTTGACATGGACATAATTCATATTTTTCCAACTCTAAATTTTTTGTGATTTAGGTATTTTATTGTGGAATTTGCTTTAAAACGAAACATTGTTTATTTATTTTATTTTAGTCCAAGCTAAAAATATTCTTAGATATTATTTCACATGAATTTTTTAAATATTTTTCTCGTAATATTTTTGTTTATAATTTTATTTTTAATAGACTCTTCCCAATAAATAATTATTTTTAGTCTAAGCTAAAATTATTATTAGATATTATTTCGTATGAATTTTTTAAAATAATTTGTGTCTTAACATTTTTGTTTATAATTTTATTTTTAACAGACTCTTCCTAATAAATAATTATTAGGGAAACATTTTTATATATTTATTGTAATTATTATTAATTATTCTGAATTACATTACTTCATCCATTCTAAAATATAGCAACTTTCAGACGATATTTCAACATGGACTCAATTGATATTTTTTCAACTCTAAATTGTTAGTGATTTTGGTATTTTATTGTGGAATTTGCTTTGAAACAAAACATTGTTTATTTTATTTTTAGTCCAAGCTAAAATTATTCTTAGATATCATTTCACGTGAATTTTTTAGAGTAATTTTCATCTTAACATTTTGTTTATAATTTTGTTTTTAATAGAGTCTTTCCAATAAATAATTATTATGGATACTTTATATATGTATTATAATTATTATGGATTATTTTGAGTCTTGTTACTCCTTCCGTTCTAAAATATAGTAACTTTCACGGCTTAACATATACTTAAGTAGTGCTATTGTTTTCAGTCACACGTGAACGTGGATGATCCTAATCAGATTTGTACTCTAATTACCAAGTTCAACAATACATGCAGCATGTCCGATTCCTAATCAATCGATGCTCTTAATTACTCATAAATTTTTGTTACAATCAAGGAAAGGCTACTGTTAATTTATAGTACTCGTTGCTTTCTATTCAAACTTGTTCTTCTAGTTAATCTAGGCAGCTTGACTAGTTTGCTACTATGGATTCTCGTCACCGCCCGTCGCAGACTAATGTGCATAGCCTAATCTGTACAAAGTTCTAGATGGTTAATTAGGAGAATCGAACTAGAACTTAGTTAGTCCATGCATTGCCACGTAAAGGTCCTAAATGCTCTATTATGGGCACTTTCCTGTTGTAACATGTGTTGCTTCTATTCAAAATTTATTTCTACTCTAACTTTACCAACACAGACATACTTTTGTCTTTGTCTCACGTGGATAGCAATTGAGTTTTCTATTCTAGATGGCATACATAAGTATTCCAGTACTATGAACCCTCACACATCTATGTCCAATTCGAAACAATAATATCTTATATTCTAATTAGAAAGAAGACACCTAAACAAATTTGTTCGCACATTCAATTAAATCTCAACCGCTATAATACCACAATCTAACAGTGTAGATTTTGTCTTTTTCTACTATTAACGTGTTAATTTCTAGACTCCAAAGCAAACGTGGTACCCCTATCAAGATTGTCTTAATAATATAATAGATAGGTAGATAGATAGATAGATACCGGCAGTCCTCTTAAGAGACCGCCTACGAAAATTGATTTTCACAGGCGGCATCGTAGGAGCACCGCTTGAGTAAATTAAGATAACCCTTAAAATCGGACGCCAGCTGGGCAGCTCCCAGCCACAAAGTCCCCGCGCCCTTCTCTCCCTCTCCGTCCTCCTCACTCTCCTTTCCTCCCAGGTGCCGCACTGCCGACGCACGCCCCCGCTGCTGCCAACGCGTGCCCACACCGTCGTCTTCGCCAATGCGTGCCCCCGCTGTCCCCCAATGCATGCTCCGCGCTGCTGCCACCACATCGGCCAACGAGGAAGCTGAGGCCGCCAAATCTAGCAACCTCAGCCTCCCCGCTGGTGGATCCGGCTGGCTGGAGTCGAACGACGACGAGCCGGAGCCGGATGCAGGCGGGTCGACGATGTGGAGAAGCAAGACAACGGCGGGACTCGGAATTGTCAGATCTAGCGCTGGTGGTCCTCGTTGGCAGGTGCTGTGGCGGCGGCGGTCCTCGGTGGCAAGTGCTATGGTGGCGGCAATCCTCGGTTGACACGGCGATGACGACCGTGGCTTAGGGAGTGAAGAACAGTGGCTCGGGGACGTCCAGGCGAGCTCGTCGATGGCAGCGGTCCTTGGTCGACTCGGCGACGATAACCGCGACGACAATGGCGATGACTGCGGCTCGTTGGGTCAAGAACAGCGGCTCAGGGGCGTTGACGACAGCTTCACCGGCATCCATGCGAGCTCGTTGACGACAGCGGCGGCGGGATCTAGGGTTCCTATGTGAACTTTTGTGAATGTGAATGTTGGATTTTTTTTTGAGTATTTCTAGAATTTTTTCTGAGTGTTTCTGAAATCTAGAACGGCGGCAAGCCTTTTTGAAATTTTTTTTGCATTTATATTTTTTTACCAAAAATCCATTTTTATAGGCAGTCGTCTTACTATAGCCACATGTGAACATCTATTTTTATAGACGGTCGTCTTAACTTACACGTCTATAAACTTCTATTTTCACATGCGGTGGTGGAGCCGCCTGTGAAAATTAACTATTTTCACTGACCTGTAGTCCAAGCGGACGATCTAACCGCTTGTAAAAATCTATTTTAGCCACCAGCCATTTGCTTTTTGCTAGTAGCGTAGGCTGCTAATTATCCGATAGCTAGCTCTGCTGGCGTGTCACTTGTATACCATGTGACAAGTCTAAACATACAAAAAGAAGTGTACGAGAAGCCTGATCTTACTGAGCCGGCCGGACAAGTAAGAAGGGCAACATGACAAAGTATGCATCCAACTGCTAGAGACAATAATCTCTAGCTTGCTGTGGCTTGCTTCTAACTCCGAACATTTGCCTTATCTTGTTGCAGGTTATACTCGCTTCCTGTTGTACTGATGCAAATTAATAATGCATATTACGACGACACAAAAGTACATCATGATCCATGCATGCCTAGCCTATTAGCTGATCTGCATGAATATGATATCCACCTTTTTTTTTTTCTGAAACGACTATATATATCGTCGTCATGCATTTTCCAGATCTACGGATCTACGTACTAGCAAGCTCTGCCTAGCCCAAATATATCTGGACCGTCAGTCGATTGCAGCTAGCTATATATGCACTTAGTATCAGATCGAATTATAATTTGGGTTAATTTGATCGTGTAATTACAAATTTGTTGTATTAAAAAAAATATCATTATTATTCGTCTTACTGGCTTGGTGTCACTAATATTTTGTAAAATTCAAACCATACTTTTTTATACCGTATTTTCGTATCTACCAAAATACCCCTAGCCATTATCTTGTTCTTCCCCGACCGATTATCTACTTCCTCTAGCTGCCGCCGCTACTAGACGCTCGGGGGATCCCTCCGCAACGTCCCCATCGGCGGCTCCACCCGCAAGCGCCTCGAACCACCCCTCCTTGGGCAGGCCGCGCTTGCTGTAGTCGAACATGTTGCTCGGCGCCTCGGGGAGCCGCGACCGCCTCTTCTTCGCGCCGTCCGTCTCCCGGAGCGTGTACAGCACCCGGCTCCCGAACTCCGGCTTCCCCGCTGCGGCCGCCGCCTTGCCCTTCTGCGACGAGCCACCGAGGCGCCGCCCGGGTTCCTGTACTTGCCAAGCACGCGCGCCGCTCGCAGCCGCTCCTATGCCGTCGGGGGCGCCCGTTTCGGCGGCTCCTGGGGTGGGCTGCCGTTGGCGCTGGGCTGTGGCTGCGGCTGCTGGCTGTTGGCGCTGGGCGCAGCCGGCGGAGGCATGTCTGGTGCTTCTTGTGCCGCGGCGGCGGGCGCTGCTCGGTCGTTGTCCGCAGCCAGGCACGTTCCTGCATGCTTGCATCTCACCGGCTAGAATAGGGACAGCTCTAGCGGAGGATTGGAGGAAGAAGATAAAGCTGGGGAAGAAGAGTGGCTATGGGTATTTTGGTCCATACGAAAATATGGTATAAAAATGGTCTAAGTACGTATAAAATGGCATGGTTTAAATTTTACAAAATACCCGTGACAATAAACCGGTATAACGAATAGTAATGATATTTTTTCAATATGATAAATTTATAATGGCATGAATTAAATTAAACCTTATAATTTCACAATATCTCCACCTTAGAATTTGGTTCATATGTGTCACCCTCTATTTGTTCAAGATTTTTTAAATGGTCACTGAAACCCCATATATATTTCCTCCTCAAGGATTAGAGAAAATCAAAATTATATTAATTTTAAGTAATAGTGGGATTCATTTCAACCGTCGCGATATTCATTTTTTTCTGGACAACAATAACAATATTGAGTGGCATGCATATGTATATATACATGTATACGGTTCATTATTTCTTTTCCCAGAAAATTAACTTCTTCACAGTAAGGTGTAGGGGTGAAAACGGATTAGAAACGGTCAGAAGATAGCTATACCATATTTGTTTTCATATTTTTTTTCAGAATCGGAAACCTCGGATACAAAAACAGAATCAAATATTACCGAATACAGATACGGAGCGAATATAAATCGGAACAAATACGGTAACAAATATTTATTCGAATATAAAAACACCTCAAACTGAACTTTACAAACCAACGAAGAGAGATAACTTATTATTATTTTTTTAAAACAATATATCAATATTTTTAAATTTTTAGCTAAACAACAGATACAACAAATTTGAAGCATCCATATCAACAACACATTTCTAATTTCTATGCAAGTATACAATCATATCACCATCTTCGATTTAATCATAAATTTTAGATATAGTAATTTTAAGCATTTATATCAACAAAAATAGTTTAATCACATGATCAAATTTTCCATCACAAAATAGTTCATTCACATGACATAGACCATCCAAATAGTTTAAATACTCAATCGACTAGAAGACAGGTTTTACCCTCAAATCGACTTTTTGCTGCAGCGGTTTACCTGTAGCATTTAATCCTGTTGATCACATATAGCGGTGTAATTAGGTGCACTGCTACAGAACATGCTATTCGTACCGCCCTATCAAAACCGATTGAAGAAAATCCGGCACTAATAGGAGGGGTTTTTCACCCACTCGCCTAACCCACGCTCAATGCCAATTTATTAAAAAACCGACACTAATAACATCAATACTAACTCATTAAAAGACCGATACTGATATATGATATATAAGACATCAGTACCGATCTAAACAACCAACCGGTACTGATAACTGGAGCGAGCCGAGCAAATTTCCCGAGCTGATCGATCATAGCCACTCATTCCCTCTGTCTCCCTTATCTTCACAGCTCCCTCTCTCTCTCTCCCTTATCTCTTCAAAAAATTTTCCCTCATCTCCTCCTTCCTCCCTTCTCTCGCGAGCAGTAGCGGTGGCCTCGGCGTCGGCCTGCGAGCAGCGGCGGCATGTAGCGGCACTAGAGGCCTCGCGAGGAGCGGCGGCGGCGGCCTTGCGGTAGCAGCGGCGCCGGCGGCCTCACGGCAGCAGCAGTGCCGGAAGCCTTGCGAGCAGCAGCGGCAGTGGCGGCCTCACGAGCAACATGCACATATGGATACAATCATGCACATGTTCTTACTTTGTTTGATTTAAGAAGTTAGTTTCTTTTTTTGGGAACATGGATGATGCACATTAGGATTTGTGATTTTTTTATTTAGTTTTTGTCTGAGGATGTGAATGATTTTGTGATTCTTTGTATTTTCTAGTTTGAAGAGCCGGCTCGGCTTTTTTTGGTTCGTTTGTCCAGATTTAATGCGGATATCCGAAAATTTGTCCGGATAGTTTCTGACCGATTCCGAAATCTGCTGGATAATGTCTTTACTGTATTCGTATCCGTATCCGAGAAAAATTATCCATTTCCGTTTCCGAATCCGAGATTATCTGAGAATTATCTGACCGATCCTATCCGTATTCGAAATTTCAGACGGATAGCGGATAATATCCAAACCGTTTTTACGCCAAGTAAGATGGGCGTGTAGCCAGAAAAATAATTATTTTGACCGCAAAGTAAAGCGTGTACCATGATATACATATGTAGCCTGTGCTCCCTGTCCACGAAGCACGCGGATGCATGGATCCGTGTCCCACGCAATGGGGCACACACACATGTACATTACCCTGCAAATGAATGTAGTAGCATGCAATGCATACATGTTATTTACTGTTCCTATGCATGGCTGAATTGAATTAAGCTGTCCCTTGGTCCAGAAAATTTAAAGTTTGGTTTAGGCTAAGGTTGGGTATGGATCGAACGAAAAGTAGTTATATAAAGTTATGAATTTTTTTTGATAATATTAAAATGAGCATAGACGTGTAACATAAACAGGAGTCCGCGAGGGGGCTGCCCATGTGATGGGTGGGACGAGGTGGAGGCAGCAGTGGTTATTACATTAGGAAGGCAAAAGGATGTCAAGAGGATTTTTTTAGTTTTGAACTTTTAAATTTAAATTTGAAAAATAAATCCTTCAAAAACTTAACCAACTGCAAACATTGTAAGTGAAAAGCAATAACTAGACGTCTATTGGAGGACCAGCCGGATAATACGTTCATGTTAGAACTTGTTTGAAAATATGGGACATCTACGATCCTATCATTGAATTTGTTCAAGTTTTTCTCTCTCATTCTGATCACCTATCTCCAAACAAGCCATAGGATATTGAACAAATTAAACATCTATCTATAGGTTCACGGTTGGATTGGTCCATGGTCAAGTGATAATTAAAGAGGGTGTCCGTCCTCTCTTGTCCTCTAAGTTTGAATTATAGGATTCGATTTTAGGTGGCTAATACCTTTCGTTGAATAAAGCTAAAGCTAGTTGATCCTTGGCAGAATATTAAGAACGAAAACGAGAAAGAAATAAAATACAGCTGCAAACCTGACAAGTTACCAGAGTTCAATCGTGAACGTTTCTTCAAGCTGATCTTATATTGGTTGCATTGCGTGTTCTCAAAAGACTAGCCGGGCGTAATTGTCGTTTCATATCTTTGATGCTAGCATATTACTTTACCTGTACTTTTATGCTCAATATATAGTTGAATGGCTGAATAATTTTATGGTAACGAACAGATGAATCAACTATTATAAAGTTATAAAAAAATAAATTTAAAACAATTTTCTAAAAAATTTATATATAAAAAGTTTTTATGAAACCACCACTATTTAGGAGTTCGGAAAACGTACGCATTAATCTATTTTCCCATTCCTTTAAAAAGAACACAAAATTATTAACAGTTTTGTGAATTTATATACATAATTAAACAATATAGCATTTGTTCTCATTTGAAAGGGTCTACACCATTTTGTGATGCGTCGTCAATGTTCCTAGATCTGCTGCATCTGCATGAATGATCATCGTATGGCTGCTTTTGCACTTTACTTTTGCGAAAAAAGAATTAAAGGGGATCGAAAAGAGAAAGAAGCAATGAGTCGACAAAGCACAAAGGTGAGTTGAGAAAGAAAAGAGGGAGAAAAAAAGTATGGAGACGTGGAGTGCTGAATTAGACAGCAGGAACACAACTACACAACGACAATAATGATTCTGCACAAAAAAAATTGTTAGACAGCACAGCAGCAGCAGAAGCTTAATTGTGCATGTCTTTCAGAATATTCGGGTTGCTGAATCTTTGATCGCTGTCAGGGTCAAACCATGCTGATTGATTTAAAGTGACTGATGGTTTGAGAACCAGGGTAGTTTTGAGAGGGTATTTTGTCACCAGGATGGTTTGTTCTTTCTGTCAGAAAATAACATTTTTCAATTTATGACTGAATTTCTGAAGCTCTCAACTTTTCTCAGCTCAGTTTGCTGTACAAACTAACTACAGATGGAATGATAGGGCATTCTTTTCATCTTCCCCTTGCTCCTAATCCTACACTAGCGACACACAAGAATTCTGGACAAAATTTGGCCTGTGCACAGGCCCATGCATGTCAACTTTACTTTGGTTTATGTCAAGAAGAAAAAAAGAAAACACTTTTCCTTACAAAAAAAAGAGAGGAAAACACCTTTCGCACAAGATCGTACACCATTTATTTTCCTAGGCTAGTCTTATACGGCCAACTAAAAAGACAACTGGCCCTAATTTGAAAGTATTTCTTTCCTTGTCTGCTTTTTCAGTATTTCAGTAAGGATTAGGGGGGCTGGAGATTAGCTGATTTTTGTATGCAGATTTTGCAGCTAATGCAGGAACAAACTTGTTCCAATGCAAGCTTTGAAGTACGGTAGAGGCATATGTACAGTCGTGGATGCAAGCAAGGAGTCCAATAAAAATTAGTCTTAAGACTGTTTATCTAGGCGATGACATGCATCGTCGATATGTCCGAGTGGTTAAGGAGACAGACTTGAAATCTGTTGGGCTACGCCCGCGCAGGTTCGAACCCTGCTGTCGACGCTCCTTTTTTGTCCCCTGGAATCATTTCCTTTTTCCCGGAGGGGAATAAAATAATATTTTTTCCTTGTTACTTGTATAATTACTGCTGTTAACTGCATTTTCTTCGCCACGCTTCGATTTATCCTTTTTATTATTTTTGCTATGCATTAATTACTTGTATGTTTATCAACCCGTACTAGATATTTTCCTCTCTTGTTGAAACTTGAAAGGAGTAGTGTCTCCGCCGCGAAAAAAAAAAAGGAAAAAAAAAGGAAAGGATGAGAGTTTGATTTGTTGGTGAGATACTCTGATCCATCAAATTAAACGTGTTTTTGTACAAACGGAACGAGCAAAATGAGCCGTAGATTAGCCCAATGATGAATTAACATAGGCCGAAACTATTCCTTCCTTTACTGTCTCTGTTTTTTAATAAATAACATTAATTAATTTTTATATAATGTTTGATTATTTGTCTTATTTAAAAATTTAAGTAAGCGTAATTTATTTTTGTTGTGATTTGGTTTCTTATTAAAACAACTTTAGACCTGACTTATATTTTTGTATATTTACACTAATTTTTTAATAAAATAAATGTTGAAATGTTACAATAAAAAATCAATGACCATTTATTAAAACCGGAGATAGTACTTTGCATATTATTCGGCTCAACGGATGGGCTAAAAGGGTCGTATTTAGGCTCTATAGAGGCCTCATTTAAGCCCAGAATGATCTGAAGAATTTTTACCGTTACTAATTTAATTTTTTTTAATTTACAAAACTAATTTTTGATTTGGTTTTTTTTGCGGAAGTAACCTCTTGCCGCTATGGGCCAGGGCGGCGAATGGCTTGGGCCCACGGCGGCGTCACCAGGCCGTGACGGCGGCCCACGGCGTCAGCCGGCCGGGGCCACGTGGCATTGCCGCCCTGGGCCACGACGGTGAATGGCCCCGGGCCGAGAGCAAAAATGCCCGTGCCTCTTCCTCCCCGCGCGCCCGTGCCCGTCCCCGCGTCCACGCCCGCACCTCGCACCCGCACCCGCGCTCGCTCCGCTCGCTCTCTCCCTGCGGGTGTCGGGGTATAT
The DNA here is from genome assembly GCA_003991445.1 of Oryza meyeriana var. granulata. Taxonomy (NCBI): domain Eukaryota; kingdom Viridiplantae; phylum Streptophyta; class Magnoliopsida; order Poales; family Poaceae; genus Oryza; species Oryza meyeriana. The sequence goes on from RYFJ01001384.1 coordinate 501,072, forward strand.
GTAGTTTTACCTTGAGTTTTTACTGTTAATGCAGGGGCAGAATGCAGGCGGGCCCGGCCTGTCAGCGGGAGGTGCTCTGACGCGTGGGCCCCAAGCGCAGGGAGAGAGCGAGTGGGAACGAGCGCGGGCGCCGGCGAGGGCGCTGGCGCGGGCACAGGCACGGGCACGGGCGCGCGGGGAGGAAAAGGCACAGGCATTTTTGCTCTCGCCCCGGGGCCATTCACCGCCGTGACCCAGGACGGCAATGCCACGTGGCCCCCAGTCGGCTGACGCCGTGGGCCTCCGTCACGGCCTGGTAACGCCGCCGTGGGCCCAGGCCATTCGCCGTCCTGGGCCACGGCGGTTTTTAAAAACCATCCTGGCCACGGCGGCAAGAGGGTTACTTCTGAAAAAAACCAAATCAAAAATTAGTTTTGTAAATTAAAAAAAATAAATTAGTAACAGTAAAAACTCATGATCTGGATATGTTGTCCACTGTACTAATTAAACAGGCCGACATAGGTCTGTCGACAGTTTAGGCCCATATACTGCATACATTATAAAAGGGCCAAATTCAGTCCATATATGAGTTTACCTACGTATCAAAGGTTCATAATTCTCATCTCCAAAAGAAAAAGAATTTTTGTATCACCTTCATCCCAAAAAATACATTTATAACCTATCTTATATATACCAATACAAAGCTAAAAAACTATAATACCCTCTACTTTATCAAACTCTAATGTACTTATCCCTCACTTTAAGAAACTCCAATGCACCTGTCTTCCATTTTAGCAAATTCCAATACATGTGTCCCCTATTTTAATAAATTACAATACATTGATTGCTTGAAAAATAAAGTTTTTGTGCGATAAATAAGATGAACAAAAGATAAACTTATTTTGGGACGGAGGAAATATCCTGATAGAAACATATACTAACATTGGACAGAAAGCACAGCCGCACAAGGCTTTACATTGTGTACTTCTAAACTCTGAAAAGCAAGGAGTAATTGAGTTTTTCAGTAATCTACTTCAGTGTATGCACTAATTCTCAGCTCAGGGTCGGATCATGAATGAATTCAAGTTATCGCAAACAGGTGCAAAACAGGGAAGTACCATGTTGCAATCAGGAGGCTGGATTTCCTACTTATGAATCAATAATTTACTGGTCTGTTATAAGGTTGACAAGCTATCTACTATTGTAAAACCATACGTTGTTTTGCATTTTTGTGATGGAAAATTGGCAAAAAAAATTTAAAGTGAGAATGGACTAACGTGGGTAAGGTACCTGAATTGGAGTTTTGTCTATTTTTATGTAAGTACTTGAGGTCAATTTTGATCAGCGTCAGAACTAGAGTCAGCAGAAGTTGAGGTTCAAAACAATTAGGATGCTGAGTGATAAAATTGAACACAAGTGTACACGGTTGACAGGTGCCGTATGGGGAGATCGTCACAAGTCTTGGCGGCACGTATCAAATTTGCGAAGAAAATTGGAAGAGAAAAGATATAAGAAGAGGAGCAGTACATGGTGCATTCTATGGCTGCTATAGTAACTGGAGTACTGTAGCGAGCTCACAGGCATATGTACTGCACTGGCGGCCTGGACGGGAGCATCGGCTTTCGGCCCAGGTGGAGCAGAGGCTCAGCAGCGGCAGCACTCCAGGGAGGCAAGCAGGCCGTCGGCCAGCAGGCAGGCCGGCAGGGTGGCCCAGGCAGCAGGCCGTGGCATGCTGGGCGGCCCAGTGCACGGAAGGCTACTAGGCCGAGAAGGCCTTCGGCTGCGCGAGGCCCAGACGGCTCCAGGACACTTGGCTGCTCTCTATTGGACCTGACAGTTTGGAGGGCTACGTGGCACAATCTGAGACATTGAAAAGAGATTCAAGGGCTGCTGTTAGGGTTAAGTTAGGAGGGCACTTTAGGCTTTTTCCATGGGGGTAACTAGCCCTTTCGAGGCTATAAATAGAGGGGGAAGCCTAGTGTTTAGACTTGCACCTTCCCATTAACTTAGTATCTCTTTTGTAATTAGGATTAGGAGAGCCTTTTTTTTAGAGGTTTTTTGAGAATCTTTGAGAGGTTTTATTTTGTAAACAATATTTCTAATCAATAAAATAGTTATTTACTTTTGAATCTCTTTGTGTAATTTATTTCCTGCAATTTAAATTCTCGTAATTTAAATTCATGCACGGGTATTGATTCACCTTCTTCTAAAATTCCGTGGAGTGCGTTTTTTCTCCTAATCTTTGTTCTATTTGGACCTTATAGCTTGCAATGAGTTGGGAGAGGATCATCTCTATGCCTAGTGCAAATCTATTGTGATCGAAGTCCCAAAATAAGCAAGTCTTGTTATTTCATTTTGTCCATCCAAAATCTTTTTGGTTTTAGCTTCCTTATAGCTAAATTCAACTAATTGGTGGACGAGTTTTTGAATCTAGTTTCTTTAATAGCTAGATTCATAAACTAGACTTTTGATTAAGTTTTGTTACCATCTTTGCCCATCTTTTGGATCTAGTCCTTCCATGACTAGATTTAATTGATTCGTCTCTAGTCTTTTGAGTCTAGTTATTCTCATAGCTAGATTCAAAAACACGATCTTGTGATCTAAGTTAGACTAGTTCATCCTATAACTAGATCTAACTAAAAGATCACTTGATGGTTTAATCAAGTATTTGGTGAAAATTTTATAAGCTATATCTACCCCCTCTATAGCTAATCTTGATCTTTCAACTATACCTCAGTGTGAGATAGTCTTCTATGCTGATGCGGTTTGCACCATGAAAAATGAATGTAGCACGCCTGGCTGAAACTCAATATAGACTCACAAACAGACATAAAACCTCCTCAACATGTAAACAATATATCCTCAACGAAGAAAAAGCAGATGAGTTAATTTCTAGAGCTCGAAAAAATGAACACAACAAATTGAGAAGATATGTTTAACAAGAACTAGAATGAATTGAAATCAGGTCTCCATTATCAAATATCAAGACCAGATCGGCAAACTCGTTTTGCCGGGTTGGCCTAAAGATTAGGCTGACCAAATATTATTAGGATTAGTGGAAGTAAAACGAAGATTACATCGTCGACAGGAGGCTGTCAAAACCGAGGTGATAAGGCAGAATGCCTACCACCACAGAGCACAACGCAACGACACAACTTAGGAAAAAAAATGCACAACAATGTTGTAATAGCGAACAGTTTAATAGAGAACTTTAACTTCTGCACCATAGGACAAACAAGATTGATTATTAACTTAGATATAGTCATTGACAAACCAACTTCCACTAGTTATTTTCTGCTTCTAGATTTTAAATTTTTATTTACACGCTTACCAAACTTCTAAACAGTACGTTTTGTGTAAAAATCTTCTATAAAAGTTTCTTATCTCACCTTTTTAAAATAGATTTTTAACTTTATAGTAGTTAATTTAATTATTTATACTCTTAATTAGCTCTGACGAAATCAGACAATCTAGAGAATCTGAGAATATAAGCATTTAAGAACGCTCCTTAGTATTATAGCTGAACTTTGTTCATAGATGTGAAGAGAACTCCACCAGGACCCTTTATATTGCTCCTCTGGTCTCTGGCAAGAAGCATGATGCATCCATGCTAGCCAGTACTCTGCTTGGCTGTACATTACCTAGCATTGGAGTGTTGATTAAAAGTTTCATACTATACATACCTATTTAACTGCAAATCCACTCGCACATAATAACAACACCACTGCAGAGTGAGGACTGAGTGATTGAGGTAGCAATTATGCCGAAGAGGGTCCAGGAGAGAATAAAGAATGCTGACAGATCATGTATGTACAGAGGGCTCGTGGCAAATAAAGTAAAAAATAATGGGCAATTAACATTCAGTTGAAGGAAAATATTGCAATAATCATCTTTCTCACTACCCATAAGATCCACACATGCACATGTGCACCAGACCAGGCTAGAAACTAGATACCAAAGGTTCATACTTCTGATACTAAACTGGACAGAAAGCACAGCAATACAGGCTCCTCTTTGTTTCATGATTAAAAAACTGCAGCTAAATTAGTCGTAGCTCAACTTTGTTCATAGATTTGTTTAAAACAAAACCTTTGTTCATAGATGTGAAGAACACTCCTCCCTTCCAAGACCACCTCTGATATCTGGCAAATCATGATGCGTCCATGCTGAGAATTCTGCTTTTAGTTGTGCATTAGCTAGCATTCCCCTGTTGACTAAGGATTTTATACTAAACCTTTCTATTTAACTGAAAATTCACGCACACATGTAAACAGGCAATTCATGTATGTAATTTCATGAGAAAGTAAAAATAAAAATATCTTACAGATCAACTCACGCAGATGTGAATAGGTTCAGACTTGAATCAAACCACATATCAAAGGTTCAGAATTGTGATACTTGACACTGGACAGAAGCACCGTTGCACAGGCTTTTCACGGAAAATGAAGAAGAATAACTGAACTCAATGTAGGCTTACAATAAATTTAGTTAATTGGTAAAAATCCAAAAATTAACACAACATATTCAGAATCATATGCTTGGTAAGAACAACTGAATTCATATATATCCGGACTGATAAATATTCAGCATCAGGAAGGCCCCCCATCCCAATTGACCAAAAATCAACTTTCCACACACTAATTGCAAGATACTCTGATATCAAACAGAGAGCTCTAATTAACCTGTGCATCATAGTTCACAAAATCGATCAAACCATGTAGATTAATAGACATAAACTAATCACTGTGAAAATAATTGCCAAATCAAACTTCAGCAAAGGTCCTAAAAATCTTTCAGAGCAAATCCTGGATCATCTTGGTACTATTACTCCGATCTATACTCCTATTAATCTTTCTTTCGAAAATTCCTTTTTCTGGAGAATATATGGCTCGCTCTTATGGCTCCCTCGAAGTAAGTATTCTGCTCATCGGTGAGCTCGGCCGGTGACCCTGCGGCGATGATACTGTCTTCATTTATCCACTTGGCAACCCTGCGGCGTGAACTGATCATGGTCCACCCAGATACGCCGGCGAGAACGGCGGAAACAACAAGACGGGGTTGTAGTTGATCATCCTCTGCGTGAGAGCGTCCGACTCCGACAACGGCCGGTGCATCATCTTGGTGCACACGCACGTATATATAATAGAAAAACTAGGGAACAGGATCCCGTAACGATACTTTCCGTTAGGGCGGACCTAGGCCCATGGCAACCTAGTCCATGGCCAGGGCCTAGGATTGAAGGCTCATTGACGACTTCGAATTTTTACTATATAAACTTGTGTTGGGCCAAAACTTCTATGGGGCGGTCTAGGTCTTGATCCATTTCTAGGTCCGCCCTTGCTTTCTGTGCAACTTGCCGGTTCTATCTCTAGGAAATCTCTCTGATTCTCCTGCTCCCCATCGTGACCCGGATTCATCATATACGATTTTTCTCCACATGGGCCCGCATGAAATCCGCGACGGGGGATGCCCACACCTCATGCCACTCTGTGAATTCCTCCTAGGTGACTCTAACATGCATGCACTAGACTTCCTAGCTAGACCACCTATGATAGGCTACACACTACAGGATTTTTGGCTGGAATACTAGGTTGTATACAGTAGGCTTTTGGTTAGAGTACTACTCCAGCTAGAATGCAAGATGCATTAAGTTAGGCAATTGAAGGAAGAATAATAGCTCAACACTTGATGAAATATAAATGGACCATACATAATACCTATGGTTATCATCCAAATGCATTAGAAATGATACCCAAGGCATAATACATTTGGGTATCAGATCGATACTTATAGGTATCAGGTCTAATACCTATGTACTAGACATGATACTAAGTATCAAATCTGATACCTACGGATATCACATCTGATACCCAAGTAACATGTACAATATATGCCCACAAGTATCAGACATGATATATGTGGGTTACATGGCCTGATATCTAATATATATATATCAAACATGGTGTATGTCAGTACTAGACCAAATACCCCACCCTAATGTGATATCGAGATTGATGTAGTTTTAATAGGGCCTGAAAAGAAATATAAGATATTCAAATAAAAAGAGCATTTACTTAAAAATATCAAATAGAAGAGATGAATTAGATCAAAAATTTAAAATTAATGAAAGGAATCTAGCTATGCAGAGGTGTACAGAATAACAAGATTTGTGATAGCTGATTTGCTTAGGTGTAATGGATTGGATCTTTGATTTTTAATTCTCTGATTTGTTAAATCAAAGAGAATAATCTACTATAACTATCAATGCAGTGCAGGCATTAGGCCTAGCGGCCTCGCCTCACGTCACGAGATCTTGTATGGATCAGCCTCCAAGTGACGCTCAGTATGGAGCTTACTATGAGAAAAATCGAGCCTATCGCAACACGGCTCATGCGACGTGCGAGAGGACGCATGGCACACACGTGACTCCTCGCGCCATGTGCATCAAGTGGTGTAACGCATCCCCATCCTGTCATCACTACAGTGATAATAGAGAGGAAGCGACGCAGGAGATTGGCGTGAACCACTCCTACGGAAACCGCGATGCCGGTACCAGTCCCAAAAAACCTTGCTGGTACCGCGGTCAATGAGATGTATCACAGTATATATATTATATATATATATTATATATATATATATAATATATATATATATATATATAAATACATTTATAAGTTGCGACTTTGGGCAAGCCCTAAGTAGCAACCTACAAATAGAACAACAGCAGCGAAACGACAGCGCAGCGAGAACCCAATCCACAAGCAATGGCTTGGGATTAGGAAAGAAACCTTAATCTTCACTTTAATTTCACTCTTCCTAAATGAGGGGAGAAAAGAAATAGATTGAGTACTTACGTACTCAGCAAGTCACGGAAAACGTGAGTATGCAGGAGATTAGGTTTTCATATTGCTGGTACCCGCGGGTCAACTTTTTATTTGAAAACATTTTTGAAAACCTAAGTGTGAGTTGTCTCAATATGACTGGAAGGAGGCTCTCGCCTTGATCCTGTCCGCGAATTGTTTTTCAACAACTCGAGCGGACAAAATAAGTTTTAATTGATCTTAGGTATTCTTATACTGCCTGTCAAATTGCGACAGCGGTTCAGTGGGTCGGTCCTCAAGAAGCTTTCACTGTATTTACATCTATTACTTTATTTTCACTTTCATCCACCACAGGACGTAATCATACTTTTCTTTCACTTTTGTCCTATCCAGAACATCTTCTCATCTCATAACTCATCTCAGTGGCCCCTCGAGCCATCCTTAAACTCATCTCATTTTACAAACTGCTTCACTTGGGAAGCCTAACTATGATGCCATTAGACATCCCGGGTCACACAGCCCCGTTTCAGACTACTCAGGTCATCCATCAGCCACTGAGGCTGATTCTGGTAACGATTCTCATACCACAAATCACTTTCGCACAGCATTGGCAAACAAATCTACGCTAGAGGAATCACCTCACATTCGCTCGTAACCGTGGCATGGCTGTTCAAACAGATTATAAACCTTTGCAAAAGATGTGCGCTTTATCCACACGACGCGAGCTTACTTCCGTATCGTAGTGGGGAAGGGTTCGCGACATGGTTTCTAGAGCCCTTCCAGGCCTTCCCCCCAGGATAGCACGTTGCCCTATAAATGGGTTCTCTCTCAACCAAGTACCAGGAACTCATTTCCTGTACTCAAGGACAGGGGTATATCACCCTCTTGGCACCCAGCTAGTCCCACATTTATTAGCAACCGAAAACCATCCTGGGAACACTAGTTACTCGGCCAGGGGTGTCCCATTCCACCCGTATGTGTTGTACTGTCGAGATGCTCGGATGAAATTCCTAAGGAAACGGTCCTTATATGCGAATACAAAGTGCATCACACAGGCGATCACTTTGCACCGCGGATTTTTGTAATTAATTTTGTTTCACAATTTCGCCGACATCGCATGTCAGGTTTTTAAATCTTTAGAAACCCTTATTTTCCCAAATCAACAAATTGTTTGTGCTGGAGGTGGAACCATCGGAATCCATGCTCAGAGGGCACGGTCACTGAGGTACCACGAGGTGGAGCGACAAGGATTAGGGTAACAACGTTCTACCGGATTTATGCAACTACTGGGGAGGTCCATCGGTTCGATACGTAAACCGAGGCCGGTCAATTTATCGTGCACACTAGCAATACAATTTTGCAAACAAAACATTTTAAATTTAGGAACAATATGGTCAAGGAGTGACTTGCCTCAGTCTTCGTCTTCAAACTTCGCGAAAGTCCGATATCCGATGAATTTCCGAAGCGTCGAACTAGCACGAAACGAGAAAAAACACACAAAACTAGAAATAATATACTATTATTATAACTAATAGTGCAGAGTAGATCTTATTTTTAGAAAAATTTAGAGACTTGAACGAGGTCAATCGGAGTTACGGATTAAAAGATATGGATTTTAGAAGTTCTAGGGATTTTTCTGGAAAAAGAAAAGATTTATTTGAATTATTGGGAAGGGAATTAATTTTTTTGAAATAGGGCTGACAGGTGGGGCTCACAAGTTAGGGGGTCCACATGTAATGAAAAGGTGAAAGGATGATAGGTGACCCCACATGGCATTGACCTAGAGAGGAGAGAGAACTAGAAGGGGGCCCACATGTCAGAGAGGGAAGGAGAGGATTTATGAGTGATCCACTGTGCATGGGCCTGCATGTAAATCTCTCATTATTTCAAATATAGTTTAATTAAAAATCTTTAATGGGGCCGGTGGCCACTTGGAAGTGATAGGGGGAGAGAACTAGGCAGTCGGCCCACTGGACAGAGGGGTGTGTCGGATGGGATACAGGAGTCAGCCGGCGATCGACGACTGACGGCGGCTGAGAGGGCGCCGGCGAATGGCGGCGCGGGAGGAGTAGCGGGCTACGGGAATGGGACGAGGGGAAGACAGTGAAGAAGATAGCCGGCTCGGATTGGGCTATTGGCGGTCGACGGCTGCGTGACGACAACAGGAAGCGGCGGAGAGAGAGAAGGATGAGGGTGGCGGCGGCGGAATGCCGGTGGTGGCAGAGTACTTTGGCGGAGAGCGGCTGAGGAAGGAAACTAAGGAGCTAGGGAAGAAGGGGAGTGGCTCGGATGAGCGGGGTTTGGCACGGCGGTGGCTGGCGACGACGTCTAGATGCGGCGGCGAGGTGGTGCGGTGGATGGCCATTGCCGGCGACCAAGGAGCAATGGAGAGAGGTCAGGATGGGCAGGCCTGGATGCAGCGTCCTGTGGGAAGGAGATAGGAGGGGGGAATCGAGCTCTTACCTTGTGCAATCGCGAGCTTCGAAGCAACGGCAATGGTGGGGCGGCGGCGCCCGATTTAGGGGTTTGCCCTGCAGCGGCGCTCGGATGGAATTGAGGGCACAGGCGGAGCCACGAGGCACTGGGGAGCTCGATAGTGGGGCTTAATTGGGTCGATTGAGCTCGGGCAAGGTGAATTAGGACGAGGCTGAGCGGCGACAATGGCGGAGCTCGAGCTCGGGTTGCAGCAAGGATGGCGCAGCGGTGCAGAGGATTTATAGCGCGGGAGGCGGCGCGTCGTGACGACGGACAGAGGCGGTGGAGAGGCGGCATGGTGCGGCTGGCTTGATGGGACGCGATGATGCGAGCTCTGTGGCCGGCGTCACCTTGCTTCATGCTGCCGCGAGAGAGGGGAGAGGGACAGAGGGGACGGGATGAGATGGGACGGGACGCGCGTCTTGACCTCGAAGCTTGCCGAGACACGGGGCTATGGGCATGGCGTCCTGTGTCTGGGAGAGAGGAGAAGGATCCAGAGAAGAGAGAGAAGAGAGAGAGAGCGCGGTGCGGGAAGGAAGAAGGCGAGGAGGAAGACAACGACGCCGACTGACCGCGGGGCCCGCGCGTCGGTGTCTGGAGTGCTCCGCCGGAGGGCTGATAGAGGGGGCCCGCTTGGCAGCGCAAGCGAGTCACGCGTCGGGGTGCCGGCGGCTGTGCGCTGGCCGTGAGGCCGATGTCAGCACGCACGGAGGGAGGCTAGATGGTGTGCAGGAGCTGCGCCGAGATGAACAGGGGGCGGCCCAGAGGAATAGTAGCGCTTAATATTTTCCTGGGATTTGCTTTTGAAGGATTTTTGATGATTTTCTAATAGGGATGTAATCCAAAATTTCTTCCTTGGGCCCACAAAATTCTGGAGATTTTTGAGGACTTGTACTGGTTGGGATATATATATATATATATATATATATATATATATATATATATATATATATATATATATATATATATATATGGAAGAAATGGATAGGGATTTTTGGAGAATTGAAAGGGTATTAATTTTAGAATTTGGTGTTTGATTTCTCGGGAATTAAATCAAGGGAATTTTTGCAGAGGGACTCATTTATACACACACACACCACACACACAACAACTATATAATATATAATATATAATATATTATATATATATATATATATATATATTAATATATATTATATATATATATATATATATATGAGAGAGAGAGAGGGACTTAGGGAGGGTTTTTGGAAGGATAAAATGGAGATTTAAACTCGGATTTGATTTTAATTTTGAGATTTGAATTCCTAGGAATTTTGAGAATTTTTGAGAGGGGTATCTGGGGTTTGGATTTGAGCACACATATATATGCATATATATTGATTTTGGATGATATTTGGGAAAAGAAGAAGAGGAGATTTAAGAGAGGTTTTGATTTAAAACTGGGACTTGATTCTTAAGGATATTTTGGGAATTTTTGCAAAGGATTAGAATTGGAGCACCTCGAGAGAATTTTAGAATTTGAATTTAATTCTCGGGATTTGAGGGTTTTAGAAATATATAAATTGGTAAATTTTGGGAAGGGAGTTCTCGATAAAATTCAGAGTTTTTCGAGGGGAACAAAATAAGGAGATTTTAATGGAAGGCTTCAAAGACGACTTTCGACGGGTTTTTATCAGAGGGCTTCGAATTGCAAAATTCGAACCCGAGTATTTGATGGAAAAATTTTGAGAGGTATTTGGGTGTTGAATTTTGCGAGGAATTTTGAGAGAGAGTCGAATTACAAAATTCGGTCTCGGAATTTTGGGCAGAGAGATTGGGATCGAGGTTTTAGGGTTTTCAAGGGGGTTTGGACTGAGATCCACGACACTTAATCCTTAATCGCACACAAAAAAAATCCAAAAATTTTGAAATTAGGGTTTTTTTACTAAAATAGTTTTTAACGGCCCGAAAACTGAGATGTTATAAGTGGTCATAATGTATCCCGTTTAACGACGAGATATCGTGGGCTAGTTGCTATATCCTGCAACCATTCAATCTAGCGTTAATACTACCTGGATCTATTCTCACGCCAATTTTTACTATAATTTTTTTTCAATTTTTACTAGAAAAAATACTTTTAAAAACTATTAGAAAAGAAATTCTCACACCCTTTTTTTGGCGTAGATCTAATGTCAGTCTCGAGAAAGAGGTGAAAAATTCCTAGAATCACACGGTCACACGGCAATGCAAGGATCGAGTATGCGACCGGCTGCTGCACAACGTATAGAGCAACCACAATATTTAAACTCTCACACGCTTAGTTTAAGAAAGTACATACCTCTTTTAGTTAGGAGAAAACCCTCATATGTTTTGTCTTTATTTAGCATTACGAATAAGGCTAGGCAATAAAAGTGGCGAAGAAAATCCTTGAAAGTCTCTTTTGGATGCTAGATATTAAGCTAAGATTGAGTAATTAGAACCGGTGTCCAGGGAAAAAATGTCCCCTTCCAACTTTCTGACAAATTTCACTATTTGTCATCCAGTTCACTTGTCTTAATTATCAATTTGTCCCTCAATTCGCGTGTCTTTTGAAATTTGCCATCGAAGATGTAAATTTCTTCATTCCGTACCACTCTGTCCATCCAGCCATGTTGCTCGTCGGATGCCGTCTCTGTCGCCATTCCATGCTGCCGACATTGCACCCAACGGCCAAGAGCTCGTCGCCGACGCGCACCTCTTCCCTGCCACCGGCGTGTTTGGCGCAAGGAAGACACCGTATAAAGCCAACATGGCTTTGACCCAACCCCACAGCCACAATTGTAGTCACCGGGACATAGGTGGATCATCTCAGTAGGGATATTATGAGTAATTTAGTGTCAAAAGTTATCTTTTACATATCTAAGTTATATTTAAGCAAAATTTAAACTCTAAAACTTGCTATATTTTACGACGAAGAAGGACTCAGTTTGAGTCCCGAATCCTCCTCGTGTGCTCAATGGGGTGGGTGGCTTTCTTGCTCGTCTTTCTCCCTGTTTTGATTTACTTGCTGAAATTTTAGGTGATATCCGAACCATAATTTGACATTTGAATCCAATTGGTACGGCGTTTTAGATGCGTTTGGTAGGGATTCTGGGGGTGATTCTCAATCGGATCAAATTGGAGCTGAGCGCAAACGGGCAAAAATCTTCCCGATTCTCAGCCGAATCGATCGTTGTGATTCTTTAATTTTACACATAAAATGGACATCAAGAAAAAGTGGCTTCTCTGAGAATCAACAAACGAAATTGAAAATCTCCATAAGAATTCACAAAATCCTCATAAGAATCAGAATCACAAGATCAGAATCATAGAATCTAGAGCTCTACCAAACAGGCCCTTAATTCTATATAAGAAATATAAACTGATTCCATTTCTTAAAATTCTAGGGATCCAAACGGGCCATAATTAATTCTAAAATCTAAAATGAGATGCAGCTTTTAGATGCCTAACCCCCACCACTAGGCTGCTGCGTAGTCGCCATGGTACCCTCCCTGATCTGGCTGGAGTCAAGTATAATTGCTAAGGCCATGCTTTACATAATAATTAAAAAATGGGGCCAAAAAAGATTTATTGGGAAAAAAATTGTGCAGTAATCGTTGGTAGATATATACTTCTGATAATCTAACTAGGCCGTTTGGATCGATGGGTTTCACGCTGTTTGGAATGAAGTAAATGATTGCTCAACTGATATGGAATATTGTTCGAAAAGTATACTCTCGCCGTTTTAGATTATAAGACGTTTTAACTTTTTCGTAAGTCAAACTTCTTCAAATTTAATCAAGTTTATAGAAAAACGAACTAACATCTACAACACCAAATTAGTTTCATTTGATCCACAAGTAAACAATTTTTATAGTATATTTATTTTTTCGTTATAAATGTTGTTACGTTTTTTCTATTAACTTAGTCAAATTGTGAAAGAAGTTTAACTTAAAAAAATTTAAAACAACTTATAATCTAAAACAGAGAGAGTACTACCTCCGTTTAATAAATAACTCCGTTGACTTTTGCCGTGATGTTTGACTATTCGTCTTATTCAAAATATTGGTGTAAATATACAAAAAATATGAGTTATTTTTAAAGTTTCTTTAATGATAAACTAAGTCATGGCAAAATAAACTATACTTACTTAAATTTTTTAAATAAAACGAATGGTCAAACGTCGTGTCAAAAGTTAACGACATTATCTATTAAAATACGGAGGGAGTATGATTTTACAAGAAACATTAGACATCCAACTGATATGCAATAAGGAACTTAGAACTGGCATGTCTCTGAAGCAAGCATGCAGCAAATTCTTTTTAGACTGACATCTCTGAAGCAAGCATGCAGCAAATTCATTTTTAGAACTGACATCTCTGAAGCGCATTCAGCAAATTCATTTTTAGAACTGACATCTCTGAAGCAAGCATGCAGCAAGTTGTGACATAGATTGACTTCTTCAATTTAACAATATCTGCCAACTGGACCATCAACAAAACATAGGCATATATCTCTATTTTTGCCAAATCTTTGCTGTAATGCATGCTTACCACAATTGGTCATTGAAAAAACTGCAAGTAACATAAGAACAAGAGATCCAGTGCATGGTATACACATACTCCTCAATTTAACAATGCAAGGTTATTCATTCTTTCCTTCCATTACGTTAGAACCTCACATTTCTAAGACACATTATTATTACATCGAGTACGAAATTTTTTATGAACTATCGCAATAAGCACATTAGTAAAGCATTCTGCTAAAGCTGCAAGCAGTCTTGGCATCGGGGGCATATCAAGCTCCTGTAATCCCTCAAGAACCTGGACCACTTCATTCATTGTCGGCCGATCAAACTCATTATCTTGGATACACCAACATGCAACTTTACAAACCCTTTCAGCCTCTTCTAAACTGAAGTCACCATTTAACTGTGGGTCTACCAAACTCCGGACATCTCCCTCATGAAGCTTGCTAATGGCTTGCACAGGGAAAAAAGCAACCTGATTACTATTGTCGTCAGTACATACTTTATGTGAATTCCTCCTTCCTGATAGATTTCCACAGTACATACCGAAGCTATAAACATCATTTTGGTGTATAGCGACTCGCTAACTCTGGGGCAAGATACCCTACGGTTCCTCTGAATGTAGTTAGAACTCGGCTGAAATTCCTTTACCTACAAATGCCGCATCCAAAGTCTGCAATTTTAGAGCAAATGATGCATCGAGAAGTATGTTTTCTGGCTTAATATCACAGTGTATAATGCATTCGTTACAGCTATGATGCAAGTAGAACAATCCTCTAGCACTCTATTGCTAGGTTATATATCTAGTGGTCCAATTTAGGGCTAGCCTTGCGTCTGAAATAAATGGACATCAAGAGAACCATTTACCATGTGCTCATACACAAGTAGCCTCTCATCACCTTCGCAACGAAACCAATCAATTTGACAAGGGTTGATATGTTGGATCAATCAATTGAGCCACTCAGACCGTGAATTGCTTTCTCCCTGACGGGCACCATCAAGCCTTTTCACCGCTATGATAGTCGAGTCACTTAGCACTCCCTTGAACACAGAACCAAAACCACCTCCTCCCAATTTTTCTGAGAAATTTTTAGTAGCATGACATAAATCACTGTATCTGAAGGCCACAATTCCGACCAACATTGACTGTCATGTAATGGTGCACCACAAAACCCGAGTTTCTCTTCGCTCGATATGAAAGCATCAGCATGAGCATTACAACAGACAACTAACAATGCTTGCAGCAATAACAACTCCAACGATTGGCTTTCTTTTGTTTTTCCTCAAACTTGGCATGTCTTTGGCGGCAAGGCGAAGGTAAAGAACAGCTTCAGAATTATTATCAATGCCATCATTCTTATTCACACTAAGCAATTCACCGTGCCAGATGGAGCATTTGCTATTTTCGTAGGAATAGGCATTGCAGGAGCAGTAACTGAGAGAAGCTTGTGCACATTGCCCCTGAGTGGTAGCATTGTCTGCATTTTGGGGGTTGTTGGAGGGCAATGTAACATGAGATATGGCATGGAACACGTCCGTTGAACTTGTCGTGTTACCGCAGTCCAACGGAGTGTTTCTGAAGCACCCTGCTGTTCTATCATCAACCTCCCAATCCTGAGGCGACTTTTGAGAGAAGCTCTCCATACAGACGTCCAGAATGGATGTGCTAATGCCATTGCAGATTGTGAAAGGTCCACAGATAGCATATGCTGTGCAGGGATCAGCAGGTTGGGCATAGACCTGCTGCCAAGATTTTGTATCTTGTGACCAAACATTATCTCGACTGACCAGAGATGTCTAGCAAGACGTATACATAATATGATTCATCCAACAAAATATACTCATAGTACTCTTCTTCGTTGTTATTGACATATGTCATGTTGATCCGACCTCTAGTCTGTGGATTTATGTTTAGCAGCTGATTAAGCAATGATATAAGCTTATTTGATGACTTTTCTGATGGCCAATACCAATACGTTTTAGGGGGGTCCTACGGCTAAGGACAATCCTGTGTTGTCAAGCTCAACATAGTACAAAGCCAAGACCCGGATCAATCAAGTTCTTTTCGGACGAACTTACGGGTAAAACCGGTGAGCTTATTCCAGCCAAACCTGGCTCCAGGAAGCAAAACATCTGATGGGCTATCAAAGCTCTGCCACAACACATTCGGTGAGCTTGCTATCACAAGGTTTCCATTGTTTAAGAGAACAACACTAGTAGTAGTGTTCATGGTTGTTGTTGTCCTATTGACAACGTCAGCGGACCAGATTATGGAGGCATTGCTTGACATGACAAGATTGCCATCTCTTGACAGTTTCAGCTGTGTTAGATTGAGCTGAAGGTCATCAGTGATTGGATTATCTCTATTTGCAACCCAGACAGTAGTAAAAACCGAGATGTTACTGAACCATATGCCAAGATACCAACTTGGGGAGAGGTGATGTTGCCGGACTTACTGACGACGCTTGGCTGGAAGAATCCGAGCGTGAACCTGCCATTTCTTGACACCAGCTTGTCACCGACGGCGAGCTCTTCGCCTGCCGTGAGAGTATCATTTGCGGCGGAGCACGGCGGAGTGCCGTGCATGGAGAAGAGAAGAAGGCCGAGAGATATCCAGAGCAGGTGAGTCATGGAGAAGAAAATGGAATGGTATTGAACTATTCATATGTGTTGTGTTGTGAGCTGCTCTGCTGTTCGGAGGAGGAAGAGCATGGCAAATATAGAACAAGCAGGTTGGTCAGAACGCGCAGAGAGTAGATGCAACTTGGATTGACAGGGAAGACGATGGCAACGGTAGTAAACCAAATGCAGGTCAAGTTCAGACTGATGATGATATAGACAGGAGTACCAACTTGGCAACTTGAGCTGGAAAGGCAGTGGTACAAAACCATAGGGCAAGCACATGGCCACTTCCTCCGCCCCTAAAAATTTATAGTTTTAGCTAGTCAAAAATAGATTAAGCAGGAGATTTTAACTAGTTATTAATACAGAGAGAAAATGATAAGAAAGAGGAATTATTATTGGTTCAATGGCTAAAACAAGAATAAAACAATCGAGTGGTAAAGAGGTTAAGTTGACCACATTCTAAAAGTATAATCTTAGTAGAATAAATTATTAGGCTAAAACTACCATTTTTTATGGACGAGATAGTCTCTTTCAGTTTCGATTATGTAGGGACTAGTAGCCTCCTAGCAGTACAGGTTCTAATGAAGGTTTTATTCCATAATGGACGTTTACATTGGTCAATCACCATGGCTCCTGCATGCATGAAACCACCTCCCGGCACCTATATTTCAGACGGAATCAACACGTTTTGGTCTCCACGCCTAGCACTGGCAGAACTGGGTTTGGATTTCTGACAACGAAAAATGCAATTGATGAAATGGTGGCAGACATATGCATGGTTTATCCATCAAAAGTATTTCAAGAATTCAGATGCACGTGGTCTCATCGGTTTCATGCCCTCTAAATATTTGATTCGACAATACACGTGTAGTGGGGTTTGGCATTCTACAAATATCGTCTCCATGATGGCACACTAAAAAAACATATCTGCAGCACCATGGCCCGTGGCCTATATAGTTAAGACCTTCATTATAAAGGGAAATTTTATATAAATTGAACTAAATCAGTCTCTCTCTTTTTAAAATATAGTTATTTTTAGATATAAATAGTATATTCCAAAATATAGTGCTTTTAGGTATGAATCGTTCAAACCCATAGCTAAAGGTAATTATATTTTAGGTTGTAGGGAGTATAAAATTCCTGCATTAAAAAAATCAAGTGAGCTACAGTACACGATTGAGCGATGGTATACAATAAGTTAATCATCCCAGGGCAGAATTAGTCGATTAGAAGGAAATTATGGAAGACCAACCAGTGGAAACTGAAAATAACCAGCGAATTGTGTATACGCACACGGGACACGGCGTGATTATAAAGTTGCAAGGCCAAATTAATCACAATCAGCCACAAGACACACGTTCAGAATTCAGTCTTTAACCTCTAATAGCTTATATTAAGTTTTTTTAGCCAGACCGGTCGAAGAGTGGCCGACCAAATTTCATTAAGATAGAAGGAGGGGCTTACAAATGAACAATGAAACAATAAGTTGTCGCTCTAGGTGTGCAGGTATAGCCCCATACTTAGATTGCACAAACCAGACTGAAAACAGAAAAGAAAATACTCAGCACTAGAACTAAAAAAACCGTCTGCCTTCCAAATGGAGATCTGCTCCTTAATGTCCTCAAAGAGGTGCTACGCAGTCTTAAACCTCTACTCGAAGACTTGCGTTTCTTTCCTTCCAAACTAGCCAGCAGACTAGCTTGAGAAGGCTATCAAACACGCTGTTGTAGCTCGTCTGAAAACATGACCTCGAGAGCAGCCACCAATCTGCTAGGCTGAGATCACGTTCACCTGGGACTTTAAAGTTGACATTGATCCAGCTCTTCAGCAGGCCCCAGATCCTGTTGGTATAAGCACACCTCATAAATAGGTGTTGATAGTCTTCCTTTTTGGTTGAGCACAACGAGCTATTCGCCTCATGTGGCCAGCCCTGCTTCAGCTAGTTATCCACCGTGAGACAGCGACCTTTCACTGCCAACCACATGAAGAAACGAACTCTAGACGGCACCCTGGTTTGCCAGAGCAGCTCCCTGTATAAGCACCGAGTCCTAGCCATGAAGAATAGAATGTAGGCTGAGGAAACTGTGAATTCCCTATTGGCTTCCAGTGGATTGAGCCTTTTGATCCTTGTTGGAGCTGGACGTTCTAAATTTCGTCCCAAAGCTGCAAATACTCCTCCATCGCAAGGATGACAAAGAACCTCTCAAGTCCCTAACCCACCTATGATCTCTCAACCCTTGAGCAATTGTTAACTTTGATGGGCTGACGAAGGTGGAAAGGAATGCTTGCTCCAGGTGATGCTGCCGCTCAGGAGCCAGTTGGCCTTCCAGAAGTCGATGTCACAGCCATTGGCAACCATGTGCTCCACTGTGGACTGCAACATACGCTTGACCTCGGCGTCTTCTTGTGGCCTCAGTAACATCCATGGCCTTCCTTCCTGCTCTAGCTTCTTAACCTGCCACTTCAGCTGAAGCACTTGCCCAAGAAGGTCTAGATCTCTGACTCCAAGCCCGCCATTTTCTATAGGTGAGCACATAGTCCTCCATGCTACCAGGCAATGTCCTCCGCTGACTTCTCCCTGACATTTCCATAGAAACCCTCCATATTTGCACTCGATCTCTTTGACTGCCCACCTAGGAAGGCGCATTACTGAGAGAAAGTGAATGGGTAATGCTGTTAACACGATTTAATCAAGCATAGTCTTCCACCCCAGATAACATTTTTTGGTTTCCACCCAGCCACCTTCTTGGCAAGGCGATCAAGGATAGGCTGGATCTTAGGTTTTGTTGGCCTCCTCAAGGATAGATACAAGCCGAGGTAGGTGATTGGGAATTAATCTATTTTGTAGTTCAGCGTGCTCTGTACCAACTCAATTTATTTTGCATTACACTGTATAGGGGTGATGGCACTCTTTGAAAAGTTGGTTTTCAAACCTGTGGTTGAACCAAACAGGTCTAAGACGGTGCTGATCGATGCTGCTTCTTGTTGCACTGGCTTGAAAAAGATGACAGCGTCATCAGCATATATGGAGATGTTTGGGACACTCCTTCTAGGGTACAACCTTGACATTACGCCTATGGAAATTGCCTTTGATCAAAATGGCTTGAAATTTATCCATCACCAGGATAAACAATAGGGGAGAGAGGATCCTTGCTGAAGCCACCTTGTAGGCTTGAAAGGATTGCCATTGACTCCATTTATGATAGCTTATATTAAGTTGGCTGTGTACACTCCATTCGGACGTAGAGACCAGATTTTAATCTATTTTCTAAAAAACAGCTAATATTAAGCTCGGCCCTTGCTCATCAATCTTGAACCACAACACTATTTGAGTTGCTTTCCGATCGAACTGGCTAACTAAAATGACATATTTCACGAATATGTCACAATTCTCTCAGTCCCTGTACTGGTTTATCCAGTAGAATGTCACATTAGTCAGATATGTTCAGGTGGTAGTTCAAAAAATCTTTTATGCAAGAGAGCAGAAAATTTACATTTGAAGAGGTTTTGGTACATTAACTTCGTAAACCATGCCTTCAGTCTTTCCATTTGATTTTACTTTGAACTAGCCCAATACAAAAACTTAATAAGTACAGCCCACTTCAACTGCCACTGGTTACAAAAGCAAAGCCATTAGAAGCCACCCACAATGAGAGCGGGCTTCAATTCCAATTTTTTATTAGGTATTATTTTGCCACTGAAGCAGTTCAGTGGCAAATTAGCGCGTGAAAGATAAGTCACAATCACTAGTAGCCATTGCACTAAATATATGATAAACTAGCGCACAAATAATTCCCATGAGAAAGTTAGTCCGAAGATTCATCTGGCTTCATAGCACCTCTGAAGGAAGCATTCATACAACTTTTCATTCAGATAATGCTGATTGCTGAACATTGAAAAGAATATTTTAGCAACCGTAACTTATGAAAAAAAAAACTTGTAGGATGCTAAACATACAATCTGAATTAGCCATCTATCTTATAATGATGGATGCTCACCAAATCAACCTTGAGTTGCCCATTCATCCATAATCAATTTTTCATTCCTAGAGCACCTCTGGCAAATCATTCATCAGGTGTTCATGCTGGCTATACTCTGATAATGTACTTGTTCATTACCCCTGCAGTCCTTTACTAATTAAGGATTTCATGGTAAATTAAATCTGCCTCATCTACTGAAAACACATATAGATTTCATGGTAAACTAAAATCTGCCTCATCAACTGAAACTTCACACACACACATTTGTTTTTTAGAAAATGGATTAAAATCCGGCCTCTGCGGATGTAACTTCACACACACATGACAAGAAAAAAAATCATATACTGAAAACACATATAGATTTCATGGTAAACTAAAATCTGCCTCAACAACCGAAACTTCACACACACATGACAAGAACAAAAAAAGGTAAAAAAAGAGAGGAGTTGGCAAGGATAAGGCCATGGCAGAATCTCGCGGGCACTCGGGGCCCTGGATTACACATTCCTTACGGCCTCATTTGGCACGCAGGTAAAAGGCTAGGATCCCGGCCTATTTCCCGGCCCCGAAGGGGAAACCCACCACGAGGGGGAGAAATCCCTGGGTTGCTCAAAAACTCATTTGGATTAGCCCGGGAAGGTAGATTTCCTAGCCCAATACCCCCCAAACCCTAGGGAAATCGTTCCCCACCCCTAGCTCGTGGAACTCCACCATGTGACTCGCGCAAGCAGCTCTCTTCTACTGCAAACAGCGGCGCCGCCTCCCTTCCTCCACCAACGCCGTGGCAGGAGACAGTGAGAGCGGTGGATGATTAGGGTTTTGCTGCCTTCCCTCCCCCCTTCCCCCCTCTTCCACACCTGGAGTAGCCGCCACGGATCTGCTGTCGTCCAAGGTCCACGGTCCATCTGCCTTTGCCACGTCCCGGCCGCTTCTTCAAGCCTCGTCTTCTCCCCCAAGTCATTCCGCCTAAGTGAGAGTGTTTTTTTTTTTAACTTTGATCAACTTTCGTCTGGCAGTGATGAAGGTGCTAACGGATTGGAGATGGAATGGCAGGAATTACATTACTTTGAGAGGAACCAGATTTATTTGACCCTTTGTTTTTATACTGCCCATGCAAAGTTTCAGCTCAGTGCTTGTTTTCATATCTGATCAACTTTCTCATTCTTTAATTTCTCCACTGAATTATTCATTTATCTTCTCACTATGCACTTCTGCAGTAGTTTAGGGCAGAAGCAGAGGCATGCCTATATGAGTCTCTTTTTTACTATCAACATGGACGGTTAGCTGATTCTATTTTACATGAGTGCATTGGTTTTAATCTTTTGTTGAGGTCACAATTCTCATATAGGTTACTATCATTTTTTTCCTCTCGCAGGTATTGGAGCTACTAATATTGGGCGGAGACTGAACGGTAAAAATGTCAAAGATGACTTTTTGAGCAACCCTTGCAGTAACCATCTTCAGTTCTTAAACTTATGGACAAATTAGATTTTGGAAGTCGGGACTCTTAGTTTCTAGTTGTACTCAATGTACTGACAATGTCAATGCTACCTTATTGTGGTGATGAATATGTAAAAATGAGTCACTGGTCTTCATTGGCATTTTGTTTAGTAGTGTAACGTTTATTGGGATTATAATTATTTCTCATGATGTTCATACTATTTGATTTTTTAAGTTATTGTACGAATTTTACAAGCAGTTTTCAGAATTTTCTGATTTTTGCCACATAAATTTCGATTTTTTAATAATTTTTGACTTTTTTATTTTTTTTCGTTGTCAGGTATTTTAACTAATTTGTAGATTCCGAATTTTAGTTAGTTACATCCCCTCCAATATCTCCCTAATCCAAAGTTCCAAACAGATAAAAGTGGCTACCAGCGTGAAAGGGGATTGGTGAGATTGGGTGAGGGGAGGGGATCAACCCAACCCCCCCCCCACACCCCACCCCACGTGGTTGATTTCCCAGGGGAAAAACCCCCCTTGCACCAAACAAGCCCTACAGGGGGCCATACCCCGTGCACGCGCCAACTTCAGTATGTGAATGTGTGTGCACGTAGTACACATCATTACTGCAGCATCCGTTTTCCCATACAGGTGGTATGGGAAAACTGGTTTTCACAGGCGGATCTCTCAGGCGGGTCTGCCACCCACTTGCAATAATCAATCTTCGCAGGTAGACCAGATAGATAGATGCGATGTTATCCACGCAGGTTACACAACCCGTCTTTCCTTTGATCTGTCCCGAGACAGAAACATTTGCCAGGTAGTCGTTGATGGTGACGAAGATAATGGCTTTGCAAGTGAAGTACTCCCGTAGGTATTCATCTCACACCCTGATACTCTCATCCCATAGATCCGCCATATCATCCAGCAAAGATTTAAGAAACACATCTATTTCTATCCCAGGTTATTTTGGGTCTTATATAAAGACTGATAATAAGATATACTTTCGCTTCTGATATAGCTAAGTTGGAAGGTTATACATAGTCAGTAGTACTGGTCAATACTATGCGAGCTGCTCAGTCACAAAAAGGGTTCATTCATAGGTACTCAGCGCAAATCTGATATTCCTCAGATCTGAGGCAAAATCTAGATGTATTACATCAAAGTTTTTCCATTGGTGAGTATCGGCAGGGTGGCAGAGCTTCCCATCATTCCTGCGATTCTTGTGATGCCATCTCATCAGTTCAGCGTTTCTAGGGTTCAAGTACAAACGCTTCACGTGATCTTTTACTGGCAAGTACTACATCACCAGGGCAGAAATTTTCTTCTTATTGTTCGAAGATGAATCATCTTCTTGCCTATCAAAATCCTATGACTTGTTACCCGATTTGTACCGACTCGTCCCACATGTCGGGTAGCTCTCCAAGTCTGCGTGCTCTTCGCGATACAGGATACAATGGTTCGCGCATGCATGAAACTTTTGCACACCTAGTGATAACGGACATATGAGTTTCTTCGCTTGTTATGTGTTGGCTGACAGGAAGTTAGGCTTCGGAAGAATCTTACTTAGGAGGGATAATAAATTATTGAAACTACTATCCGACCATCCGTTGCACGCCTTTAACCTTAGTAGTTCCAACACTGAACGTAAGACAATTATCTCCTTAGAACAACCTTTCGATTCTTCGAACAATAGATCTTTTGCAGCTTTCTGTAAAGATTCAAAATTATCTAACCCTCTCGTAGAACCCGTCAACACTTCCGGTTCGGCGTGGCGTAGCATCTCCTTTAGATCAAAATCAGCGTTGTTATTGAAGTCGTTCATTATTTTGTCGTCCGACATATCTACTGTGAAATTATCACCATCCCCTCTTTTTTCATGATTACCATCCTTTTGGAGGTTGACATCTTCGCCGTGATGGGACCAAACCTTATAATCCGCAACAAATCCACGCTTCACTAAGCGTGACTTGATTATATCTGGAACAATCCACACTTTCTGATTCTTGCAATCGACACACTGATAATGTATTTACTTTCTACCCACTATCGAAGCATGTGCCTTTGCCGCTTCAATAATTTTTGAAACTTTCTTCATATACGACTGCAGAAATTTTGGCGTATTGTATATCCATGTTCTATCCATCTAAGAAATCAAACAAATTTAAATAATATCAAACATTCAAACATTAATATCCAGTTTTAAAATAAATATCTAAAAACCGTAAAAAACTAGTTATTCAATATTGAGAAAAAAATGATTGGAAAAAAACAACTATTCCCTTGAAAAAATCCCTACTCTTTTTCTCTCTCTAAATAGATGTAGGAGTTCACATGCACATTTAAATTTCCTCATTTTGAATTGAAAAGAAGTAAAATCATTTACATATGGATTAAAGCATACCATTGCACTAATATTACATAGATATTTTGGCTTAAATTCATGGTAAAACACAAAAAAAATTGTTACATTTAGATCAAAATAAACCACAGTTCTCATGTGAAATTCACACTATCCAAACCCTAAAATCAAAGGAAAACTTCATAAATATAGTAGAAAAACATGATTCTAACATTTGGTAGGCAAATCCCCTAAGAAATCCGAGTTTAAAACCTTCCTTTAATCTTTTGGCAAGTTTTAGAGAAAGAAACATCGCGTTAGGGAAGAAAGGGTCGGGCTGAACACACACACACATATATATATATAAAATATATATATATGTGTGTGTGTGAGAACATCTCAGGCAAACCATTTAGGGATCCACCTGCGATAATCAATTATTCACAGACGAGTTACTAAGACGTTCGTCTGTAATAATGTATTCTGTAGTAGTGCATGTAGAGCAGAAAAGCCACCATTTTAATCTGTGCATGTGTCCTCACACTCGTTCTCCAAGAAGTTACCACACAGAAATCTTCTCCTGAATCTAGCTAGGCCTCTGTTTTATGTATCTGATTCGCATTCTGCAACCATATATAGAAAGGGCACGCTGGTTCAGTTGTACATCTGAACTATATATGAACGATGAATCTTGTCTGTTGCAGCACAGAATTTAAGATTTGAGGTGGTGCAAGTAAAGTTCGCTTGCACCTGTAGCAAAGGTTCTGAAGAGTGAAGATGACCCAGCAATGTAATCTGAAGACTGGAGAACAGCCAAAATTGTCAGAGGCTGTTCAAATCCCCACCAGCGTAAAAACAGATCACATCTCGATGTGTACAGTTCATTATGGATCTAGTGGCACTGTTCGAGATAGTAAATTTAAAGAGCTGAAACTAAAAAAAGAAAAAAGAATTGGCAGGATGGATCCGTGTCTGAGTCACCCCTGCCTTCATCCTGGACCAAAGAGTCGGAAAGGATGCGCGGAGAGAGATATTTCTACCTCGATCAAAGCGACCCGGACCCCCGCCCCCGCGGCTGGGGTGATAAGCTCGCGCCACCGAGCTCGACGGGAGCGACACGAGCACCTCTTCTTTTATGCGGGTCTCAATTGACGTAGTTTTCCCATCTGGTACTAAAATTTTGGTTTTCTGAACTTGCAACCTGCAGAGATGCATGCCGGTGTACATGCTGACTCGGTGATCACCGGCCGTTTGCTCTTTTGTTGCCAACTTCAAAGGTCTCGTTCCATGCAATTTCAGCTACGAAACGCGAAACCTCAACATTGAATTGAGCATTAATCGATGCATGCACGGGCCCAAATCTTAGATAGCCTTTTGTTTTTACCCTTTCTTAATTTGCCCCTGCTTGGGTATGTTCTGATCCGCAGCCTGCTCCTACTACTTACTGGAGTCCTTACGAAGTACTACTGTATGTCTATCTCAATCTAAGTATGTGTGGAAGAGATGGAGAAGAGATATATGGTCCGTTTGAATATGACATGTCCCTAAAACTAATTAATGGTAACATAACAATCCTATTAATTACTAAATACGAAGAAAGATATAAAATACCCCTTTGATCTTATATAAAGTGTCTTAGTTTTTATGTGGTCTCCAACATTATACTTTGAGCCATCATTTCTTTTCTAATATATTATCGGCAACTATAAAATCAACATCATAAAAAAGTAATTTCAAATACGAATCTAATAATGTGTGTTAGAATAGGTGTCTAATATAGTAGTTCTATTAGTTTATAGTTGGACCTGGAGTTGTATTAAGTGGTAGGGGATAGAGTTAGAGTCAGACTCTATAACACGTAACCCTTTAAATAGAGAGGGAGGTGCCATAATGTAACCATCATGACGATAATATAATGCAGGCGCATAGGGAGAGGATGACGATGAGGCCATGGACTCATAGCGGCTAGGTGTGCTATGTTGATTAGGGATGGACGCCTATAATTAGAGCTCTAGGGATTAGGCTTTGGCTGAACCTCTTTAACAAATATCGTGTGTTTCTTTATCATCATCTGGCATGTCTGCATTGATAATTGGCTAACATGATCGGGGAGATTAATCATTGTTCCTCTATATCAGGTAACTTTTATAATAAGTGATATCAGAGCCGATGGTTCAGTATTAGATCAAGTTGATATGCAGAAGAGGAAACACGAGGTATGGTCGTGCATTGATAGAGATCGTCAGTCGTGGTGATTAGATCAGATGGCGACAACGAGGATGTTGCAGATGCAACGATCTCGTCTTGCGATCAGACTGGTGAGGGCGGAATGTGACCAGAAGACGAGGTCGGGCGTGACCGGAGGCGACCGGAGAGATCGGAGAGGTTGTGTTACGAACAGCGTGCCCGACGCACGCGGCGATGGTGGATCCGTAGCAGTAGGGAGGCTGTGGCAACAGGGTGAAGTCGGCGAGAGTGATGCGGCGCAATGGACGTGCAAGGCCAAGGATGACGTTGTCGTGGACAGTGAACACGAGGGCTACGACTGCGGAGCGTGCATAGGCATGGTCAACGTGTACGGAGTATGCGCTATACACATAAGTAATGCATAACTGAAAGGAAAAGCGAAGACTAATGTGTTAACTACTTCAAATGACTTAAATAGCAATGGTGAATTTCTGACTGTGTCAAGTGTATAGTCAAATGAATCTTGCATGAAGAAGGGTTAATATTCTGGGCTAATCGAAATAGGCATACCATGAAATCATAAAGGGTAGGACGACTGTGCTGACTAGAGAGAAGGTGGAGTCGTATCTTTACAAGTTATGAGGGTGTACTATTGTAGGTGGAGTATTGGACGAAGCTGCTACTGGGATAGCAATTACTTTTGATGGCAGTGAGTCTAGCTCAGGCTCATCGGACTGCTTGTGGTGAAGCTGCAAAGAAGAGAACCCAAGTTTGGAGGACCGGTGGATCGGCAAGGTGACTCTACAACTTCGAGATGGCATATATTCGCTAAGTAGAGTTTGTTAGAATATGTGTCTAATATAGTAGTCCTATTAAGTTACAGTTGGACTTAGAGTTGTATTAGGTGGTAGAGAGTGGAGCTAGAGTTCATACTCTGTGACCCAGCAACCATTTAAATAGATAGTTGGAGACGTCACAATGTAACCATGGTGACGACATTGCAGCGCCGGCGCATAGGGAGAGGATGGCGAGGAGGCCATGGACTCATTACGGCTAGGTGCGCTATATTGATTGGGGAGAAACGCTCATAATCAGAACCTTAGGGATTAAGTTTTGGCTGAACCTTGTTAATAAATATCGTGTATTTCTGTGTCATTATCTGGTATGTCTGTGTTGATCTATGGCCGACAAGATCGGGGAGGTTAGTCATCGTTCCGCTATATCGGCTAACTTTTATAACAGTGTGTATGACACAAAAGACATATACTGTTAGTTTAGTTATTAGTGAAAAATTTTAAATATTGATTTTCCAAAAAACAAGGGTGGCTTTCCCGACAAATATCTTTCCTTCTGTGCTAGCAAGCAGACCGAACGAACACCCCCTTACCTAAGCACTGATATTATTAAATATGAAGATATAAAATACCCCCTCTGATCTTATATAAGTTGTCTTAGTTTTTTAATGTGATCTCTAACATTATAGTTTTACCCATCATTTCTTTTCTAATATATTATCGCCAAACTATGAAATTAACAACATATAAAAGTAATTTCAAATACGAATATAATAATATGTATGACACTAAAGATATATATTATTAGTTTAGTTATTACTGAAAATTTCCAAATGTTTATTTCCCGAAAAATAAGGGTGGCTTATATTTTGATTGGAGGGAGTAATTTGGTGCGAAGTAAGAACAGAACGGAACGGCCGTCCATATTGAAAATTGTTAATGTATACACAACATGGTTGATTCAGTGGCTCAAAATTTTCCTGTGAAAGTTTCAACGTATACACTACGAAGTTGTGGCTCTCGTCTGATTTGCACACTTGAGATGACAGCAAACCTTTGGTTGGTAGGTAGTGCCTATGACTGAACCTGCAGGGATATTTAGGAAGAGGATCAAAAAGTGCAGCAAGAGCGCAGAGAACAAATGGCTCAGCAGCACCAACAAGCCGTAGTTGAGGATGATTCTATAGCAGGAGATGCCTGTCGATTCTCGATCGTGTATATGCCGAGTCTGAGAGCATCGTGCTACGTGGCCTTCAACACGCTGACGTTCGCGACCGCCCTGACCTTCCTTCTCACGCTGGTGCTGGTGAAGAAGAGAACCTTGCCTAGGTGTTGTCAGTGCTGGCGTTCAGCACCAGCTGCACCTACGTTTTGGTCACGGTGCTGGTGTGTGTGCTGTACCATTGTGTTCAATGTGCTCCATGTGACATATCATTGTTTAGTGCCGTGAAATTGAAAAAAAAAATTAGTAGATTTAGTTTCGTGAAATTAGTATAGTTCCAATCAATTTAGTGTCGTGAAATTAAAAAAAGAAAAGAGGAGTTGAAGATTAGTAGAGTTCCAACTAATTTACTGCCGTGAAATTGAAAGAAAAAATTAGTGGTGAAATTGTTTTTAAAAAAGAGGAGTTGGGGCAGGATAGGGCCGTGGATTATCTCGCGAGCAGCCGGGGCCGATCCGCAACACAACTAGGCAGCAAGGCCTCAACCAGTGGGGCCCCGTTGCCATTGTTGCCATCTGCATCCGGTGCGCCTCTGCCCACGAGATATCGGGGGGAAGAGATATCAGCTCTCTCGAACCCCTTTTCCAAGCGGCCAAAACCTGCCACACAACTCCCGCCCCCGCAGCTGGGGTGACAAGCTCGCGCCACCGAGCTCGGCGGAACCAACTCGATTGCGTCCTCTTTTATGCGGGTCCAAGGCGGTGTAGATTTCCCATGTGGTACAAAACTTCGTTTCTGTGCGTAAGCTTGCGCGTCTAATATTGGCTTAAACGCAGGCCGCCCCGGCCCGAAGTCCCAAGATTGTAACGAGCAGTACAACGACACGTTGATGATTGATCCCTGATTCCCTAGGCCTCGGCATCCATTCCGGCGGTTGCAGCGTCGCCTGGAACGCCATGGCGGCGAACAGCGTGGCCACCACCGCCATCAGCCACCCGCGTATGCAGAACAAGCCGTCCTGTTGCAGCCACTCCTTGCCACCACCGGCTTTCTCACTGACACCGCCGGCTGACGAATCGCCGTCACCGCCGCCGCCGCCGCCGATGTTATGCACGACGGTGTGGCCATTGAGAGGGACTTGTATGTCCTGTGGCCAACGTCAATCACCAGCCTGATGTTCTACACGATGCAATTGATAAACATAATTAGCTGTCAATAAACTAATCATCCTTAAATATACCGAAATTTTAACAAATTAACCCTACACCTGATAGCAACATTGGCCTGCCCTAGTGGTAAAGTCGTTTTCCTCCCTCTCCCATAGTCTCCCATCTTTTTATAAATAGATATTTTTCATTTACCTCTGGTCCTTCACTTATTCTCCTACGATTCTTTTTAAAAAATCACATGTAAAATTTATTTTATTTTTAAACCCTAGTGATAAAGTTCTTTTCCTCCCTCTCCCATAGGTTTAAGGATCCATCCCTAGTCTCCCATCTTTTTATAAATAGATATTTTTCATTCACGTTTGGTCCTTCACTTATTCACCTATGATTCTTTTTAAAAAATCACATGTAAAATTTATTTTATTTTTAAACTTGGAAGGAACAAGTTTGAGAACTTAACCAGGGGTGGCTAGCATGCACTCGCATGCGAGCAAAGCAACTCGTGCTCGCTCCCGTGTTTGAAAAATACTTCCTTTTCTCCGAAAAGCCTAACGCGTGTTCACACGCTTGGTGCAGAGCTGTCTGACTTGGACACAAAGTAGAAGCCATCTTCTGATCTGATTCTAGAAGTTTCAACCCAAGATATCAAAAACTCCCTACAAAACTTTTAATTCATGACATCAAACTTTCAACAGGAATAAAAAAACTTTCCATTCAAATTCTCAAACTTTCAACTGGATCTCAGCTCAAATTCTGCAAAATTTTCAATTCGTGATATCAAACTTTCAACATGAAACACAAAATTTTCCTTCCAAATTCTTAAACTTTCAACTAGGATCTCAATTCAAATTCGACAAAACTTTCAATTCGTGACATCAAACTTCCAACCATAATCTCACAAGTTTATACTCCAAACCTCGAACACTTCCACCTCGAAATCTCTAAAACTTTCTACTCATGAACTAAATTTTCAACCAAGACCGCAACACTTCCTACCTCAAACTTTCAAACAAAATTGATGGAGCCTCAATCTGACAGGAAGAGTCGCAGACTCGCAGATCCAACGCTCCTATTGATGAGGAGACAGGGAGCCAGAAAACGAGAAGCCCCCGTCGAGGGAACCAACACCGACAACCAGTGGTAGTCATGAGCAGCTATCGATGGGTAGCTCTAGGGAGCTAGGAGATGAGGAGTCTCTGCTACAGGAGCTTGATGCGGCTGCTGGAGCGCAGACGAGACAGATCTAGGGAGGGGGAGGGAGGAGGATGGGGAGGGGAGGGAAGGGGAGAGGAGGAGGCATATTCGTTTTTTTTTCTCCATTGCTTGGGATGGATGAGCCATGGTTGGAGATGAGGAAGAACAACAGTGAAGACTTCATCAGGTTTGGCGATTTCCGTTTTAGCACACGTGGGTGTTCGCTAGTTTGCTATCTGGCGAGCTGTCACTCCCCGATTTAGCACCACCGTACAACGACACCAAATAGGGCGTGCTGCAGGAAAACAGTGCGAACTGCCCTCCCGCGGAACCGCGATACAAATACCAGTCCTAGGACACAGCGTTGGTATCCACAGCAATTAGAAATGCATTATTGCAGTACCTTAAATAAATAAATAATTAAATAAACATATACCTTAACTTACGTTGTAGCTTCGGAGCAAGCTGGAGACAGCAACGAATAATACAGAGGCAGCGGCAGCAGCGGAATAGCGGACTAAGTCCCAACACACAAGCAACGGCTGGGAACCAGGACGAAACCCTAATCTTCACTTCACTACAACTCTAGCATTTAGCTCCCAGCGGAGAACTATATACATATATAGAGCAAGGGTGAGTGCTTACGTACTCAGCAAGCCAGAGGAACTTAGCTAGTTGTTGCAAGCTTTAAAGAGAGGCTGGTTATTTTGCAATCTACTTTGTTTAAATCTTTTTAAAACTGCTAGTGCGTGCTTCTCAACAATCAGGGCGGGGTGAGTCTCGCCCGATCGGAGTGAAAGATGCATCGATCTTTATTTCTCTAGTTTTCGCAATCAAGAATTCACATCAAACGGCTTCCCAAGCCAAAGCGTTTTTTCGGACTTCCCGAGTCTTGCTGTCCACGACAGCCAAGCCATTTCATCGGACCTCCAGCGTCCTTAATGGCATCTCCTCCACACAGTTCCCGAAACTACACACACATGTGCAAACAGGGTAAAATAAAACTACGCTAAGGAATCACCTCACATCCGCCCATGACCGTGGGCCCAGCTGTTCAAACAGTTTAGACCTCTGCAGAGGGGGTACACTTTACCCACACGACACGATTCACTCTAGCCACCAGCTCACACAGAGCAGGCACGAACAATGGCCTAGAGGTTTTCGCAACAAGGCATTTCTCTAGCCCTCTCAAGTTACTCCATGCCAACTGGAGGGGTCCTTGAGACCAATCACAGGGTAGGTCTACGACCATGCTGTACCAAAAACCCAGGAGGCAACCCCGCCGCCCTCCTGCACAATCCACAGTCCAATGGCACGCAAGGCGTCTCTGAGAGTCTAGTTACTCGGCCAGGGGCTTCCCAATTTACCCATGTGGTTGTACTGTCATGTGCTCGGATGGAATTCCGAAGAAATCGGTCCTTAAAGCGACCACACAGGCATCTCACACACCAGATCGGCCTTGTGTCGCAAATCTCCATTTTAAAATTCATTTTGCTTTCACAAGGCACCGACCCAGGTGTCGGGTTTTTCAAAACATTTCGTAAAACCATATTTTACCCAAGAAGTTTCCAAATTTTTAAGTTAAAGGGGTGATCGTCAGTAGTCGTACAATAGTGCACACATACCGAGGCACAACAGCGGTGGTTACAAGGGAACAGGGTATTACAATCATCAAGGGAGGATTTAAATGCAGCAAGGTTGGGTAGGTCACCCGGTCTGACTTACAGACAGGACCAAACGACGTAGTGCACGTATATCGATGCAGGATTTCGCAAATAAAATAATTAAAGTTAACATATAGGTTCGATTGATCAAAGGTGACTTACTTTACTCTAAGTCTTCACTGGTCGTCAAGAAATCGTCGCGAAATCCGCTCCGAAATGAAATTTTCGATGACCATTACTATGCTCAAACATACAAAAATCTACACAAAGACCAGTAAAAAAATCATATTTAGTGCTAATAATAGAGCCATTAAATAGATCTCAATTTTAGAAAATTACTGGAGTTGGAACAGAGTCAATCGGAAGATATGAATTTCTGAAGTTTAATTGGATTTCTGCTAAATGAAAAAGGATTTGTTTTGATTTTTAGAGGGGAATATTCCGTGGAATTTTACTGTGCTACTGACAGGGATGGCCCATGGGCAGGGGAACACAGAGGGAGTGGGTCGGGATGAGATGGAGGTAGGCGGGGGGGCCTAGGTGGCCCATTTGGCAGCCACACAGAGGGAGCACGGGCTGGTCTACGGTGGATTACAGCGATTGGGCCCACGTGACAGTGTCTGTGGGTAGGTGGTCAGGGCGCAGGGATAGAGAGGCGAGGCGTCGAGCTGACACGCGTGGAACCAGGGCGAGCCAAGTTGGCGTCCACGTGTCCTTCTCCTCCGACGCGCCTAGGAGCGAGAGAGGATACAGAGAACGAACGGCTCACGCCGGCGAGGAGGATCCCGGCGAGCGGCGGCGAGGGGCCTCGAGCGGCGGCGCCATCGGAAGAAGGGAACCGAGGCAAATCATAGGAGTGGCTCGGATTGAGTTTTCTATGGCGGGGGACGGCCGGCGACGGGAGGGCAGAGGCGGCGGAGAGAGTAAGGGGGGAGAAAGGCGGTGATGACCATGGTGGCGAGAGCCCGAGAGCGAGCGGCGGTGCTGTCGGGGATCGGGGTATAGAGGAACCAACGAACGGTTCGGAGTGCTGAGAGGCCGAGCAACGGCGGCCGGCGACGAGGGCCCGAAGACGGCGGGGAAGGGAAAAGGGAGGGCTTGGTGATGGCCATGGCGGCTCTCGGCGGCGAGCCGAGGAGAGCTGGGGGCGAGAGGCGTGCAGAAGAAACATCCAGAGAGGGTTGAGCAAGGGAACATGGCAGAGGAGCTCACCGGCGACGGGATTAGACGGGTGGCGGAGCTCGGGATCGGGAGCGGTGAAACTTGTTTGATGGGTTTTCGGAAGGGCCGCGTCCTCGGGTCGCACGGGAACTGGTCAAGGGATGAAGCCGGAGGGGCGGCATTCTCCGCGACTCAGGAGGGGAGGCGCCGAGGTGGTTTGGCAGCGGCGTCGACCGAGCTTTGGGAAGACGACGACCCCGGGTGGCATTCACAGGCACTGGACCAAGAGGCGGAGATTGGGGGTTCGGAAGGGGCTTTTATAGGCGGTCGAGGGGGAGAGCTCCAATTATTGGAGCTAAACATGCAAGAGAGAGAGAAGAGCAGGTTAGACGCTGAGGCGGCGCGGGATTTCTCCCAGGGCGAAAAATTGATCGATGGCGACGATGAAATGGGCGGTGGATGTCGGTCTATCAGGCGGCCATTTTTGAAGTGCTTAGGCGGGCTCGCGTGTCCGTGGTGGGGCAGTGATGACATGGGCGGTGCGGCGTCTTTTTGGACCGAATAGAGTGCGGTCGACAGAGGCGAGAGGGAGGCGGAAAGCGGCGAGCACGGAGAGAAAGAGAGGGGGGAAAAGTGCGGTCGGCTCGACGTCCATGCCTTGGCTGCTAGCGGCGCCGGTAGGGCCGGGCGCGGGGCCGCCGTGACATGCGTGCGGTCAGTGGCATTTGACCGAACATCTTAGAGGAGTGAACGGGAAGAAGATGAACAGTTGGAGCGAGATCGATGGCTGTGCGGCGTGCGGACGACGATCCGACGGCGCGGCGGTTTACAGAAGATCGAACGGGCTGAGTGGGGCGGCTCGGACGCGTGGCGCGCATCGGTGCGGCGGCGGGAGAGCGCGTGGTGCTACGGGGCAAGGGAGATCCACGACATGGACCTCGCGGGGGTGTACGTGGCAGCCATCCGATGCGGGCGGTCATGCGCGGGCGGGCGAGGCCGATCGACGGCGCCGAGCGGGAGCAAGGACAGTGTCGCACATTCGGGTGCGGCGCGCGCCATAGGCTCTAGTGGGGGCGAACTGGGCCGAGAGGGGGAAGATGGCGGCCTGGTGGAACAGTGTCGCTTCACATTTTTCCTAGGGATTTATTTGAACGAATTTGAATGTTTCAAATGAGTATTTTGGATTCAAACACTTGTTTGGACATGGAGGAGAGTAAGGGAATTTTGTGGAGGGAGCCCAAGGGAGGAACTATTGGTATATACATATATATAATTATTTTGGGATTAATCTTTTTCTTTGAGGATTTTTGGAGTCTCCAAAGGGAGGATTAAATTCAAATTATAATATTTAATTCGAATCTTTGGGGAATTACTCAAGGAAATTTTGATGAGTCTTCCTAGTACTTTGGATGGAAGCGAGACTTATTTGGGTGGACATATATATATATGGGTAGGTTTAGGGTGTATATATATATATATATATATATATATATATATAGTGGTATATATGTATTTATATACAGGTACACAGGTTGATGTGGAGTTGAGAGGAGGATTGGTACATGTACTCAGGTATATATATATATATATATATATATATATATATATATATATATATATATATATATATATATATATATATATATATATATATATATGTTATTTGATGGAGAGGGTTCGGATGGTGGTTCGACACCCAAGCGGTATATTATTTAACTCGGTTTTATTTGGGGGATTTAAGGGAGAGAGAAGAAAGAGGGTTTACGGGAATATTCAACAGAGGACGTTTAGGGTTCTAACATCGGACCTTCGGAATGGAAATCGAAGCAAAGATTTTGGGAACATCGGTTCGGTTATTGAAACAAAAATCCTTTGTAGGAGAAGATCGAGGAATTCGTCGTCAGGGTTTTTGGAGCAGAGTTCGATGATGGCTACTCGAGATC
This sequence comes from Oryza meyeriana var. granulata, assembly GCA_003991445.1. NCBI lineage: Eukaryota > Viridiplantae > Streptophyta > Magnoliopsida > Poales > Poaceae > Oryza > Oryza meyeriana. The sequence goes on from RYFJ01001384.1 coordinate 536,514, forward strand.
GAAGATTATTTCAGAACGGAGAATTCTTGAGAGGAGGGATTTGTCGAGATCAAGGGCAGGATTTTAAATCGAGATCCCAGCACGACATACAACACAGTACTCAAGATTGAAATTTTCATAGGTAATTTTTAGCGAAAATATCGTTTAACGTCTCGTTGAAAGCGGTGCGTTACACGAGCGTTCACTAAATAGGAATCCTGAACTTACCCTACGTAATATTTAGCTACATGACGATAGATTTACACCTCTCCTTTTTATTTGAAAATAAATCACATGTTTACTTTGTAAATTTATTTATTTTGAACTAATTGATGTAAATTTATAGTTATTAAGCTAATTATTTTACATATTATAATTTGTTCATTGTAAGTTTAAAAAGAAAATGATTTTTCAAACAAAACATGTTATTTTTTAAAAAAAATTAGGGGGTAAACATGTTATTTTGTACTACATTGTTGTCTACCCAAGGCCGCGGCTCTTTTATTCGGTCGAGGTTAGCGCCAATAGGAATGGCGCTGGCCTCAAATTACATGGCAAAGTTTTGCCAGCTCAGCTAATACCTTAGCGGCAATATTGGTGGTACTGAGATATTATATCTCAGCGTCTTTGAGTTCGATGCTGATTTAATAGTCTATTTTTGTAATTAGTTTTTGGTACGGTTTATTTTTAAAATAAGTTTTTTAGAAGGGACAATTTTATCAAAATTTCGGCTAAATATACGTAATATCTATAAAGTGTGCACGCACGGTTTGGTCTTATCCAGCGACGCTTTTGCGAACCGTCCGATCGGCTGATGATGGCTGAGATGCGAACACATGGACGTTGTGCTGACCAAAAGACCGAGAAACAAGAAGAGACCGTTCCAACGCTAGAAAAAGAGGCCCCATGCCATCCGCCTATAGCCACGTCCTAATTAAAACCGGCGCCTGCAACGAGCACATCAATTCACATGCTATAAAGGTTGGCCCCTTTTAAAACACAGGATTAAGAAAACAGAGGAATAAAAAAATAGGATTTTAACAAAAATACAAGTGTAAAATAAAGAATTACAAAATATAGAAAAAATACATAAATAACCGTTTGATTATACCGTAGTAAAAACACAAGAATTTAAAGGGAGATGAAGACTCATAAGAAACTTTTCATAAGGTTAGACCTCATGCTAAATTTTCTCCAAATGTTGTATGGAATGAGACATTCTATAGGAATTTCATAAGATTCAAAAATACTCATTCCTTTGTTTCAAAGGACCATTTAGGGAAAAAAATCCTATAGGAATCAAATCCTTGAAAATTCTAAGCTTTTTAGAGTTACTTCTAATACCATGAAGAGTCTTTCTATTATTTTTTTAAATTACTTCCCCTCTACTTGCAATGAGTATGTGTGGAAGAGATGGAGAAGAGAGAATTAAACGCAATTTTATAAAAGCAAAATTGCAAAACCGGAGCCGAAGAACTATAACCGGAACTAACTAATAGTAACATCAATCCTACTAGTTAATTAGGAAGAAAGATACAAAATAATTTGGTGTAAAGTGTGAACGGAACGGAACGGCCGTCCATAGTGAAAATTTTTCTACACGACACGGTTGATTCAATGGCTAAAAATTTCCCTATGAAAATTTCAACGTATACACCACAAAGTTGTGGCTCTTGTCTAATTGTCATACCTGAGATGGCAGCAAACCTGTGGTTGGAAGCTAGTGCCTATGGCTGAACTGAAACTACATGGATATTTAGGGAGAGGAGTACTGCACCAAGAGTACAGAGAAGAAATGGCTCAGCAGCATCAACAAGCCGTACATGTTGGCGAGTCTATAGCAGGAGAACAAATGGTTCAGGTTAATTCTCTCTTGATCGAATTTCTCTGGTTGATTAATATATAAATGTATTTCTTAAGAACAAGCAGTTTAACGATTGCATGGTCCATTTGTGTAGAACATCAGGCTTGTGATAGACATAGGCAACAACAGGACCCCCGAGATTCCTCTCAGAGGGGAGCTCATCTTGCAGAACGGCGGCGGTGGCATCACTAACGAGTAAGGTTCCGGTGGCTCCGACGACGAGGAGTTCCTGAGGGACAAACATGGGTGGCTAATGACGGTTGCGACGCTCTTCGTGCAAATGGCGTTCCAGGCGGCGCTGCAGCCACCGAGCTTGGTCTCCGACGACTTATCTCAGAAGCTCCGCCCCAAATCCAGTGCCAACGCCGAGTCACCGGCGGCGATCACCGGCGTCACTGCTAAAGGCGGCCATGGTATGCCGAGTCTGAGAGCATCGTGCTACGTGGCCTTCAACACGCTGACGTTCGCGACTGCCCTGACCTTCCTTCTCACGCTGGTGCTGGTGAAGAAGAGAACCTTGCCTAGGCGTACCATCAGGTACGTGCCGTCGATGGTGTCGGTGCTGGCGTTCAGCACCAGTTGCACCTACGTTTTGGTCAGCTCCTATAGCTCCAGCGTCACGACGCTGGTGTGTTGTGCCATTGTGTTCAATGTCCTCCATGTGGCCTATCACTGTTTCGACTGCTGGCCCTTGTTTAAGACCGTGTGTCGACTGGCGACATGCTTGTTAGAAGGTAGAGTTATGTTTCATGTAATTTGTGATGAGAAAACTCTGTATACGTGTAGGAGATGGAGTTGGATTCTTGCTTAGAGATATACATGGAGATAATTCCTAACCTTTTGTAATTAGGACTGTGATCCGACTCCAACTCCCTGCGCGTATATATATGTAATTGTCACGCGATTCAGCGTATCCATGAGATCAACATGCAGACGTCCGCCGAAGACGTTTCCCTACTCGCTACTTGAGATTTTTCATGGTATCAGCGCATATCACAATGGCGAGTTCGTCGTCGTCGTCATCTGCCGTCTTCTCCAACCCTCTATTTGGCATCAATGTCTCCGAGAAACTGAGCAAGACAAACTATGTCCTTTGGTCTGCACAGGTTCTCGCCACCATCAGAGGATCGCACCTAGTGTAATCTCAGAAGTTCACAACCGAAATTTTAAACATTCTTGTATATTAAATCCCTGTCCAGAAAAAACAGGTACACAAATACCAAGTTATCATACAGAGTATATCTTATAAACAAAATAAAATTGTCTTACATAAATACAGCGAAAAAAGAAAAAGAAGCCTATAAACAACTTACTGCACAGATGCTTCCATTCCGCATACAGCTTGACGACGGATTCAGCCTACTCCTCCTGATGATCCTCGTTGGAGAAGATCTTCATCTCTGAGAGGGGGAAAGAGAAGGGAGGAAGACTAAGTGCAGTACTCAACAAGTCACACCCGTAATTATATACAATACACGGGAGACAAAGATAGGCTTTGGGTTTTTTTGCCTAAAAACATTTGCAAGCAGTAGTAGTCCGCAAAGGAGTAAAAAGTTATTTAATCGAGCAGTATTAAATCATCTATGATCAATGTTACACCACATTGACTAGGCCTAACCAACCATTCTATCTCTCAGCATATTTTAAGTCAATTTATTAAAGTGAGGCTAATCATGGTGAGTTTTGACCAAACGCTCATAACCGCGGACACGGCTATTTGAATAGATTTTAATTCTGGTCAGAGGTGTACAACTGTACCCACAAGACATAGCCCACATACTCTCTCATGTGCCAACGTGCCACCATGACACCCTGCAAGAGGCTGTGACAGGACCGTTCATGCAACTCCTCCCTAACCCTCCACACTACGCTGAGATTGTACCTGTCGATAGGGCACATCATATCGGCCAGGTTACCCCCCTTATGCCACGATGGATCCGGAAGCCGATCAACCCGACCCCGAGCCGACCCAACTCCATCACGCCCATCCTCACCAATAGTGCCTAGGTAAGGGAGAAGCTACGCTACAAGCCCAGCCGTCACCTACGTTGGCTTGTGGTATGTACAAATAACTGCTCAAGGGGTTCCCGCGAACCGGTTCTTAATTGCAATAGGTGCGACCATCAAAACCATACACCCACAACCCACCATTAATGTCATATTTTAATTATATCATCATCCATACCATAAGTTTCATTATTTCAACCCTAAGTCAAACCATAAAGATTATAACAGGTAATTAAACCCCAGGATGAGCTAGTTTATTCTAAGCATGACGAAGCATCCTATGAATATTCCATAATCAAATTGTTACCCAGGCTACAAAGGTATAATGGGTTGTCAAGCTATGGTCATCAAATTGTATATATAGGTTAAGAACCATCCCACATGAAGTGATAAAAACATGCATCTTTATTTAAAGAAAACAAGACATTTGGCATAAATTAGGGGCAAAATAATCAAGAACATAGTGTAACTTGCCTTACTCTGGCTCTGCAAACTCAGCGACCACTTCTTAGTACATGGGAGGGTAGGAAACGTCGGCTTCTATAGCGATCAAAGCACAAACAAATAAAAACAGTACATGAGAGTAGTGAAACATGCACTGAGACTATTTTTAATGGATTCTTGACATTTTCCTGAATTTAATGAAATTTGAATGAAATTAATCGGAGCTCGTATGAATTAGTTATGAATTTTTTAAAGATTCTATGTGTTTTTACTATACAAAATTAAACCCTAAATGATTTATTGTGCATTAATTCGGGATTATGGCGTCAGCGGACCTGCGAGCCGGTGCCGACAGGCGGGCTCCACCGGTCAGTGATGCCTGGGAGGACGGTGCACGGTGGACGTGGTCCATGCGCGTGCGGCCGTGGGCGCACGCGCACGAGCAGCCCTGATCTGCCGAGGCAGATTGGACGGCCCGGAGCAAACGGGACCGTGCCCCACCAACGTGCGCGACCGGCGACGGCGCGCGCGGCTCGGTGGTTGCCGCCGGCGACCATCCGGCCCGGTGGAGGGCAGCGGCGAGCGGCGGGGGAGACGGGGAATCCGATAAGGTGCTCACCGAGGGGCGGCGACGACAGGATGGCGGCAAACGGCGGGGAACCGAGGCGAGAAGCGGCATAGCGGTTCAGGAAGGCGACGGTGGGTGGGATCTGATATCGTCCAACGGCGACAGATGTGCGGACGGGGACTGGGAGACCCTGGGAAAGATGTAGAGTGGGTTAGGAGAGGGAAAGATCAAACGAATTGACGAAATTCTATGGCCAAAGGCCAGTGGAGGCACTCACCGAAGGGGATGATGGGGAGAATGGGCCTCCAGCGGCGATGGGGCTCGCGGGGGTGGCGGCCTAGGCGCTTCGAAGTGTGGCAAAGCTGGCGGTGACAAGAAAGGGGCGCGGCGATGGCTACAACGGCGGCAGTGCTCGGCTAGAGACGGCGGAACACGGTGGCGGCTCGGGAGTACGGCGCTGAGGGTGTTAGAGTGCACAGGGAGCTCGGGAAGTTGAGGAAAAAGAGAGAGGAGGCGACGGTGAGGGTTTATAAAGCCCGGGGATTTCGAGATCGTGGCCGAGGCAGTTGGATTTTACGAAAAGGGGAAACGGCAACGATGGCGGGATGTGCGAAATTCGCACGGGGATGTGCACAAGAGGGGCGGAGGACGTGGGGGAATTGTGTAGGGACTCAGTCCGCTCGTTTTGAACCACGGACTGAGGGACGAGGGAGCGGGAACGGGAGGAATCCAACACGCAGGGCGGCTCGATCCTCTCCGACCGATTCGGCCGGAGGTTGGGGACGAAGCTGACATGTGAGGGCCCTGTCCCACAAGTCAGCGGGTGGGAGTGAGGGGAGAGGGGTGGGGTGCGCTGATGGGCAGGCTCCGGTTGGTAGCGAGAGAGAGATAGGGAGTGCGCGCGGGGGCGCTGGGCCGCGTGAGCAGGCCGAGCACAGGGATGGGCCGCGGCCCGGGAGAGAAAAAGAGAAAAGAAAAAGAAAAGAGGAAGGAAAAAGAAACCCTAGGGATTTCCAAAAGGTTTTTAATTCCGATAAGGCATTTTGATTTATTAAAATTACTTCCAGTGCTCTAAAAATTCCAATAAAAATCCTGTTAGTATATTTTGGCAAGAGGAATACAAGAAAAAAATACTCCCGGCCATGATGGATTGTTATTTTGCATTTTCACCATTAATTACTTTCCTTAGTCTTAATTAAATACTTTCTTTGAGCATTTTTTTTAGTGTATTTTTATGTGGCTCTATTAAGGGGAAAACTCAGGGTGTGACACCTAGATGGCCATCTAACCGGCAAAACTGCCATGCTGGATCTGGAGATCGAGCAAAAGGTCGACGAAAAGATGGTGAAGATCACCAATCCTGCCTACGAGACATGGTTCGCATCCGATCAGCAAGTCCTTGGCTTCATCCTCTCCACTTTATCACGCGAAGTTCTCACCCAAGTGGTTGTTGCAACGACGGCAGCAAAGGCATGGCAACAAATCGAAAGTATGTATAATTCTCAGACACGAACACGGTCTCTTAATGTCCGGCTTGCCTTGACTACCACACAAAAAGGTAACTCTAGTATATCAGAGTACCTTGGTAAGATGAGAGCATATGAAGATGAAATTGCTGCTTCCGATAAATCCATAGATGGAGAAGATATGATTGCCTATATATTAAATGGATTAAATGATGAATTTGATCATGTTGTTTCAGCTCTTGTGGCCCGGGTTGAACCAATCATGATGGCCAAGGTTTACTCTCAACTTTTGAATTTTGAGACCAGGTTGGCTATGCGGCAAGCTAATGCTTCAGTGAATGTTGCTGGACGGGGTGGCTGGCGGTACCCCTTGTGGTGGTGGTGGTGGTCATAACTCACGTGGATGTGGCAATTCTGGATGTGGAAGCGGTGGCAATAACCAATCTTGCGGGAACGATACCCGCCCTATTTGCCAAGTATGTTTGAAAAGAGGGCATGTGGCAGTTGAATGTTGGCACAGGTATATGTCCCAGATGATCGCAGTGTTGTTGTAGCCGCCGCCTATGGAGTCGACACCAATTGGTATCTAGACACAGGAGCAACCGACCACATCACCAATGAGCTTGACAAACTGGATGTTCGGGAAAACTACAAAGGAAATGACAAGACTCACACCGCCAGTAGAGCAGGTATGGAGATTAAACACATAGGTTATTCAATTGTTCATACCCCTATTCACGATTTATATCTTAAAAATATCCTTTATGTTCCTCAAACGAAAAAGAATCTTATATCTGCATATTGCCTTGCTATGGATAACTTTGCCTTTCTTGAAATTCACTCCAAATATTTTTTAGTTAAGGATCGAGCCACGAGGAACACAATCCTTATAGGACGGTGCCGCCGACGCCTCTACTCCCTTCCTACGCTAGCTAAATAAGTTCAAGTAGTTGCCCCATCCTTTTCAAGATGGCATAGTCGCCTTGGTCATCCTACAGCTTCTATAGTTACTAGAGTTCTCAACAGCAATAACTTGCCATGTTTATCTCAATCTAATAAAGAGTCAGTATGTGATACCTGTCAACAAGGCAAAAGTCACCAACTCCCCTATCCTAAGTCTACAAGTGTGTCAAGTCGTCCCTTAGAACATGTGTTTTCAGATGTCTGGGGTCCTACCCCTATCTCTGTTGGTGGCAAGAAGTTTTATGTGAGTTTTATTGATGATTACAGCAAGTTTACATGGGTATATCTTCTTAAGTATAAATCTGAAGTTTTTCAAAAATTCCAAGAATTCCAAAGTCTTGTAGAACGGTTCTTTGCTTGTAAAATCATCGTTGTTCAAACCGACTGGGGAGAGGAATACCAAAAACTCCACTCTTTCCTTGATAAACTTGGCATAGCTCATCATATCTCTTGTCCCTATGCACACCAACAAAACGAGTCAGCTGAGAGAAAACATCGTCATATAGTTGAAGTTGCTCTCTCTTTACTTGCACATGCCTCCATGCCTGTTAAGTTTTGGGTCGAAGCTGTTCTTGCGACATCTTATCTTATCAATCGCATACCTAGTAAAGTTATACAGTTCAACTCCCCTTTAGAACAGTTGTTTAAACAACGACCGAATTATACAATCCTTCGAGTCTTTGGGTGTGCCTATTGGCCTAATCTCCGTCTCTATAGTACCCACAAGCTTCAGTTTCAATCAAAGCGATGTGTGTTGCTTGGTTATAGTAACCTACACAAGGGATGCCTTGATATCTCTTCTGAATGAGTCTACATCTCTAGAGATGTTACCTTTGATGAGAATATCTTCTTATTTTCCAAACTTCATGCCAATGCTAGATCACGACTAAAGTCAGAAATCTCTATTCTATCACCTTCCTGGGTTTCTCACACCTTTGATCGCGGGGGTGAACAAAATGATTGTGTGAATAATTTTCCTAATTTTTCTAATGAAATTGATGAAGAGATTGCAGAAAACAGACGAGAAACAGGTGCTGACATTGGTGTAGAAGATCCAGAATCCTCTCCGGATCAGCAGACAGATCAGCAGGCCTCCAGTGCACAGCAGTCAGGCAGAGTAGGCGCGCAGCGGCAAGGCGGCCAGGCCAGCGAACAGCAAACCAGCGAGGATCAGACTACAGAACCAGGAGCATCGAGCCTGGAGCGCGTCGACTGTATCTCCTCCAATCCTCCTGACACCTCTATTTCCTCTGACTTCGTGCATGCAGACCGCAATGTTGAGGAACAGGCAGGTGTGTCTGTTGAATCAGGAACGGATACATATACACTGGAGGGAGGTACTGTACCAGAATCACAAACCATAGTTGCAAGACCCCGAACACATATACAAAGCGGCATCAGGAAGAAAAAAAGTACGTACTGATGGTACAGTTAAATACGCTTGCTTTACTTTCTCTGATGAACCGCAGAATTTAGAGGAAGCACTAAATAACAAGAACTAGAGAGAAGCTATAGATGCAGAATACAGGGTATTGATGAAGAACAAGATGTGACATCATTGATGAAGAGCAAGACAATTCCACCTAAACAAGATAGGAATATTATAGATTATAAATAGGTCTATAAAATCAAAAGAAAAACTGATGGCAGTCTGGACAAATACAAAGTAAGGTTAGTTGTAAAAGGCTTCAAACAAAGATATGGGATAGATTATAAGGACGTCTTTAGTTCTGTTGTTAAAGCTGCTACTATCAGTATAGTGTTATCTCTTGTTGTTTCTCGAGGATAGAGTCTGTAACAATTAGATATACAGAATGCATTTCTACATGGAGTGCTTGAAGAAGAGGTATATATGAGACAATCTCTCGGATATAAAAACATCTCTACACCTAACTATGTATGCAAGTTAGGTAAGGCCTTATATGGACTTGGACAAGTACCTTGAGCCTGGCACTCAAGGTTGAGTGCAAAGTTAAGCCAACTTGGCTTTAATTCGTCAAAGGCAGACACTTCATTATTTTTCTACAGAAAAAGGCAGGTCATTATTTTTGTTCTAATATAAGTGGATAGCATTATTGTTGCTAGTTCTATACCAGATGCAATTACAGTCTTACTACAGGAGCTTATGAAGGAGTTTGTGCTAAAGGACTTGGGTGACCTGCACTATTTCTTAGGAATTAAAGTAAATAAGGTTGCAGATGGTATCTTGCTAAGCCAAAAAAAATATGCCTCAGATTTTGTAACGCCCCTCTCCCGTTAACCTGTACAGGTTAACAGAGGAGGAACGTCGTTACCTGTAATACCTGTACCAGTCCCAGGAGTCCAGCTGGTACATACAGGACATCGGTGGATCACAGCCAAACCTGCTTTATTTATTATATATAGTCCTTACATAAGTTGCAATCTCGGATAGCACTCGAGACATGCAACGATATGTTACAAAAATAAGCAGCGAAAAATACATGGATAGACCTATACCCACAAGCATAGCTTAGGGACCTAGACCGAAACCCTAAAACTCCTCGTACTCGACTTAATCTTGGTAGTACTGGTTGAGGGTGGGGTCTTCATCTTTATAGACTTCTGAGAGAAAGTAAGCAAGGATGAGTACACGAGGTACTCAGCAAGTCATGGAAATTATGTGGCATGCAAGGTTTAGCAAGGAAGGTTAGGATTATTTTGCAATAGTGATTTTCAAAGATTTTGTGGTTTTAAAATTCTAAGTGTGCTTTTTGAGTTGTCAGAAAGAAGCTCACGCTTCAATCCATTCCGTGAGTTACTTTGCAACAACTCACCACAATTAAGTTAGTCGGGAAGAGACTCACGTCTCGACCCATTCCACAAGCGTGAGACTTATCACAAATTCCGATTCAGAGCGTACTCTTCCCTGGTACCTCCATTTAGGTGAATTTTCTTTATTTCAAAACTTGTCACTTAACTCAAACAACTCAACTATAGTGTCATTCAACACCCCGGGTCATATAGGCCCGTTTCAAGCCACACAGGTCATCTATCAGTCACACAGACCGATTCTGGTAACGGTTCCCAACCCACAAAACAATTGCACAGATATTTATAAAATAAAATATACGCTAGAGGAATCACTTCACATCCGCCCGTAACCGTGGGTATGGCTGTTCGAACAGTTTATAAATCTCTGCAAAGGGTGCACGCTTTACCCCACATGACACAAGCTTACTCCCACACTAGCCAAGTGGAGAGGTTCGCGACAAGACCTTTCTGGAGCCTTCCTAGGATAGCACGTTGTCCTATAAATGGGTTCTCTCAACCAAGTACCAGGAACTCATTTTCTGTACTCAGGGACGGGGGTATATCGCCCTCTTGGCACCCAACCGCTCCCACATTTATTAGCAACTGAAAACCATCCTGGGAATACTAGTTACTCAGCCAGGGGCGTCCCATTCCACTCGTGTGGTCGCACTATTATATGCTCAGTGCAATTCCTCAAGGAAACGGTCTTTAAGAGTCATGCGGAGCCGGAACCACACAAGCAGCGACGACCCATGACCAAGTTTGGTAAAACTATTTTATTTCGCAAACAATCGACCAAGGGTGTCGAGGTTTAAAAAGTCATTTTGATTAAAACCCTGATTTTTCCCATCGTCATATTTTTAGTTTATGAAAAAGGGGGTCATTGATATTCGTACTCAAGTATGGACATCAAGATGACGAGGTTACAAAGGACAGGTCATCAAGTCATTCAAGGCAGGGTCAAATGCAACAAATAGGTTAGGCCTGATGGATTTGATTTCGAATCACGGCCGAAAACAGTCGTGTTCCTAATTATGCAGGTTTTAGAAATTAAAAGTAAAAATAAATTTTAAATCATGGGTCCAATATGGTCAAGGGTGACTTGCCTGGCTCAAGGTCCCGGGGATCGTCGACAAAATCGTCCTTCGGCGACTCCTCGGGAACGGCCTCTACTCGGCGCAAAAAGAAAACACGCAAAAACACCAAGAATCAGAACCTATCTCATACAACTAATAGTGCCAATGTGTAGATCTCATTTTTAGAAAAATTTTGAGAGTTGAATGGGCTCAAACGGAGCTACAGTTTAAAAGTTATGAATTTTCAAAGTTTGGGTTAATTTTCTGAAAATAAAAGAATTAAAATTATTTTTAGGAAAGAAAAGAAATAAAAGAAAATAAAACCAGAGGTTGACAGTGGGGCCCTCGGGTCAGGAGAGAGGAAAACAATACTGTGGCTGACACGTGGGACCGACAACATTGAGGAGAGAGGGGACAGAGACTGGCAGGTGGGACCGGGTTGTCAGAGAGAGAGTTGATAGGTGGGGTCGGCCTGTCAGGAGAGAGAAAGGAGAAAAGGGTGGCTGTTTATGTGGGCTCGGTCTGTCAATGACTAAGGGAGAGGAGACCGAAGCGCCGACAGGTGGGGCCGGGGTCCAGGAGGCGGGCCACCCGGCTGACGCGGCGCCCACGTGGCCATGCCACGTCGGCAAGGACCGCTAGTGCTAACCACGGCGAGAGATCGACGGTCGACGATCGCCGGAGTCGATCTTGCTGGCGACGGCGAATCACGGTGAGCGGCCAACATTGGCGGACAGCGGAGGAGATGGGGAAACTGGTGAACGGCTCAGATTGGACTGGAGGGCGGCGAAAGATGGTCGGTGACGGCCATCCTGAACCGGCGGAGGGAGAAAGACGTCACCGGCGACCCTTCGAGCGGCGTTTGTCTCGGATTTTTGGTTGTGCGGTTGTGGTGTCTCACAAGGAAGCTAGGAGAGGGGGTTAATTTTATTCTACTTGTGTCGTCGGCGAGAACCGAAGTGGCGGCGAAGGCGGACGACGGCGAGCGAAATTGGGGGTTTTTGATTTAGTGGCTAATTGACGGCGGGAAGTGGTGGAGGAGCTTTCTGGGGGTCCAAGGAACTCGGAGGTGGCAGTGGCTCGGTCTGCGGTGGTCGGAATCGGCGGCGGTGCTCAGGTCAGAATGCGGCAGAGAGAGTCTCTCGGCGGCGGGCTTGTTCGGGCTCGGATTCTTGGCGACCGGAAGAGGAGAGTGTTGCCCTATTTATAGAGAAGCTCGGACGCTAGCCGATGGCGGACAAAGGCGGTGGAAGCCAGGGATAAGCTCGAGCTCGACCGACGAGACGCGACAATGGCGGAGCTCGCTGTGGCTTGCGTCATACATGGCAGAGGCAAGAAATGGGACGGGGAGAGGATGGCGAAGCGATAGGATGGCACGCCCGCGCGTGCGCACTAACTCCAGAGCTCGATGGTGAGGGAAAAAGGCTTCTGTGCCAAGCTTTTGACTCCAGTGCTCGCGGCGATGATGCCGGGGCAGTTTTCTCGCCGGTGCTGACGCAAGGATGGGACGGAGAAGGTTGACGAAGGCGTTCGCGAGTTTTTAAGACGCCGACCGGGCGATATAGGCGCGAGCAGAGAGAGAACAGAAAGAGAGATCGAGAAAGATCGGGAGAAGAGAGAGAGAAGGGCGAGCGGCAGGAGGAGGAAGACGACTGTGTCATCAGGACTGACAGGTGGGTCCGAGCGGTAAGGCTGATCTCGTCCGTCCACGCGTATGCATCGGGCGGCCGAGGAGATGGACGGAGACGGGATGGCTGACGCGCAGGGCCCACGGGGATTCTAATCCCGCGCGCGCCTACGCTGGGCCGAGCGGGCTGCGCAGCGAGGAAACAGTGCCAGGCTGAGAAAGGAAGGAGGACGGCCCGGCTGCACAATGGCGCTTATTAATTTTCCAAAGATTGATTTACTTGGTTTTTGGAGGATTTGAATTTGGAAACTTGATTTAAATAGAATTTTGGATTTTTGCAAAAATTTGGGGAACTTTGCAGAGGCTCTAGGGCTGAGTTTGAAGAAATTTTTTTGAGATCTCACATGGCACAAAATTCCAAAATCAAATAAAGAGCCATTCTTTTGAATTTAGGTTTTATTAAAATAATTTGGCACAAAAATAAAAATACGATCATTACAGATTTGCTTCGTCGAGTTGGTATGAGTGACTACAAGCCGATTAGTACTCCGTTGTCTACGTCAGAAAAACTCTCAGTGCCTGAAGGAACTTTACTGGGACCTTGAGACTTAACACAGTACAAAAGTGTAGTTGGGGATTTACACTATCTAACGTTAACAAGACCAGACATTTCGTTTTCTGTTAATAAAGTATGCCAGTTTCTATATTCTCCAACTACAATCCACTGGGTTGTAGTAAAGAGAATTCTAAGGTTATGTAGAACACACAACAAGTCTGGGTATAAAAATATATAAATGAAATTCTTTGCTTGTTAGTGGATTTTCAAATGCAGATTGGACTGGTTCATCTGATGACAGAAGATCAACAGGAGGCTTCACTGTGTTTTTAGGGCCCAACCTGGTTTCATGGAGTGCTAGGAAACAAGCCAGAGTATCATGATCTAGCAGGCCAATGCAACGGCTGAGATTATGTGGGTTCAGATATTATTGCACGAATTAGGAGTACAGGCTCCGCGAGCTGCCAAGATTTGGTGTGATGATGCGGAACTGGGTATAGCGAGTTTTATTTTAAGTAGATCAAAAAATACTTTTTAATAGAAAGTCAATGTATCTAACCAATTATTTTACAGGAGTACTAGTTGCTGAAGGTGATTTCAGAATAAAAAAAAGTAAAGTCAAAATAATTTAGCTTATTCTCTTAATTTCAATCGACCAGTGCTGGATTTAGTATATCTAATATGAATTGGCGATCAGAACACATGTGGATAGAACTTTTAAAAAGTTCTTGAAAAAGAGGTTGGATTCTTGCTTAGAGATATACTTGGAGATAATTACCTAACCTTTTGTAATTAGGACTCTGTGATCCGACTCCAACTCCCTGCGGGTATATACATATGTAATTGTCACGCGATTCAGCATATCTATGAGATCAACACGCAGACATCCGCCCAAGACGTTTCCCTATTCCCTACTCTGAGATTTTTCAATACTAGCATAAACTCCCTTCAAAACAATATTGACTGAGCTAATCGTTACTATTCAACAATATAGATATGGGAGGTTATCTGTATCTGTGCCAACGAACACCATGAGCCGATAGTTGTCGGCGGCGCAGTGCGCGAATGCCGTGGTGGCAAACAGCGCCATGACCCTCTCGACACGCAGCCTCCGCTGGCGCCGTCGCCCTCGGCCAGCGCAGCGCAGTAGATTAGGACTAACAATTAGGGGTGAAAACGGATCGAAAACGGTCAGAAATTAGCTATATCATATTTGTTTTTATATTTTTTTTAAAATCGGATTTGGAATCGGAAACCTCGGATATAAAAACGGAATCAAATATTACCGAATACAGATACGGAACGAATATGAATCGAAACGAATACGGTAACGAATATTTATTCGAATATAAAAACCTCTTAAACTGAACTTTAGAAATTAAGGAAGAGAGACAACGAAGAGCTTACCGGGGGCATCAGCGTCGGGATTGCGCTGGGCGACGACGTAGTCCCCCGACTTCCAGAACTGGCGGTAGAGCCACGGCGGCGGGAGGGCGACCTTGGTGGACGGTGAGGACGCGGCCAGCAGGGGCACTGGCACGGGCACCGGGAGCTCTTCCTTGACGGGCACGAGCGCGCCGCCGACGCCCGAGGACTGGAGCGGGTACAGCAAGGCAGGCTTCACATCGACGAGGGCGTACAGCGTGACGTCACGCGGGGATGCGAAAACGATGCGACGTGCGCTCGGCCTGGCGCTAGCGCTCGGGCGCAGGGCTGGCGCCAGTGGCCGCAGGGGGCGTGAGACCGGGCAGTGGCAGAGGCCGATGGGGGCGCGGGACCTGATGGGGGAGGCGGCCGCAGGGGCTCGGGGCCCAGCGGCGGCAACGGGCGCGAGCGCAGGGCCGGCGCCGGTGGCCGCAGGGGCACAAGGCCGGGCGGCAGCGGAGGCCGATGGGGGCGTGGGGCCCGATGGGGGAGGCGGCCGCGGGGGCGCGGGGTCCAGCGGCGGCGGCCGCGGGGGAGCAGAGTCCGGCGGTGGCTGGCACTTGGAGCAGATGGCGTCGTCGCGTCAAGCAAACTGTGTGTGTGTGGAGACAGAGAGAATGGACATGCAAAGTTAGGGTTAGGTTAGGAGTAAATGTAATCGATGATGCGGATATCTGAAAATTTGTCCGGATTGTTTCCGACCGATTCTGAAATCCGCCAAATAATGCCTTTACTGTATTTGTATCCGTATCCGAGAAAAATTATCCGTTTCCGTTTTCGAATCCGAGATTATCCGAGAATTAACCGACCAAACCTATCCGTATCCGAAATTTCGGACGGTTAGCGGATAATATCCGAACCGTTTTCATCCCTACTAACAATAGACTATCTTTTCAGTTTAGATTATCTTTTCTAGCCAAAATTGAACAAAGGATTAGGACTAACCCAGGATTTTCACTTACGACCACGTAATTTTTGCATTGAATTGCATTGAATGAGCCGGTGTGGTCAAGGGGAGGCGGGCGACGGTGGCGGCTAACGTGAACTCAGAGAGTTGGTTATGCTGTGACTAAGTCGTGGACGTGCAAGATCGATGATGGTGGTGGTGGCGTCACGGATGCGAAAGGATTGGCAAAGGTGGCAGCTGAGTTTATGGTCTCATAGACACCGCAGGACCGAGAAAATGGCCCACCTCAAGGATACATGGTGTCAAGTGAGTGAAAATATTGAATTAGCCGTAGTCCATTATGATATAACTTAGTGAACAAAATGACGCGATTAGCGGTCGACTGAAAAAAAAAAAGGAGGTTGGCAGGAACGGGCCCCGTGGCTGATCTCGCCTGCAGTCAGTCCGGAAGGACCTAGATGTTGTCAGGCCTTTCCCTACCGATGGCAACCCAAGCCAGATAATTACTATATAATTAATATTGGCCTTGGGCTGGATGGCATCCACAATCCTTCCCCCGCCCCTGGGGCTAAGAGTTGAATGAGGATGCTCACCCGTGCCTCTGCCAACAACGAGACCGTGGGAGAGATTATTTCTAAACCTCGATCACCCCACAGGCCGAAACCATGCCAAACTCCTTCCCCCCCGCGGCTGGGGTGACAAGCTCGCGCCACCGAGCTCGGCGGGACCAACACGATCGCGTCCTCTTTTATGCGGGTCCAAGGCGGTGTAGATTTCCCATGTGGTACAAAACTTTGTTCTGTGCGTAAGCTTGCGCTTCTAATGTCGGCTTAAACGCAGGCCGGCCCGGCCCGCAGTCCCAAGATTGTAACGAGCAATACAACGACGCGTTGATGATTGATCCCTGGGCCTCGTCATCCATTCCGGCGGTTGCAGCGCGAATTTTTTTTATTTTTATATTTATTTAATAAAAGATTTACAAAACTATATTTTCATTTCAAACAATTACAAAACTATACTTCCGCCGCCCTCTGAGAGAGTGGTTTTTAGGTGGCTCGTGGGGCCGCCTTTTTAGGTGGTTCGGGGGGCCGCCTACAAATTGCCCGGCCTCCCGGCCGGATTTTTGCAGGCGGCCCCCTTGCCGTCCTCTCAGAGGGCGATTTTTAGGTGGCCCAGGGGGCCGCCTGCAAATTGCCCGGCCCCGGCTGGATTTTTGCAGGCGGCTCCCTTGCCGCCCTCTGAAAGGGCGATTTTTGGGCGGCCAGGTATAAAACCCCCTCCCACTCTCAAAAAATGTCATAAAATTCACACAAATCACAAAAAAAAAGAAGAGAGAGCTGAGAGCGAGGCTGAATGAAAGCAGCGAAGCTCTGTTAGTTTATTGATTCATCTGCAGGTAAAATTTATTATTTTTTTGTAATTTCTATTTATATACAAGAATTGATATAGTATTGTACTGGTTATGTGTATAGTACTGTATGAAAATAAGTTGTTACTCATAGATCTATAGGTTTTTAGTTAATCTGTTATATGACTTAAGTTTTGTAGAGATGTGAGGAGAATATTGGTACCTAGTTTAACTGTATTTTTTCATCAACAGAAATGGCAAATAAGGTGATATTTCAGTTATTTCATGGGCAAGGGAATGTTAGATATGGTCCAGAAGGGGTAGATCTATCGGATTTTAGTTCAACGGCTAAGGGGATTGATAGACCAGCTGAGAGAAGTTTTGGGTCAGTGTACAACTGGCTGATGCGAGGGTTTCGACTGACCCCCGAGCTCAGCGTAATAACCTTGTATGTAGTAGTCAGTCATGCAGCTGAAGGTTTTTTTTGGGAACTGATACCGGTGGATTGTACTGCCACTTGGAGATGGTATGTAGAGAATGCATTCCAACGTGGTTGGCCACTGGGCATACTTGTGTCGATATATGAGAAAGATAACACCACTAATACAATGCCCGTGCAAGATGATGAGGGTCCAAGTACGGCGGGAGGTGATAGTGAAACAATGGAAGGAAATGAAGGGGCGAATGAAGGAGGGAATGAAGAAGATGGACAGCCAACAGATGTGGCAGATGAGGGAGAACAAATCAATACCATCGTTGAAGAAATGGATAGGGAAGATTCTGAAAACGAGCAAGCAGAGTATGATGATTCGTCTGATGAGGACGCCGTGATGCCTGCAGAATGGAGCAACGAGAACTTCTTTAGGCTTTCTATCTCCGAGGGACATCATGTGCCATGGGAGTACAAGGAGAATGAGGTCATTCAGGGGGCCAAGTATGCATATGTAGAGGATTTAAAGGAGACAGTAAAACAATGGGCCGTGTCACTTCAAAGAGAGTTCTCGGTCGTGAAGTCAAGCAAATCGGTGTATGAAGTGAAGTGCATGAAGGATGAGTGTCCATGGCGGGTGCACGTATTCAAGGGTAAATTGAAAGATTATTGGCAAGTATCAATCGTGACTGAGCATTCATGTTATTTACCTGAGGTTGAAAAATATTACAGAAACATGACATCTGCATTTGTTGCAATAGAGATGTACTCACATATTATTAACAATCTGGGGTACGAACCAAGGTCAATTGTTAGACATATTGAAGAGAAATTCAAATACACAATTAGCTATGCTAAGGCTTGGAGGGCAAAACAGAAGGTTGTAGAGATGAGATTTGGTACATTTGAAGCAGCCTATGATAATTTGCCTCGTCTGTTAGGTTGTATTCTTCAGAGGAATCCGGAGACATACTACGACCTGAAAGCCTTTCCATCAATTGACCATGGTAATAAAAGTGTGTTGCAACGAGTATTCTTTGCATTAGGTGCTTGCATTCAAGCATTTGTCCATTGTCGTCCCATCCTCTGCATCGATGGAACATTTCTGACTGGGAAGTACAGAGGGCAGATCTTAATAGCAATTGGAGTTGATGGGAACAACCAAGTTCTACCAGTGGCTTTTGCTTTTGTTGAGAGTGAAAACACTGATAGCTGGTATTGGTTTTTAGAAATGGTTAAGTCTGCAGTCGTACGGATGAGACCAGACGTGTGCCTGATTCAGCACTCTTCCTACGAGGGCAGCCCTGGAGGCTTGTACTGTAGGATCGAACACAAGAACCAAGCCTACCAGAGGGGGGGGTGAATGGTAGGAACACAAAAAACCAAAATCTTTTGCGGAATAAAAGATACCCTCAAACCTGGATGGAGTGCACCGGTCAGACCGTCTCTGTTGCGTCGGTCTGACCGCCGTATGTTCACCGGTAGAACCACCGCCTCGCCGCCACGCTCTTGTCGGATGAACTGTTGGAATTCAGAAGGATACACACCGAAGATGCTCTTCAAAGTAGATTAACTTTATTGCATCAAGATGTGTTTACAAAGTACATACAAAGCACTCCTCTCTCTCAAAACTAAACCTTAACTTTTCTCTCTTCCCAACGTTATACATCTAGAGTCTCAACCCCTCATCTATTTATACCTAAAAACTCATACACAAAGTAGGAGTAGAACTCCTAATCCCACTTAGACTCAAACCTTCTAGTACCAAATCTAATTACAATTTATCAAATTAAATTCTCCTTTCCGTAGCCAACTCAGACTCCCTCATGCGCAGGAATTACTGTAGCAGTCCGACACTGTAGCCACAAGCCGGATACTGTAGCACCGCGCGGATTACTGTAGCAGTCCGATTCGCTGTGGCAATAACTGAGTACTGTAGCAGTCTCTCTCCTATTTTCTTTTCTCCGAATTTCTCCATGATTTTTTCAGCGCTTGCACACACGACTTGTGAAGCACGTTACGAATACCTCCTACACGGTGTCCAGCCACCGTGTGCCACCTTGTGTCCAACCTCGTCACCCGGTATCCTTGACCGTTCTGGACCTCGACTCCTCTCTGAGTTTTGTCCCGATCCCACCGTTGACTGATGTTGACCACAAGACAAACTGACTTTAGTCCAACCTTGTCACATAGTATTCTGACCGTGCTAGACCTCGGCTCCTCCCTGAGCGTAGTCCCGGTCCTCACCATTGACCAAGGTTAGACCTCAAGTCACCTGCACACAAATAGACGAAACAACCGTTTCTGGGCACAGATATCGCAACCTGACCCGCATTAGTCACACACACTCACACCAACATCTACATATATTTTTAAACCAAATTTCATTGTAAAATCATTTGCAAAGCCAATTGTTCATCACAAAATATTAATCATGACAATGATTCTACATGTACGGCCAATGGCCCGAGGACGGTCCAACTATGGGGACCCTATGGTGTCGCCGTGAGGTACAAAATGTGAAATTCTATGTTTAGCACTTATGCACAAACACTCATTGTAAGCTTTTCCTATTTTGCAGCGTCGTTACGCTCACAGGCAGGTTAGGAGGGCCTACTGCGAATTCGTTTTGGAGTTCGACCGCCTGCTGGCCAGCGACGTCGTCTGGAAGCCGTATAGGCCGCAGGCCATCGCGGACCGTGCACCGCTCGGACTCTCTTCTCTTTGCATGCGCGACCAGGCGTACTGGACGACGACAGTGCCGATGGTGTTCGACATCTTCGTCGAGCCTCACTGTCCGCAGCGCGTGATGCGACAGTTCGGACTACGGCAGCACTCCCCATCGCCCGTGCAGATCGTTGTGCCGCGCGATGTGCACCGGTTAGTATAACTCCGATCTTTGTTTAGTACTACAACTATTTAATGTAGCCTAATGCACTCTCTGCAAATAGATATAATCGTAGGGGACAGGCAGCCGGCGCTCAGTGGTATCCTTGACTGTAGAAGTACGTGGAGGACTGGTTGTTGGCGACGGAGGAGATCATCGACGACATACAGCCACACACTGAGCAGGCTTACCTAGCATTCCTCACGTGGTACCAGCCCCGTACCCGCACACGCGTAACGTTCCCCCCAGATGCTCCACAGCCACACGTCGCCGCTACGACGGACACGTATCCTAGACACCGTGACCAGGACTACTTCCGCGCGGTAAGTCACATTATCTTTGCACTTTGCTATTCCCTTTGTACGTGTCCATGGCTCTAACACATGTTCATGTCACATTTGAAATAGGTCGACGTAGCGCGACAAGTTCAGGCTGATGTAAACGCGGCGTTAGGACGGTTGGACAGTGGGATCGTGCTGAATGCTCATGAGCAGAGGACGACCTTCGGGAGGATTTGTCAGGCGATGCACACAGTGCTTCGTGCGCTCATTTGTCGTACGGCCGACGCGGTACCTCCCGTAGTTGCACAACAGCAACAGCCACGGCCAGCAGGAACAGGAGTAAGAGTGCGCCCGCAGGGTACCAGTCAGCCATCTGGCCCCTCCAGAGGTAAATTCGATTAACCATCGGTTCATAACATGTTTCCTTCTACGACATGTACCGTTATACATCAATATGCTTCCCTGCAGCTTTCGCTACACCGTACCTACATCCCTCTGGAGCTAGCACGTCGACGTATGGAGTGCGCCAAACACGACCACACGCGCAGCTAGGCACGACAAGTGCCCCCGGGCCATGACAGGAGGTCCTTTAGGTTATATCAAAGTTTATTTTTGCCTTGCAAAATTTTGGTTTGCAATTATCAATATTTTGGTGTACAGGGTTCCACTCTACAGCGCCGGGGATGTTTGCTGGTGCTGGCTCCTTCACGCAAGGCGCACGCGGCAGCGATTGGGTACCGGATCCTTTCGAGGGGGACGACTTGGAGGACTCGGACGAGGAGATCCAGGAGATACTAGCTGCCTCCCAGCTCGAAGGAGCTCCGCCACCACAGTCGCAGGACCCACCAGCTGCCACACCCGTGCAGACGACCCGCGCTGGCCGTGCCGTACTACCAGACCGGCTGACGTACTCTCAGGGCCAGGTGCGAGCGTAGGGTAGGAAGACATAGAGAGCTAGAGGTTACGGTCAGGGCCCGTAGTACGTTCTATCAGTGATGTTTGTCTGTTGTATATCATGTTTTATTAATTCTATGCATACTGAAGAAACCTCTTTACTTTGTTGTAACATACCCAGAATTTATATATATATATATATATATATATACTGGGAATAAATTATGGATAATCATGGAAAAACTAATACAAAGTGCTAAGGCTTTGTTTCAAAACTTTCACCTATGTATGTATATATATATATATATATATATATATATATATATATACACACACACACACATATATGGAGACCCATGGTTTGCTCTCTTTTAAAGAAAAACTAGTAATCACATTGTCAATTCAAATTTAGAAAGGATCCTGGCCCAGATCCGACTGCTAACGAGCGCCCGAGGCATTCCGCCGCCGCTGGACCTCTCCCGGAGCAATCGTCGCCGTCCCAGCACTGCTGAGTAACCCAACATCTTTGGTGAGCCTCTCTAGTCCCTTAGGTATTGCATGCATGCACCATTTCAGCTTGTAAGGTAAAATCCATATGCATGCCGAAAGAGTTCGCCGCCTCCGTCGTTGTCACCGGTGATTCCGACTACCTCCGACTGCGAGACAATCACCGTTAGGTTCGCTTGGTACTCCTCTAGCTTTTCTCTTTTGGTCACCCGACGAGTTATACCGCCATTCGCCGCCACTGCTAAGCTCATTAACTGTGCCTCTTTTCTTTCGCTTGGCCGGACCATCCTCTTTGTGGCTGGACGGTCCGCTTCTCCTCCCAAAAATCGCCCTCTGAGAGGGCGGCAAGGGGGCCTCCTGCAAAAATCCGGCCGGAGGCCGGGCAATTTGCAGGCGGCCCCCGGGCCACCTGCAAATTGCTGTCAGCCACGTCATTAAATCGCCCTTTGGAAGGGCGATTTATAAAAATCGCCCTCCCAGAGGGCGGCAGGAATATAGTTTTGTAATTGTTTGAAATGAAAATGTAGTTTTGTAAATCTTTTATTAAATAAATATAAAAATAAAAAAAATTCGTTGCAGCGCCGCCTGGAACGCCATGGCCGCGAACAGCGTAGCCACCACCGCCATCAGCTACCCGCGTACGCAGAACAAGCCCTCCTGTTGCAACAACTCCTCGCCGCCGCCAGCACCATCGGCTTTCTCACTTACACCACCAGGACTGACGAATCGCCGTCACCGCCACCGCCACCGCCGCCGATGTTATGCACGACGGTGTGGCCATAGAGAGGGACTTGTGTTGTCCTGTGGCCAACGTCAATCACCAGCCTGATGTTCTACACGATGCAATTGATAAACATAGTTAGCTTAGACAGTAAACTAATCACCCTTAAATATACCAAAATTTTGACAAATTAACCTTGAAAAATTTATTTTAAATTTTTTTTGACAAATTAACCTTCAAAAATTTATTTTAAGAATAAATCATGCTAAAAACTAATTACAGAAATAAACCATTTACTCAATGTTAAACTCGATGACGCTGAGATATAACGTCTCAGCATCAGTAACGTTGATGTTAAGCTCTTGATCAAGATGACACCTATATATGCTGACCTTTGTATACTAAAATCGTGCATGGCATACACTAGACAGCAACGTAGGCTTGGCCTACTGGTAAAGTCCTTTTTCTCCCTCTCCCACAGGCTCAAGGATGGATCCCTAGTCTCCCATCCTTTTAAATAGATATTTTTCATTTAACCTCTGGTCCTTCACTTATTCTCCTACGATTCTTTTTAAAAAATCACATGTAAAATTCATTTTACTTTTAAACTTGGAAGGAACAAGTTTGAGAACTTAACCTACATAATATGTAGCCATATGACTATAGATTTACATCTTTATAGCTTTTTCCTCTCCTTTTTTTTAAAAAATCACATGTTTACTTTGTAAATTTATTTTATTTTGAACTAAATGATGCAAATTTATAGTTATTGAGCTAAATTTTTTATTAATATATATATTATAATTTAAGTTCTCAAATTTGTTCATTCCAAGTTTAAAAGGAAAATAATTTTTCAAACAAAACATGTTATTTTTAAAAGAAAATTAGGGGGTAAACATGTTATTTTGTACTACATTGTTGTCTAGCCAAGGCCCCGACTCTTTTATTTGGACAGATGTCAATGCCGACCTCAAATTACGTGGTAAAGTTGTGCCGCCTCAACACCAATATTAATGGCGCTGAGATGTTATATGTCAGTGTCTTCAAGTCCGATGTTTCTATTTCTACAATTATTTTTTGACACAATTTATTCTTGAAATAATTTTTCTAGAAGGGTTAATTTGTCAAAATTTTGGTTAAATATAAGTAAAATCTATACAGTGCACGCTCATGGCTTGGTCTTATCCAGCGACGCTTTTGCGAACCGTCCGATCGGCTGACGAGGGCTGAGATGCGAATGCATGGACGTTGTGCTGACTACGAGTTCGAGAAACGAGAAGAGACCATTCCAACGCCAAAAAAAGAGGCCCCATGCCATCCGCCTTTAGCCACATCCTAATTAAAACCGGCGCATGCAACGAGCACATCAATTCACATGCTATAAACGTTGGCCCATTTGAAACACATGGTTAACAAAACGAAGGAATAAAAAAAATGATTTTAACAGGAATATAAGTATAAAATAGAGAATTGTAAAAAAAAATACATAATTGATCGTTTGATTAGACCGTAGAAAAAACATATAAATTTAAAGAGATAAAGACTCATAGAAAACCTTTTATGAGGTTAGACCTCAAGCTAAATTTCCTCCAAATGTTGCATAGAATGAGGCATTCTATAGGAATTTCATAAGATTCAAAAATGCTCTTTCCTTTATTTGAAAGGACCATTTAGGAAAAAAATCTTATAGGAATTAAACCCTCCAAAATTTCTAAGCTTTTCCTCCAAATCAAAGGAGGTCTACATCATTACTGTTGATGCCGAAAATCGCCGGGTCCCGGTTCGGCGTCTGAGTGACACGCGAAGGCCTAGGAGATTTGCTTCACTCCAGTGCAGGTCCTAAAGTTTGAGGTTCGTAGGCGTGCCAGTCAATTTGACCATGTAATTGACAAGGAGGAAAATGTTAGATCAATGAGCCAATCGGCTGGAAGCCGATCTAGACTCGTTTCATCAGCCGATGGCCGATGCACACCGTAGCACTTACACATCGGCTTAAGACCGATGACGGCAAAGAAAATAATATAATAATAAACAAATATCATGCTAGCCGATCATCGAAGGGATATTCGAAAACCGGCTATAAGCTAGATAAAATGAACAAATATAACGCATAAATAAATCAAATAAATCCTAGCTGATCATGATCTAGTGTTACTGGTATTGTTATGAAGGTGTGCCTGCACCCGGGCCCTTGCTCATATCGGCTCCCAAGATCTTCGTCCGCTGTCCGGGCCCATACACTGGTCCTTACCCGGGCTCATGCCCGGGCCCTTACCTGGGGTCGTGCCCGGGAACCTACTTGTACTTGTGTTTGGATCGGCAGAATAAACCCATCGGCTAGCCCTTAGCCGATTGTGACAATAATACAGGCAAGAACATATAATAAAATATGCAATGATGTAAATGGTGAATAATTGATAAACTAGCCGATTGCTTAACAAAGCGAGTACAGGATAAAACAATGAATAAATGTAGTCGGCTTTAATAGGTAACTTATCGGCTAAGCACTCCGATAACACCATCGCACAACGCCATCGGCTTATTGAGAGTAAAGCTATTATCGTCAATCTCGTAGATCGGACCTAACCGTTGCAGCACAGACCGACAATGATAACAATGCCTCAATGAGCCGATAGATATAATGCGATCGTGATGAAAATAACTTACCGGCTATGCATTCCGATAAAACGCCTGCACACAACGCATCGGCCCAGCAGGATCGACTTATCACTAGCAGTTCAGTAGGTCGGACTTAACCGATGCAGCACGAACTGATGATAAATTGCTCCCAGTAAGTCGATACAGTCTATGCACACGTGATGTGATATACCTAATCAATCTATGAGATCAAACTGAACTGATGCAGCCATAGATAAAGTAAATATATCGTGGTAAGCCGACTACCATAAACCAACTAGAATATCGGACCTAACCGAGGAAGTCCTAGCCGATTGGTAGTCGGTGTGACGAGACTTACCCTCTCGCAGGAGTTCGGACCTAACCGATGCAGCCCGGCTCGAGAAGCAGGATCCCGTCGAAGGGGTGGCGATGCGCCGAATTTGTATTGATCGTTGTGATAGATTACAAGGTCCCCGGGCATACGTATATATACCCCGAGTTACATGAGTCCTTACAGGACACGGTATATGATTTCCTATCTATAACAGAAAACGCTAACGAGGCCTGACCGGACACGAGGTCAGGTTTCCTAAAAGAGATAAACCTTTTCCTAATAACTATAGTAATTAACTGCCACGCGCGGTCTTCACGGCTCCTTCTCAGACTCGGTCTGCTTCTTGGATCAATTTCCATTATCCGACTGCAACCGTCCTCTTGACCGAATCTGACACAGGTCCTTACCAAATTTTGGCGTTAACACATGCCCCCCAATTTCGGAGTTCTTCTGTAGGATTTCGAAATTCTTCCAACTTTGGGCCTCTAGATTTCTCCCATACCGAGGCGGCCCAAGATAGCCCATTTGCCATAAATGTTTGAAACAGTGCCAACGGCCTCGATTCCCGCTCGGTCATCATACCCCTATAAAAACGCTTCGTCTCCTTGCCTTTTTTATGCTTTCACATCACCAGAGCACTACCGCTTCATCTCCCACATCTTCACCAAGCTCTAGCGAACCCAGACGAATCATCGCAACCTTCTTCTCCAGCCGTTGATCTCTGCATCGTTTCTTACTCCCACAATGGCATCAGCATCTGCAGTTCCTGAGGTAATCTTCTCACCCGACTATTTTCCCCAATCTGCAATCTATACGAACCCGATCTGCTCCATTTTTTTTTATCTGTTCTTCATCGTGTTCTTGTTTACTGTAGCATCTCAGAGCCCAGATCTTGATTCCGTCCGCCGATTATCCCGGTTTCTTCTATCATGGCCCCATGGGCAGCGAAGATCCCACCGATTTCATCAGTGCCGAAACCCAACGCACTCCCTTCAAGAACTCGGCCATGTTGGTCAGTGACTGGACCAACAGCTTCAGGTCATGGCCGAGCAGATTGCCCGGATGGAGAGACTGGTACATCAGAGTATCGGCTGCAAAGAGGATCTATTGGGAAGAATCTCACATCAGCCACTGCATCAACCTCTCCTTGGCCGATATGAAAGGAATGAATCTCTGCTCGCATCGGCCTCATACTTCTGGTCTGATGCTCTCAATGCCTTTCTGTTTGTCATGGCCGATGACCCCTACTCTGCTGGATGTGACCATGCTCACCTGCCTGGATACTACAAGCTACATCAACCCCTTCAAACTCCGGTTCAAGCCTGCCCACCGGCTTCAAACAAAAAACATCGGCGGCTGGTCCAGGTATATATCTCTTCATAACAAAGAACTGGACCGGTTGATGATCGGGAGCATGTCGCTTTTCTGAACTTGTGGTTGGAACGGTTCGTCTTTGGTGGCGCAACCCTCGGCCGACGACCAATATGCAATGCCTGGCAGAGTGCTTGGCCGATAGGAAACAAATTCCGTTAGGGCACTATCTCCTTGGCGCCACCTACCAGCTGCTTCATCAGGTGGCAACTAAGCTATCGGCCGGCCAACCCGTCGGCCACATTGGGGGTCCTTGGTGGTTCGTACAACTCTGGCTTAATGTTTACACCTCCAAGGCCATCCCAGAAACTTCCCTCCTCAAGCAATCCTTCCCAGCTGATTACCCAGAAGATCAAGACCCCATTTACCGCCGATGCATCTCTATGGGTGAGGCTGCATCGGCCCTTTCTGGCGGCAAGATATCCCCTGCTGAAGTTAGTCAGTGGTTCAAGGGGTTTTATTATGGCTTTACCAGGGATGCTACCCTTTGGTTTGCTTACAATGACGCATCATCATTCGAGATGCCTTCCAACTTTGATCCACTCAAAGCTCTGAACGATGATCAGTCTAAAGCCATATTCCTATCGGCCATCAGTCCTTGCCTGCTGCCAACCGGCTTTTCTCTAGGCCGAACTCAACCATCGTATGAGTTCTACCACCCATCAACTAGCTCCCGTCAACTCGGCCTTGGCCAGCTTCCGATCGGCCTGTTCTTCACCGACAAACTCCAGGCTCGGGGCACGGTCAGCAGCGCCCTGGAATATGATCGGCTGCAGTCTTTGACAGACTCCCTCCTGCTACGTGCTGCCACCGAGGTGTACATCTGCACCGCCAACACCAAGCCTTTTGTCCGATGGTGGTCGGAATGGAAGAAACATCTGTTCTGCTTAGCGCCCACTTGTTATTGCTCCCGTCTGGACGCCGACTATGTTGAATCTGATAACAAGGTAACTCTTGCAAGCTTCAAATATCATCCTCAATCGTCTCTGACCCTTACTCTGCAGGCCGCCAGCGTCGAGCCCTCATCAACAAGCAACAGCGGTCGGCCGATTCTGTACCAACCCTCATCGGCCGCTCCAAACTTAGGGCGCGACGCTCCATCTCCATCGGCTCTTCTCAAGGCGCCTCGGTCGATGGGACAAAAGCGGAAGAAGTTAGCGCACCGCCCCTCTTTGAAGAAGCAGAAGACCGATGCCGATGCTGCTACCACAACGCCATCTTCTCCCCAGACCACATCGGCTCCTTCTTCCCCTCAGGTACGCGCCAAATTGGACATCATTCCTCGATTTCTCATTTATCTTACCAGTTTCATTTTCAGCTTGAGTCATCGGCTCCAGAACCCCAACATTCTTCTGACATCCTTCCAAGCACCGAGCCGATAGCTTCTCCAGCTCCCCCTCTTTCAGCACCAAGTCCTCCAGCCATCAACGAGACTGCTTCTATTCCATCGGCTGACATCGCCCCTCTGAAGAACAATCTACTCATCCTACCGAAGCGATGTTACCCGATCTGCCGACGTCCTTCCTCAGGTAACCTTTGTCATGCTCGTACTTTGCTTCTAATCTCTTATTGATCACCTTCCCGATACCAATTTTGCAGTCCTTGGCCGACTTGTTCTCCTTCGACATCGGTCAATATCTGGAGGTAGAAGAAGCTACAGCCACCAGTGCAGCCTCCAAACCGTCCTTCTCAGCCGATGTGCGCGAGTACTTAACAAGCATCATCAGTCGGCTGGAAAATCCAATCGATGCACTGGTAGAAGATTGCGGGCCAATCCGAGCAAGATTTGCAGACATTGAACACCATCTGCCCGAAGAGCTCGTTGATGCATTGACCCCCGCAGCATACCTGGAGTCTCATAGGTTTAAACTTATCAAGCTCAGACAGCGTATAGCCGATCGTGCCGACCAACAGAAGATAGCCCAAGACATCCAAACCGATCGGCTATCAGCCCAGATAGACAAGAAGAAACTTGATGACATGGCAGCTGTCCCCCAAGAACTCCAATCCAAGCTAAATCAACTGAAGAAAAAGGAAGCCGATTTGCTGGGAGAACTTGAAAAAGTTCGCAAGGATCTTGAAGACACAGAATCCCAGCTCATCGGCCTGCCGCAAGCCATCCAAGATCAAGAAGCCAAAGTCACAGCAGCAGTGCGCCAAGTCATCCATCGGCGCAAAAGCTTGAAAGTCATCCCAGGCTCTGATGAAGACGATATCCGGGCCATCAATGAAATTGATCAGATCCGTCTGCGCGCAATCGAAACTATCCGAAAGTTTTTGTAAGCCTTAAACCTTTATAACTGACGATTTTCCGGAACATGCCGATCACCCTTCTGCTGTCATGTAATCAGATCGGCTCTGCTATTTATCTATCTCAGTCCTGATAATTTTTCCGCTTGTTTTGATCTAAAGGCGATATCAATTGATATCGGCTGTCTTTAGGCGACGTATAAAAACATCGGCTTTCTGAATTGCTTAGAAATCGGCTGTGCTTAACCGATTTAAGAGTTGATCCAAACGCTAGGGTAGTATTTCTTGAGATATTTCCCATTAAGTGCTTTAGCAAACTCCGTCCCGTCAAGATCTTCTAATATATATGCGTTACCAGGCACGCAGCGATTAATCCGATAAGGCCCTTCCCAATTAGGCGACCATTTTCCGAACTTATTATCTCTGGACCCGATCGGCAAAATCAACTTCCACACAAGATCCCCCTCGGCAAACGACTTATTCACCACCTTTTTGTTGTAATGCCGAGCTGCCCTAGCCTTATTCTCCTTGATTCTTTCCAGCGCTCTTAACCGATTCTGAGCTAAATCTTCAAGTTCATCTGCCATCAAGTTATAATAATCATCGGCCGTCAATTGATTCTGCAAAGAAAGTCTTCTAGAGCCGATGTTAGTTTCCCATGGTAAAACCGCCTCATGTCCATATACCAACTGATACGGCGGTACCCGAGTAGACCCGTGGTATGCCATCCGATAGGCCCATAGTGAATCGGCTAATGTAGAATGCCATCGCCGTGGCTACTCATCAATTTTCCGCTTAATTAACTTGATCAAACTCTTGTTGGAAGCTTCTGCTTGCCCATTGGCTTGAGCATAATAAGGTGATGAATTTAATAGCTTGATTCCCATACTGGCAGCAAACTGTTGAAACTCATCAGAAACAAAGATAGACCCCTGATCAGTAGTTATCGTCTGAGGAATTCCAAACCGATAAATGATATGCTCCTTGACAAATTCGACCGCTTCTTTGGACGTGACCTTCTTCAAAGGAATCGCCTCTACCCACTTGGTGAAATAATCTGTTGCTGCCAATATAAACTTATGTCCCTTACTTGACGGAGGAAAAATCTGGCCGATCATATCAATTCCCCATCCTCTGAACGGCCACGGTTTGATGATAGGATTCATAGCCGATGCCGGTGCCCGCTGTATATTTCCAAACTTCTGACAATCTTGACATCCTTTATAATACCTAAAACAATCTTCCAGCATTGTCGGCCAAAAATACCCTACTCTTCTCAACAACCATTTCATCTTATGAGCCGATTGATGAGTCCCACAGATGCCTTCATGCACTTCACACATAACCACTTTGGCTTCTTCCAAATCCAGGCATCTAAGCAGAACTCCCTCAAACGTCCGATAATACAACTCCTCATCAAGTAGCACATATTTAGTAGCTTTATACCGAATCTTCTTGGAAACAGACTGCGACGGATTTCGTAAGTAATCAATTATCTCCTGTCTCCAATCATCGGCCTTGTTCTGGACATCAATATCGGCTATCTCCACCTCAACCTGCCTATTCAGCCGATATCCTGAAGCAATCTGTGCAAGATCATTGGCTTCCAAATTCTGCTCCCTGGGAATATGATTCATTGACACCATCTTGAAATCCTTCAACAAATCCACGCATTCTTCATAATATGACCTCAAAACATCATCCCTGCACTCATATTCTCCAGATAACTGTTTGATCACCAACAAAGAATCACCAATAATCTCTATAATATCGGCCCCGATCTCCTTCAATAATTGAAGTCCTTTCAGCACCGCCTCGTACTCCGCCTGATTGTTAGTCCGATAAGGCTTAATTGTAAAAGCAAACTCAAAACTTGCCCCCCGAGGCGATACAATAACCAAACCGATACCAGATCCATGCCTGCAAACCGATCCATCAAAAAATAAGACCCATGGGATCGGTTCCACATAGTCCTCGTGAGACCCCCTGTGCTGGACAATAAAATCGCCCACTGCTTGTCCTTTGATTGCTTTAGCCGATTCGTACCTCAAGTCAAACTCTGTCAAGGCAAAAACCCACTTGCCAACTCGCCCTTTCAAGACTGGAGCCGACAACATATATTTGACCACATCGGCCTAGCAAACTACTGTACATTCAGCCGATAGGATGTAATGCCTCAACTTTGTACACGAGAAATATAAGCATAAGCATAACTTCTCCACCGCTGGATATCTCGTCTCAGCATCCAAAAGTCTCCTACTTAGATAGAACACAACTCGCTCTTTGCCTTCAAATTCTTGGACCAAAACAGAACCGATGGACCTCTCATCAGCCGACAAGTATAATCTGAACGGCACTCCTTCCTGCGGCGGAATCAAAACAGGCGGGGAACTAAGATAATTCTTGATCTCGTCAAACGCCTTCTGCTGCGCTGCCCCCCACACAAATTCTTGACCGGCCTTCAACTTCAATAACGGCGTGAAAGACTCAATTCTTCCTGATAAATTTGATATGAATCTTCTCACAAAATTAATCTTGCCGATCAACGATTGCAACTCTGTCTTATCGCTTGGTGGCTCTGTAGTCTTAATGGCTCTGATACTTCGCTGACTAACTTCAATCCCTCGCTCATGAACCATAAAACCCAAAAATTGCCCAGCCGATACACCAAAAGCACACTTGTTGGGATTCATTCTTAGTCCGTATTTCTTGGCCCTCTCCAGCACTCTTCGTAAATCGGCTATATGGCTTTTCCCACTTTTAGACTTAACCACCACATCATCAATGTAAATTTCCACCAACAAACCGATGAGATCATGAAATATATAATTCATCGCTCTTTGATAGGTTGCACCGGCACTTTTTAATCCAAAAGTCATTACTACCCACTCATACAAACCGATAGCTCCAGGACATCGGAACGCAGTCTTGTGTATATCCTCTTCGGCCATGAAAATCTGATTGTATCCTGCATTGCCGTCCATGAAGCTGATAATCTTGTGGCCTGACACTGCATCCACCAATAAATCCGCTATCGGCATCGGGTACTCATCTTTGGGGGTAGCTTTATTTAGATCCCGGAAATCAATACATATCCTCAGTTTCCCATTTTTCTTCTCCACCGGGACGATATTAGAAACCCACTCAGCATATCGGCATGGCCTTATAAACTTGGCATCGTACAACCTCGTGATCTCCGCCTTGATCGGCTCATATAATTCTGCCTTGAATCTTCTTGGAGCCTGCTTAAATGGCCGATATCCTGGTTTAATAGGCAGCCGATGTTCAACAATTGATCGGCTCAATCCTGGCATCTCATGGTATTCCCAGGCAAAACAATCCCGATATTCTTTCAACAATTTTATCAATTCCTCTCGTAGCTCAGAACCTAATTTTTTGCTTATGTACGTCGGCCTTGGCCTATCTCCTGGTCCTATATCAATCTCTTCCAAATCATCAGCCGACGTAAATCCTTGCCCCAATTTCCCCTCGAAGTCTTCAATGGAGCCCATCAGAGTAACAATTCAGAGCCGACTTGCTGTATCGGCTGTATCCCCTGGCTAGTGACCTCGAGGTAATCTCCTTCCCATGCTTTTCCGGATAGACAGTCAACACCGTCGGCTTCCCAGACCGGTAGATCGGTCACCGCGATGTTGGTCGACCGATCTGCTAGAACCATCTCGACCTGATCTCCCTGCCACTGTATTAGACATTGATGCATTGTCGAAGGCACGCAACAGTTCGCATGAATCCAGTCCCTGCCAAGAAGTAAACTGTACGACTCCTTTCCATCGATGACGAAAAACGTGGTGGGCAATGTCTTGTTCCCCACTGTCAGCTCCACGTTTAATACGCCTTTCGTCTCTGATGAATTCCCACCGAAGTCTTTTAGCACCATATTTGTCTTGATCAGATCTTCGGCAGTCTTCCCCAACTTCCGGAACGTAGCATGAGGCATGAGATTAACCGCGGCTCCTCCATCAACCAACATCTTTGTCATCGGCTTCCCATTTACGTAACCCTTGATGTATAACGGCTTTAAGTGCCGATGCTCTGACTTCTCAGGTTTATCAAATATAGCTTGATCAGATTGTAACGTTAGTTGAGCGAAAACCTCCTCATCTCCTTCTTCATCTGATGAAAGCGCTTTATACTCCCGAGGCAAAAAGAACACCATATTTACCGGTGCTGATGCGTCCTCATCGTCCTTCTTCTTCACTTGCCAAACTTGCCTAGTCTTTTTGGGACGATGATCAACCTCTCCCTGATCTTGACTCTGTTCTTCCTGTTGCTCTCGGTGCCGTAACCGCTGTGCCCTCCTCTTCTGATTTTTCGTGAATATCCCACTAGGGCACCATTGAGGATTCTGGACTTGCTTCTCACGTACTTCCTCTTCATCTTCTTCAAAGAACTCTTCATGGATCGGCCCCAATCGGCTATGAACGGATGTTCTTTTCCCAGGCGACCGATCCCGCGAACACTCCTGCTGGCGATCATGCCGATTTCCTGTACCGCTGCACTCGGGGCAATTTTCAGCTGATGGCAGTCTCATTCCTTGATCCCAGCAGAAACGAAAAAACGGGCAGTCCCAATGAGGATTATATTGTTCCGGTCCATCCCCCTGTTCATCGTACCTTGAGTACTTCTCTATCATACCCGATGAAGTAATCCTCGATTTACTCTGACGTCTTCCTTCATCGGCTTGTGTCCTGGACGATGACCCCGCATAGACCATGTTTACGGGGAACGGGTGCCCATCTATCTTCATTGGCTTTTTATCTTCAAACTTGATTCGTCCTTGCTCAACAGCCAGCTGAATTTGTTGCCGAAATACCTTACACTCGTTAGTATGGTGCGATATCGCGTTGTGCCATTTGCAATACTTCTTCTTCTTTAGTTCTTCGGCTGATGGAATCACGTGGTTTGGCGGCAATTGTATTTGCTTTTCCTGCAACAACAAATCAAAGATCTTATCGGCTTTGCTTACATCGAAATCATATCGTTCCTCTTTGCCGATATCTTTGACCCATGGGCATGATACTGACTTCTTGTTCCTGGCCCACTCCGCCAATCCAACCTCAGCGTCGGATTCCTCATCATCTGAGTCCGTTGAATAGACCTGAACCTGAGCAACTCTCCTCTGGTACTTGTCCTTTTTCGCCTCTTGAAATCGGCTTTCATGAGCCGATACCTTCTGTACCAGGTGCGACAAAGATTCGAACTCTTGAGACGAAAACCTTTCTCTGATTGGCGCCAAGAATCCCTGAAAAGCTAGATCGGCCAGATGCCCATCGCTCAGGTTTAAACTATAACACCGGCTTCTGATATCCCGAAATCGCTGAATGTATTCCGGTACTGTTTCATCTGGTCGTTGCTTAACCGATGTCAAATCTGACAGTCTCAGCTCGTGAATCCCAGCGAAGAAATATTTGTGAAACTGTTTTTCCAGATCGGCCCACCCCCGAACAGAATTCGGCGGTAACGAGGAGAACCATGTAAAAGCCGATCCAGATAGTGATAGGGGAAAAAACCTAACCCTCAGGGCCTCTTCAGCCGATGCCTCCCCGCACTGTGCCAGGAATCGGCTGACATGTTCTACTGTAGACGTGTTGTCCTGCCCTGAAAACTTAGAGAAATCCGGGACCCTGTATCGGTGTGGCAACGGAACCCTGTCAAACCACTCAGGATATGGGTGCCGATACATGAACGCTTGTTCCTTGGGCTTGATCCCGAACTGCTCCCTTACTATCTCCTCAACCCGTGCCGACAAATCTTCCTCTCTTGCATTCTCCTGTTGATATTGCTGATACTACATCGGCGGGGTTGGTTGCCGATTCTGTCTGTGATACTCCCTCTGGTAAGTACCTGGATCGGCTCCTCCTCCCGGATAGTTCTGCTGGTATCCCCCATAATGAATAGATCGGTGATATCCAGGAGGGATATCCTGTTGCTCCCCAGCCTGGTTTTGCGCGAACAAGTGTTCTGGTATATCCTTGCTAATGTTGTAATTAACTTGGCCTGGCTCTATCCTCGGTGGGAGAAAAACAGGACCCCGAGTTGGCTCTTGGGCAATCGATCCATCAACAGTCTTCTTGATAAGGTTATGCAATGTATTTACTAAGACCCCTGGCTGATTGATGAGTGCGTGGTGCACAGCCTCGTTGACCATCTCCTGTAAAGGCTTGATTGGTGGACTCTCGGGTTGTGTGCGGCTCGATTCTCCTACCAGTACTGGTTTTGGAAACTGAGACTTCTGAATCGGCCCTTGCCTTGTCATACTGAAGGATTCTAAGCACAGCTTCTGGAAATTTGTCATGGTCTGTTCAACTTGCTGTTTTTGCTCCTCAGTTAGATCTTCCATGGTGACCGGAATTACGTTGTCCGTCTTGACTTCTTTTCCAGCCATGTTGAAATCTTGATTGAAACAGTGTTTGTTGGAATTCTGGCTTGAAACTTCGTGTCCCACCGGGCGTGCCAAAAGCGTGTTGACGCTGAAAATCGCCGGGTCCCGGTTCGGCGTCTGAGTGACACACGAAGGCCTGGGAGATTTGCTTCACTCCAGTGCAGGTCCTAAAGTTTGAGGTTCGTAGGCGTGCCAGTCAATTTGACCCTGTAATTGATAAGGAGGAAAATGTTAGATCAATGAGCCAATCGGCTGGAAGCCGATCTAGACTCGTTTCATCAGCCGATGGCCGATGCACACCGTAGCACTTACACATCGGCTTAAGACCGATGACGGCAAAGATAATAATGTAATAATAAACAAATATCAAGCTAGCCGATCATCGAAGGGATATTCGAAAACCGGCTATAAGCTAGATAAAATGAACAAATATAACGCATAAATAAATCAAATAGATCCTAGCTGATCATGATCTAGTGTTACTGGTATTGTTATGAAGGTGTGCCTGCACCCGGGCCCTTGCTCATATCGGCTCCCAAGATCTTCGTCCGCTGTCCGGGCCTATACACTGGTCCTTACCCGGGCTCATGCCCGGGCCCTTACCTGGGGTCGTGCCCGGGAACCTGCTTGTACTTGTGTTTGGATCGGCAGAATAAACTCATCGGCTAGCCCTTAGCCGATTGTGACAATAATACAGGCAAGAACATATAATAAAATATGCAATGATGTAAATGGTGAATAATTGATAAACTAGCCGATTGCTTAACAAAGCGAGTACAGGATAAAACAATGAATAAATGTAGTCGGCTTTAATAGGTAACTTATCGGCTAAGCACTCCGATAACACCATCGCACAACGCCATCGGCTTATTGAGAGTAAAGCTATTATCGTCAATCTCGTAGATCGGACCTAACCGTTGCAGCACAGACCGACAATGATAACAATGCCTCAATGAGCCGATAGATATAATGCGATCGTGATGAAAATAACTTACCGGCTATGCATTCCGATAAAACGCCTGCACACAACGCATCGGCCTAGCAGGATCGACTTATCACTAGCAGTTCAGTAGGTCGGACTTAACCGATGCAGCACGAACTGATGATAAATTGCTCCCAGTAAGTCGATACAGTCTATGCACACGTGATGTGATATACCTAATCAATCTATGAGATCAAACTGAACTGATGCAGCCATAGATAAAGTAAATATATCGTGGTAAGCCGACTACCATAAACCAACTAGAATATCGGACCTAACCGAGGAAGTCCTAGCCGATTGGTAGTCGGTGTGACGAGACTTACCCTCTCGCAGGAGTTCGGACCTAACCGATGCAGCCCGGTTCGAGAAGCAGGATCCCGTCGAAGGGGTGGCGATGCGCCGAATTTGTATTGATCGTTGTGATAGATTACAAGGTCCCCGGGCATACGTATATATACCCCGAGTTACATGAGTCCTTACAGGACACGGTATATGATTTCCTATCTATAACAGAAAACGCTAACGAGGCCTGACCAGACACGAGGTCAGGTTTCCTAAAAGAGATAAACCTTTTTCCTAATAACTATAGTAATTAACTGCCACGCGCGGTCTTCACGGCTTCTTCTCAGACTCGGTCTGCTTCTTGGATCAATTTCCATTATCCGACTGCAACCGTCCTCTTGACCGAATCTGACACAGGTCCTTACCAAATTTTGGCGTTAACAATTACACTAGTATATTCCTATACAACCTTTGATGACTTATATCTTTTAAACCGTATATTATTTTTTAATCCACATACTCGACTCAAAATATAGCATGGTTCGAAGGCCATCTACACTTGCAAGGGTGGGAGGTGTTTAAGGCAATAGATTGTTTTTTCTTGTGAATGTGAAGTACCATTTGTGATGTGCTTATTATATTTGTGAGCCTAATACTAGTATAGACTCCCTTATGTGTAACGACTCAAAATAATCATCTGTATCGACTAAGCTTATCGTTACTATTCACCAATCACAGATGTGAGATTATCTGTATCTATGCCGACGAATGCCATGAGCCGGTAGTCGGCGGCGGCGCAGATCGCCAATCGCGGCCGCAAACAGCGCCACGACCCTCGACGCGCAGCCTCCGTCGATGCCGTCGCCCACGGCCAGCACATTGGCGAAGGTGCACATGCTGACGATCAGGTACAGCATCGCCTTCCCGGCCTGGTCCCTCGTGACGGCCGCCGCAGACGGGTCGGCCGCGAGCAGCGCCGCCAACCAGTCCCTGGGCCTCGGCATCCACCCCGGCGGCTGCAGAGCCGCATGGAATTGAACGCCATGCCGGCGAATAGGAGTGGCCACCGCCATCAACCACCCGCGCATGCACAACAACCCGTCTTGTTGCATCAGCAGACAATTCTTCTGTGTACTTAGACAGAGGGTCACCACCATTGTCGACTAATAAGTTTCTCATAGCTGTCGTTGGTTGTGCACAATTTCTATTTATTTGTGAGGAGAGCATGAAGAGGAGCACGTTAAATTAATTGCTAGCTCTCCTGATGTGGACATAAGGTCACCGGCCACGACATGGATCGAGGAAAGAGCTGTCAGCCACGGCCCCGGGAATTCTCTCAATCTACCAGCTCTCGCTACAATCAAACACTTAGAATTTAGGGATGAACAAACACACGAGAAAGCAGAGGATTTTGGTGCTGCGTACTTCCTTGCAGCGTTTTCTGTTTTCTTGTCGGCTTAAATAGCAAACAAATATGCAGACTCAAACAAACAAAAAACCGGGAAGGCCGGTGAGGCCTCGGCCATGCGCGCCAGTACTCCAGCGACGTACGTCACTTCCCACGTCGAAGCAATTGGCACGCTCTACACCTAGAGACTCGCTCTGAACACCATCGTGGCCACAGCAAAAGACGCTCACGCTGCGACATGCAGTCGTGCTCATGCAGAAACGAAAAACAAGGACGTGCTATAGTTAGCTTCCTAAATTACAGTGAGAATTTCGGCACAGGATTAACCAAGAATTTTCCAACAATCTCCCCCTAATCCTGTCGCCGAGTGACAGTCTGGACGGCGCCTGCCTTGCTGCGAAGCTCATGAAACTTGATGCGCCCGAGTGGCTTCGTCAGAATGTCTGCAACCTGTTCGTCCGAAGGAATGAACTCAACCTCGATCTTTTTCTCTTCTATGCATTGCCCGATGAAGTGATACCTTGTATCTATATGTTCATTCCGATCGTGAAACACCGAATTCTTGCACAGAGAGATCGCCGACTTGTTGTCAACCTTGAGGAGAGCTACCTTCGGCTCATCGCCCTGGACCTCAGCCAGCAGCCGTGCCAGCCAAATTCCTAGGCACGTCGCGCCCGTGGCAGCAATATACTCGGCTTCACATGAGGAGAGGGCAACAACTTTCTGTTTCTGGTACTGCCAGGCGATTGGACTAGAGCCGAGGAAAAAACAGAGCTCCTGAAGTACTCTTTCGATCATCCACATCTCCCCCCAAATCACTATCAGAAAATCCCAGCAATTGTGCTCCCTTCTCCCCCGAATTTGCAAAATGGCAGCCAAAACTCAACATACCGGCAACGTAGTGCAGGATATGTTTCACCGCGGCGAAGTGATCCTCCCGCGAGGACTCCATGAATCGGCTGACGTAGCTGACGGCGAAGGAGATGTCAGGCCGCGTGTGTACCAAATACCGTAGGCTCTCAACCAGGCCGCGATACAGGGTGGGATCGACTGCCGGCCTGGCACTGTTCTTTGTCAGTTTCAATCTTGGCTCCATGGGAACACATGCTGCATTGCATTCCGCTAGACCACCTAGCTCCAGGAGCTTCCGCGCGTATGCCGATTGACTAATGGTGATGCCATTGCTGTCCTGTTGTACCTCAATGCCGAGGTAATAGCTGAGCAACCCCAGGTCGCTCATGCGGAAGAGGGAGTGCATTTCTCCCTTGAAGGTCTGAATATCTTCTGGATTGTTGATCTAATCCAGTGCTTCACCATTTCTTATATTTAGCTTGCTTTCCTTGTTTACATTTCCTTTACGTGTCCTTGTTTAATTCTTGTTTAGGTTTCTATATTTGATTTAACTTTTTTTGTTTAGCATGGAAAGGCAGATTAGCTGCCCTTTTTTTTGTTTTCCTTCTGCTATGAATTGGAGGCAATACAACAAAAAACGCTGCCAGTTGACAGCACCAAAAACCTCTCGCGTTCAGGTGTGAAATCATCATTTTCGTGAGTGCTTCTTCTTAGGTCCGTCGGCAACGAGAATTGCCGGCGTTTTTCCGACAATTGGTATCAGAGCCTTGCGCTCCGAGGGCCACCATGTCTGTCGCCTTGGACCCCGTCATCTGTGGAGCTAGATCACCGTCACCCCGTCCCTGACGTTGAGTATCTCACTCGCCTGCGCCGCGTCAAGGTCTCCGTGGCTACGGCGAGGTCGTCATCGAGCACGTCGTCAAGGAGACAAGCAGCTCGGTGCAATACCCGATGCTCACGCGCACCAACTATCAGGAGTGGGCGCTCCTGATGAAGGTGAATCTGCAGGCGGCCGGCCTGTGGCATGCCGTCGATCCGGAGGAGGACGAGATCGTGCTCATCGAATACCGCAAGTGTCGAAGGATGAAACTCCGACAGCGGGAAGTCTGGTGACCCCCCTTTGAGGTTCGGCCAGGGGAGTGGTTCTCAGGCAAATACGGCGTCCGGTGGAAGAATGGATCAATCAATGCTCGGGAGCCGGGGGCCCGGGCTAAGAGATAGCGGGGTTCGGACCGTCCATTCAAGGATCGGACCGTCCGAATCCCAACGATGGCACAAAAGAGAGACAGGAGGCGTAGATAGGTTCGGGCCGCACGGAGGCGTAATACCCTACTCCTGTGTGTGTTGCTATGTGGGAGAAATGAATATGGGTCGCTGTGTTACAAGGTGAACTCGGCTCGCGGCCGGAGCTGAGGAAGACAAACAGTAGCGAGAGTGTGAGCTAGAGAGCGGGTCCTAGCCAGAGAGCCCTTAGTGGCTGCTAATGTTGAAGCTTCCTCCCCCTTTCAGCCGGGCATGGATCCTCCTTTTATCGCCAAGGGGAGTCCACAGTGCCTGGAAATCATGCTTAGAGGAAGCTAGCTACCATTCGTCTCTGTCGCACGCACACGGCCGCCTGCCACGCCGCGCCGGAGGGACGTCTAGTCGCCGCTTGCTCGGCTGCTGCGGGCGGCTGGAGCTGGTCCGCTGTCGCCATGCCGGGGTCTGTGCTGCACGTTTGGTCGGCACCTCGCTCCGCTGCGGGCGGCTGTGCAGAGCACATCCGGTCGTCTTGCCGCTCG
Organism: Oryza meyeriana var. granulata; assembly: GCA_003991445.1. Classification (NCBI taxonomy): domain Eukaryota; kingdom Viridiplantae; phylum Streptophyta; class Magnoliopsida; order Poales; family Poaceae; genus Oryza; species Oryza meyeriana. Next base: position 577,518 of record RYFJ01001384.1, read on the forward strand.
GCTGCTGCGGGCGGCTGTGGCAGAGCATGTCTGGTGGTCTTGCCGCTCGGCTGCTGCGGGCGACCAGATTATGGAGATGTGACAGCGTACGGCTCCGCTCTCTGTCGGGAGACAGGCAGGAGGCGCCCCGTCGTCTCGCCATTAATGCGGGTAGTTGGGGAGCTGGTGCGCTCCCAGGGAACGCGCCCCGGGACCGTGCGTGTGGGTCCCGGGGCCGGGGAATGTCCCCGGAACACGGGCCCGAGGAAGACGCACCTGGGCTAGCGCACCCGGGCACGGGGTGGACGCACCCGGGCACGAGGTGGCGCACCTGGGGAAGACGCTCCCGGGCCCGGGAAAGACGCACCAGGCCCGGACAACGCTCGGGCCCCGGGTACTTAGCGGGAGAGCCGGCCGTAGCCGGCCGCCAGTTGTGCAGAATGTGGGCCCCGGAGTAACCGACGTGGTAGAAGACCCATGCGACCCCGGGATCCGTGGGACCCCCAGTCCCGTTTCACTGATAGCAAGGATCGCCTAGCCATGGCTGCCATCCTGCGTTCAGTGCCAACCGAGATGCTTGGGTCGCTTTCGCACAAGCGCACGGCACGTTCAGCATGGGAGGCGGTGAAGACGATGCGTGTCGGTGTGGAGCGTGTGCACGAGGCCAATGCGCAGCACCTCATCAAGCAGTTCGGCGAGATCACGTTCAAGGAAGGGGAGTCTGTCGATGACTTCTCTCTGCGGATTGTTAGCCTCGCCAACAATATTCGCATCCTCGGAGGTAACATCACTGATGTGCAAATTGTCAAGAAGATGCTCCAAGTTGTGCCCAAGCACCTTGAACAGATCGCATACTCCATCGAGACACTCCTCGATGTGAATGAGCTCTCGGTGGAGGAGGTGACGGGTCGTCTCCAAGCCATCGAGCAACGGAAGAAGAAGCCGGCGCCAACTTCATCCTCAACCGTCGACATGCAGGGCCGCCTGCTCCTCACAGAGGAGTGGATGGCGCGGTTCAAGCTACGTGAGAGCGGGGAGGGCTTCGGCGGCTCTAACAGCAGCAGCACCAAGAAGCGTGGGAAGACCCGGCACGGCCGCGGTGGCGGCAGTGGGCGTGAAGGAAAGGGCCGCTCGTCTTCCTCTGGGCCGTCTCAAGAGAGAACGTCCAACCAGTGCCGCAAACTGTGGCAAGATGGGCCATTGGGCCAAAGATTGCCAAAGCAAGCCGAGAAAAGATGTGTAGGCACACGTTGTGGAAAGGCGAGGAGAAGGACCAAGCGCTGCTACTGGTGTCGGCAACCATCTCCTCTCCTCCGACTCCGACTCCTGCTTCATTGCCGATTAGTGTCTCAGCTCCCGCCGCTCCGTCGCGCCAGGTGGAGATCCACGAGGTAGAGGTCTATGCCAAGCTCGGAGCTCATGAGAACCACAACGATCGCCGCTGGGTCCTCGACACCGGCACAACGAACCACATGACTAGCGTGCGGTCGGCCTTTGCGGAGCTCAACACAAGCATTCGCGGTACTGTCCGTTTCGGCGATAGCTCCGTGGTGGAGATCGAAGGGCGTGGCACCATCATCTTCGTTTGCAAGAATGGCAAGCACCGCGTGCTCACTGGGGTGTATTTCATCCTGCGTCTGAAAGCTAACATCATTAGCCTTGGACAGATGGAGGAGACCGGCTGCCGCATCGAGCTGTACTCCGGCGCACTACGGATCTATGATGAGCGTCGCCAGTTCCTCGCGTGCGTCCGGTGAGGCGTGTCGTGACTCTACATCCTGGAGCTCGTCATTGGGCGGTCGGTGTGCCTATCCGCGCGCAGCTCGGAGGTGGCATGACGCTGGCACGCGCAATACGGCCACATCAGCTTCAAGTCGTTGCGTGCCCTTGCCCAGAAGAACATGGTGTGCGGGCTGCCGCCACTGGATCAAATTGATCAGGTGTGTGACAGCTGCCTCGCCGTCAAGCAAAAGCGCGCACCCTTCCCAAACAAGGCTCAGCGGCGAGCGGAACACGTCCTCGACCTGGTGCATGGCGATCTTTGTGGCCCTATTGCACCGCCGACTCCGAGTGGTAACAAATTCTTCTTACTACTTGTTGATGACTTGAGTCGATATATGTGATTGCAACTTCTGCCAAGCAAGGATCAAGCGGCGGTGGCGATCAAGAACTTCCAGGCAGCCGTGGAAGTCGAAACAAGGCGGCGGCTGAAGGTACTCCGGACCGATCGTGGGGGGGGGGGGGGGAGGGGCGGGGGAGTTCACCTTCATCCAGTTTAGAGAGTACTGTGCCTCGCTGGCATCCAGCGGCAGCTCACCGCTCCCTATTCTCCTCAACAAAATGGGGTGGTGGAGCGCAGGAACCAAAGCATCGTCGGCATGGCGCGCTCCATGACAAAGGCGAAGCAAGTCCCAGGGTACTTCTGGGGAGAAGCCGTGAACACCACTGTTCACATCCTCAATCAAGCCCCGATGCGCACACTTGACGACAAGACCCCCTACGAGGCTTGGCACGGCGAGCGCCCCGCTGTCCACTATCTCCGCACGTTCGGCTGCGTCGCACACGTTAGGGCGACTCGGCCGGGCCTGAGGAAGCTTCATGATTGCAGCATGCCTATGATCTTCGTTGGCTACGAGCATGGTGCCAAGGCTTACCGCTGCTATGATCCGGCATCCAGGGGCGTGGTGGTGCCGTGTGATGTCGTCTTTGATGAAGCGGCACAGTGGGACTGGAGCACCGAGGACGGCGGTGGTCAAGTTGACGACGAGCCCTTCACCGTCAAGTACACTACCGAGTACGTCTCTGGCACACCTCAAGCTGCTGCATGGATGCTAGCTCCAGTGGCACCATCTTCTGCACCAGCAAGATCTCCTATGTCGACAACGCCACCTGCTGCTCCCACGCCAGCGACATTGCTTCCTGACGAACCGATCAACTTCGTCACACCTCCACGGATCTAGGTGAGGATCTGGACGCCGATCATGACGATGATGCGTCGCTGCTGTTCCACGCCATCGACGCCATCATTGGGCCGGCCTCGCCGCCTGGGCTTGCACCCAGGTGCTCGACGAGGATCTCATGTTCACCACGGCAGATGAACCCGCTTCTTTCGGAGAGGCGGAGCGCGAGGTGTGTTGGCGGCAAGCAATTCGTGAAGAGATGCACTCCGTAGAGGACAACAACACCTGGGAGCTCGTCGCACTCCCCATTGGGCACCGAGCAATAGGGCTCAAGTGGGTCTTCAAGGTGAAGCGTGATGAGCACGACAACGTCATCTGACAGAAGGCGCGCCTGGTGGCAAAGGGCTATGTACAGCGCACCGGGATCGACTTCGATGAGGTCTTTGCCCCGGTGGCACGAATGGAGTCTGTGCGCATGGTCCTGGCTTTGGCAGCACATGAGTGCTGGACAGTCCACCACATGGACGTCAAAAGCGCCTTCCTAAATGGCGACTTAAAAGAGGAAGTCTACGTGAGCCAACCACCGGGCTTCATCGTCGACGGCAGCGAACAAAAGGTATTGCGCCTCCGCAAGGCGCTGTACGGTCTTCGGCAGGCACCAAGGGCCTGGAATGCCAAGCTCGACGCCTTGTTGGTATCGCTTGGTTTCCAGAGGAGCAGCTCGGAGCACGGCATCTACATGCAGAACAAAAGAGCATCACAGCTGATCGTTGGTATCTACGTCGATGATTTGATCATCACCGGCTCCAGCGATGATGAAATCATGGTGTTCAAGCAGGAGATGAAGCGTGTATTCTCAATGAGCGACCTCGGGCTGCTGTCATACTACCTCGGCATCGAGGTGAACCAGAGCGCGGCTAGGATCATGCTGTGCCAGTCGGCCTATGGTGTCAAGCTGTTGGAGCGAAGCGGCCTAAGCTCTTGCAACCCGAGTGTGGTACCGATGGAACCCCATCTGAAGCTGAGCAAGACAAGCACTGAGCCTATGGTGGATGCCACTGCATACCGGTGTATCATCAGCGGCCTGCGCTACTTGGTGCACACCTGGCCAGACATAGCCTATGCCGTGGGCTATCTAAGCCGGTTCATGGAGGAGCTGCATGAGGATCACCTCGTTGCGGTGAAACACGTGCTACGTTATGTGGCAGGTACGCATGATCATGGCCTACACTATGCCAGGCGAGAGGTGGGACGACCGCAGCTGGTCAGCTACAGCGACGCTGATATGGCAGGCGACATTGACACGCGCAAGAGCACCAGTGGCGTCATCTTCTTCCTCGCCGGCAACCCCATCACTTGGCAATCATCGAAGCAAAAAGTGGTGGCTCTGTCTTCTTGTGAGGCAGAGTACATTGCAGTGGCAACAACCGCATGCCAAGGCGTTTGGCTTGCTTGGCTCGTCAGCAACATACTTGGCGTCGAGCCTGGAGCGCCAGAACTCAAGGTGGACAACCAGTCCGCCATCGCCCTCAGCAAAAACCCCGTCTTTCACGATCGGAGTAAGCACATTGATACCCGATTCCATTTCATCCGAGAGTGCATCGACGGAAACAAGATTGTCCTCCGGCACACCTCGACAGAGACGCAGCTAGCGGACATCCTAACAAAGGCACTCAGCCGTGTGCGATTCCTTGAGCTGCGCGAGCTGATTGGCATCAACAAGGCCGGTGAAGGCAGCAAGGACTAGGGGGGAGAAATGTTGATCTAATCCAGCGCTTCACCGTTTCTATATTTAGCTTGCTTTCGTTGTTTATGTTTCCTTTACGTGTCCTTGTTTAATTCTTGTTTATGTTTCTATGTTTGATTTCACTTTCTTTGTTTAGCATGAAAAGGCAGATTAGCTGCCATTTTTTTCCTTCTGCTATAAATTGGAGGCAATACAACAGAAAACGTTGCTAGTTGACAGCACCAAAAACCTCTCACGTTTAGGTGTGAGATCATCATTTTCATGAGTGCTTCTAAGATCAGCAGCGAGAATTGCCGGCGTTTTCCCCGACATGGATACGCCCCGGTGATCACGAGGTCGTCGACGTAGACGCTGACAACGAGGCATGCTCTGCCCTCGCCGCGAGTGTACACCGCGTGCTCTGTGGCGCTCCACTTGAAACCCAGCTCGTGCAAGCTTGCGTCCAGCTTGGCGTTCCAGGCCCGAGCAACCTGCCGAAGACCGTAGAGTGCCCAATTCAGGCGCAACACCTTGTGTGGGTGCTTGTCTGTTAGACTTAATCTTGTTGTTACGTGTCCGTGTGAGTTAGTTGATCTGTTGGAGAGAAGCACGGAGTGCGTGCGTCGGCAGATCGGTGTGAATGCGTGCATGCGCTAAGTGGAGGCAGTGTGCAGTGCAAGGGTCGTGGAGGTAGTAGAGCATCCTGCATGCGTGCGTGGCCAGGTAGTGTGGCCGGGTCGTGTGTGTGTGGCCGGAGTGTGCGGCCAGGTGGTTGAGCAGTGTGGTCTATTTAACCACGGAAGAATGACCAGGGCAGAGAGCGTCAAGTGATTAATCAAGTGAAAAAAGTGCTGTGTTGTGCGCGCTGGTGTGCAGCGTGGAAATTCCTCGTGTACTGTTTATCTTCTTCCTCCGTCAGTTCATCTTCTTGTGTGAGTGTGTGTTTCATCGAGTGAGAGAAAGAGAGCTGTGTGTTCTTCGTCCTCTCGGCCGGAGGTTCCGGCTGACTCCGGGCGAGTTCCCGGGAGAGGGCCCGGACACGGTTCCGGGCGCGGGCGAGTCCCCGGAGAGGCCCCGGACAAGTGCCCGAGCACGGACGCGTGCCCGGACGAGGCCGGGCGAGGGGCCCGGGCACAGGGCGTGGGGCGCGGACGCGGGGCGCGGGAGCGGGGGGGCGCGGACGCGGGGCGCGGGAGCGGGCGCAGGCACAAGCGAGCGCGGGCGCGGTCCCGGGGCGCTAACATTGTCGTCAGTGAAGCCAGGCGGCTGTGAGACGAACACTTCTTCCTCCAGCTCCCCATTCAAAAAGGCCGACTTGACATCCATGTGGTGAAATGCCCAGCCAGAGTGAGCGGCGACGGCGAGGAGCAATCGCACAGACTCCATTCGGGCGACAGACAGAAGCAAAGACTTCATCGAAGTCAATCCCCTGACGCTGAACATAGCCCTTCGCCACTAGCCGTGCTTTCTGCTTGACGGCTGCTCCAGTTTCGTCCTTTTTAGCTCGAACACCCACTTTAACCCAATGGGCCGCTTACCGGCAGGGAGATGAACCAGGGACCAGGTGTTGTTCTCCTTGATCGAATTCAGCTCCTCTTGCATCGCGTGGCGCCACCGCTCGTCTTGCTCTGCTTCAGCCAGAGTGTTGGGTTCCTCGGAGGCAGCCAGGTGGAGCTCGTCCGAATCGGGCTCCACCGGCATCGTCGTGTCGAGGATGTTCGCCACGCTTCTGAAGCCGCGCGGTGCCCCATTGTCGTCATCGACGTCAGGTTCAATGGTTGGGGGCGACACGAACTTCACGGTGGGACTTGGTGAAGCTGTCAGCTGGGGCAGCCATCTTCGGGGATGCCGGAGTCCCGTGGTCGCGTGTCGCTGGGTGCGGTGGCACCGTACTTGAGGCCACCTCGCAGTGGACGGTGAACGAGTCCCCTGAGGAAGCCGCAGCGAGCTCCCCCGACGCCGCCCATGGCCATGTCGCTGCCTCGTCGAACACAGCGTCACGGGTGACACTGAAGCGCTTTGCCGCCGGATCGTAGACGCGATAGGCGTTGGTTCCCGGCTCATACCTGAGGAACACCATGGCCTTACTCCTGTCATCCAGCTTCTGCAGGTGCGGCTTTACCTGCTTGACATAAACAACACACCCAAAGGTTTTGAAGTAGTGCACGGCAGGTGTTCGACCATACCAGGCCTCGTACGGGGTCTTGCTAGGGACACTCTTCGTCGGTGATCAATTGAGGATGAAGACAGCGGTGGTGACAGCCTCCCCCCAAAACTTTCCGGGCATGTCCTTGGCTTTCATCATGCACCTTGCCATGGCCACAATCGTTTAGTTGCGGCGCTCGAGAATCCCGTTTTGCTGGGGCGAGTAGGGTGTTGTGAGCTGCGGTGCGACGCTTTCTTCTGTGCAGTATAGGCCAAACTCAACGGAGGTAAATTCCCCTCCGCGGTCCGTACGGACGACTCGCAACTTGCAGCCGGTCTCAACCTCAACCCCGGCCTTGAACCGCTTAATGGTCGCGGGTGCTTCGCTCTTCGATGTCAGCAAGAACAGCCACATGTAACGAGATATATCGTCAATTAACAGCAGGCAATATTTTTTACCCCCGTGTGTTGCCGACGAGATGGGTCCGCAGATGTCGCCTTGCACAAGGTCGAGCCGCTCCGAGGCCCGGTATGACGCCGCCGCAGGGAACGGCGTTCGCCGTTGCTTTCCGATTTGGCAGCCGTCACACACCTGGTTGACGCGCTATAGCTCTGGCATTCCACGCGCCAGGCCGCAGCTTGCCAGCGGACGGAGGGAGTCGAAGTTGAGGTGCCCGAACCTGGCATGCCAGATCCAGGCTTCTTCAGTGCCCCTGGCCGCGAGGGACACCGGCTGTGCGAGGTCGACGTGGAGCACATACAGCCGACCTGCTCCCCGTCGGACCCGGCACAGAAGCCGCCGTTGTGGGTCGCGAAGTGTGAGGACGCCATCCTCGATGTGGGTTTTGCAGTGCACCTCGTCCAGCTGGCCGAGGCTCACCATATTGCTGCGAAGCTTCGGGATGAAGTAGACTCCGGTGAGGTCGCCATTTTTCAGGCGAAGAGCACCGTGCCGCGCCCCTCAATTTGGACGCGCGAGGCGTCCCCGAACTTCACAGTCCCACGCACAGAGGTGTCAAGTTCAGAGAAGGCGTCCCGAGCTCCTGTCATGTGGTTTGAGGCGCCTGTGTCGAGGATCCAATCCGGATCAACTGGCTCGCCGTCGTCGTGGATTGAGGCCAGCGCGCGCTCCTCGTTCAAAATAACCTCACCATCAGTGAGCCATAGGCCTGGACCATGAGCAGGTCTGCTGCGGTTCGGCGACGAGGAGGTTTGCATGGGCCAGCTTCTCGCGGTCTCGTTTCGCCTTGCGGCAATCCTTGACCCAATTGCCCAATTTGCCACAGTAGCGGCATTTGTCCTTCGAGACGTCGCGGCCAGCAGCTTGGGATTGTGCAGACTTGGCATCGCTAGCGCTCCCGTCGCGCTCGCGGCCGCCACGGCCGCGCTGGCACGAGCCCGTTGTGCCCCTGCCCCCCCGTTCCGCCGCCATGGGAGGAGGATTGGCCATTGTCCTTGTTTGTGCGGGCCAGCCACTCCTTCTCAGTGAACAGAGCCTGGCCCGTGTCCTCGTCGTCCGAGTCTCCCCGGTCCTCGACGGTGTGGAGTCGCCCGGTGAGGTCCTCAATCGAAAGAGTGCGGAGGTCAACCAAAGTTTCGATGGACATGGCGATTTGGCGATACCTGCGGGGTACAACCAGTAGCAGCTTGCGGACGATCGTTTCTTCGGACATGTCTTCGCTGAGGATTCGCAGGTTGCTAACCACGCCCTGGAGACGGAGGCTGAAGTCCTCCACCAGCTCGCCGTTTTTGAATCGCATGGACCCAAATGTTTGGCGAAGCTTCTGAACTTTGGATTCCCGCACTCGATCGGAGCCAACTCGCAAGGACTTGAGCGCGTCCTTGGCATTGTCCTTCTCAGCGAGTGGCCGGAGCATGTCCGACGGCACCGCGCGCAAGATAGCGGACAGTGCCTGGCGATCCTCCTGGTGCGTGACCTCGCCGGTGTCGACGGCGTCCCACAGACCCTGGGCCTGCAGATTCACGCGCATCAGCACCGCCCAATCGGAGTAATTGGAGCGTGTGAGCGTGGGGTAGGAGACGGAACCGCCTGCCTCCCGAACGACTCGCTGGACTATGGGGCGCCGGGCGTCGCCGTCGCGTCGACGCGGGCGACGCGTCTCTGTGGACGGCGAGCGGCCACGGCCCTGCCGCGGTTGAGTGCGGGAGTGACCAATGACGGGGCAGGGGCCAACATCTGGCTCTGATACCAATTGTCAGCCACGCCCGGGAATTCTCTCAATCTACCAGCTCTCGCTACAATCAAACACTTAGAATTTGGGGAAGAACAAACACACGAGAAAGTAGAGGATTTTGGTGCCGCGTACTTCCTTGCAGCGTTTTCTGTTTTCTTATCCACTTAAATAGCAAACAAACATGCAGACTCAAACAAACAAAAAACTGGGAAGGCCGGTGAGGCCTCCGCCTTGCGTGCCAGTACTCCAGCGACGTGCGTCACTTCCCACGTCGAAGCAATTGGCACGCTCTACACCTAGAGACTCGCTCCGAACACCATCGTAGCCAGAGCAAACGACGCTCACGCTGCGACATGCAATCGTGCTCATGCAGAAACGAAAAACCAGGACGCGCTACAGTTAGCTTCCTAAATTACAGTGAGAATTTTGGCACAGGATTAACCAAGAACTTTCAACAAGAGCTGCCTCCCAACAGATTGTAAAATACCTAGCATTAAATCAAAAAATAGTCGATTGTGCAACTTTGATTAATATATACATCTCAATGTAAAATTTGCTCTTATATTGTGTAAGAAAAAAACCGAAAAAGGAGGTTTGGCAGGAACGGGCCGTGGCTGATCTCGCCGGCAGGTCGGGAGGACCTAGATGTTGTCAACCGCACAGGGGCCGGCCGCCCTACCCCCGGGGACGTAAAAAGTAGGGCCTTTCTACCGATGGCAACCCAAGCCAGATAACTATAATTTTGCCTTGGGCTGGATGGCATCCAACAAATCCTCCTGGGCCAAAGTTAGATGAGGGATGCTCACCCGTGGAATTTTTACTGTTACTAATTTAATTTTTTTTTAATTTACAAAACTAATTTTCGGTTTGAATCATTTACAAAACTAGTCTCTTGCCGCCCTGGGCCACGGCGGGATTTAAAAACCGCCGTGGCCCAGGGCGGCGAATGGCATCCCGTCACCCGGGGCTAACGGCTCCGGCGGCCGTTAGCGCGGGAGCCACGTGGATTCGCCGCCCCCTGGGGGAGGGCGGCGAATGCCCCCAGGGGGCCGAATGCAAAATGCATTCGCCGCCCCCTGGGGACGGCGGTTTTTAGCATAGTAAACGGACGGTCCGCACAAGGATCGACCGTCCAAATCCAGGGGGCCGCCTGCAAAATTTTTTTTTTCTTTTTTTGATATTTTTTACTCAACTAGCAAAACGAGAATAGCAAAATCTCGTGAAGGTGCAGCTCAAACCGATGTAAGATGTGGCCTGTAGAAAATTACGAGTGTGCTTTAAAAACCGTGCTGAAACTTCGGACCTCAAAAACTCAATCTTCCCGGCCGAATTTCGTAAAAATTTTTTGGACAAACCCGACGAAGTGGGGGGGAAGCGGATGTAAAATTTTCTGTAGATGTCCGTAGAGTACTTATTTGCCCGATTCCGAGACCGTATGTGAAAGTTATGACTGTTTTAAGGTAGTTAGCACGCGTTACAACAATTTGCCGTGGATTCGGACCGTCTGATCGGTGTACGGACGGTCCTATGCATTCGCCGCCCTGGGGGAGGACGACGAATGCCCCCAGGGGGCCGAATGCAAAATTGCATTCGCCGCCGGGCGGCGAATCCACGTGGCCTCCCCGGGGCTAACGGCGGCCGGCGCCGTTAGCCCCGGTGACGGGGATGCCATTTGCCGCCCTGGGCCACGGCGGTTTTTAAATCCCGCCGTGGCTCAGGGCGGCAAGAGACTAGTTTTGTAAATGATTCAAACCAAAAATTAGTTTTGTAAATTAAAAAAAAAATTAAATTAGTAACAGTAAAAATTCCTCACCCGTGCCTCTCTGCCAGCAAAGACCGCGGGACAGAGATATATTTGTACCTCGATCCCCACAGGCCGAAAACCGTGCCAACTCCTTCCCCCCGCGGCTGGGGTGACAAGCTCGCGCCACCGAGCTCGGCGGGAGCAAATCGAGCACGTCCTCTTTTATGCGGGTCGCTGACGTCGTAGATTTTCCATATGGTACTAAAACTTTGTTTTTGTGCTTAACACTACGCGTGTAACACGGGCTAAGCGCAGGCCGGCCCGTAGCCCCAAAATTATACTCCGTATATTCTTATTGCAATGTTTTATCGTCTCTGATTTTCCAGATAGAATCAATGTATCGTTGTGTGAATTTGATACCACGCAAAACCAATTTTTGCATGGGTCAATGCGTTACATTCTTGGCACCCAGCTGCAACCCTGGGCTCTCAGAAATGGCAGCTGCGTAGTTGCAAGGTTGCACCTGACGAACACGACCGTGACGACGGCGTACACCGCGACGACGGTGCCGACGAACGCCATGAGCCGGTAATCGTCGGCGGCGCACAGCGCGAACGTCATGGCGGCGAACAGCGCGACGGCCGTCAACATGTTGGTGATCAGCCTCGCGGTGACCCTCCTCGACGACGCAGCACCGCCGTCAGCCCACGTGAGCAGCATCAGCGCAGCGGCCACCCGTGGCGAAAGGTGCACGTGTTGACGATCAAACAGGAATACCAGCATCGCCTTCGCCGGCCAGGTCCTCGTGACGCCGCCGGCCGACGGGTCGGCCGCGAAAGCAGGCCCCGCGCGCAACACAGTCCCTGGGCCTCGGCATCCATCACAGCCGTCAGGCTGCAGCGACCGCCTGGGAACCGCCATCCGTTGCAGGCGCAACAGCAACGTGCGCCACCGTCATCAGCCACCGCGCAGCACAACAACAACCTCCTTTAGCCAACACTCCTCGACGCCACCACCAGGAAACCACCCGCATTATCTCATTGAGTCTGCCGGCTGACGTGTGGTCGGCCGCCGCCACACAGAGCAGCCACCTCTGAACGGCCGATGCTCTGCAACGACGGGTGCCACTTGAAAGCGGACCTGAGTGAGGTCCTCTAACGCAAATGTCAATTACCAGCCTGCACGTTCTAACTAAGATTTCAATTGATAGACATAAGTAAGTTCGCATTAAAAAACTAACGAAAAAACTACATTACGCCCTGTGATAAACCAGAAAAGTCAAAAACAAGTAAATTGATGCGATTCAAAACATGGGCTCGACGAAAATCAATCAAAACCTAGAAACCAACATTGGTCAAGCGGTACATACAACACAAGCGCAACAAGAAATAATAACGCAATACTCCACCATCCTCGCTGAATCAATCGCCGCCGAGTCCACCTCGATAGATCTCTGCGACAAAATCGAATGACTGTGTCCATAAGATCCACATACTCTAAACTGTGCCCATACTTAATTGGTCACGTCTTGTAACGTTTGCTTCACCCCACA